>CM056736.1:88258170-89458170 GCA_029844215.1 Przewalskia tangutica | reverse complement strand
TCAAGAGTCTAGATTCTCTTTACCTTGTTTCCGCTCCTCAAATTTCTCTCTAACCTCTCGGATTTTCCAAGAACCCTTCGATTTTTTCTACAAAATCCGAGCCTCTCTTCTCTTCCAAAAAATCCTCTCTCACAAATTCTCTTCTCCGAATCTTCGTGTTTTATTCACCATGACTGATAAAAACACGTTTCATCCTGCCCTCACAGTTTCCACCATCAAGAGCGTCATTCCTGTTGTTCTTAATCTAGAAAGTGTCCAATATGGGACGTGAGCGGAATTATTTAAGATTCATGCTATGACACATCAAGTTCTTCACCACATCATCCCTCCCGCTGCTCCTACGGAGGGTGATACGGCGTCTACAACGGTTGTGCCCACCAAAGCAGCCGATCCAGACTTATGAGTCATGCTTGATGCAAAGGTTCTCCAATGGATTTATGCCACTATCTCCCTAGACCTTTTACAGACGATTATGGAACCCAACTCCACAGCTATGGCGGCGTGGAATCGATTGCGTGATATCATCCAAGATAACAGTCATTCTCGCATTGTTATCATTGAGCAGGAATTTTCTCAAGTTGCTATGGCGAATTTTTCTAACGTTTCTTCTTATTGCAAACACCTCAAAGACTTGGCAGATCAACTTCGCAACGTGGGTGCTCCTGTTACTAATAGTCATCTCGTTCTTCAGATGGTTGCCGATATGTCCGAGGCCTATACAGGAGTTGCTTCGGTTATTCGTCAAAGTAACCCCCTGTCGGAGTTCTATCAAGCCCGCTCCATGCTCTGGGTTTGGCTAAAAAGACTTCTACCAGGGCTAGCCTCGTTGTCATGATGACCGCTTTAATTTCCCCCCTTCCAATCACGCCAATGTGACCCAAAATCACAACAACGGTGGTGGTAAGAAGAGCCAAATCGAAAAATAATGGCAAAAATCGCGGCGACAACCGGAATAGTGGCGGTGGCGGGTCAGCCACCGCGAGCAGTCAGCAACAACAACAGGTCTGGGGCCCACAGTGGACCCCTGGATGGTGGCAGTGGGTCCCAGCACAACACAGCGCCGTGGTGCCGCCATCTTAGGCCAGCGCCGCGGCCCAACTTCTTCCCGGGACAATTCTCGGGTCAGGCTATGAGTTTCAGAACAACTTATGGGTAGACCTAGCAGTCCGACATACTTGGGCCTCGCCCCTCTCAAGCCTATCACACAATGGGACCCACATAGACCGTCATTGATGCATCAATGCACACGCTTAGGATGACTCAACCAAACCCGAATTGGTACATGGACACCGGCACCACTACCCACATGACATCCGACCAAGGTACTCTCTCGTCTTATTCCAATTTGAATAGTAATCGTGGTATAATTGTTGGTAATGGTACTTCTATTCCAATTAAGGGTTACAGTCATAAAACTTTGTCTCCTCCACATCCACCACTTGTCCTGAAAAATACCCTTCATGCCCCAAAACTGATTAAAAATTTGGTGTCTGTCCGTAAATTCACCACTGATAATTGGGTTTTTATTGATTTTGATCCGTTTGAGTTTTCTGTAAGGGATTTCAAGACGGGGAGTCCTCTCACGAGGTGTGATAGTAGGGGAAACCTTTATCCAATCACACCAAGTCTTAGTTTCTCGCGTCAAGCCATGCCATCCACTTTTGCAACTTTTGCTCCTTCCTTGTGGCATGCTCGTCTAGGTGGCCGTCTATTTTATCTACTTTAGATAGAAATAAGCTTATTTATTGTAAGGGTACGCGTAGTACTCCAAATTGTCAATCTTGTTCTCTAGGAAAATTTGTTAAGTTGCCATTTGTAGCCTCGAGTTCTCACACTTCTATGTCATTTGATATTATCCATAGCGATTTATGGACCTCTCCCCTTCTCAGTTCTATGGGTCATCGTTATTATATTTTATTCTTGGATAATTATTCTAAAATTTTATGGACGTTTCCAATAGCGAAAAAATCCCACGTTTTTCCATATTTGTCAAATTAGAGCCTTCATTAGAACTCATTTCGAACGAAAAATCAAGAACATTCAATGTGATAATGACAAAGAATATGACAAAAGGGAGTTTCGAGAGTTGTGTGCTCAAAATAGGATAAATTTTTGTTTTTCTTGTCCTCATACGTCTTCACAAAATGGGAAGGTTGAACGGAAAATTCGTACCATTAATACATTATCCGCACCTTATTGGTTCATTCTTCCGTCCCTCCGCTATTTTGGCATCATGCTCTCCAAATGGCTACAGATCTACTTAATATTCTTCTGTCTAAAGGTTTGACATATTCCTCCCCTCTTCAAGTGTTATACAATAAGACTCCTTCATATTCTCATCTTAGGGTCTTTGGATGCTTATGTTATCCACTGTTTCCATCCACCACAATTAATAAACTTCAGGCACATCCTACCCCTTGTGTGTTTTTGGATTATTCGTCAAATTACCGTGGTTATAAATGCTTTGATTTATCCTCTAAACGAATCATTATTAATCGTCATGTTATCTTTGATGAGTCCCAATTTCCATTTTCTAAAGTAGAGACTCCCGTGCCTATTTCGTATGATTTTTTGGATGATGCTGTGTCTGCCTTAAATGACCCTAATTGGAAACTTGCCATGACCGATGAATGACCCTAATTGGAAACTTGCCATGACCGATGAATATAATGCTCTTATTGATAATAAGACGTGGGAGTTGGTACCCCGTTCATCTGTTGTTAATATTATTCGGTCTATGTTGATTTTTGCTCATAAGGAGAATTCTAACGGTTCTTTTGCAAGACAAAAAGCAAGGTTTGTAGGTGATGGTAAGACTCAGCAGGTTGGTGTGGATTGTGGTGAGACATTTAGGTCGGTGGTCAAGCCGGCTATCATTCACACTGTGCTCAGCTTAACTCTTTCAAAATCGTGATCCATTCATCGTTAGACGTAAATAATGCATTCCTATATGGTGATCTCAAGGTGACAGTCTATATGCATTAGCCTTTGGGGTTTAGAGATACTAGATATCCTCATCATGTATGTTTGCTGAAGAAGTCCTTGTATGTGCTTAAGCAGTCTCCACGGGCTTGGTATAAGAAGTTTGCTAACTATGTTTCGGCTTTAGTTTTTTCTCACAACTCATTATTCATATATCGTTGCGGTTCTTCGATGACTTATATACTATTATATGTGGATGATATTATCTTGACTGCCTTTTCTGATGCTTTGCGAAAGTCTATTATGACAATGCTCAGTTCTGAGTTTTTCATGAAAAACATGGGCCCTTTGAGTTATTTTTTGGGGATTACTGTCACTCGTCATGCATGTGGATTGTTCTTATCACAGAGGAAGTATGCAACAAATATCATTGAGAGGGTTAGAGATCATTGAGAGGGCTGAGATGTCATCCTGTAAGTCCACTTATACTCCAGTTGATACTAAACCCAAGTCAGCGCCAGAATCGCTCTTCCTATAAGGATCCAACCCGCTATCGTAGTCTTGCAAGCGCCCTTCAGTAACTTACGTTCACGCGACCTGATATTACATATGCCTTACAACAGGTGTGTTTGTTTATGCATGATCTCAGAGTTGAACATATGAATGCGCTCAAACACATTCTTAGGTACATTCAGGGAACACTTGATTATGGCTTGCATTTGTATCATTCGTCGACATCTACACTAGTCTCCTATACAAATGATGATTGGGGTGGTTGTCCTGACACCAGACGGTCTACGTCTGGCTATTGCATGTTTTTGGGTAATAACTTGGTCTCATGGCCTGCCAAGCGACAATCCACGCTATCACGCTCAAGTGGAGAGACTGAGTATCGAGGGGTTGCCAATGTGGTCTTTGAGTCATGTTGGTTACACAATTTACTTTTAGAGCTCTATTGTCTTATTGAAAAGGCTACCTTTTGTGGTCTATTGTCTACTGCTTCTGCTGTTGGTAGACCCGTTTGTGTTGACGCTGCAACAAAGAACAAAACCCGACCTAGTTGTGCGAGGGTAAAGGTCGAGGTATACTTGTTGCGTCAACATCCCAAACAAATCCAAATCGCAACAGAGGGAGGAATTCCTATAAGATTCAATTTGACTTTCTCCCAAAGTATTGCACTAAGTGTTCCATACAAGGACATGATGTGCATGAGTGTTGGAAACTAAATCCTTCGCTGAGACCTTCGAAGGACAAAGAAAACACTCATCTTGTTCCTCCCCCACCCAAAGATAACCCACAAAATCCAAATCCCCTGATAATCCAAACCAAACAAACAATCTTCCAAAAAATCCAACTCAAGCCATAGAAGCGCCTAAAAATCCAAATGACTGGCAAATTGTTGTAAGTAAAAAAAGAAAGAAAAATGCTCCCCAAGTCCAAAAATCTACTGCCAAATATACGGGGAAGCAAAACCCGTCCCAAAAATCTAAAGCTATAAAAAATCAACCTTCAAAGAACAACACCCATGCCACTATAGCCCAACCCTCAAAAATACCACCCACCCAAACTCCACTACCAGTCCCCACACCTACTCTTATAGGTGATCCAAACCCTCAACAAAACCCCCCTCCTTTATTTCAATTCATAGCACAATCCATTCCCATCTTTGCTAGCACTTCCACCACCTTACCTAACCCCACCCACCCTACCGTCACCCAGTCCTACCCCACACAGCCCACCTCTCCTCCTGCTCATCCTGAACTAAACCCCCCAGCTGACCCCACCCCACCCGAGACCACTCACCCTCCATCCCCACCCGATCCCATATCCACTTCTCCTCCCGAACCCACCCCCACACCTCCACCCGAACCTACCCCCCTCCCGATACTGCATCCCCTCCCGATTTTCACACCCCATCACTAACCCTTACTCATCCATTATCCCCACTGGATATTGGAAAAGCCAAAGCTAAACGCCCTATATTTTCATATGTACCCTCTTCTCCTACTTCTCCAAATTGCATCTGTCAACAAGACCCCTTCATGATAGACATTAATCTTGACCTATCTTCTCTGGCCAAGACTTTTGCTCCTGTGAGGAGCTTGTACTAGCATCCCATCTTTAGGTAGTGTGAGGAGGATTTGTGGTAACGAGGTTGTTGTTGCTGATAAAGATGATGAGGTTGAGGTTGATGTTCACGAGGAAGTCATGGCCGACAATGATGATAATTTTGTTGACATAGCTGACTTGTTTGATGAGGATAGAGACTAGGGATGACAATTGGGCGGGCCGGGTGCGGGTACCCCCTCCCCCGCACCAGCCAGAAAATTTTATACCCGCCATCCGTGGCGGATACAATTTCAACATCAATACCCGCCTAGACGGGTATATTCTTAAATCCACACCCACTCCACCACCCAAGTGGATATCCACCACCCGTCTGTACCCTCCTCATTCTAAGAGCATGAAAAGCCAAAAGAATATTTTTTTTCTCCTTCTACATCTCTCTCATTTTCACCTAACTCCAACCATTTTCACCATCGTTACAGAGCTCAATTGAACCATTTTCTCTGCACAATACACACTTTATAGTTTCTTATTCATCTAAGAAACATCAATAAAGTACCACAAAAGTTTCAAAAACCACCTCCATCATTTCCCTTCCAACAAAAGCAACAATACATAAGAATAAGGAATGACAATCGAGCTACCTCCCCAATTCTTCTTCATCAATGTAATTAATCGGTAACTAATATACAAGAGCACAAGCATAAACGAATTATAATAGTTACTGTATGAATAACCCACTAACATAAATTAATTCAGAAAGTTTATTCTTGTATATAAATGATAATCTAGAAATATACTCTTACAAAGGTTTTGAGCTATGGTAAAAGCACACCACTAATTTCGTCACCCGGGTAGGCGGGTATGAGGTGGATATAACTGTAAATTCACCACCTACCCGCCACCCGTGGCGGATATATTTTTAATACACATACCCGCCTACTATCCACCAAAGTTATATCCATACCCGTCCCAACTGGGGCGGGTGCGGTGCGAAATCCGCAAAATTATACCCACATGCCATACCTAATAGAGACAATGTGGTTGACCAGCCAGCTGTAGTAGTAAGCACTCCAGAGGTTTCGGCTTCTTCTACAACTGACTTTGATAGTATCTTGCGTCTGAAGGAGATTCCACAGGTTACACCAGCCCTTCCGATTGGTTCGGATGGGGATGCTCCAATTAGGAACATGGATATAAAGGACCGCCGTTTGAGAATGGTTATGAAGTTATCTGAGCAGTGCACATATTTCATCAAAATCATGATAGAGGCGAGAGCAGCACAATTGTGGCGTCAGAAACAGGTAGATATCAGAGATGCGGACAACTATGAGCCATCTTTGGAGATGATTCACGAGGCTCTTCGTAGGAATGAGCGCAGGATACAGGCACATGTTCCCTACACTTATCACCGTTCAGAGCAGCAGATGATAGCTGATATGAGAGAGCCAGACCCTAGCAGATATGGCAGGATGACGACAGAGAAGAATGCACAGGTACTCAGGGACATGATAGATGCATTTCTTGCTCAGCCAGACCCAATTCTATTGGTTCTAGTCCAGAGAGCTGCTCCGAAGATTACACTTCGGGCACCTTCACCTATTACTACCAGATCCAGATCCAGGACCTAGATGATCAGATTCTTAGAGTACCTGGAGGACGACATAGATGAGAAACCGCAAATTAAATATTTTGTAAGCCCGAAGGTAGTTTATAGCTTTAAGCTTACATTGTATCTTCATTTTGTTTGTATCCGCATTTGTAGTATCATCACCAAGTATGTTATAAATTTGGTGATGATCACATCTTATTTGATTTTTGCTTCTTCTTTCTTTTTGCATTCTTTGTTGGCTGATGTACTTTCCTATGGGGCCCTCATATCTTTCTTTTCATATATATAAAATTGCCCGGCCGCAAGTCCGGAAATTGCTTAAAAAAAGGCTACCTTGGTGTATTGTGATAATATAAGTGTCATCTACCTTTCTTGGAATCCAGTTCAACACCAGCGTACTAAACACATAGAGATGGATATTCATTTTGTTCGAGAAAAGGTAGCTAAAGGACAAGTACGCGTCTGTCATGTCCCTTCCAGATATCAAATTGCATACATCTTTACAAAGGGTCTTCCCTCCATACTTTTTGAAGATTTTAGAGATAGTCTCAACGTACGTAGACCGTTCGCTATGACTGCGGGGTTGTGTTAAATATGGGATAAATCCCATCCGTGTAAGTCCTAATTAGGTTGTATATTTAGTAGGTTTACTTATTAGTCTTGTACCTTAATTAGGATTGTAATATTTACCATAAATATAATTATTCTTCATATAGAATAGGAATTTAGATGTAAAGTAGGAATGTGATTCTCCTATTATAATTTGTATATATATATGTATTTCATCAATAAGAATAATCAAGAGATTAATTCTTTCCGTTAGCAATCGTTTGTGTTTCAGTATTTTGCTCCACATATTTAAAATTTTGAATCACCTATGAGAGGGTGAGGAGAAGTCCATTGGTATAGGCAGTATAGCTCAATATATCTTTTTAAATCTCTATCTGACACTATCTTTCACTTCTCCTACCTAAGACACCTCCAAATTCAAAAAGAAAAAAAAGACAAAAAGAACGTGCAAAATGAAAAAAACTTGGAACTTTTGCATGCTAAATATGTATTTGTAAGATGATATTAATTTTTCTTAGAGAGTCTTCTCATTAATATCAAGGTATATATAGAGTACAATATTCATCCCTTATACAATAGGAATTCTAAGCCTATACAAATGAGGAATCCTAGTCTTACCATAGTTATATTTACACAATATATGGAGATATTCTAATTATGGGTAGGGATACAATTATTTCTATAATATACATGTTTACACACCCCTTTAGTCGGAGCGGGAGGAGGCCGGACGCTGAGACTGGATCTGAAGTCAAGAAATAACTGTCGGGGAAGTCCTTTTGTAAATATATCTGCATACTGATAGGATGACGGAACATGTAACACTCTGACATGACCTAGTTCAACTTTCTCACGAACAAAGTGTAAGTCTATCTCAATGTGCTTGGTTTGCTGATGTTGAATCGGATTATGAGACAGATAGATGACAGAGATGTTATCACAGTACACAATTGATGCATGACGCAAAAGACACTGAAGTTCTAACAGAAAATTTCTGAGCCAACAAATCTCAGCTACTACATTTGCAACGCCTCTGTACTCAGACTCGGCATTGGAGCGAGATAGGGTAGCCTGTCGCTTGTCAGACCAAGAAATCAGATTATCCCCTAAAAATACACAAAAGCGGAGGTGGAGCGTCGCGTCCGGACACCCGCCAATCTGCATCCGTATAAGAGAGCAACCTGTTTGGTGCAGAGAGGTATAAGTGCAAACCATAATCAAGTGTGCCCTTAATGTATCGAATGATACGCTTAGAGCAGTGAAATGAGACTCACTGGGGGCATGCATGAATAGGCATACCTGCTGAACAACATAAGCAATGTCTGGCCTTGTGAATGTGGGATACTGAAGTGCACCTGCAAGACTCCTATACAGAGTAGGATCAGAGACTAGAGCACCATCCATAGCACTGAGCTTAGATTTCGAATCAACTGGAGTAGGTGAAACTTTGCAATTCTCCATCTTAGCCCTGTACACAATCTCCTCTGCATACTTACGCTGACCTAAGAACATGTGATTGACAGACCTGGTCACTGATATCCCCAAAAACTAACTCAGCTTTCCCAAATCAGTCATTGCAAATTCGAACTTAAGCAAGACAATAATCTCATTTTTCAATCCGTCGGAGGAGGCAGTAAGAACGATATCATCCACGTAAAGTAATAAGTAAGCAGTGTTACTACCTCGATGAAAAATGAAGAGTGATGTATCACTCTTGCTGCATACAAACCCAATCTGCAAGATATACCTGGCAAAACGATCATACCACGTACGGGGCCTTTGAGCCATCTGATGACTTACGAGGCGACACATAGAGGAACTGGCTGATGGGTGAACCCTGGCGGCTGATGCATGTAGACCGTCTCTCTCAAATCCTCATGTAAGAATGCATTTTTCACATCAAGCTGATGGATCAGCCAGTGTTTGCCCATGGTAATGCTCAAAACTGTGCGGATGGTAGCTGGTTTGACAACCGGGCTGAAGGTCTCACCACAATCAATGCCCTCATGCTGATTTGTGCCATTAGCCACAAGTCGTGTCTTATACCTCTCAAGAACTCCGCTATCTCTGAATTTGTGACGAAACAGCCACAGACAACGAATCACATTCACCCCCTCAGGTCTAGGTACTAGATCTCATGTGTGTTGTTTAGTTAAAGCATTGAATTCCTCAGACATAGCCTCATTCCAATTAGGGTCTTGTTTAGCCAATATAGGGTTCTTGGGAATTGGTGAAATGGTTTGGGCAGACAAGTTAAATTGGACTTTGGGTTTGAAAATTCCATGTTTTGCACGTGTTTCCGTTTGGTGAGTGGGGATAGTGGGAGGCTCCAAGGCGGAGGGATTTGTTGGATATGGAAAAGGAGGGGTTGACGCCGTAGGAGGCACCGCATTTCCTAGATCAAGAACCGGTGGTGCTGGAAGGAGCCGTCGGAGGTGTCGTGGCGCCGTGATCAAGGGCCACGGAGCTGGAGGAGTGACAGACCTCTCTGATGTTTTGGCGCCACGGCGCCTCAACACTTGGCCGCTGCGCTGTCGACGGTGAGGAAGGAACCTGTTCGCAGGAGTTGGAGCGCCGTGG
The DNA here is from genome assembly GCA_029844215.1 of Przewalskia tangutica. Classification (NCBI taxonomy): domain Eukaryota; kingdom Viridiplantae; phylum Streptophyta; class Magnoliopsida; order Solanales; family Solanaceae; genus Przewalskia; species Przewalskia tangutica. The sequence continues at coordinate 89,448,419 of CM056736.1, read as the reverse complement.
CGCTGACCATTGGGGCCGCGGCGCTGACGCTGAAGAAGTGCTATGCTTTAGTTGCCTTAGGATGATGGGATAGATGGCAGACTCGTCAAGAAAAGAGTAATCCAGTTTTTGAAACTGTTTAAGATTCGAAAACGGGAATGTGGTCTCGTCGAATGTGACGTGACGAGAGATGTGGATTTGACGAGTGGACAAGTCATAGCATGTATAGCACTTATGGTTTGGCGGGAAGCCTAGGTAGACACAAGGAGTGGACCGGGGGGCTAGTTTGAAGGGGCAGTAGAGACAAGGTTAGGATAGCATAAACACCCAAATATTCAGAGATGATCATAAGAGAGGACTCTATGATAGAGAATTTCGGTAGGGGTCATATTGTGAAGGGTGCTAGTTGGGAGGATATTGAGAACGTATTCTGATATTTTAGCAGCATAGACCCAGAAGGATGGAGGTAGGGAGACATGAATCAATAGAGTGCGAATCATATCTTTGGTGCAGATGATTCTTTCAGCTTTACCGTTTTGAGGGGAGGTGTGAGGGCAGGAGAAGCGAAAAATCATGCCATTATTAGTACAAAAATGGTGAAACATAGAGTTGTTGAATTCACGACCATTATCACACTGAAAGTATTTTATACCCTTTTCAATTTGTGTTTGAATGAATATTCGAAACTCAAGAAATTTGACAAACACTTCTGATTTAAATTTGAGAGGATACAACAAAAAAAAGTGAGAAAAGTCATCTAGTATGATAAAATAGTATTTATGGCCGAGATAACTAGCAACATATGATGTCCATAAATCAGCATGTATAATATCAAAGGGTGTAAAAGTAACACTAGTGGATGACTTAAACGGAAGACGAGTATGTTTGCCTAAAGAACAAGAAACACAGTTTTGGGCAAACTTTCCATTATAAGTAATGAAATTATTGCCTCTAAGAAAATTAAAAACTGGGGCTCCTGGATGACCAAGCCTATTATGACATGTGGAAGAAGAAATGACCGCTAGCGAGACGGGAGAGCTAGATCTGGAAGCAGAGGTGGGAGTGAATGGATAGAGATCCCCCGTTCTATTGCATCTCGTAAGAGGTGTCCCCGTATGAAGATCCTTCACAGTGAAACCATAAGGGTCAAAATCAACGGAGACAGAGTTATTACGAGTGAATTTGCGGATTGAGATTAGATTATTAATCATATGTGGGGCATATAGGGTATTTTGAAGTGGAAATGGATGAGGAGGTGGTGTGTAGGATGTACCATAACCCTTTACTGAAATGCGGTGGCCACTACCAACTGTCACAAATTGAGGATGCTTTAAACCAAACAGTTTGAGAATATTACCTGCCGACCGGGTTAGGTGAGAAGTGGCTCCGGAGTCCATGTACCAGTTATTGTCAGGCTGTTGCATTTGAGACAGCTGAAGGCCTGACCCAACTCAGTGGGTGTCATGCTGAACGGTCTTTGCAGGCTGAATCGCTGGGCCGGCTACAGACGGGTATTGTTGGGCACCGCGGGCCCGAATCGACCGTGAGCCTGTTGTTGCTTTGCCGATTCTCGCTTCGTGACCCTACCACGACCACGACCTCTCTCGCCGCGACCGCCACCGCGTCCTGCTGCGGTTGAGAGTTTTCGTGGCGTTGGATCTTGAGGCGTGTTTGACCTAACGCCTACGAGTGCTCGTCCTCGCTTAGCACGACGAGTCTCTTCGAGCAACAATCGCGAACGAGCTTTGTTAAAGCGGAAAGCGGATTCGCTGTTGAATTATGGCGGCTAATGTATCATAGTCGCCTTTGGGAAGACACGCAATCAAATGCAACACCATCTTAGTGCGAGACAGCGTGTCGGCGTTGGAGAGTTGATCCGCCAAAGAGTTTCAACTATCTGCGATTGATCATGTTGGAGAAATTTTCAAGGCGTGTATTGTTAAATTGTTCCTCCAAATACACCGCACGAGTGTGCTTGTTATCTTGAAAGATTTTCTCCAAGCGATTCCATAAATCACGGGATGTGGCACCAGATTTCATGATAGTAAGAAGAAGATCCTGAGAAATACTACCATAAATTCACTGTTTGACGCCGGCGTCTAGAAGACGCCAAGTAGACTCATCAACCTCCGGAGGACGCGAAATAGTGTCGTCGATGTGGTCAAGCACGTTATAGAGACATGCATGATTACGAGCGATTCAACGAGAGAATCTTGATCGTTTTCTTGATCAAGAAGAATGAGAATATAATTCTTGATATTGATAACAGTGAGGGCGGGATGAAAAGAGGATGACGACGTGGTGGTGAGATTTGTGGAGATAGATGCGTCAGAATCAGAAGCGTAATCCTGAGTATCCATTTAGAGAAGAGAGAAAAGAAGAAGAAAAATCAAGAATTTTGGGAGGAGCGGGGGGAGGAACCGCGGAATCGCCTGAGGGTCGGCGACAACTCACACAAAGAAAAATTCTAGGGTTTTGTGTTAGACTCTTGATACCATGTAAGATGATATTAATCTCTCTTAGGGAGTCTTCTCATTATTATCAATGTATATATAGAGTACAATATTTATCCCTTATACAATAAAAATCCTAAGCCTATACAAAAGAGGAATCATAGTCTTACCATAATTATATTTACACAATATATGAAAATATTCTAATTATGGATAGAGATACAATTATTTCTATAATATACATGTTTACAATATTCATATAGTAATTGTGAAATCAAAATAAAATATGATTTAAAGATAATTGTGCAACAAGTTGAAGAATTTTGGTAGTCCGTTCTTTTGGTCCTAAAAGAAGGATAATCGTCTAATTTACTCAATCGTATAACTTATTACTAGTATTAGTATTAAATATTTAATTCAAAGTAAGACAATTTCCACGCTCCCACATAAGAAAGTATATGGATTATGTCCTTTAGCCACCGACTCAGCAAATAACTGGCAAAGTCATATACACGTTGATAGTATAAAACTTGTTATCTATCAATGCATTTTAACTAATTACTATAATAATACCTTATTTTATTTTTCAAGTTAGCAATATCTTATTTTGTGAACAATTAATTGTAATCATCTTTTAAATAATCAAATAATTTTATATTTTAGATTTAATTTGTATATACTAACGGTGTACATAAATTTTGCATTATCAATGTAATTAAACTAGTTATCTATGTTAGAAATCTAATTTGCGGGTTAACATATTAGACTTGTTAGGAAAATTTACCAGTTCTTGTAGGTCAATTAACATGATGGTGTAAATAGTACACATAAATCATAATCAGACTCAACTTTCTTGAAAGAGATTATACATCGTTAATGCAAGAAATTTTAACACTAATGAGTCATAGTATTTATCTATTGTAGCAGGTAATCCTTTACTTAAGATTACAATTTTCTTCTCTTAAAGTAACCTATGGATATGTTTTTGGTCATCTGACACTAAAGTTTCTTATGTCATTTTTACGAACCTCACATGAACTATCATAGAAACCTTTCCTGCCAACCTTTCTCATTATATATATATAGCATTATTATAAATACCCCTTTCATTTCCAAGAACAGCTACCCAAAAAAAAAATCAAAACATGGAAAACAGAAGGAGATTTTTCAAGAATCAAATGCAAATCAACAAAAGAAAAGCAAAATCCAATGCTATAATCTGCAAGAAGCACCCCAAACACAAGCAAAATCCCGGGGTGTGCTCCGTCTGTCTTAGTGAAAAACTCTCTCTGCTTTCAAGAACATCAAGAAGTAACACGACGACTGTTACTTCTTCTTCTTTATCTTCTTTGTCTTCGTCTTCAGACGTGTCCTCGTGTTCTTCTCCACCTCGTTATAGAACGAGCACTAATAACGTGCTTATGAAGAGTAGAACATTGGCTTTAATTATGAGGAGAAGAGAAGGTGGAATTATATTGGAAGAGAATAATAATGGGAAGAAGAAGAAAGAAGGGTTTTTGTCTAGATTGTTAAATCCAAGGAGAAATAGAAAGGATGAAGGCTTAGCACATTCAAGAACAATGAGAGAGAGGGTTATAACTAGACTCAGAACTACTGCAGCATGAGATTTTTCTTTCTAATTTTAATTTTTTTCTTGTTTTTTTAGATCTGTTGTAATTGTTTTTAGTTTAGCTAGGTAGATTACACAAGATTAAGAAAAAGATATATGAAATATATATGGTATATGAACTATGTTAGTGGAAATTGTGGATGACTATTGGAATTCATGGGCGTGCTCGTAAGAAAAGTGTTAGCGAATATTCTTTAAATATTTACAGTATATATTGTATTTATTAGTATTATGTATTTAAGGTAACTTAAGATTCTTACTGTATTAAGAATTATCTCTGTACAACTATATATATTGCGATTAATGAAAGAAATCCATAAGGGAAATTATTCCAACATTTACATGGTATCAATAGCCTAACATCCCAAAAACCCTAGAAATTTCCCTCCCCTCCCCTCTCGGCCGCCGCCAATCCCCCCACCACGGTGCCTTCTCTTTCGGAATTTCTAACCTGTGGCTATCATGTCTTCTCCCACCTCTCCTAAATCTAATGGTTCTACCTCTGGCATAGATGACACCCCACTTCCCTCCACTAAGTCATCTTTTCATCCGACTTTTGCTGTCACAAACATCAAGAATTCTTTGTCTCTATTATTCTTGATCAAGAAGATTGTCAATATTCTATGTGGGTGGAACAATTTTATATTCATGCTTGTGCGTACATCGTGCTCGACTATATTGATGCGTCAATCCCTCGCCCCTCTGACATTGATGATTCAACATGGCGTCGTCTTGACACTATCGTCAAACAATGGATATATGGTACCATCTCTAAGGACTTGCTGTGCACTATCCTGAAAACAGGTGCTTCGGCACGCGAACTTTGGGTACGCTTGGAGGAACTTTTTCAGGATAACAAAAATACCAGGGTGGTGTATTTAGAGGAGCAGTTCAATAACACCCGCCTTGAGAATTTTAACAACATGACCGAATACTGCAAGCAACTGAAACTTATTGCTGACCAACTCTTTCATGTTGGGACATCTGTTTCTGAGACTAAGATGGTACTACAACTTGTTGCAGGATTACCAAAGGGGGAATATGATACTCTTGCAGCAATAATTCAACAGCCTGATCCACTTCCATCTTTCAACAAGACACGTTCTCAATTGTTGTTGGAAGAAACACGGCGTGCTAAACAGGATGAGCACAATAAAAAAACATTAGTCGTTGAAAACTTGCAGTCGCCGACCACTGCTCCACCATCGCTGGACCATCAGCACCAGCGGAACTGCGGTGAAGGCAGAGGCAACAGAGGTCACGGACAAGGAAACAAGGGAAAGGGTCGAGGCAAAGAAAAAGCACAAAGAAGAAGATTTCACGCCATCGCCGGTGGCGAATACCGATAGAGCATGGCGAATGTCCAAAGAACAAGTAGTGGCCCACCAAAGAAAGCGGGCCCAGGCCAAAGCAGCAGTGGCGGCCCAGTATCCTCGGTCCAACACCAACAAGCCCATCTCATCAACTTGCCCTTCTAATGTCAGCCCAACAGTTTTCTTTAGCCCAGCAGATGCAACCCACTGTTTTGGGACAAGCTTTCAACACACTCACTCTGCAACCGCCTGAAAATAATTGGTATATGGACTCCGGAGCCACATCACACCTGACCAACTCTTCAGGTAATTTCTTTCAACTGTTTCAGTTAAAGTATCCTCAATATATTACTGTTGGCACTGGTCACCGCATTCCAATTACAGAGTCAAAACTTTTGGTCTCCATATTCTTTGATATGGAGCCCGGAAGAAGCTTATTTTTCTCGCTAGTCGTGACGACGTCTCATTATTCAGTTTTCCAGTCGATCACGAAAGCACGCGACTGGAAAAGGAGTGAAAGGGTTCCTCGCTAAATAAAACTAAAGTTCCACTACAATCAAGGCTGGGTGGGCAGCTCCATTGAAATACCGCCTAAAGTTCTTGGTTTTGTGGATATGCTACCGCATGTTTACTAAGATCATCATAGATTATTAATGCGTCCTAAAAGTTTCAGTTGCCTCGCTCTCTCCGCCCGTATGAGGTGAAAATCTTACGTACGGTTCTGGAACGGAGATTCTTTCAATACACAAATCAAAAATTCCCATCCACCTTTCTCACTTAACCATGTTCTCTACGCCCCTTGATGCGCGATTTATGCACACACTAACGCAAGTGCACGTATCGTTACAAGTAATATAGTCTAGGTAAGACCGAATATCGTCCTCAGGGACTGGTTTTCAAGTACCGATTATCTATCCTATGGTATCTATTTGGTTAACGTCAATTGAATTGGAATTCTAAACTAATAATGCAGGAAATAAACTAATTATGAAAATACTTTGATTTAAATCAGTTTTGATGAAGAATTAGGGCTTCCAATATCATCAATTATCCACTCTATTCAATCCTTAATACAATTAAACTGACTTCTTCTTCTACGTTGAGATAGCAGGTTTACTAAGCCGTTTTATACTCCTGTTAAGGTTATATAAACACTCAACCCCAGTACAACACCTTTCTACCTTTCGGTGATAAGGTTGACTCTAGAGAAGGATTAAGAACAAAAACCTTATTAATGCTACACAAGTATCGGAGTATTTTCATCCACGATTTAACCTATGTCTATCCAACTACAGCATATTCACAACCTCCCCTTTCGGATTTCGGTTAGAAATCATAAGAATTATGATAATTAGTGATCAATTAATTATCAAGCAATCAAAACAACTATTGAATAAATCTTAAATAAGTGAAGAAGAAATTAACTAATTTATTAATTCATGAATAAGAGTTTCAAGAGAATCACAAGGAAATACCTAACAAAATAATTAGCTCCTAGCCATTGTCACGCTAAGAACTAACATAATCTCCATACATGAACTGAAATAAACAAAGCAAAAAAGAAAGAAAAGAAAATACTCAAGAACGAGTCTCCAAGCCTTCTAGCATCCAAGGATTGTGTTGTGGAATATTTACAAGATGTAATGGTGGATGGATGGATGTAGAATGGTGAATGGTGGAATGGTGAATCAATTCTTCTAGTGATATAGAGACTATTTATAGACCAAGAATCCTTTAGGTGAAGGGTTTTAAGGTAGGAAAAGTTATCCCTTTAGGTAGGAAAAATTATCCCTTTAGGACTCTGAAAACATGTCAAATTCGGCTCAGAACTTCATAAATTCCGCGTGGGCGCCGCGGCCCTGCAGACTGGTGCCGCGGCGCCTGAAAATCAGCAACTTTCGGAACATTCAGAACATTGGCGCGTGGCACTGCTGCACCGCGTGCTCGAGGCGTTCTGGCGGATTTTCGTTTCGTCGTTCTTTTTTCGTCCGGACTTCGTCTGATCTCCTCTATAATTCCCGGAACTTCTTAGACTTCATTTCTTGGCCCTTTTTGTGTGTAATTCCATCTCATTTATGCTCATTTCATCTCCTTTTCGCCATTTCTCCATTTCTGACCGCTGTGACACAAAAGAAAGGAAAACGACTCTAATACTATACTAAACATAAATGAAATGAGTAAAATACTAACTAAAAATGACTCAAAATGTGTATATAAAATACACCGATCACCCCTCAAATTATTAAAAAGTTGATATCTGTTAGGAGATTCACTCGTAATAATTGAGTGTCTGTAGATTTTGACCCTTTTGGTTTCTCTGTGATAGATCTCAATACGGGGAGAATTCTTACTTGATGCAATAGTGTGGGAGACCTCTACCCCTTCACAAACTCTTCCGCTGTCAGAACTCAACAACCAGTCTCTCTTGCTGCATTATCTCCATCCACTTGGCACAATAGGCTTGGGCATCCAGGAGATCATGTTTTTTTATTTTCTTAGAAACAATCAGCGTATTAAATGTAATAATGGGAAACTTGCCCAACATTGTTTTTCTTGTCCGCTTGACAAGCATACTCGTCTTTCTTTCATGTTTTCAATGAATATTACAATTTCACTATTTGACATTGTTCATGCTAACTTGTGGACCTCTCCTGTTGTTAGCTCTCTAGGTCATAAATTCTATCTTGTGCTATTGGATGATTACTCACATTTTGTATGGATTTATCCTCTAAAATTCAAATATGAAATTTTTGCTAAATTTCTTAAGTTTCACAGATTTATTAAAACTCAGTTTGAAAAATCCATCAAATCATTTCAATAATTCGGCTTTCCATAATTTTTGCTCCCAACAAGGCATGGTGTTCCGCTTCTCTTATCCTCACATCTCACCTCAAAATGGTAAAGCTGAACGAATTATTCGTACTATTAATAACATGGTCCGTACCCTCCTATTTCATGCCTGTCTGTCATCATCTTTCTGGGTCTATTCTGTCAAAATGGTAGAATACCTTCTAAATATTTTACTTACTAGCACATTACAAAACAAGACCCCCACAGACATTCTATATCATAGAACTCCTTCTTATGACCACTTACGGATCTTCGGATGTCTGTGCTATCCCAATCTTACCTCCACCACCCCTCATAAGTTGGCTCCTCGAACTACACCCTGTATATTCTTCAGTTTCCCACCCAACCATAGGGGTTATCTGTGCTATGACTTGTCCACTCGTAAGATTCACATCTCTCGTCAATGAGACGATATTTCCGTTTTCAACCTCTCAGAATACCGGAAATCAGACTATTCATTTCTTGATGAACCAGTCATATCCCCAACCATTCTAAGTCAGCTTACCCAACTTTCGACTTTAAAACCGCGGTCCACAGTGGATGCACTGCGGTGCCATCCTTCCAGTGAGCCCCATCTTCCTGCAAAACTTTTAGCCGCGATCCGCCGAGATGCGCGCGGTGCACGCCTTCGATGAGCCCCTCTTCCTGCAGAACTTTTAGCACCAGGGTCCCTCGAGGATGCACCACGGTGCCCCTCTTCCAGTGAGTTCACTGCTCCTCCATCGCCTTCAGCACCGCGGTCCCCTGAGGATCACCACGGTCCCCTTAGGATCACCGCGGTGCCACCCTTCCAGTGAAATAACCTCTGAACCTGTCACTTCAACAATGCCACCACCCAATGTCCCAAGTCACCAAATGGAAACTCGTGCCAAACACTCAAACATAAAGTCCAGTTTAACCTGTCTGTTCAAACCATTTCTCCACTCCCAAAGAACCCCAAATTGGCCAAACTTTGATCCTAATTGGAATGCAGCCATGTCTGAGGAATATAATGCTTTAACTAAGCAACATACTTGAGATCTTGTCCCTAGACCAGCGGGGGTGAATGTGATCAGATGCTTGTGGCTTTTTCATCACAAATTCAGAGATAATGGTGTTTTGTAACGCTACAAGGCTAGACTTGTGGCAAATGGCACTAATCAGCAGGAGGACATTGACTGTGGTGGTACCTTTAGCCCGATTGTTAAATCGGCTACGATTCGTACTGTTCTTAGCATTGCTATGGGTAAGAAGTGGCCGATTCATCAGCTGGATGTCAAGAATGCATTTCTTCATGGGGATTTGAAAGAAACTGTATACATGCATCAGCCACCTGATTTATTCATCCGACTATTCCTCATTATGTCTGTCGTCTCAGGAAGTCACTCTATGGTCTAAAGCAGGCACCTCGTGCTTGGTATGATCGGGTTGCCAGGTATATTATGCAGATTGAGTTTATTTGCAGCAGGTGTAACACCTTTCTGTTCATTTTTCATCATGATAGTGACTCGCTTACTTGTTATTATATGTTGATGACATTGTTCTCACTGTATCATCTGATAAGTTGAAAAGTGACATTATTGCTCTTCTCAAAACTGAATTTGCTATGACTGATTTGGGCAAACTGAGTTACTTCTTGGGTATATCAGTCACTAGATATGCAGATACTATGTTCCTGAGTCAGCGTAAGTATGCAGAAGAAATTGTGTTCAAAGCTAAGATGTCGAATTGCAAGGCTATGCCTACTCCTGTTGATTCGAAATCCAAGCTCGGTCTTCGAGGTGATCCAGTGTCTGATCCTACACTCTATCGAAGTCTTGCAGGTGCTCTTCAGTACCTCACTTTCACCAGGCCCGACATTGCATATGTCGTCCAGCAGGTGTGTCTGTTCATGCATGCTCCGAGGGAACCCCATTTTGCTGCTCTTAAGCGTATTATCAGATACATTAAGGACACTCTTGACTATGGGTTGCATCTCTACTCCTCCGCTCTGAACATGTTACTTTTCTACACAGATGCTGATTGGACAGAGTGTCCGGACATGAGACGCTCTACTTCAGGCTATTGTGTGTTCTTAGGGGATAATCTGATCTCTTGGTCTGCCAATCGACAAGCCACATTATCCGATCCAGTGCCGAAGCAGAGTATAAGGGTGTTGCTAATGTAGTTGCTGAGATCTGTTGGATCCGGAATCTCTTCTTGTAGTTGAGTTGTCCATTGCGTAAGACATCTATAGTCTATTGTGATAACATATCTGCTATCTATATGTCTCATAATCCGGTCCAGCATCAGCGAACCAAACATATTGAGATAGATATTCATTTTGTTAGTGAGAAGGTGGCACGTGGTCTTGTCAAAATTCTACATGGACCTTCCTCTTATCAGTATGCAGACATCTTCACAAAGGGACTACCCCAACAACTGTTCACAGACTTCAGATCCAGACTGAGCATTCGGCCTCCTCCCGCTCCGTCTGAAGGGGTGTGTTAGCGATATTCTTCAAATATTCACAGTATATATTATATTTTTTAGTATCATGCATTTAAGGTAACTTAAGATTCTTACTGTATTAAAAATCACCTTTGTACAACTATATATATTGTGATTAATGAAAGAAATCCCTAAGAAAAATTATTCTAACATCTTACCCGATGCTATGACTAAATGTAACTTCACCAAGTTAATGAAAATTTTATTTTTCATCAAAACGATATGTTTCTTATTCGTTCATTAGCAAAGTAAATTAAAGAGTTACAATTTTCATGTAAAAGCCATATGGAAAAAGGTTCATTTAATTTTAAGAAATTTCTGGTATGAAAGTCTTTGAAAAATTAGCTAGAAGCCGACTACACTTATGTTTTTTATTAATAAAAGAAAAAATGAACTATCTCTAGATTGTAACATTGAGTCTAACTCAACGTTAAAAACCAATGCAAGAAGTGACAATTATATAAGAAGTCCAATTTTTTCATCCTACACGATGTGGGACTCAACACTTCCGACACACATAGGACTGAACATTCGGACCGTGAACAGTATAAGATGGGGCACACAACATTAAGTAAACAGTAAATTAGATGTGTATGATTTTGATACCGTTATAAAAAATAAAAAAACTTGAACCTACTCAATTCCAAAAGCTAATCTAAGAAGTGTGGAATGTCCAAGAACATGTAAAGGAATCCAATTTCTTCATCCCACACACGATGCGGGACTCAACGTCGATCTTTCATGCTCTAGGAACTGCAATCTAAAACGTCTCTCTAAGTGTCATATAGTTTCCAGTAATGATTGACTTCCCAATCTACTGTCTTTTATTGGTAAGCGTCATATACTACACATGGGGTCTTCCAAGCTAATTTTAGCACCTTTTCAATTTACATCCTCTCTTGTCAATCAACAATATGTTAAAGTTCTATCTATTGAATTGAAGCGTATAACTATATCATCTAAAAATTTAAATTGTTAAAGAAAATACACATACTTTTTTGTTTTCAACGTATTTGATTTATCATTTTCTTGTTTGATAAAATGTTGTAACGAGATTGTGCTAGTAATTACCGTTAGCGAATATTCTTCAAATATTCACATTATATATTGTATTTATTAATATCATGTATTTAAAGTAACTTATAATTCTTACTGTATTAAGAATCACCTTTGTACAACTATATATATTGTGATTAATGAAAGAAATTCCTAAGGGAAACTATTCCAACATCTTACATGGTATCAATAGCCTAACATCCCAAAAACCATAGAAATTCCCCTCCCCTCTCGGCCGCCGCCAATCCCTCCCACCCCACCGCAGTGCCTTCTCTTTCGAAATTTCTAACCTGTGGCTATCATGTCTCCTTCCACTTCTCCTAAATCTAATGGTTCTACCTCTGGCATAGATGACACCCCACTTCCCTCCACAAAGTCATCTTTTCATCCGGCTTTTGCTATCACAAACATCAAGAATTATGTCCCTATTATTCTTGATCAAGAAGACTGTCAATATTCTATGTGGGTAGAACTGTTTTATATTCATGCTTGTGCGTACAACGTGCTCAACCATATTGATGCGTCAATCCCTCGCCCCTCTAACATTGATGATTCAACATGGTGCCGTCTTGACGCTATCGTCAAACAATGGATCTATGGTACCATCTTTAAGGACTTGCTGTGCACTATTCTGAAAACAGGTGCTTCGGCACTCGAACTTGGGGTACGCTTGGAGGAAAATTTTCAGGATAAAAAAAATATCAGGGCGGTGTATTTAGAGGAGCAGTTCAACAACACCCGCCTTGAGAATTTTAACAACATGACCGAATACTGCAAGCAACTGAAATTTATTGCTGACCAACTCTCTCATATTGGGACATCTGTTTCTGAGACTAAGATGGTACTACAACTTGTTGCAGGATTACCAAAGGGGGAATATGATACTCTTGCAACAATAATTCAACAGGCTAATCCACTTCCATCTTTCAACAAGGCACGTTCTCAATTGTTGTTGGAAGAAACACGGCGTGCTAAACAGGATGATCACAATAAAAAACATTAGCCGTTGAAAACTTGAAGTCGCCGACCACTGCTCCACCACCGCTGGACCATCAGCAGCAGCAGAACTGCGGTGGAGGCAGAGGCAACAGAGGTCGCAGACAAAGAAATAAGGGAAAATGTCGAGGCAAAGGAAAAGCACAACAACATCAGTCTACGCCACTACCTCAGCAGTGGCCGAATACCCAGCAGAAAGATGGCGAATGTCCAAGAAGAAGATGGCGCCCACCCAACAACCGACCCAATTTCAGCGATGGCGGCCCGATCACCTGGTCCAAAGACCAACAAACCCATCTCCTCAACAGGCCCATCTGATGTCAGCACAACAGTTTCCTTTAGCCCAGCAGATGCAACCCACTGATTTGGGCCAAGCTTTCAACACACTCACTCTGCAACCGCCTGACAATAATTGGTATATGAACTCCGGAGCCATATCACACCTGACCAACTTTTCAGGTAATTTCTCCCAACTGTTTTAGTTAAAGTATCCTCAATACATTACTGTTGGCAATGGTCACCGCATTCCAATTACAGGTTATGGCAATACACAAATCAAACCATCCATTGTTCTCACTTAACCATGTCCTCTAAGCCCCTCAAATTATTAAAAAGTTGATATCTGTTAGAAAATTTACTCGTAATTATTGGGTGTCTGTAGATTTTGACACTTTTGGTTTCTCTTTGAAGGATCTCAATACGGGGAGAATTCTTACTCGATTCAATAGTGTGGGAGACCTCTACCCCTTCACAAACTCTTACGCTGTCAGAACTCAACAACCAGTCCCCCTTGCTGCATTATCTCCATTAGGCTTGGGCATCCAGGAGATCATGTTTTTTTTCTTAAAAACAATCAACGTATTAAATGTAATAATGGAAAATTTGCCCAACATTATTTTTCTTGCCCGCTTGGCAAGAATACTCGTCTTCCTTTTATCTCTTCAATGAATATTACAGTTTCACCATTTGACATTGTTCATGATGACTTGTGGACCTCTCCTGTTGTTAGCTCTCTAGGACATAAATTCTATCTTGTGCTATTGGATGATTTCTCACATTTTGTATGGATTTATCCTCTAAAATTCAAATCTGAAGTTTTTGCTAAATTTCTTGAGTTTCACATATTTATTAAAACTCAGTTTGAAAAATCCATCAAATCATTTCAACGTGATAACGGACGTGAATTTAATAATTCGGCTTTCCATAATTTTTTTCCCCAACAAGGCATGGTGTTCCGCTTCTCTTGTCCTCACACCTCACCTCAAAATGGTAAAGCTGAACGAATTATTCGTACTATTAATAACATGGTCTGTACCCTCCTATTTCATGCCTGTCTGCCAACATCTTTCTGGGTCTATGCTGTCAAAATGGTAGAATACCTTCTAAATATTTTACCTACTTGCACATTACAAAACAAGACCCCCACAGACATTCTATATCGTAGAACTCCTTCTTATGACCACCTACGGATCTTCGGCTGTCTGTGCTATCCCAATCTTACCTCCACCACCCCTCATAAGTTGGCTCCTCGAAAAACACCATGTGTATCTGTGCTATGACTTGTCCACTCATAAGATTCACATCTCTCGTCACGTCACATTTAATGAGACGATATTTCCGTTTTCAAACCCTCAAAAATACGGGAAACCAGACTACTCATTTCTTGATGAACCAGTCATATCCCCAACCACTCTAAGTCAGATTACTCAAATTTTTACTTCAGAACCGCGGTCCACAGTGGATGCACCGCGGTGCTATCCTTCCAGTGAGCCTCCTCTTCCTGCAGAACTTTTAGCACCGCGGTCCCTCGAGGATGCACCGCGGTGCCTGCCTTCCAGTGATCTCCATCTTTCTGTAGAACTTTTAGCATCGCGGTCCTCGAGGTCAGACTGCGGTGCCTCTTCCGATGAGTTCATCGCTCTTCCTCGCCAGACCGCGGTCCTCGAGGATGCGGTGCCACCCTTCCAGTGAACTAACCTATGAACCTGTCACTTCAACAATGCCACCACCCAATTTCCCTAGTCACCAAATGGAAACTCGTGCCAAACACGAGATTTTCAAACCTAAAGTCCAGTTTAACCTGTCTGTCCAAACCATTTCTCCACTCCCAAAGAACCTCAAATTGGCCAAACTTGACCCTAATTGGAATGCAGCCGTGTCTGAGGAATATAAAACTTTAACTAAGCAGCATACTTGAGATCTTGTCCCTAGACCAGATGGGGTGAATGTGATCAGATGTTTGTGGCTTTTTCGTCACAAATTCAGAGATAGTGGTGTTTTGTAACGCTACAAGGCTAGACTTGTGGCAAATGACACTAATCAGCAGGAGGGCATTGACTGTGGTGATAACTTTAGCCCGGTTGTTAAACCGGCTACGATTCATACCGTTCTTAGCATTGTTATGGGTAAGAAGTGGCCGATTCATCAGCTGGATGTCAAGAATGCATTTCTTCATGGGGATTTGAAAGAAACTGTATACATGCATCAGCCACCTAGTTTTGTTCATCCGGTTGTTCCTCATTATGTCTGTCATCTCAGGAAGTCACTCTATGGTCTAAAGCAGACACCTCGTGCTTGGTATGATCGGTTTGCCAGTTATATTATGCAGAGTGGGTTTATTTGCAGCATGTGTGACACCTCTCTGTTCATTTTTCATCATGTTAGTGACATCGCTTACTTGTTATTATATGTTGATGACATTGTTCTCACTGCCTCATCTAATAAGTTGAAAAATGACATTATTGCTCTTCTCAAAACTGAATTTGCTATGATTGATTTGGGCAAACTGAGTTACTTCTTGGGTATATCAGTCACTAGATCTGCAGATACTATGTTCCTGAGTCAGCGTAAGTATGCAGAAGAAATTATGTTCAGAGCTAAGATATCGAATTGCAAGGCTATGTCTACTCCTGTTGATTCTAAATCCAAGCTCAGTGCTTCTGAGGGTGATCCAGTGTCTGATCCTACTCTCTATCGAAGTCTTGCAGGTGCTCTTCAGTACCTCACTTTCACTAGGCCCGAAATTGCATATGTCGTCCAGCAGGTGTTTCTGTTCATGCATGCTCCGAGGGAACCCCATTTTGTTGCTCTTAAGCGTATTATCAGATACATTAAGGGCACTCCTGACTATGGGTTGCATCTCTACTCCTCCGCTCTGAACATGTTACTTTCCTACACAGATGCTGATTGGACAGAGTGTCCGGACATGAGACGCTCTACTTCAGGCTATTGTGTGTTCTTAGGGGATAATCTGATCTCTTGGTCTGCCAAGCGACAAGCCACATTATCCGATCCAGTGCCGAAGCAGAGTATAGGGGTGTTGCTAATGTAGTTGCTGAGATCTGTTGGATTCAGAATCTCCTCTTCGAGCTGAGTTGTCCATTTCTTAAGGCATCTATAGTCTATTGTGATAACTACGTAAAAATTTAAATTTAGAAAATATGTGCAGCTGTTTATGGGCTCGAGAAAAAAAATTGAACCGTAGTAGTTGTATCAAAGCTCGAGGTCATAAACAAAACAAGCATCTCGACCTACTCAACAAAAGAGCACCAGCTCAATTTTTTTAGAGTAATTGTAAGATGTTGGAATAATTTCCCTTAGAGATTTATTTTATTAATCACAATATATATAATTGTACAAAGGTGATTCTTAATACAGTAAGAATCCTAAGTTATCTTAAATACATGATACTACTAAATATAATATATACTGTGAATATTTGAAGAATATTCGCTAACACACCCCCTCAGACGGAGCGGGAGGAGGTCGAATGCTCAGCTGGATCTGAAGTGCAGAGCAGGTTATGCAGGTAGTCCCTTTGTGAAGATGTCTGCATACTGATAAGAGGAAGGTACATGTAGAATTTTTGACAAGACCACGTGCCACCTTCTCAATGATCCATTTTGTTGACTTCAAATTGAAATACATAAGACGTAGTACCGGTTAGTTAAACTAACCGCTTTCGCCACATGGTGTTATACCCCGTAGTTCTGACCCTACGTATGAGAGCGTACGAAAGTATGTAAGACTTAAAAATTTTAACGATAGGTTGACGGATTGTTCCGGACGGGTTTTAGTCAACTTTGAGGCGGGTTATGACCCGGTACATTGAGAGTTCCTAAGTGTTTTAAAGGCCTAGGGCGTAGTTCGTTGAGTCTGGATTCCAACGCAACCAACCGTTCGTCGATAGGACGTCGGAGTAGAAAGTTATGAGAGTTACAAGTTCAGTACGCAGTCGGACAGAAATGCGTTTCGGACTAAGCGACGGGGCATGGCCGGATGCGCCGCGCGCCTAAAGCATCGAGGGTCGCTGAAGTTGCAGCGCCGCGCCCGGACAGCGGCTGCGGCGCCAAAGTTCGAGAGGTCATGAGCTGGCCACGGCGCGGCTGGCGCCGATGCGGGAAATTTGGGCGGAAAAACTTAGAAAATCTGATTTTTGTTTTAAAAAGAGACCATGGGAGGGTGACAAGTGTCCCCATCTGATTTTCACAGCATGCCATATATTGACCAAGACTTGGTCATTTTCTATCTTTCATCTTCTCTCTCTCTCTCAAATTGCTCCCCTTCTCCCTAAACTTCCATTTCTCTCTAGAACCCCACGAGAAATTCTTAGCCTAAGGAAAATCTGAAATTAAGGGCAAGAAGGAAGTTGGTGGCTAACTTAAAAGTGTTATTGTGGTGGTATTCTTGGAGGAAAGGCTAGCGAGGTGTTGGAATAAGCTTGGCTAAAACTTTAAGGTAATGATTCTTCCTTTAGATTTAGTTTATAGTGTTGCATGTTAAGAAGAAAGAACTTGTGGTAGTGAATAATGCTCTTAGAATCATTGCATGCTAGAAATGTGGTTTGGATATGAAAAATGGGTTAAGAGGAGATTATGAGCATGTTGTAGCCTAAAAACTACCTTAGAATTGTTAAGTGAATTGTTGTAAACTTATGGGGCGGAATTGGTATTTGGGTGTGTAATCCCTTTAAAATGTTGGATTGTTGAACCTTAAATGTGGTGTTTGGATGATAAATTCGGCCTTGAGAAAGGTGGCAAAGTGAGTAGAAACAAAGGAAATCCTGCCCAATTTTCCATAGAATTTAGTGGCTTTGAGTTTAGATTATTCTACATTGAAATTAGAGGTTAATAAACGTATCATGGTTATTTTAGGTTGACATATTACTTGCGGTAGTTTGGACTTAGCAAGTGGATTGATCAAAAAGGTATGTGAAGCTTTCCTATCCTTTGAGCATGAGTATTTGTATCTATGTAGTACGGTAGACGTACAAGATTTAGTATTCTTACTTGTTTAAGTATATATAAAGACTTGTTTCGTTTTGAGAAGTATAAGTCCCTTGGTTAAGGGAAAAGTATGATTTTACAAAAGTATAGAGTACTTGGTGTGAAAGTATTGAGTATTGAATTATTCTAAAGATAAGTGGCTTGAAGTATTTTTGGAAGTTGTGTAGAATTGTTTGAAGTATAAGTCTTTTGGTTTGTAAAAGAACAAAATGGTTTATAAGGAGTTATAACGGCCTTGTGAAAGGATAAGGAGGTCTTAATTTCTAAAGTATAAAGATAGTATAACGGCTTTATGGGAAGTTAGTTATATTAGCTTTATGAAAGGATAACAAGAAGAGATTTACTCTAAGTAAGATAAGCAAGGACAAATGATTTGATTTATGAAAGACAAATTGATTTTAAGGCATCAATTGCCCAAAGGTTTTATACATGAAAAAAAGTCACTTTTGAAAGAGTTGAAGTATGTAGTACTTTGGGTTAAATTCCCGGTTTTCTTTTATTAAAGATATGATTAAGCGCCTTAACTAAAATGAGAGGGTATATGAACAAGACTTATAAGAAGTTATAAGTTTCTTAACTTATTTATGATTATGATATGATAACAGTTTGAGCTAGGGTAAGAGTATATCTGAGGGGCAAGCCCCAAGATCGTTATACCACCTACTCCAGGGTAAGAGTATGCGAGGCAAGCCCCAAGATCGTCATACCACCTCCTTGTAAGAGTATGTCCGGCGGGCCACCCCAAGATCGTCATACCATCCGCTCAGCAAAGAGTATATCCGGCGGGCGATCCGAGATCGTTATACCATCTGCACCAAGATAAGAGTATATCCGGCGGCAAGCCCCAAGATCGTTATACCATCCGCTCAAAGATAAGAGTATATCCGGCGAGTACATCCCAAGATCGTTATACCATCCGCCGGGTAAGAGTATATCCGGCGGGTAAGTCCCCAAGATCGTTATACCACCTGTTAGTGGACTTTCTACCCACGATGCGAGAATACCTCACGCGAGTCCTTATGGGCTTACGCAGTGAAATAGTCCCACGCGCGGTGGTACGACTATGCGAGGAATACCTCATGCGGTCTACGAGACCCGTGCGGGTGAAATAGTCCCGGGAGTAGGATTGCTTATTGATACTACAGGCGAGGACCTGCTTTGATCACGAGCCTCCTATTTTTATGCGATCTATATACATATGCTTGTTACTCTCATTGTTAGTAAGGCACAATAAAAGGTAAGTTGATTTCATCCCTGACCCCAGCTTATTTTCAGACTTATGATTTCATTACTGTATTTTCAGTTTCACATACTTGGTACCTGTTGTACTGACCTCCTTCGGGGGGCTGCGTTCATGCCGCAGGTCGAGATACGTAGCTTGCTGGTCCGCACTCTTAGGATCACTGTTCATTTCCTGGAAAGCTCCATCCCTCCGGAGGCTTTGTCTTTTTGGTATGATTCCCTGAGGTTATAGACTTTTGTACATTCAGGGGGTATGGCGGGGCCTTGTCCCGCCACAGTTGTTATCTTTAGAGGTCTGTGGCCACCTATGTGTTTTGGGCTATAAGAACCAGTTGTACTATTATACTTTTGTTAAGTATGTTTTATGGAAGGCAGCCTTACCTACCGGTGATGTTACTTTTTATGCGTATGTGTTGTGTATGTTCCGCTGCTATTCTCTGACATATACCTGACAGGGTACCCCGGTAGGGTACTAGTCGCGGCCCCGGGGTTGGGTCGTGACACATGGGGGCTATGAGATTCGAACCCAATATTCTTCCGCGACCCCTCTATGAATAATAAGAAAACTTTTCGATTTTCTACAAGCTTCGCCGCTTTTCAAAAACAATTTGCTTGCAACTCCCCGACATTGTCATTGTATACTCCCGCGGGTCGGAAGGCGGCGGGGGATTGAATGAATACCCAATAGCTATAGCAAAGGAAGAAGGCGTATAGGCTCTGCCTGATCTTATCTAAGAGGTCCACTGTATTTTTTTTTTGTCCTTTTACATATCCACTTCAACAAATTAAGAGAGGAATAATTTCTTTTTAGTTTTACCCTTATCACTAAAGAATTTTCCAAATTTATTGAATTGTTGGTAGTCAGTTTTAGATTTTGAAAATGACATTAGCTTGTAAGGATAATTTTGTAAAATAAATTCATAATCAATGATTTCTTAGAGGAGCACAAGATATACAAATTAACTGGACATATAAGGCACGTTTGATACGCTGTATTACGCTGGACTGCACTAGACAAAAAAATAATACAGCGTTTGGTGGGCGTTTTCAGTCGGACTGGACTGTACTATTTCTAAAAATAGTACACTCCAACTGCCATTTTTGAGTATGGACTGTACTAAAAATAAAAAAATATAGTCCATTATATATTAATACTCTAATACCGTTCATTATATATTAATATAGTTCAGTCCATTACAATACAATACAATCCATATAAAAATATATAATTCAGTGCGACGTACCAAACGAGCCCATAAAGGAAACGGAAGGAGTAGTTCTACAACTCAAGAATACAAGTTAATATTGTAAGTATTTTTGCTTCTGTTTCTAAATAATAATAGAATGTCCCTCACATATCAAGAATGTAATTCACTGATTTTGCCACCTCTAAATTGCAGTGCACAATGGTACTAGACATATGCAAATAGCAAGTAGAAAAATGGAAAAAGACTGGCAAATCATTGTACTTATTCAAAATTTATTAGCCAGATCATTTTAGAGATCTTATGCCTTCGTTGTTATGCAGTTCAAACCAGTTAATTAGTAGAATAATTTTTTGTATATATGAGAGTAATAATGAGACAAAATATTCCTCACATAACACCAAACTTGTATGTACTGTTGCTAGGCTGGTGAAGTGTGTCAAAAAGATATGTCCAAGAAACTTCATATCCTAATATAAAAGCTACCACTATTTAAATGAATCATCTGAATGGGTTAGTTGATAAATAAAATTAATTTTTTAATTCTTTTCATAACTTACTTTTGTTGCAAAAAGTAATAAAAAGTTTTAACATTGGTCCATGACAGCTAGGAGATACATTATGATGAACCCTAGCTACTGTAAGTTCTCAGCTATTTCCTTTAGATTTAGATTTATCAAAAAGAATTTGAATAGTAGTACTATTGCCACGCCTGAACTGGAGATTAATTAGTGCGCAGTAAAGTTGCTTACTAGTAGTAATTTTTTAGTTTCATATTGTACCGTGGATGACGTTGAAAGAATTAATTCCTTGATTATTTTTATTGGTGAAAGACATATATATACAAGTTATAATAAGAGAATTCTATTTTTATTTTACCTCTAAATTCCTAATTTATATGAAGAATAACTATACACTTATGATAATATTACAATCCTAATTATGGTACAAGACTAATATGAGAGAATATAACAAATATACAAAATATACAAATATGAGAGAAATATACTACACGGAGGGATGGGCCTCGGCCCATTCTCTAACACATACCCGCAGTCATAGCGGGCGGTCTGTTATACCCCGTAGTTCTGACCCTACGTATGAGAGTGTACGAAAGCATGTAAGACTTAAAATTTTCAAAGGATAGGTTGACGGATTGTTCCGGATGAGTTTTAGTCAA
Organism: Przewalskia tangutica; assembly: GCA_029844215.1. Taxonomy (NCBI): domain Eukaryota; kingdom Viridiplantae; phylum Streptophyta; class Magnoliopsida; order Solanales; family Solanaceae; genus Przewalskia; species Przewalskia tangutica. The sequence continues at coordinate 89,426,761 of CM056736.1, read as the reverse complement.
CTTTGAGGCGGGTTATGACCCGATACATTGAGAGTTCCTAAGTGTTTCAAAGGCCTAGGGCGTAGTTCGTTGAGTCTAGATTCCAACGCAACCAACCGTTCGTCGATAGGACGTCGGAGTAGAAAGTTATGGGAGTTACAAGTTCGGTCGCAGTGACAGAAATGCGCCGAGCAACGCAACAGGCCGCGTCGCGGAAATGCGAGGGTCGCTGTTGCAGCGCCGCGCCAGATGCAGGGCGCGGCTAAGTTCCGAGAATCCGCAGAGGTTTCAGTAGCGCCGTCGAACGGCTGGCGCGGCGAGATTCTGGCGGAAAAACTTAAGAAAAATCAGATTTTTCTTTAAAAGACTTGGGAGGGTGACAAGTGTCCCCCATCTTATTTTGCATGCATTAAAAGTTCATGCTCCTCCGTCTATCTTAAAAGTTCACGCTCCTCCTTCTATCTAAAATCCCAAGAGAAATTCTAGACTTAGGAAAAATCTGAAAAGTTAAGAACAAGAAGGAAGCTTGTGGCTAGCTTGTTGGTGTTGTTGTGGTGGTGTTCTTGGCAAGGAAGCTAGCAAAATATTTGGAATAAATTTGGCTAAAGCTCTAAGGTAATGATTCTTCCTTTATAATTAGTTTTTAGTGTTGCATTTTAAGAAGAAAAAACTTGTGGTAGTAAATAATGCTCTTAGAGTCATTGCATGCAAGAAATGTGGTTTGGATATGAAAGGATTGGTTAAGAAGATATTATGAGCATGTTGTAGCCTAAAAACTACCTTAGAATTGTTAAGTGAATTGTTGTACCTTATGGGGCAGAATTTTACACACCCAAGTTTAGGTGTGTAATCCCCTTTGAAATGTTGGATTGTTGAGCCTTAAATGTGGCGTTTGGATGATAAATTCGGCCTTGAGAAAGGTGGCAAGTATGTAGAAACAAAGAAAATGCTGCCCAATTTTTCATAGAATTTAGTGACTTTGAACTTGGATTATTCTACATTGAAGTTAGAAGTTAATAAACGTATCATGATTATTATAGGTTGAAATATTACTTGCGGTAGTTGAGCTTAGCAAGTGGATTGACCAAAGAGGTATGTAGAACTTTCCTATCTCTTGAGCATGAGTAGTTGTACCTATGTAGTACGGTAGACGTACAAGATTTGATATCTTTCACTTGTTTTAAAAGTATATGCTACTTGTTTCATTTCAAAAGTATAAGTCCCTTGGATTTAGGGAAAATGTACTTGACAAAGGGATAACGCTAATATAATGACTTTATGGGAAGTTGGTTATATTAGTTTTCTTGAAAGGTTCACAAAGAAAGGTTTACCCTAATTAAAACAAGTACGGGTAAAGGATTTGAAACTAAGAAAGGTGAATTGATTTTTAGGCATTGGTTGCCTAAGGTTTTAAAGGAAATGAAGTCACTTGATTTAGAAGCCTATTATATTTCTAAAAGGAAATGTGACTTGTCTTGAAAGAAATCGTAACTTGATACTATGGTGATTAGTATCTTGGAATTTTGTATAAAAAAAGTTATTTCTTAAAAAGTTAGAAGTACATGGTACTTGGGTTGAATTCCCGGATTTTCTATTAAAAGACATGTTAGTGCCTTAGGATACTAAAATGAGAGGATATATTAATAATGTTAATAAGAAGTTAGGGGATTTCTTAACTTGCTTATGTTATGATAAGCCGGTAGTGCTTATGTTAAGATAGGCCGGTAGTGCTTATGTTGTGATATGATAGGCCGGTAGTGCTTATGTTATGTATGATAGCCGGATGAGCTATGTTATATATTTATATTATTACGGGGTAAACCCCGGGTTATTACTTATGCCATGGATTTGCTACCCATGATGCGAGTGCGGCGCTTGCACTCATGCGGATCCGGACCACAGGATCCATGCGGGTGAAATAGTCCCATGCGAGTACGACGATGGTACTCATGCGGGTCCACATGATCCATGCGGGTGAGATAGTCCCATGCGGGTGAAATAGTCCCATGACGAGGCGGATGACCTCATGCGGGTCCACAGGACCCATGCGGGTGAAATAGTCCCAGGAGTAGGATTGCTTAATGATACTACGGGCGAGGTACCCTGTTTTGATCGTGAGCCTCCTATTTTTATGCTATAAGTTTTATACTTGTTACTCTCATTGTTAGTAAGGCACGGTCAAGGAAATTGATTTTTATCTATGACTCAACTTATTTTTGACTTATGATATTACTACGATTTTCCGCTTTACATACTGGTACGTTGTGTCGACCCCTTCCTGGGCCATTGCGTTACGCCGCAGTAAGGAAAGCGGTGGTAGATCCTCATTCCTAAGATCTTTTACTCAGGTGTCAGGAGCTCCATTTCTTCGGAGGCTCGACTTTTGGTATGGTTCTCCCTGGTGTTGTTGATGTTTTGTACATTTAGGGGCATGACGGGGCCTGTCCGTCATAGTGTTACTCCTTCTGAGGCTGTAGTCTTGTCATAACTTGGTTTGTTTAAGGATGTAATCGTTGGTTTTATGTACTTGGGCTAGCCATTGTGGGCTAGACTATTTATATCATTATGGTTATTTATTATGAGTTTATATTCCGTGGTTTTCTCGATGTTGTGTCACGGTGCGGGTTAAGGCACCGGTCACGATCCGGTCGCGTCGTGACAAAAGTGGTATCGAGCGATTAATCCTCGGAGCGGTCTACAGGCCGTATCTAGTAGAGTCTTGATTATCGGTGTGTTGTGCACCACATCTATAATCAGGAGGCTGCAGGATATTTAGGATTGATTTCCATTCTTCTCACTCTAAGATCGTGCGATAGAGCTGTGTGGTTAGGGTCGTCTTTCCCTAACAAGTTATGGTGTTTGCAGCTACGAGAAAGCAGCAGTGACCCAGGAAAGATTATGTGGATTGCGTATCCAGGTTGGTAATATTTATAGTATAGTTGGTATTGTGACATACAGCTATACGGATTTCTGTATGAGGGTCACATATGTGTTGCCTAAAATGATTTTAGATTACCAGGATTTAGTAAGGACTAAATAGATACCGGGAATGTATGAACAGTTAAGGAACTCTCATCGAAGTTTTACGTGCTAGTTTGGGATAATTAGGAGATGATGGGTTGTCGGAAAAGGTAATGGAACCTTAAGAAGTTTAATTAAGGGACCCAATGGGAGACTATGTTTGTAAATTAAGCTACGTGGTATGCTTAAGAGGATAGTACTGATGAGATCCGTGTGGAGTAAGTAATGGTTGTTGTGATCAAGACGACACGGTCATGGTATTATGAGAAGTTAGGGTACCCGTTTATGGGGTGGGTGATCGGTGTATTTTATATACACTTTTTGAGTCATTTTTAATTAGTATTTTACTCATTTTATTTATGTTTAGTATAGTATTAGGGTCGTTTTCCTTTCTTTTGTGTCACAGCGGTCAGAAATGGAGAAATGACGAAAAGGAGATGAAATGAACATAAATGAGATGGAATTGCACACAAAATGGGCCAAGAAATGAAGTCTAAGAAGTTTCGGGAATTATAGAGGAGATCCGACGAAGTCCGGACGGAAAAATGACGACGAAACAGAATCCGCCTGAAAAACGTCACCGGAGCCGCTGGCGCAGTGGCCATGCGCGCCCAAAGTGCTGAAAGTCCCGAGAGTTGCTGAATTCAGCCGCGTATCAGGTGCCGCATGCGCCGACGCGGGATTTATGAAGTCTGGGCCGAATTTGACATATTTTCAGAATCCTAAAGAGATTACTTTTCCTACCTAAAGAGATTACTTTTCCTACCTAAAGGGATAACTTTTCCTACCTTAAAACCCTTACCTAAAAGGATTCTAATAACTTTTCCTTTCCTACAAATCCCTAACCCTTCACCAAAAGGATTCTTTGGCTATAAATACTCTACATCATTAGAAGAATTATTCATTCTCCACTCCACCATTCACCATTCTACATCCATCCTTCCACCAATCCATCTTGTAAATATTCCACAACACAACCCTTGGATGCTAGAAGGTTTGGAGACTCGTTCTTAGTAATTTTCTTTTCTTTTCTTTTACTTTATTTCAGTTTTGCATGATGAACATGGAATTAGTTCTTGTCATGTCAATGGCTAGGAACTAATTCTCTTATAGGGCTTTTTATGTTGAATTTCTTGAAACTTATGTTATAAATTAATGCATGCTTATGGTTATTTTTCTTATTGTGAGATCTATCCAATAATTGAGTTGAATTCTTGGTAATTAATTGACAACTAATTATCACTATATGATTTCTAATCAGATTCTGAAAAAGAGGGATTGTGAATATCTTTGTAAGTTGGGTAGACATTCTTGGATTGGGGATGAAAATACCTCAATTATTTATGTAGCGTTGATGAGAGGCTTAACAACCCTAATTTTGCGCATTGTGCGTGACGGTCAACTAGGTTTTTGTTCTTAATCCTCCTATAAAGTTATCCTTATCACCGAAAGGTAGGTAAGGTGCGACATTGGGTTGAGTGTTTATATAACCTAACGGAGTATAAAACGATTTCAGAACCCGCTTTCTCAAAAGAAGAATACCATAAGTTAATGCATTAATAAGTAGCATGTCGATAGTAAGGATACATGGAAGCCCTATTCCCATCACATCTGAAGTAAATCTTTATATTTTACATAGTTTTCATAATTCTTAGTTATAAACAACCAAATCAATTATCAATTCGCCAAATAGATACTAGAAAATAGATAGTTGGTACTTGAACCCTAATCCCAGAGGACGATATTCGGTCTTATCAAAGACTATACTACTTGTCACGATAACGTGCACTTGCGTTTAAAGTGTGTGCATCTTACCGCGCATAAGTGGGATCAGTTGATAGTAGTCCCGCTACGTGACAGGGTCACGAGGGTACAAGCCCGAGTCTAGTTAATCATTTTACGGGTTCGTGGACGCATTCCACCGGAACCAGGTTGTGAGAGCCGGAAATGACCTTATATTGTTTAACTTAGTAACTCCAAGATTGGAGGCCAACTTTATTATGGAAGTTATGTACGTAAGCTAGAATAAGTTTGAAAGTACGGAAAAGAGTACGACCGGTAAGGAAGTGAGCAACCAGGTGTGAAAGAAATAGAGCCCGAATCCATGAGAACCTTTAGAGGTAACTACACCCGTGAGTGATGGGTGGTAGCTGAGCGGGTGTATAATAATTGCCGGAGGCGATACAGTCGTTGGACCCTAGCAGACCTAGCAGAGCTGTTATGACAGACGTTGAGGTCATTATGAGTACGGACTAGTTGGCCTCTTGTTATGCCAACGTGGACTACAGAAGAGAGATTGATTCGGTACCAGTTTCCCGGTAAGCCGGTGATCGAGTGGAGAGGAAGGGAAGTGGTAGTAACCAGTGAATTATCCTTCCTTCTTTGGCATCATTGTTTTAATAAGTCTGTGTGACTTGTTCATTGAGGAAAATTGACGCAGAAAGTAAGTAATACTTGGATTTGAAGGAATTTATGTTAAGTTCCTCGAGGTACTGAGTTGGTTTGGTGTGGCGGTAAGGGCCACGACCTTCCGGATAATTTCAAGGAAATGTGCAAGGCAAGAATAAAATAAGTACGAGCGCTGCCGGCAGAAAGCTGAGGGCATCTTTGGTAGGTTTTGAAAATCTACACGATTTTAAGGCCGTGTGTATGTGTATTGATTACAGGCAGCTGAACAAGGTAACTATCAAGAACAGATATCCCCTCCCCAGGATTGATGATTTGTTTGATCAGTTGCAGGGTGCGAGATGCTTTTCCAAGATAGACTGGTGCAGTTACCATAAGGTACGAGTTAGAGAGGCGGATATCCCAAAGACTGCATTCAGGACCCGGTATGGGCACTATGAGTTCAGGGTGATGTCTTTCGGATTGACCAACGCTCCAGCAATATTCATGGATTTGATGAATAGGGTGTTCAGGCCATTCTTAGATATGTTCGTTATAGTGTTCATTGATGATATCTTGGTGTATTCGCGCACAGAGCAGGAGCATCTGATCATTTGGCGACGGTACGAGTCCTCAGGGACCGGCAGTTGTATGCCAAGTTCTCGAAATGCGAGTTTTGGCTGGCTTCAGTGGCTTTCTTAGGGCATGTTATCGGGACCGATGGTATTCGGGTTGACACAGCTAAGATTGAGGCAGTCAAGACATGGCCCAGACCCACTACACCGACGGAGGTGCGCAACTTTTTGGGCCTTGCAGGTTATTATCGGAGGTTTGTGGAGAAGTTTGCTTCTATTTCAAGATTTTGACTAAGCCGACTCGAGAGCGGCTATGTTCCGGTGGACGGATACTTGTGAGGAAATTTTCCAGTTGCTAAAGGAGAAGTTGACGACCGCCCCAGTTCTTACTCTTCCAGAGGGTTTAGATGGATATGTGGTTTATTGTGACGCGTCAGGTGTCGGGCTTGGGTGGGTGCTGATGCAGCACGACAGAGTTATAGCTTATGCATCTCGACAGCTTAGGAAGCATGAGAAGAACTATCTCACACATGACTTGGAGTTGGCGTGATGATTCATGCCTCAAGATCCGGAGACATTATTTATATGGAGTTCATGTGGACATTTACCTGCACCACAAGAGTCTCCAAGACATCTTCACCGCAGGAGCCGAACTTGCGGCGAGCGGTGGTTGGAGCTACTTAAGGATTACGATGTTAATATTCTATACCACCCGGGAAGGCCAATGTAGTTGCAGATGCCCTTAGTCGCAGTCGATAGGTAGTCCGTCGATGTTCACCAGAGAAAAGGGATATGGTCCGAGAGTTACATCGCCAGCGAGCCTTGGGGGTTCGCTTGGTTGATTACGATAGTGACGAATTCGGTTCGAGAGGTCCGAGTCTTCCATCGCCGGCGAGGTGAATAGCGCGATGAGGATCCGATTTTGGTACGGCATCGAGACGCAGCCTTTCCGAAGGAGAAGGTCTATTTGAGGTGGCTACGATGGGGTGCTAATATTCGAGGCCGGTTGTGTGTTCTGATGTGATAGGACTTCACGCCAGATTCTCGTGAGGCACACGGTGCTCGTTATTCTATTCATCCGGTCGACTAAGATGTACCATGACCTCAGTGTGTATTGGTGGGATGGCACGAAGAGGACGTGGCGTTTTGTTGCGCATGATGTCCTAATTGTCGCCAGGTCAAGATTGAGCACCAAAAGCCCTGGGCTATTGCAGCTATTGATATTCCGACTGGAAGTGGGAGGTGATAAATATGGATTTTATTACGGGCTACCTACCACTCGAGGGAAGCATGATTCCATTTGGGTGATTGTCGACGGTCGTGAAATCAGCCCATTTTCTTCCGGTCAGAACGACGTTCTCAGCTGAGGACTATGCCAGATTATATATTAGAGAGATTGTGAGACTGCACGGAGTCCCGGTGTCGAATATATCAGATAGAGGAGCCCAATTCTCGGCTAACTTCTGGAGGTTTTTTCAGAAGGGATTAGGGACACAGGTGAGTCTCAGTACTACATTTCACCCTCAAACCGACGGACAGGCCGAGCGCACTATCCAGACACTTGAGGATATGCTGCGGGCTTGTGTTATTGATTTCGTGGTACTGGAGGATCATTTACCTCTTGTGGAGTTTGCTTACAACAACGGCTACCATTCCAAAGATTCGGATGGCGCGCTTATGAGGCCTTATACTGAGGAAGTGCAGTCACCGATAGGTGGTTCGAGTGGGAGAAGTTTAGTTAGTCGGGCGGACTTAGTTCGAAGCGATGGATAAGGTGGCTTATCCAGAGCGGTTGTTGGCGTCGAGTCGGCAGGTCGTACGCAGATCATCGGCGTCGACACTTGGAATTTGAGATAGATGATTGGGTTTTTCTAGGTATCGCCCGGAAGGCGTGATGAGATTTGGAAAGAAGGAAGCTTAGCCCAAGGTACATTGGGCGTATCGATTGTCCGTAGGGTGCGGGGTCACTATGAGTTAGATCTGCCGTCCGATTTGGAGGTGGTACATCCAGTTTTCCATGTGTCCATGTTGCGGAAATGTATTGGAGATCCATCTAGAGTGCACCCGGTTCATGATGTCCAAGTGACAGAGGAGTTATCGTATGAGGAGAGTCTCATAGCGATACTCGATCTTCAGGTTAGACGACTTCGGACGAAAGACGTGGCTTCCGTCAAGGTCTTATGGCGGAACGAGAACAGGGAGGAAATGACGTGGGAAGCAGAGGATGACATGATGAAGAAGTACCCTCACCTATTTCCTATACCTCCAGGTAACCCACTTTCCTGCTTGTTAGTTTTGATTTAGCATTTACGCTTAAGTATGTTGTGGCTCGTGGAGCTTCTTTATTTGCAAAAGAATAGTTAAGAGGGTCTATGTCGATATTGTGATTTGAGTAAGCCTAGAAGGAACATTCGGGACGAATGTTTCTAAGGGGGGGAGAATGTTATACCCCGTAGTTCTGACCCTACGTATGAGAGTGTACGAAAGCATGTAAGACTTAAAATTTTCAAAGGATAGGTTGACGGATTGTTCCGGACGGGTTTTAGTCAACTTTGAGGCGGGTTATGACCTGGTACATTGAGAGTTCCTAAGTGTTTCAAAGGCCTAGGGCGTAGTTCGTTGAGTCTAGATTCCAACGCAACCAACCGTTCGTCGATAGGACGTCGGAGTAGAAAGTTATGGGAGTTACAAGTTCAGTGCGCAGACGGACAGAAATGCGCTTCAGGCAAAGGCAACAGGGCCGCGGCGCCGGATGCAGGGCCGCGGCGCCGGAAGTACTGAGGGGTCGCTGAAGTTGCAGCGCCGCGGCGCCAGGACAGCAGGGCCGCGGCGCCGGAAGTTCCGAGAGTCCGCAGAGGTTTCAGCGCCGCGGCGCCGGCCGCGCATGGCGCGGGATTCTGGCGGAAAAACTTAGGAAAAATCAGATTTTTCTTTTAAAAGACCTTGGGAGGGTGACAAGTGTCCCCCCATCTGATTTTGCATGCATTATATTGACCAAGTCTTGAAGACTTGGTCATATTTCATCTCTCTCTTAGACAAAAGCTCCTCCTTCTCTCTTAAAAGTTCAAGCTCCTCCTTCTCTCTTAAAAGTTCAAGCTCCTCCTTCTCTCTTAAAAGTTCAAGCTCCTCCTTCTCTCTAAAATCCCAAGAGAAATTCTAGCCTTAGGAAAAATCTGAAAAGTTAAGAACAAGAAGGAAGCTTATGGCTAGCTTGTTGGTGTTGTTGTGGTGGTGTTCTTGGCAAGGAAGCTAGCAAAATATTTGGAATAAATTTGGCTAAAGCTCTAAGGTAATGATTCTTCCTTTATAATTAGTTTTTAGTGTTGCATTTTAAGAAGAAAGAACTTGTGGTAGTAAATAATGCTCTTAGAGTCATTGCATGCAAGAAATGTGGTTTGGATATGAAAGGATTGGTTAATAAGATATTATGAGCATGTTGTAGCCTAAAAACTACCTTAGAATTGTTAAGTGAATTGTTGTACCTTATGGGGCAGAATTTTACACACCCAAGTTTAGGTGTGTAATCCCCTTTGAAATGTTGGATTGTTGAGCCTTAAATGTGGCGTTTGGATGATAAATTCGGCCTTGAGAAAGGTGGCAAGTATGTAGAAACAAAGGAAATGCTGCCCAATTTTCCATAGAATTTAGTGACTTTGAACTTGGATTATTCTACATTGAAGTTAGAGGTTAATAAACGTATCATGATTATTATAGGTTGAAATATTACTTGCGGTAGTTGAGCTTAGCAAGTGGATTGACCAAAGAGGTATGTAGAACTTTCCTATCTCTTGAGCATGAGTAGTTGTACCTATGTAGTACGGTAGACGTACAAGATTTGATATCTTTCACTTGTTTTAAAAGTATATGCTACTTGTTTCATTTCAAAAGTATAAGTCCCTTGGATTTAGGGAAAATGTACTTGACAAAGGGATAACGCTAATATAATGACTTTATGGGAAGTTGGTTATATTAGTTTTCTTGAAAGGTTCACAAAGAAAGGTTTACCCTAATTAAAACAAGTACGGGTAAAGGATTTGAAACTAAGAAAGGTGAATTGATTTTTAGGCATTGGTTGCCTAAGGTTTTAAAGGAAATGAAGTCACTTGATTTAGAAGCCTATTATATTTCTAAAAGGAAATGTGACTTGTCTTGAAAGAAATCGTAACTTGATACTATGGTGATTAGTATCTTGGAATTTTGTATAAAAAGAGTTATTTCTTAAAAAGTTAGAAGTACATGGTACTTGGGTTGAATTCGGATTTTCTATTAAAAGACATGTTAGTGCCTTAGGATACTAAAATGAGAGGATATATTAATAATGTTAATAAGAAGTTAGGGATTTCTTAACTTGCTTATGTTATGATAAGCCGGTAGTGCTTATGTTATGATAGGCCGGTAGTGCTTATGTTGTGATATGATAGGCCGGTAGTGCTTATGTTATGTATGATAGCCGGATGAGCTATGTTATATATTTTTATTATTACTGGTAAACCGGGTTATTACTTATGCCATGGATTTGCTACCCATGATGCGAGCGCTTGCACTCATGCGGATCGGACCACGGGATCCATGCGGGTGAAATAGTCCCACGCGAGTACGGCGATGGTACTCATGCGGGTCCACGGATCCACGCGGGTGAGATAGTCCCACGCGGTGAAATAGTCCCACGACGAGGCGGATGACTTCATGCGGTCCACCGGACCCACGCGGGTGAAATAGTCTCGTAAGTAGGATTGCTTAATGATACTACGCGCAGGTACCTGTTTTGATCGTGAGCCTCCTATTTTTATGCTATAAGTTTTATACTTGTTACTCATTGTTAGTAAGGCACGGCAAGGAAATTGATTTTTATCTATGACTCAACTTATTTTTGACTTATGATATTACTCTGATTTTCCGCTTTACATACTTGGTACGTTGTGTCGACCCGCTTCCTGGCCGCGTTCATCTGCAGTAAGGAAAGCGGTGGTAGATCCTCATTCCTAGGATCTTTTACTCAGTGTCGAGCTCCATTTCTTGGAGGCTCGACTTTTGGTATGGTTCTCCCGGTGTTGTTGATGTTTTGTACATTCAGGGCATGACGGGCCCCGTCGTCATAGTGTTACTCCTTCAGAGGCTTGTAGTCTTGTCATAACTTGGTTTGTTTAAGGATGTAATCGTTCGGTTTATGTACTTTTGGGGTAGCCATTGTGGGCTAGACTATTTATATCATTATGGTTGTTTATTATGAGTTTATATTCCGCTGGTTTTCTCTGATGTTGTGTCACAAGGGTGCCCGGGTTAAGGCACCGGTCACGGATCCGGGGTCGCGTCGTGAAACGGTCTTCGTACGCTGAGACTGTCTCTAAAATCTTCAAAAAGGACCGAGGGAAGACCCTTTGTAAAGATGTCTGCAATATGATATATGGAAGGGACATGACAGATGCGTACTTGTCCTTTAGCTACCTTCTCTCGGACAAAGTGAATACCATCTCTATGTGTTTAGTACGCTGGTGTTGAACTGGATTACCAGAAAGGTAGATGACACTTATATTATCACAATATACCAAGGTAGCCTTCTCAATAGGACAATGAAACTCTAAAAGTAGATTTCGTAACCAACATAGCTCAGAAATCACATTGGCTACCCTTCGATACTCGACCTCTGCACTTGAACGTGAAAGCGTGGATTGACGCTTGGCAGACCATGAGACCAAGTTATTACCTAAAAATATGCAATAGCCAGATGTAGACCGTTTGGTGTCAGGACAACCACCCCAATCAACATCTGTATAGAAGACACGTGTAGACATCGACGAAGGATAAAAATGCAAACCATACTCAAGTGTTCCCTGAATGTACCTAATAATGCATTTGAACGCATTCATATGTTCAATTCTGGGATCATGCATAAACAAACACATTTGTTGTATGACATATGTAACATCAGGTCGCGTGAACGTAAGATACTGAAGGGCGCCTGCAAGACTACTATAGCGGGTCAGATCCTCATAGAAAGAGCCAGCTGCAGCACCCAACTTGAGTTTAGTATCAACTGAAGTAGAAGTGGACTTACAGGATGACATCTCAGCCCTCTCAATGATCTCTGCTGCATACTTCCTCTGTGATAAGAACAATTCACCTGCATGACGAGTAATAACAACTCCCAAGAAATAACTCAATGGACTCAAGTCCTTCATAGCAAACTCAGAACTAAGTATTGTCATGATAGACTTTCGCAAAGCATCAGAAAAGACAGTCAAGATAATATTATCCATATACAATAGTATATAAGCCATAGAAGAACCGCGACGATATATGAATAATGAATTATCAGACCTGCTGTGAGAAAAATCTATAGTCAAAACATAATCAGCAAACCTCTTATACCAAGCTCGTGGAGACTACTTAAGCCTATACAAGAACTTCTTCAACAAACAAACATGATTAGGATATCTAGTATCCCTAAACCCCAAGGGCTGATACATATACACTGTTTTCTTGAGATCACCATGTAGGAAAACATTCTTCACATCTAGCTGATGAATGAGCCATGATTTCAAAAGAGCCAAGCTGAGCACAGTGCGAATGGTAGCCGACTTGACCACTGGGATAAATGTTTCACCACAATCCACACCAACCTGCTGAGTCTTACCATCACCTACAAGACGAGCTTATGCCTTGCAAATGAACAATTTGAATTTTCTTTATGAGCAAAAATCCACATAGACCGATTAATATTAACACTAGATGGACGAGGTACCAATTCCCACGTCTTATTATCAATAAGAGTATTATATTCATCGGTCATGACAATTTACTAATTAGAGTCATTTAAGGCAGACACATGATTACGGGTAAGGGTGATTTAAGAACATTATAATTTAAATTAAAATGTCTTTTTGGTTTAAAAATACCCCATTGATTGCGAGTGATTGGACCATGACTCTGGGTTGGATTGGGTGAATTTTGGGAATTTTGAGAATATTCAGAAATTTCCATCGAAGGCGCTGCGGCGCCGTGGTCTAGGGCCGCGACGCTGACGACGTATTTTCTGAAAAATCTAAAAAATGACGGACAACCACCCCAATCAGCATTTGTATAGGAGACTAGTGTAGATGTCGACGAATGATACAAATGCAAGCCATAATCAAGTGTTCCCTGAATGTACCTAAGAATGTGTTTGAGCGCATTCATATGTTCAACTCTGAGATCATGCATAAACAAACACACCTGTTGTAAGGCATATGTAATATCAGGTCGCGTGAACGTAAGTTACTGAAGGGCGCTTGCAAGACTACGATAGCGGGTTGGATCCTTATAGGAAGAGCCAGTTGCAGCACCCAACTTGGGTTTAGTATCAACTGGAGTATAAGTGGACTTACAGGATGACATCTCAGCCCTCTCAATGATCTCTAGCCCTCTCAATGATATTTGTTGCATACTTCCTCTGTGATAAGAACAATCCACATGCATGACGAGTGACAGTAATCCCCAAAAAATAACTCAAAGGGCCCAAGTTTTTCATGACAAACTCAGAACTGAGCATTGTCATAATAGACTTTCGCAAAACATCTGAAAAGGCAGTCAAGATAATATCATCCACATATAATAATATATAAGTCATCGAAGAACCGCAACGATATATGAATAATGAGTTGTGAGAAAAAACTAAAGCCGAAACATAGTTAGCAAACTTCTTATACCAAGCCCGTGGAGACTGCTTAAGCACATACAAGGACTTCTTCAGCAAACATACATGATGAGGATATCTAGTATCTCTAAACCCCAAAGGCTAATGCATATAGACTGTCTCCTTGAGATCACCATATAGGAATGCATTATTTACGTCTAACGATGAATGGATCACGATTTTGAAAGAGTTAAGCTGAGCACAGTGTGAATGATAGCCGGCTTGACCACCGACCTAAATGTCTCACCACAATCCACACCAACCTGCTGAGTCTTACCATCACCTACAAACCTTGCTTTTTGTCTTGCAAAAGAACCGTTAGAATTCTCCTTATGAGCAAAAATCAACATAGACCGAATAATATTAACAACAGATGAACGGGGTACCAACTCCCACGTCTTATTATCAATAAGAGCATTATATTCATCGGTCATGGCAAGTTTCCAATTAGGGTCATTCATCGGTCATGACAAGTTTCCAATTAGGGTCATTTAAGGCAGACACAGCATCATCCAAAAAATCATACGAAATAGGCACGGGAGTCTCTACTTTAGAAAATGGAAATTGGGACTCATCAAAGATAACATGACGATTAATAATGATTCGTTTAGAGGATAAATCAAAGCATTTATAACCACGGTAATTTGACGAATAATCCAAAAACACACAAGGGGTAGGATGTGCCTGAAGTTTATTAATTGTGGTGGATGGAAACAGTGGATAACATAAGCATCCAAAGACCCTAAGATGAGAATATGAAGGAGTCTTATTGTATAACACTTGAAGAGGGGAGGAATATGTCAAACCTTTAGACAGAAGAATATTAAGTAGATGCAGAGCCATTTGGAGAGCATGATGCCAAAATAGCGGAGGGACGGAAGAATGAACCAATAAGGTGCGGATAATGTATTAATGGTACGAATTTTCCGTTCAACCTTCCCATTTTGTGAAGACGTATGAGGACAAGAAAAACAAAAATTTATCCTATTTTGAGCACACAACTCTCGAAACTCCCTTTTGTCATATTCTTTGTCATTATCACATTGAATGTTCTTGATTTTTCGTTCGAAATGAGTTCTAATGAAGGCTCTAATTTGACAAATATGGAAAAACGTGGGATTTTTTCGCTATTGGAAACGTCCATAAAAATTTAGAATAATTATCCAAGAATAAAATATAATAACGATGACCCATAGAACTGAGAAGGGGAGAGGTCCATAAATCGCTATGGATAATATCAAATGACATAGAAGTGTGAGAACTCGAGGCTACAAATGGCAACTTAACAAATTTTCCTAGAGAACAAGATTGACAATTTGGAGTACTACGCTGCATTCTTTACAATAAATAAGCTTATTTCTATCTAAAGTAGATAAAATAGACGGCCACCTAGACGAGCATGCCACAAGGAAGGAGCAAAAGTTGCAAAAGTGGATGGCATGGCTTGACGCGAGAAACTAAGACTTGGTGTGATTGGATAAAGGTTTCCCCTACTATCACACCTCATGAGAGGACTTCCCGTCTTGAAATCCTTTACAGAAAACCCAAATGAATCAAAATTAATAGAAACCCAATTATCAGTGGTGAATTTACGGACATACACTAAATTTTTAATTAGTTTCGGGGCATGAAGGGTATTTTTCAAGACAAGTGGTGGATGAGGAGGGGACAAAGTTTTATTACGATAACCCTTAATTGGAATAGAGTTGCCATTACCAATAATTATACCACGATTACTGCTAAAATTGGAATAAGACGAGAGAGTACTTTGGTCAGATGTCATGTGGGTAGTGGCACATATGTCCATGTACCAATTAGGATCTGGTTGAGTCAAGATAAGCGTGTGTATCACGGCTTCAATGTCAGTTTGTGTGGGTCCTGTTGCGTGATGAGCCTGACGGGGATGAGGCACAAGTATTCCGGACTGCTGCCCTGGCCCATAAGCTGGTCTTAAACCTGTTAGATAAATTTTATATACACTTTTGAGTCGTTTTTAGTTAGTATTTTTCTCATTTTCTTTGAAATTAGTATCGTGTTAAGGTCATTTTTCTTTCTTTTGAGTCATAGCGGTTCTAAATGAAGAAATGGCAAAAAGAGGTTGAAAATGAGCAGAAAAGTGGGTTTCCGAGGCAAATGGACGGTTGGCGAAGATCCGTTTAAGAGTCTGCACGGCGCGAACAGCAGGGCCGCGACGCCATTTTTCAAAGAGCTTCAGGAGTTCCGGCGCCGTGGCGCCAAAATGCAGGGCCACGACACCGACACGGGTTTTTCCAGATCCGAGGCGAATTTGTAAAGGGGCAAAAGGGTTCGAAGCAAGAGTTTTAGACTGCGTATATAAACCCCTAGGACAAATTTTATTAGGGTATCTCATATATTCTATCACACTTTTGGAGAAAACTTTGGAGGCTAGAAGATTGGAGACCACGTTCAAGTTATTTTCTTATCTTTTCTTTGCTTTATTTCAGTTCATGTTGAATTATATATTAGTTCTTAGCATGACAATGACTAAGAGCTAATCTTTATATTAGGGTTTTCATTGAATCGCTTGAAACTCTTTTTATGAATTAATGCATTAGTATTGATTTATTCTTCAATTGGTTAAGATCTATTCAGTATTGGATTGAATGTTTGATAATTAATTGATCACTAATTGTCATAATCTATATGATTTCGAATCGAGATCTAAGAGGGGAGATTTGGATATGCTGTAATTGAATAAACATATGTTAAAATCGCGGACGAAAGTAACCCCGATACTTATGTAGTATTTAAGGTTATTGTTCTTAATCCTATAAAATAATTCTGCATAAGGTTGAACTTTTATATATCCTAACCGAAATATAAGACAGATTAGTTAACCTGCTATCTTAACAAAGAAGAAGAAGTCATTGTTGTTGCATTAAGGATTGATAAAGAGTGGATAGTTGAGGATATTGGAAGCCCTATTTCCATCATAACTGATTTAAACCAAAGCATACTTAGGTTAATTTCTGCAATTTACTCTAGCTAGTTCGTAGATAATAACCAAAAACATCCTTACGATTGCCAAACAGATACCACAGGTTAGATAACCGGTAATTGATAACCAGTCTCTGTGGATGATATTCGTTCTTACAGACTGTATTACTTGAAGCGATACGTACACTTGCGTGAACATAATTAAAATCACTAACAAGTTTTTTAGCGCCATTGTCGGGGACTGACGTACTGTTAATATCGATTTATCTATTCTTATTTCTAATTTGGTTTTTATTTTCAGTCTTTTTTATTGTTTATTTTGCTTTAGTGTTGTTTGCCGTGATCTGTTTGTTGTTTTTGATTAGTCTCAGAAATTTAGTTTATGTGAAGTAGAAGAGGAGCTGTCATTCCTATCCCTCTGAACCCTGAGATTGAGAGATTGTGCATACAGAACAGAAAAGAGAAAAGAGCAGTCGATTCCTTAGCAATGGGAGATCATCGAGATAACTTGGTGAATGATGAGTTACCTCCTATCTTAAGGCAAGACCCTACAGAAAGGATCGTGGGGGACTATGTGATGTCAACCATTATAGGGGTGCAGACTTGCATCAGACTTCCAACTGTTGAAGCCAATAATTTTGAAATCAAACCAGCCATATTGCACATGGTTCAAAGCTCAGTTCAGTTTGGGGGATTACCTTCTGAAGATCCTCATTTGCATCTAGCAAATTTCCTGGAGCTGTGTGCAACTTTCAAGTACAATGGTGTTACTGATGACGCCATTCGGTTAAGACTCTTCTCATTCTCACTCAGGGATAGAGCAAAGTGCTGGCTGGACTCATTACAGGCGAACTCCATCACAACATGGCAAGACTTAGCCCAGAAGTTTCTTGCCAAGTTCTTCCCCCCATCTAAGGCAGTGAAGCTCAGTGGTGAGTTGAATAACTTTTATCAGCTGGAGGAAGAATCACTATATGATGTATGGGAGAGGTTAAAAGACTTGCAGAGAAAGTGCCCACATCATGGGATCGAGAAGTGGATGCTAGTCCACATATTTTACAATGGGATGTGTGGTACAACTCGTACCATCATTGATGCTGCATCAGAGGGTACATTCATGAGAAAGAGTGCCAATGAGGAACATGATTTGCTAGAGGATATGACCACAAACAACCATCAGAGGGTCAATGAGAGAGCAATGAACAGTAGGAAAGTGGCAGGAATTCATGAGCTAGATGCTATCACTGCATTGACTGCACAGGTAGCCACTTTGACAAAGCAGATGCAGCAAAGTACCATGTCAGTTAAAGTAGTTCAGACACCAGCGAGATGCGAAAATTGTGGGGGTCCCCATACTTTTGATAGGCGTATAACAGTGGACCCAAATAATGTGCCCATAGAGCAGGTTCAGGCAGTGGAGAATTTTCAGAGCCCTACAACAATCCATTCTCCAACACATATAATCCGGGGTGGAGAAATCACCTAAATTCTTTATAGAAGAATGAACAAGGACAACAACCACAATTTCAGGCATCATCCTCACATCAGTTCAGCCCAGCAGACCCACCAGAGAAGCCAGATGACATAAAAGCAACACTGTTGACCTTGGTTAATTCTCAGACTCAATTCATGGCTGAATCCTCAATTTCATCCTTGGAAAATACGCAGACACTATTTATGACAGAAAACAAGCAGTTCATAACAGGACAAAATCCTCTATTAGGAACTTGAAGACTCAGATGGGGCAGTTGACAGGGAAGTTAAATGACAGACCTTAGGGGACTCTCCCTAGTGATACAATGATGAACCCCAGAGAGCAATTCCAGGAAATTATCTTGAGAAGTGGGAAGCAGTTAGAGCAGAGGGCACCCCAACTAGTGGTTGAAAAAGAGAAGAATGTGGGGAAGACAATTGAGATAGAAAAAAATGGGGTTATAGATGACCGCCCTACTTTAGAGAAGGCTCCAACCACAGTGATGAGAGAGTATACAAACAAAATTACCTACCCTCAAAGATTGCAGAAGAAGGCCTTGGATAAGTAATTTTCGAAGGTATTCAAAAAACTGCATATCAATCTTCCATTCATTGAGGCCTTGGAGCAGATGTCAGCTTATGTGAAGTTCATGAAAGACATCCTGTTTAAGAAAAGGAAGCTGACAGACTATGAGGCAATAGCTCTTACAGAGGAGTGCAGTGCTATCTTGCATAAGAAATTGCCACCTAAGTTGAAAGATCCAGCGAGTTTCACCTTACTTTGTACCATAAGGAATGTTACATGTAAAAGGGCTTTATGTAATTTGGGGGCAAGAATCAACCTGATGCATCTCTCTGTGTTTAGAAATATATCATAGAAATATAGAATATTTCTGCATAAGGTTGAACTTTTATATATTCTAATCGGAATATAAGACAGATTAGTTAACCTGCTATCTTAACAAAGAAGAAGAAGTCATTGTTGTTGCATTAAGGATTGAAAAAGAGTGGATAGTTGAGGATATTGGAAGTCCTATTTCCATCATAATTGATTTAAACCAAAGCATACTTAGGTTAATTCCTGCAATTTACTCTAGCTAGTTCTTAGATAAAAACTAAAACCATCCTTACGATTGCCAAATAGATACCATAGGTTAGATAACCGGTAATTGATAACCAGTCTCTGTGGACGATATTCGGTCTTACAGACTATATTACTTGAAGCGATACGTACACTTGTGTGAGCATAAGTAAAATCGCTAACAAAACCCTGAGCCTGATCCGAGAACTGTCCCTAAAAAGAGAAGTGATGTGGCGCTGACCTGGGCTGCGGCGGCGGCGCCGCGGTGTTGGCCACTGCTGGGACCCACTACCATCGTCCAGGGGTCCATTGTGGGCCCTCGAAATGTTGCTGCTGCTTCTACCCATGGTGGCTGACCCGCCACCGCCACCGTTCCGGTTGCCGCCATGATTTTTGCCATTATTTTTTCTATTTTGGCCCTTCTTACCACTACCGTTTTTGTGATTTTGGGTCACGTTGGTGTTAAGCATATTTTGTAAACACTTTTTGAGTTGTTTTTAGTTAGTATTTTACTCATTTCGTTTGTGTTTAGTATAGTATTATGTATGTTTTTCTTTCTTTTGAGTCACATCGGTCCCAAATGGAGAAATGTCAAAAAAAAAATGAAATGAGCTTAATTGAGATAGAATTGCACACTAAAAGGACCAAGAATGAAGCCTAAGAGGTGTTGACACCCAATTTTGTCCCTTCTTTACTGAACATTTCATTCAGATTGTCCTTTTATTTTTAATTAATTTTACTATGCTTCTTAGTCTTGAAAATTCCCCAAAATAAATAATTTTATAATTCTCACTAAATACAACATACTTTTAAAATATAGGGAATTATGTTTTGTGATTTAGATATAAGCAAAATAATTTTAATATTTAGACATCGACATTGGCGATTGATTTTCTCTTAATATTTTCACCAATTTAATCATTTTTTATATGAATATTATATTTTTTTACCATATTTTATGTGTGGGTGCACTTTTTTTAAATTAATTAAGATGAAAGAAGTATATTTTAATTAATTGAGAGATTTTGACTAATTACCTATTAATCTCCTAACTTTTTAGAACCCTTTTGTTTTCATTCCCCAATTCTGGTCAGCCCAAAATCATTTCTCTCTCCCCATTCGTTCAACCCAACACCCTACATAACCCGACCCAAATACCATTTTCATCAACACCCATTTAACTCCCAACCAAACCAGAACTCCCATCATCATCTCCAACTAAACGCCAACCAGACACCCACAACGACCAGCAAACCAGTCGACCACCCCGCCAGACCACTGAACAAACGCCATAACCGAAGCCTCAGACACCTCTCATCACTCATCACCTGTTTGTCCTTTTTTTTTCTGAGCACTCTGAATCGCGAAAATGGTTGACCCACTGATCAAACTTTTTCCCCTTCGATTCAGTGGACAAACAACCAATTCGAGTCCGTTTAAGCTTTTACCCAAAGAATAAACCCATGAATTTTCCCAAACGACTCTCAAGCCTGAAAATTCAATATGAATAGACAGATTTTTATGTCCTTCCTCTGTCAAATGACAGAATCCTCATGATTCATTCCTTTACTTTGGTTTGAAATTCAAAACCCTCAATTTCGAGCTATAAATATCTCTGTTAGCTCATATGCAAAAAAAAAAAAAGGGTGGGGGGGGGGGAGGGGGATTTTCGGTGTCTTCGAAGAACAACGAAGCAAATTCTCTTACTCTCAATCGGGTTTCGAAAAGAAACCACAAAAACTCTTATACCTTTGCTCCTTCTAAATCGTAAAACAGCAACATCCTTCGAGCGGATTCGACGAGTCGAGACGACGCCTCGGTTCGCTGTCCGAAGAAGGTAAAATAAGCCCCTCTCTTATTTAATTTCATTGTGTGTTGGTTCGAATTGTTTACTTAGTTCCCGTGAGTTTATTATCCGTATTGTGTGAAGTCTGTAAATGTTTGTGTATGCTGTCTTAAGATATCGAGTATTTTGCTGCTAAATGATTGTTTAAATTCGATTATGACATAGTTCCATTCGTACTTGATTAAGCATGGTACGATTCTTGTTAACAATAGATTATTATTCAAGTTTAGACGAATTCGTACCAGTTTTATAGTTCTATTTTTGCTAGAAGTGCTTTGCCCATGTATTTTGGTGACACTGAACCTGTTCAGCACATTTCATGCCTATTGTATGCCTCATTTAGATGATTTAGATCTAAAGTAGGTTCAACATAATCTTTAATGCTTGCTTAGTCTCCCCACCTAACCATATGATGACCTCGTACTAATTTTTGCATCTTTTTGTGTTCTTAAATATGTGTAATCTGCTGATTCAGACCATATGGGATAGTATTTGCATCTGTGCAAGTCATTTATGCATTATTTATAAACTCTATATTGCTGGTTTAGATTAAGTAGTATTTATAGGCCCTGTTGATGATTATGTCATGCTCGTATGTGCATTCTTTTGTGTTAACTAAGTATTCTGTTTACTTTAGTGTCCCGTATATCTATGAAATATCTCTATTCCATGGATTGAATTGCTGGTCTACTTGCATTTTGACTTAGGTTAATGAATACTAGACTTTAAGAACTTAATATGATGTACAATCTATATTAGAATTCCATATTGAAATATGCCTGCTTTTGTTTAAATTCTGTAACCAGTTCTTTGGATACACACTTATTAACCGTAGTAGGGGCGGTCATCTAGTTTTTGAGATTTGTCTAATAGTCGCTTTAACCTCATTGTGTTTATATAAAAGATGTCATCTTGTTTAACATAAAGTCTATATGATATGTGAAGCTTTGAGATCACTTAATCCAGCATGCCTAGAGATGCCATTTCCCCATTATAACTATGTGTATTTTGCACCTAGGGTCTCGTCTATGTCTCTATTTACCCTCTTCTTTCTTTGCATGACTCGGGGGAATTCTCCACTCGTCAAAATGCCTTCGAGACCTTGCTAAAACTCGAGATGACATGTTGTTGCACTTTGAAGCCATGGCTGCTGTTCCCTTAAAATTACTGTAGTTACATTGATGTTGTTGCTGCATTCATGGTCAAGAGTTATTGCGTATCGAGCTAAGTTATTGCTACATTTCGACCTTAACCATTGCTGCTCTTGGAGGTAAATAACTGGTGCTCTTTGGTACATTCTTGGGGTTGTTTGTTTGGACACAACAGTTGTTCCCAATGCCCCTCTATTGTTGTTACAACTTAGGCAGAGGTTGAACTTGAGCTTTTTCTACAGCTTTGCTGCTGCACTTTTAGACTTTTGTCTCTAAAAAAACACTGCATTTTGGGATGAGAAAACACCATCTTTGAAAGATAGTTACTGTTACAGTAACATGAACAATTTTGGGCATTGTGGTGTTCACTTTGAGATTAGATCTGAGGGAAAAGTTGATATAATTATGCCATTGTTGTCATATTGGGATGTTCCACTATGCCTGAAGAGTAAATGCTCCCCCAAGTTTCCGCACTTAATGAGGGTTGTTGTTGTGTTCTTAAGTTTGGCAGATTTGCTTACTACTGCTCCCTTCAACCACTGACTACTACCCTCTTTACATAAAGAACAGATGTTGCACATAATTTACTGGGGCATATCGATTTTCACTGCTCCTATGTCCCTGGAAAATGGCCGCTACTGTTTTAAAGAAACATACACTACTCTTGATTGAAAATATTTGTTGTTGTGTTACACAGATCGCTACGCTTGTCATGAAATTGATTTGAATAGATACCGCCTTGGTTTCCGCTGTGTTTTAATGCCCACTGCTGCAGTATTTTTATGCCCCCTGCTACTCTGTTTTTATGCCCCTGCTGCTCTGTTTTAATGCCCACTGATGTTGCCCTTTAATGCCCACCGATGCTATCTTTTATGCCCACTGATGCAATATTTTTATGCCCCCTGCTACTCTGTTTTTATGCTCCCTGTTGCTCCGTTTTAATGCCCACTGCTGCTGCCTTTTAATACCCACTTATACCACACTTGAGCTCTATATTTGGCGAACCACTGATACGCTTGAGCTAAGCTCTCGTGGCACTTTGCTGCTATTGTACTACTCTCACTCTTTTGAAAAGAACAGGTTGCCACACCTTTATGCCTGATTTTTGTGATGCCTCATTTTGTACTATTTTGAACTATTTGCATCTGAGGAGCTGCCATACTTGATCACCGATGGATGCCATGTTCTTAAGGCAAACATATGTTATATTTTGAAGAACAAATTGTTGCATTTAATCTGCTGCACTTTCGAGTCTAAAATTTGTTGCACTCTTTGAGTTGGCACATCTGAAATTAACATTTGTTGCACCTTTGAATATTCAGAAACCACATTTCTGATGCTGCATTGTTTGTATTTTTCTGACTTGAACCAATACTACACTTAGGCCAATGAAATTGAAATTGAGGCCACATCCCTTCGGTTTCGGCATTTTACTGATTTTTGAATATGATACTACACTTTGGCCAAAGAAGGATTTATCCGTCGATCTGGAGGCCTCCATGGTAAGCGAGACGGAATATGTGGGCGAGGAGGAAAGTGAAAAGATTAGACGAGAATGCATAGTATCGTTCACCGGGAGGTGAGTCGACCGCAGTCGAAGCGATATTGGCTTCTCATGTCTTAGTATCCTTGGCATAACACTAGCTGAGCCCACACTATAAAAAATATATCTTTTACATACATATATCTATATCTATATATATATATATATATATATATATATATACATACGTTGTGTTTATTTGATAATTTGTTTTTTTATTATTTACTAATTCTTTTACTAAGTGTCTTTTGAAGGTACCTGAAGGCACATCCCAAAGTTAAAACCTGTGCAGAAAAATAAAATAAAATAAAAGCGAAATACCGTTAAATTCTCTTGCACTCCATCTTTACATGATTATTTGCTTTCATTATTATCTTGTTAAATATATATCTATTTTAAATATTTGCATGCCTAGTTTAAATATCTCTTGGTTGGTTTAATAATTAAAACACCTTTAGAATTGTTGATTGCATGTTAGCACAATAATATTAAGCCTAAGTTTGACCGGACAACCGTAAGTTAGCGGATCTTAAAGAATGCCTAATCCCTTTCCTTTAGGATAATAAAGAGCCCTTACCTAGAATCTCACATAGTTTCACAGACCTTTAAAAATGGAGATCATTCGTAGTATTTTATGCTACATTTTTAGTGTCCTAATTCACTATAATAATTAGGTGACGACTCCTTGAATAAATTTAGGAATCAACCATAAGTAGTACTCCCGTTTCGACTACGGTTAAAATGGGGTGTTACAAGAGGTCCTGGAAAGTATAGAAGAAATCAGACGAAGTTCGGACGAGAAAATGATGAAAAACCAAAAAACGGGCAAAAGAGGTCGCCGGTGCCGCGGAGCCTGCCAGCAGCGCCACGGCGCTGAATGTGCTGCGTGCTCTGATTTGTTCTTAGGTTTTTCGGAGCCGCGACACGATTTTCCAGATCCGAGGCGAAATTGGCTAGGGGCAGAAGGGTCCAGGGCACACGATTTTTGCAGTATATTTAAACCCTTGGGACAAATTTTATAAGGGACACACCTCATATCTCATAACACACATCACAAGACAAGTGTCACGACCCGAACCGATGGGCCGCGACCCGGTGCTGTAATTGGACACCCTTATACTAACCTGTCACACATAATCCAACTAACACTAAGGAAAATATGAAATCTGACAGCATAATGCTGCAATCATAACATATATCCGAATAGACAAGCCGACAAGACTTCCTTTACACATAAATATCCTGTCTCCTGAGGAGTCACATCTAAATCAAGTATATCAAATATGCGAGCCGACAAGGCTGCCACTATATACGGGAATATCCCAAAATGGAATATGAAAGTACAGCTGAGCAAAACATATCTACAATCCTCATATAACCAACTCATACATATACAAACCACAACTGTCTACAGACCTCTATGAGAAGGGTAACGACATGTGCCGGGACAGGACCCCGTCGTGCCCCAAAATATACATAAGTAAAACAAATAGGGTTCTGTACCAAAATGACAAGCTCTGAATCAAAGGAGCTTTCCAACCAGCTGAGTAGGAGTCCTAGGCCTGAGGATCACCAAACTGAGAACTTGTACCTGCGCATTTAACGCAGTTTCTGGAAAGGGGGTCGATCTGAAATAATGTACTGAGTATGTAAAACATGTAATACTGTAAGGAAGATCATACATGGCTAATAGATAACAAGAGACATGTATAATAATCAGAATCCAAATCCAACTGTGCCATATACAATTGAGAGTCAACTGAGCCTTATAAAAATGAGAGTCATGTACATATATATACCGTACCCGGCCCTCCAGCGAGGGTCTCGGTGTGAATGAAACCATATACACATATATACCGTACCTGACCCATTATGGGACTCGGTGTGAAATCATATACATATCGTACCCGGCCCATTATGAGACTCGGTGTGAAATCATATACATACCGTACCCGGCCCATTATGGGACTCGGTGTGAAATCATATACATGTCGTACCCGGCCCATTATGGGACTCGGTTTGAACTCATCATTCGACTCTTAATAAAATCATTAAATCGAATTCTTTACTGAAAATCTAAGGCACTTCTCATAACTCATATTACTAGGAATTAGGCTGTATAGAAACCATGTACGTCCGCCGTACATTTACTTAATAAAAATCATGCCAAAAGAAAGAAAGAATAGTTCACATACCTCTTAGTCGAACTAATCAACTCAATATTAAGATACGTCTCGTCTAGTACGTCAACCTATAGTAATGGTAATACGTTAGTCAATTCTATGATCACTAGCATACTTTATATCGAATGGCGACTTCCTATTCTATAAAAATTCAGGCAGCACTTCCCCTGTTTATATGTACATTCACAATTTACAACAAATGCCAACTAAACCAATAACCAAGCACAATTCCAAGATATAACCAAATTAATCTCATGTACTTCATATACGCTACCATAATACATTCTTTTTGTTTTATATTTATGCAATACGACAACTTCAACAACCAATGTACTAATACACCTATTTCTCTTGTTAATTAAGTCCCTTAACCACATTAAGATAACCTTAAAAACAGTCCATCAATTCTAACAACAACAACAAGAAGTAGTGCACGTCCTACAATTTTCAACATAATATCCTTTTTACTCTTTAATTCTTTAAGACATGTATTAGTAATTACCACAACATATATATACATGTTTATAATCAAATCTACAACATTTAAACTTCACAAAATCAGCCACTAACTCGACACGACAATGTCCAACAATTTCAAGCCAGTTTTCGGCCAACATCCACAAAACCAATTCTTTTCTTAATTCCTTAGAGTCCAATTCATGTTTCAACAATTCCTTATGAACAACTATAATCTAAATATCAAGATTTCCTTCAATTCCAACATGCGATAAGTGACGAGATTAACAACATAATACTCGAACACAACAACTTCCGGAATTAGTAAAACTAGTCCCAAAATCGGCTTACAACATCCAAATATTCACATGCAATGACTTAATTCCAATTTTCCCTTAACACAAATTCATTTCCTTAATTCTAACAACATGCACTCCAATTATATCATAAAAAGAAGAATTTTTACCTTAATTTCGAGCCCAAAACAGTCCCAATAATCAGTCCACTGCCCAGTTCTTTTGCACCAATTTTATCACTTCTTCAACTCCAATTTGACATGCATGAATCCCACAATTTTAATCCATCATTCCTTACCCGTTTTTCCTCCAAAAATTCGTCAAAAATATGGAATTTTCTCGGGCCGTAAAATCGCGCTTTCTTCGTCCGATGTTGCGTATTTCTCCACAGTTTTGTGGAGTTTCTTGGCTTAGAAATTTGTGCAAGAACTTAGGCTAGAAAGAAGGAATAAAAAGCTTAAATATTTGGCTATGGGGAGTGTATTTTCGGCCATGGGAGAGAGAGGAAGGAGAGGGAGAGGTTTTTTTTTTTGAAATTAGAAAAGTGGGGAAGATGAAGGTTAATAGGGTTTTTTTGAAAGAAAAGAAAAATCTGAAAATTATAATTTGCAATTTGGTCCCCATTTCACAATTAATCAACCTTGTGTCCCACTCATTTTTAAATCTTGAAAATCTCATAAGACCTCGTATCCTCGTCGTCGAAACTTATATAATATGTTACTAATTCATAACGGAAATATACAACTATCAAAATAAGTTTCCAACGTCACACTCGTTATAACCAAAAAAATTCCGGACCCACATCCTTTTGTATACTAATTTATGTATTAACATATATAAGTATCCAATATTTGAAATCTTAATTCCTTAATGACGTTATTAATTATTACCTTAAACTTACGAGGTGTAACAACAAGAATTGGAGAACACAATTGGAGACTACATTCAAGTTCTTTTCCTTTCTTTATTTCAATTCAATTTATGTTGGATTTTGTATTAGTTCTTGACATGACAATATTTAGGAACTAATTACTTTAGTAGGGTTTTCCAATTAAATCTTATTGAAACTTTTTCATATAGTTAATGCATAGTTATTGATTTCTTCTTCAGCAGATTAAGATCTATTCAATATTGTTTTTATTGCTTAATAATTAACTGACTATTAATTGTCATCACTTATATGATTTCGAATCGAGATCTGAGAGGGGAGATTTGAATATGTTGTAGTTGTCTAGACATAGGTTAAAGTCGTGGACGAAAGTACCCCGATACTTGTGTAGTATTTAAGGTTATTGTTCTTAATCCTCCTGTGTGGTAAAATCTATCATAAAAATATAGAAGATTTTTGCACAAGGTTGAGCTCTCGTATGTCCTAACCGGAATATGATGACAAATTAGTTAACCTGTTATCTTAATAAGAAGAAGATTCATTAGCATTGCATTAACACGTGAAATAGTGGATAGTTGAGGAGATTAGAAGCTCTATTTCCACCATAACTTATTTAAACCAAAGCTTACTTAGTTTAACTCTTGCAATTACTCTAACTAGTAGTGTTAGATAAAAAAACCCAAACAAACTATCGTTAGCCAAATAGATAACATAGAGTAGATGTTCGATAATTGAAAACCAGTCTCTGTAGACGATATTCGATCTTACAGACTATATTACTTGTAAAGATATGTACACTTGCGTAAGCAATTGGAAATCGCTAACAAGTTTTTGGCGCCGTTGCCGGGGACTGACGTAATTTCAATATCAAACTATTTATTCTTATTTCTACTTTGGTTTTTATTTTACTTCTTTATTTTAGAACATTTTGCCGTGATCTGTTTGCTTGTTTTTGATCACTTGCAGGTAGGACAAGGTAATTGTGGATCCTTTGTGCAATGGGAGATCAGCGAAACAACAATTTGGTAGATGATGAGTTACCTCCTGTCTTAAGACAAGCCCCTGCAAAAAGGAGCTTGGGGGATTATGTGATGCCAACTATTACAGGGGTGCAGACTTGCATCAGGCTTCCAGCTTTTGAAGCCAATAACTTTGAAATCAAACTAGCCATATTGCACATGGTTCAAAGCTCAGTTCAGTTTGGAGGATTACCGTCTGAAGATCCTCATTTGCATCTAGCAAATTTTCTGGAGCTGTGTCCAACCTTCAAATACAATGGTGTTACTGATGACGTCATTCGGTTGAGACTCTTCCCATTTTCACTCAGCGATAGAGCAAAGTGCTGACTGAACTCATTACAGGCGAACTCCATCACTACATGGCAAGACTTAGCACATAAGTTTCTTGCCAAGTTCTTCCCCTCAGCTAAGGCAGCAAGGCTTATGGGAGAATTGAACAATTTCTATCAAATGGATGGAGAGTCAGTGTATGATGCTTGGGAGCGGTTTAAAGATTTGCAAAGGAAGTGTCCACATCATGGTATTGAGCAGTGGAACTTGGTGCACATTTTCTACAATGGTCTAAGTGGGACTACTAGGACAATTATTGATGCAACTGCAGGTGGAACCTTCATGAAGAGAACAACATATGAAGCCCATGACTTGTTGGAAGACATGACCACGAACAATCACCTGCCAGATGATAGAGGAACATGTAGCAGAAGAGAAGTTGGGGATCATGAGCTAGATGTCATCACTGCACTGAATGCACAAGTTGCTCTCTTGACTAAGAAGGTCCAGCAGAATACCATGTCCGTAAAGGCGGTCCAGATGCAAGCAGTTTGTGAGATTTGTGGGGGTATGTTGAGCGATTTACACGTTGCTCACGCAAGTGTACATATCGTTCACAAGTAATATAGTCTGTAAGGCCGAGTTTATTGTCCACAGAGACTGGTTTCTAAGTACCGTTTATCTATTTTATGTTATCTATTTGGCAATCGATAATTGAGTTGAGTTTTTGTTTAACTACTAGAATAATTGCAAGAATTAACTAAACTATTTAAGTTGTAATCAGTTATGAAGGAATTAGGGCTTCCAATATCCTCGACTATCCACTCTATTCAATCCTTAATGCAACTTAGAATGACTTCTTCTTCTACATTAAAATAGCGGTTAACTAGACTGTCTTATATTCTGGATAGGATATATAATCACTCAACCCCAGTGCATAACACTTCTATATTTCTATGATAGGATCTACCACATTGGAGGATTAAGAACAATAACATATAATGCTACACAAGTATCGGGGTACTTTTGTCCGCGATTTTAACCTATGTCTATTCAATTACAGCATATCCAAATCTCTCCTCTCGGTTCTTGATTCGAAATCATATAGATTATAATAATTAGTGATCAATTAATTATCAACATTCATACCAGTTATTGAATAAATCTTAATCTAGTAAAGAAGAAATCAAACTACTGCATCAATTCATGAATAAGAGTTTCAAGTGATTCATAAGGAAAACCCTAATAAAGTGTTTAGCTCCTAGCCATAGACATGCTAAGAACTAATACAAATACCAACATAAACTGAATTGCAAAGAAAAGAAAGAAAAATTACGTAGAACTAAGTTTCCAATTGTAGCCTCAAATCTCCCCTGAGTTGTGTTGTGTGATGGAATGTCCAAGTTCTTCAACTAGACTAATCCTAGGGCTTAAGTATGTTGTAAATTTCGTGCCCTATGGACCCTTCTGTCCTTGGCCAATTCTACTTCAGATTTGGAAAATTCCGCATCGGCATCGCGGTTCTGCAGAATGGCACCGCGGTGCCGAAAGTCCTGCAGCCTCTCAGTAAATATGGCACCGTGGTCCTGGTTTGACTTCGTCTGAATTCCCAGTTTTCAA
Source organism: Przewalskia tangutica (assembly GCA_029844215.1). Lineage (NCBI taxonomy): Eukaryota > Viridiplantae > Streptophyta > Magnoliopsida > Solanales > Solanaceae > Przewalskia > Przewalskia tangutica. The sequence continues at coordinate 89,396,344 of CM056736.1, read as the reverse complement.
CCTTTTTTTGCCTCGGGACCCTCCTTTTCTGCCCATTTTTCGCTCTTTTTCGCCATTTTGCCTTTTTGAACCGCTGTGATTCAAAAGAAAGAAAAACGAACCTAATACTGTACTAAACACAATAAAAACAAGTAAAATACTAACTAAAAATTACTCAAAAAACGTATACAAAATACGCCTAACAAACCCCCAAACTTAAACTTTACTCGCCCTCGAGTAAAGCAGAAAACAAAAACCGAGAAACAAAATCAAAAAGACTCAAAGACTTAAATCAAGCAGCTGCACAAGGTTACTTAGAAAAGCATGAACGTCAGTGGGATAATATGTTGGAACATATGTAGCATGAATATATAACAATCTAGAATTTCAAGCCAGATATTTCGCAAATTCATTTCAATCACACTCAATGGAAATATGAACACTAACCCATGCATGTTAATTTCATTTAGTTTTATGGGTCTGTTTACTTGCTATTCTCCACTAATCATAGACATACATTCTAGAGATCTTAAGTACTTTTCAGGGTTGTAATGTAGGCTTAGGAAGGGGTAGGTAAGAGTAGACATTTAGGCTAAATTTACGTACCATAAGCGTTTTTTCATTCAACTCTTTTTTTTCGCCCTTCTTTTTGGTATTCTTTTTCAGTTCATACCTATCATTCCCCTCTTCTCTTTTTGAGAGCATGAAACACATCCACATAGGCACCCCCAAACTTAAGCTTTTATATTTTTCATTGGGGTGCATTAATTTTTCACTCTGTTTTGATATTTCTTTTTCACACTTCTTCATCCCAATTTTTCAATTACTGCTTATGGCTCACAAGGAATCATAGGGTGTCAAAGAAATAACTTATTTTAGGCTCAACGGGGCTGACTAGGGATATACTTTATTGCAAGGTAGGTAAAGAAAGGTAAGAAGGGCTAACAAAGAAATGCTTGAGTCATCTCCCTAAACATGTACATCCTAACTATTTAGCCTCAAATAACAAGAAATCAGACTTCGTAGACATTTTTAAATTAACAACGCATCAGCTAAGTACAAATATCCCAAATAATTAGATTTTCATGATTTTTTGGCATATCTAACTTAAGCACACATATTTTAGCTTTTAATTCCATTACATTATCCCACTTAGTTCACTAGACGTTTTCAGCAACTACAACATGCATGATCATAAAAAAAAATTGACTTATATAGACACAATAAAAGACACAAAAAAAACTCAATCACAAAGACTCAAAAACATAACACACAAAAAAAAAACTCAATCACAAAGACTCAAAAACATAAGTACCCCCCAAACTTAAATGACACATTGTTCCAAATGTGTAACGACTCAAAAATAATAAAGGGGCGACTTACAGACAATAGCGGCTCAAAATGGTGGTGGTGGTGGCGGATACTACATTGACCATTGGGTGAACATGGAACTTAAACCATCAACACGCTGGGTCAGGTGTTGATGGCTTTGCATCATTTGCTGCTAATTCTGCATCATGTTCTCTTGATTTTGCAGCATCCTTTGTTGATTTAGGAGCAGCTGCTCCATCATTGACATTGGAGGCTCCAAGGACAGGGGAGGCTGGTGGCTGCTTTCTCCTGATTCATGTTGTGTGGCTGCCTCAGGCTCTTCCTCATCCATGGCTGTTGCGTCTGCTGCTCCTGGGCCCCATCTCCTTGCTTCTGGTCTAGGAGTGGGGGTCAAAGAAAGAGTGCACTAAACTGTAAGTCACAGGAAGCTAGCTTTTCTCACGAATATCCATGGCGAATGTTGGGACTCCATGCCTAGTACATAAGGCCGAAATGAGTGACCCATGTCTCAGTCCACCAGTAGTAACCAGCCTGCTAATCTCCCCTATGCTCTGCACTATTTCTCTCCCCACATCAATTGTCTTGCCCGACATGATGCCATAAATGAGCTTGCTTCTGTCTGTAGGCACATTGGTAAAATATGTTGACGGAATCAAGCGAGCACTTATGAAATACAATCATCCTCTGGCTGTTCTATTAAATTGGCATCGGGCAAGTCTTCTGGACCCGTTACGAGAAATGTTGAATTCGGCGCCTGGGTAGCATAAAACTGCTACAACTGTGTCCCACATGATGTGGTTGATACCTCTCGACCAACTTCTAAAATGTTGCGGGTTATAACCTTGGTCTTAAACATCATAGGTCCTCAGTATCGCATTCACTGCTTCAGAACTTATGGGCACATATCGCCCTCTAACAAACCATCTCTCATCCTCTTGCTCGGGATAATTAGCATAGAATTCACTCACAAGGATAGTGTTCTGAAGTGGAATCCTTTATGGATTGGTGAATCTTCTCCAACCATTCGCCTCGATCATGGCCCTAATGGGCTCGTACTCATCATCATCATCAAATGGCATGGTCTGTTAATCCATGTCTCTCTCTGGTATCAATGCTCTAGTGCTTATTTTGTTATATCTATCTTCTGCATGTTTGTTGGCAAATCGAGTAACATCATATTCTGGAGCTAATGAAGATGGGGAAGCTCTAGCGGTTCGTTTTGTAGAGGTCATTGTGAGGGCAGTGTTTCCTTCGTTTCTTTGAGATTTTCCAACAACTCTCACTCCACACAGCAGCAATACCAAACACAATCATACCACAATAGCAATACAACACGAATCAACTCTACATAGCAACCCAATAACAACCACGCAGCGCACATCCACAACTACACAACACCTTACCAACACAGTCCGTACAACCCCCAAACTTGTAAACTACTCTCCCTACTAGCCTTGAAATTACAAGAACAATGATGAAGATTACCTTTTTGAAGAGTTGTTCCTCACCAATTTCTTGACCCAAATGGAATGAGTGATGATGGTGTAAGATGAGAGGGTTTTTAATGGGGTGGTGTATAGGGATTGTTGGAAGTTTGTGGGTATTTTTGTGAGAGAGGGATAGGATTTTTGGAATTTTTAGAGAGAGGAAGGGTTTGTGTTTGTGTGGGAAAGGATTTGGGGGTTTAGGGCTTTTTAATTCTAAAATCCCGTCCCGACACCGCGGTCCTGCATCACGGCACCGCGGTGCCTAAAGTTCTGTGGCCTCTCTGAACATTCGGCACAGTGGTCCTGCAGGGTGGCACCGCGGTGCTGATCCGATTCCGTATTTTCCACCCTTTTCTTCCTGCTCATTCTCCGATTCATGCACCTGGCATCACAACACAACAACAATACCAAAAGTGAGACATTTCTATTTAAACTAAATTCTATAATTTAAATATTGGGTTGCCTCCCAAGTAGCGTTGTCTTTAACGTCTTTTAGCCGAACGCAGGTTCCTTATCAAATCATTGGGATAAATTAACCCCACAACATATCCACTTCAAAATCGTTATAATGTTAAATCCCGACGTTTATTGTACACTAGAAAATTGATTCAATCTCTACGCTATTTTAAGTAACGTATATGTTATTCTATAATAATCCTAATATGAAGTCGTATGAGCCTTTTACAGCTTGCGTTAATGTATTCGGGCTCGTTGGATTCTCGCGTCCGCCTATTGTTCGCAGTCATATCCCACTGTGTGTGTTGATAGCATTTGCCTGAAACTGAATCTTTTAGAACAATATAATTAGACAAATCGTACCTATCTGCTGAAGTTCTCATTTACTCGCATAGATCACGTCGCCCGCTCTGAGTCGCTTTCTTAGGTGTTAATAACCTGCAAACATACTCTGTCCTATTCGATATGCTGAACAATTTATTTTGGTCTAAATCCGAGTCTAGTGAGTTTATCAATTAAAATACTATATTGGGCTTGTACGCTAAGTGAACAACATATCCTCTGTGTCTACTATTTTCTGGAAATGCCGAAATGAACTTGTGTTATACATGTATATGTTTTAGCTTTGTGTGACTTCGTATGCTTGAAAATGTCTAGTGTGATTTGAGGTGTGGCTACGGTACTCTGATTATTTCCTTTTATATCCTGAAATTTGTTTCTCTTGGACCTGTTTGATGTTCATCCTCACTGTTTTGAGCCCCAGGGCCAATCCATGTTTAAAATATTAACTTTGATACATTTGGATCTATCAAGTTATTAGGAGGTTGAATAATCATAGTTCTTGTTATTTAAGTGAATTGTTGGTAATTTGCTGATTCAAAATTGACATAGTAGCAAGTGCATACTTCAAAAATGGCCTAAGCAAGGTCGTGGTATATTTTGTTTGCCTGAATGATTCCTTTGCCACGTACGGGTCGTCCTCTACTTGTTTTTCCTTCGCATTAGCCTATTGTTGCTCTTACCTTTAGTTTACTTCCGCATACTGCTACTTATCTGAAACCCAATGTGGGTTGAACAGTGTTTGTTATTTTGCTCAGATCTGCCGTTTGTTTGGGAAATTGACGTTGCTAAATAAGAATTATTGCCTACATGTTCAAACTTATGTGAAGATCTCGTCATTTGCAATAAGATTTATAGCATATACTAATTCTTATCTTTTCTTTTATTTTACATGAAATGCACCGGAGCAACAAAGAGTCTCTCGGCGAGACTCATCGTGGCAAACATGAAGATCCACATCTATGTGTATTTATCTCAGCCTCAGAAATTCCAAGTCACATGCGAATGACATCGCCATTCCTCAAGTCCTTTTTATTAATTCCTGTCCCACCCCATTTATTTGTTGTGAATTATTTGACTAACATTGCGCTATTAACGCCACACTTAGTATAGTTTAAATCTTGAATCATAGATTAGTAAGTAGTTTGATATTAGAAATTTGCTCCCTCTTAAGTAATTATTTTAGTTGCTTATATCATTAAATCACTTAGTAATCTTTGGGCACAATCACTTAGGTAGCCAAAAATGTTATTTCCTAGCATAATAAACTCATCTCCTTAAAAACGCTTACTAACATTCACATAAAGAATATATTTTTTCCTTGCGTAAAAAAACCTTTTTAAATCTCATTTTCTAAGTACCTAATCTTGTCGTAATAATCTTGCATTATTATTATCCCTACATTATATTGAGCAATAAGTATACTTTATAGAATATGCTCATATGCTTTCTCCAACTACTATGCTAATACCTATTTTCAACTAAAATTGACCATACACATTTTTAGCAAGTCATATATCTTTATGGCTATAACACATCTTATACTTATAAATATCTTTTACTTTTCAAACATGCATTGCATCTTAGCATAATAATTACCCTAGTTTGAACGGACAACCACAAGTTAGCGGATCCTTTAGGGTGCCTAACCCCTTCCCTTTAGGATAATAAAGAACCCTTGCCTAGAATCTCACATAGTGTTGCAGACCATTAAAATGGAGTTAGTGTTGACTTTACCTAGTTGACATTTAGGTGTCTTAATTCACCCAAACTAATTAGGTGGCGACTCCGCGAATCCTTTAGCACCCTTTTAGCATTTTAGCACCTTTTCAACATTTATTTTATTTTCTAACCTTTTAAGCAGAAGTTGAATATGTCGCGGTCGAAAAAGGGCGTGACACCAAACACATCGAGATCGACTGCCATTTCATCAGGGAGAAAGTGCAGTCGGGCCTGATTTCCACAAAATATATTGCGACTGATGACCAACCAGCGGATATGCTCATAAAGGCCGTGCTACCAGGACAACATGCTCATCTTCTTTCCAAGCTAGGATTGAAGAATTTGTTCTTAACCCCTAGCTTAAGGGGGGGTGTTGAAGTTATTAAGTAGTGATAATTAGTATTGTTATTCAGTGATGTTACTGTTTGGATCATTAGTTTGGTCATTAGTAGAATCAGTTGTGTTGGTTAATAAGTGGGACCACCAGGGGTATTATTTGTCTTTTCCTTTATTTCCTTTCCAAGAGTAGTATAAGAAAGCTTCTTGTATTCACTGTCTCGTTTGAGACTTGAGAATAACAGAATCAGAAAAGCTTCCACAAGCTTCTACTCTCTTCTCCTCCTCCTCACTAACTAATATCTCTGAAACAACAGCTACAACTAATGGTTCTAATAATTTTGAGTATCAAAATCGGAGCCAAAAAGGTCGAAACAATGGTAAAAATCGATAAGGTAACAACCGAAACGGAAAAAATAGTGTCAATAAATTTCCGACGGAGGACAAGGCGAATCGGCGGAAGCGGCAGAGCGATGGGCACAGCAATGGCCTCGCCTGTGCCACCATGCCCGATCCCTTCAAGCTGGGCTAGGCCGATCGAGGCAATCGCCAAAGAACTCATCGTAATGGTTTCAGAATCGGATCGATTTCTAATGAGTCGCGGCACAACAATTCATCTGGCCCACGAAACAGAGGCCAAACAGTTCCGTGACTAGACCATTTCTTTTGCAAATTAGGTTTTGAACAGAATATTACAAAATAAAAAATAAAGAGAACAAACAAAGTGACTAAACGTGGTAGGGAAATATTTTTAAAAAATACTAAACGGGACAGGACGGGTCAAAATCTTAGTAGGTTAAGACTTGTCTGCCCTGCCCCGCTTCCCCCCCTCCCCAATTGACATCCCTAGTTTTAAGTGTTTTTTTGAAAGAAATTGCACGGTTTCCTTCCAATGGGCTGATCTTTAATTTTTGCTTTTCAAATGGGTTGAACTTTAATTTTTTCCCTTAAAATTGAACTTATGCCTAGCGAGGCATAAGTTCTTCAAGGGCATGGGTAAAACTTGTGGGATATTATGAAAAATTATTTGCATTGAGGGCAAAATTAAAGACCAGCACAAAAGATGGACAAAAGTGCAAATGACCCAATTCAAGGCCTATCTGACATCTATGACCTTTGCTTAAGCCTATTGAACACAAAACTGGATCCAGCCTAAAAATAGTTCAGCTCATAACTTAGAAGCATAGCTTTTGTAACTCAATCATCAATGGACCAGATTTGTAGTACAAATCATCCCTTTGTTTTGTATTATTTGTAGAGCTTTTTAAATATTTGACGTCTCACCAAGAAATAATTACAGCACCTAACCAATATGCATTATATTTTAATATATAGAGATATACCTTTACATACCTTATTTGTAAAGTGTGCATTTTTGGGGCCACTCATTATATTCCGTGCCCATAACTCAGTGGTTAAGTCTCGCCCTTGAACGTAAATGGACGGATTCTATTTTTTTCCGTTGACTGATTTAATTCACTAGGCTAACAGGAACATAATTTAAATAGTGGCCTCAAAAAGGCCATTTATGCGAGTGCCTATTCTTTAAGATTTTGTAGTAGCCCAAATGAAAAATGTAGACCAATTTTGTATTGTTTGGATCAAAACATCATTTATGAGATAGCTATAAAGCCAGATCTTGAACCATTCAGCTGACTGAACAATGAACTTTCACATTTAGCTCCTTTGAAACTGCAACAACTTCTAGGCAGAATTTTGTTTTGTGACACTCTTAAATTCCTATGTAAGATCTTTCGCAGGTAATTTAATCAAATGGTTATGGGTTGTTGCCATGTGACCAGGATATTACGGTTTCAAACCGTGAAAACAACATCTTGTAGAAATGCAAGGTAAGATTGCATACAATAGATCCTTAAGGTTCGGCCCTTCCCCGGATCTCACGCATAGTGGGAGCTTAGTGCACCGGGCATCCTTTTTTGGTTATGGTAAGCGATCAACATGCCTGACGGTCCTTAGAAGAATGACATTATTGTTTATTTCCTCCTTACGTAGTTACTTGATAATGTTATTTGTTTATACCTAATCAACTAGACAAAACAAATTATAAGCTTTAGCAGCCTAATACAATAATTAGATTACTAATATATTTATGGTCCAACAAAAATGAAAGGATTGGTTCCATAATTTGGTGTATACCGACTAATTCCCAACCATTAGAGAGTGAAAAAGACATCTCCTCTAAACAATCCAATGTGGAAGTTTGTTTTCTTTCTTTCGGATAAGTCAAACCAATGAGGAAGTTTTTAGTGAAAAAAGAACAAACTACTCACCCCACAATAATTTGTCACCCAATAGACAAGTTTCATTTGGTGCTAACACATTGTTTTTAAGTTTGATGCTTTTCAATTTTCATAGTTAGGTCAATGTTCATAGTTAGAACAAGCACTAATGATGCCAATTAAGAAAAAGGAAGAAGTGCCAACAAAAATTAACCAAAATAAATGGCATGTCGCTTAAATTAAAAAATAATCGGCGAATGTTTAATATTTATATAATATATGTATAATATGTGTATACTATATATAGTCAGTATATAATCTAACTATACTAGCAATGTAAAGTTGTAAACGGTAAATCCGGTAAAGATTAACATGTAATAATTAACATGCCTATTGACTCAGTTTGTTCCCCATTTCCTATTCCTTCTAATATGATCATAATTTGACCAAGTCATGTAAGACTTAGAAAAGATTACTTTTAGCCAAGTCAATAGACTCTATATGAGTAATTTAATTTGCAATTGACTTCTGACAGTAAAAAATAGGAATTTCATTTTGTGCAATTGGCATATCAAAGACATTTCAACAACAAAAACAACAACAACATATCAAGCGCAATCCCACAAAGTGAAGTTTGAGAAAAATAGAATATACTCAGATCTTACTTGTATCTTTGTGGGATAAAGATATCAAAGACTTTTCATTTAATAAAAAAAGTTACTTTTCGGGACTAGAGAATGAAAATTTAAAGATAAGATATATATATATATATATATATGTGGTGTTATTGTCAAGTCAAATGTTTAGTGATCCATCACAAGAATAGCACCAGTAATATCCATCACAAAATAGTTGATATGATTATTCTAGTACTCTTAGCAATTACACCTAAGAATAATCACATATTAGCAAAACACAGTAATATAAACAGGGCTTTTAAGGAACCAAGTTTTAGATTCTGATTACACAATTTAAAGAAATTAGCATCTGAATCTTTGTTTTGTGATACAATATGAACACTACCAAAATATTTTCCGACATCAAGATCCATTTAATTGAGAAAACGAACTTAATTAAGATCATTCCATTGCGTGTGCCTTAATTTTGGGGGAAGGTCTCTAAATTAAGCAGCTGAATTTCAGGAAAATTTAATTGTCACTCACATGAAATAAAAGACAGTACTTAATGAATCTATCGTGGAAGTAAAAGAAATCTTAGACAAGGGTCTTAATTTCCCATGTGCATTTGTTATTTTCTTCAAATTTAGTCAGTGCTAACAAGTGAAGAAAATGATAGACAACGTACAAGTTAATATCTAATATGCTTCTTGCCCCTTACCCACGTTTAGAGTAAATCTTCAATTCATTTCAATATTACTTTCCTTAACTATCTACATCTCCTTAATTAAAATCATTGTGTTGATACCCAAAAATTTGACTTTCTGGTTAATTGAATTTCTTTTTGAGAATTTAACACATACATTAGTTTACCGATTTTATTGAAACAATGGATAGTCTTGTGCTGACAATACGGGTAAAGTTTAATTACGATGTGCATCTCCAAATTAACCAAACAATCACGTGAGCAATGACTTTGTGATTAGGGGTGTCAAATAGGCGAGTTCCGCTGAATTTGAGCAGGTCTAAGTTACTTGGGTTGAAATGAATGTGCTAAAAGGCGGGTCATAGCCTAACTTGCTCAATTCACACTAAAATTTTTTTAAGTACCTAATAAAATTTTCTTCTTCTTTATTACGGTTATACATAATATATCAAACAAAAAATAATCCTTTTTAACATATTTTGATAAGATTTTTCATGATACAATTTGAGTTACACATCAACACATTTTTAGATAGGCTAAGCACATATTTCTTGAATTAATTTTGCTACCTTACTTGTGATTTGTGACTATTGGATTTCCATTGATGCTAGTAACTACTAATACTAACTTAGTACGGTGCAATATTACTATACTATGTATCGAAACTAACATTCAGTCATGATGTTAACAACCAGATTAATGGAAGAGATTTTCTCCAATCAACACAAATGAAAGAGAAAATATCAGTAACCGACTAAGACGAGATAGAGAGAGAAATATTTGGAAGAAAAGAATTTTATTGATCAAAAAATGAAAAATCTCTCTAAAACACTGTACAAGGCCATATATATATTTTACAAGAATGGGACGGGTCTAGAATAAAATAAAACTACAACTAGGAGGTCCAAATATAACATGTAACTACGGGGGTCTCAAGTTACTTAATTGAACACCAACACATGATATGGACTTCATTTTAATAAAAATATGTTAACAGTTACATCTACCATAGCAAAACGTAACCTGACTATCAAAACAAAATGCTAAGGTACAAATAAATTCTCAATATATAAAGCTGTAGCTATAAAATTACTCAACAAATGTATGAGAAACTCAAGCGACTAGGCGTTCGACACAACTATGCAATCGGCCGGCTGTGGTGCTAATTATATCCCCTTGTAGTGGTTGTACTTCCCTTATTAGTTTATCACTTTATATTCTTTCAAGATTTGTTGAAACTTAGACATAAATGGGTACCATATCGAATTAAATTTCTTCTTTGATAATGGCAGACACGTAGCTCACTTATACTGGGACTATTGAGGGATCTATTAATATTAAAGTTTTGTAGTGTTTTCTATACCTTTTGCTCTTCTTCGTTTTTTTTGGATGGGACTAATTAAGGTGCTAGAGGTTGTTGAAAATTTATTAAATGTAAAATTAAGTTTAACTCATTATTTATGACTCGAACGATTGAGGTCTCGCACGTCGAAAACATCGTTTTCACACACGTGCACACATAGTGTCAAGTATCGTAAATTTCATTAGTGAAAGAGATATTGGTACGTAAGTAAAACATTTGAGACATAGAATGATGGACGGTTATTAACCAAATGACATGTGTTCCGCGTTGGTAAATGACGGAAGAAGTGTACGATGTGTTAAAAGATGAAACGAGTCAGGAATCGCCGCGGTCCGCCAGGGCCGCGGCGCCTCCTCCCTTGAGCCGCGACGCTAAATGGGTTTTGTGTTCCAGTGACTTACTGGACGTAAAGCGTCGCGGCGCCCCCAGTGAGGCCCGCGGCGCTTGGCTTCCAAACAGTCACGACGGGTGACGAAAAGACATGACTCTTGGGCTGGTTTTAAGGCATTAAACGGTTAAACCTCCATTACTTCCCACATGAATTCAGTCATTATTTGGATGAATTATAACTCCACATTCAAGGCCATTACATGGTCATTCAAGGCTTTTACTTGGCTATGTGGAAGGTCATCTTCTACACACTATAAAATGAAGCCATGGGTTCATTTGCAAAACACCCTCCTTACACTTGTATGATTTCAGATTTTCTGAAATCTCTTCCTCTCTTGCAATCTTCCACTCAAAGATCTTTCTTTCCTAGCGAACACTTGAGTCTCATTTGATCACTTGTTTGATTGTTGTTTTATCTTGGGAGATAAGTTGCCAACACACCGTTAAAGGATTATACGGGGTAATATTATCTTAAGGAAAGATTGAATATCAATCGACTCAGCAAGCCATTTTCCTTGTTTTATTTCCAGATTACTAAACACTTTGTTGTTGCTATCAAGGTCAAAGAAGTTTAGTACACTCAAGACGGACTCAAGAACTACTCAAGAACGCAGATTCGAGACGGATCAAGAACCAAACTTTATTGTGGTTGTCACAACTCGTGTTAGGCTTCAAGCCTATTGTATTTTATTGTAAATATTTATCGTAAATATTTATCATTTCTAAGCACTAGTAGTAGATGTACACTATTCTCGTACATCTATTGTAAATACTCACAATCTTAAGATAATATTTGTACTAGTGCTAGGAAGATGTATGTCAACAAATCTGATCCTAGTTTTTGGGCCTCTCTTTGACGATAGTTACAAATCTATTTTCGTCAAAGGTGAGATCTTAGTTGTTGATCTTGAACTTGAAGATAGTGTTGATAGTCTTGTTGGCAAGGCTACGGGTGAAGGAAGAGTTGTTGTCACCGCTCCCGAGAGTGGTGGAAACAAGTGTCCACGAGAGGTTGAGGATGTCAATTGGAACTTGAGGAGAAGGTTGTAGATGATGCTCCATCTTGTAGCAGAAAGCCTACATCTCATGGAAAGGAGAATTTGGACACGTCCTTGACGTGTGCCAGATTCCAAAGGTATGAGTTAATTGTTTTCCTTGTCAATAATGAGATTAAAAGATAACTTATGAATAAAAATAAATAAAGCAAGGCAAGGAATATGAAGTGTTTTTCATTAAAACAAATATTCCCTACACTTAAAATCAGAAGTTTAATCTCACTTTCCTTCCCGTTAAATATTGGATTGTTATGAACAACGGCCTAAAAGATATGGACTTAAATTGTAATAAACTGAATTTATGGACAATCCTAAGCATGGAAAGAGGACTAGAGTACTAAAGACGAGGACTAAAGGACTAGAGACAAACATGTCACTGTTTCCGACAGAAGATCCGTCTTTTGACAGGATAGTAGTGGACACTCAGTCATACAAAGTCTACAGGAGCTGGAGTGAGCCAGATCCATCACATGACATGACGATGATGTATACTCAGTCATACGAAGCCTACGGGCGACTGGAGTGAGCTAGAGTTTTCAGATCTTAAATGATTTGAAGGCCAAAAGAGAGGCATAAAGAAATTGGACACTCAGTATGCTAAGGCAACTGGAGTGGGCCAGAGTATCTAGATCACATATGATCCGGTTATGCCCTAACCACGGGCAAGAGGTTGTTCATATGAAGCAAAGCGACCTTCAAAGTAGAAGAAGTTGAAGAGGTTGTCCTCAAAATGACTTAAGGGAATGTGATCACTCTTAAAAGTGGTGATACATGTCCTAAACTTGGTTTTAAGGACGTTGTTGGGCAATATGGTTGTGACACCCTATTTCAACCGGAGTCGGAAACGGAATTACTGCTACGCGGTTGGATTCCTAAAATTGCTATTTAAAGAGTCGCCACCTAATTATTATAGTGAATTAGGACACTGAAAATGTAGCATAAAATACTACGAATGATCTCCATTTTTAAGGTCTGTGAAACTATGTGAGATTCTAGGTAAGGGTTTTTTATTATCCTAAAGGGAAGGGGTTAGGCACCCAAAAGGATCCGCTAACTTGCGGTTGTCCGTTCAAACTTAGGTTTAATATTATTGTGCTAACATGTAATCTTTTATAAATGTTAAATAAAAGACGTTGCAAGTTTTTTAATAACAAAAGACGCATTCTTGACAACATAAAAGAGTTGTAAGACTTGTTTATAAAAATACATGTATAGGTAAAAATATGCATTTATTTTATTTGTAAAATACTTATGTTTTGGCAATTGAAAGTAAAGAGAAAACAATTTTATTTATAATACCAAGAGATGATTTTTTGTGAAAGTTTATTTTTTAGCAAATTAGGTAAAAGTAAAACCTTATTTTTTTTCCTATGATTAATCATACAAGTAAAAGGTGACCAAATTGTTTTGAAAGCTTAGACATGTATAACGAGCCTAAAATAATCTAGCGTTGGGTTTCCGATTTTAGAACTACCCCCTTTTTTAATTATTAATCTAGGCCTAACTATTCTAAGCATTTCAATAATTATACAGGGTTACATAATAAGACAACAAGACGACAAATAAAGATGACGGAATTTAAAGAATTAAAGCGACTAAAGCAAGTGACGATGTCATCCCGCCCTATTTTGTTTAGGAATTCTGAAACAGGAAGATGCAACGTGTTGGACGCGGGTCTTCACTTGATGATAGCCATGATGAGTCTCATAACAAGACTCTTCGTTGCTCCCGACGCATTTCATGTAAATAGAAAAGAAAAGGAATTAGTAGAAATTAATTTTAATAATGCAAATAGATAAAATGCTAATATAAACTTACACATGTATATGATCCAATTTATATTTAACTACGGCAGCCCAAAAATGAACCGGGCCCAAACCAATAAAACCCAACATGATTCGATCAGATATTGGACCTAGTAACAAACAGTATGCAGGAACCCCAAAGCAGGCCCAAAACGTAGAATCCAGATTTAAGAGAAGAATAAATCAGTGGACATGCCCAATTATTAAATATCGGTATTTAACACATATGTGCCTATATTCATATATAGAATAAAGGAGAATAGTTAAAGGCAAATATTAACACACGACACAAATTCGAGCCTTGTTCTAATCATTACGATGTTTGGTCTAATAGTCTCAATCCCAGCACTTCTAATATGACCAAACAATACGAATGACTGATTCTCATTAAGCATATAAACACAACATTACTCCAATCTTTGGACTCCTTTTAACATCACTGTTTATATATTTACCACATAGACATGATAACAAACTTTATGTTATCCTATATAATCATCCTTAAGCCGAACTACATCAAGACATCAATCACAACAGAGATGAATATTATAGATTAGGTAAACAGAGGATACAATCAAACCTTGGAAACTAGATTCATGCTATGACTTTAACTTAGTACCAGTAATGATTCAAAGGGATTGCTTAGAGTCTAGAACTTACAAAAATCCAAGTTAGGCAATTATAAACAAAAAATATATATACAGATGTCTATCCTACATGAGTTGCAAAATCTGTGGATGACATTTTCATACAAGAAAGGGGAACATCATGCTATTGGTGTGTACTTAGGGTCAGCAGACTTCACATAACATAGACAAAATGACTACTTTTTTATTGCAGGATAAACAGAGAGAATACTAAAGACCTTCATTACTTATACTAGCTGAACTTTCATATTAATCCCATTCCTACATGCTCATATGAACCATACTAACATATTATATATACGACAATGGTGATATGTGGTTAGACATGATAGAAATAGATTCATTCTCATAGAGCAGGGGATTTTAATTTCAGTTATCCTGTTTCTCAATTGTAACGAATAAATGGAACATCGGACATTCGTACTCTATATAATAACCGAATCAAACTACACATAATCAAACATATAACACATATTATAGGACACAGACTAAAGGGTAACAACATTTGACATGCCTGAGCCTCTGATTATAAAGTCAATATGATATACTTATGTATAAACGATCAATAAGCAGTAGCAACCACATAATAGATAATACTTGACTGATAAACATCACAACCAGTGGAAAACACGTAAAACAACATATAAGATACAGAAACAGTTTTAATCTCTAAAGGAGATCGATTTTACCTTCTCCGGGTAGCAAACCGAGGCGTCGTTTCGACTCGTCGAATCCACTCGGAGATGTTTTTATACTATGCGATTGAAGAAGGGCAAAAGTTTAAGGATTTTATGGCTTTTCTGAAGCAGGACTGAGAGTAAAAGAAAGGTTTCTTTCTGATTTTTGCAACGATTTCAAAATAGTAAGAATAAGTTTTTCTTTGTTCTAGGCCTTGAGAAAACTAAAATTCTCTCTCAAGACAACCCAAAGGGGTTGTATTTATGCATCAAGATTAAGGGCTTCATCCTTGAATTTGAAATTTGAATTCACAAAAGGACCAGAATGAAAGTGACATTTGCTATGATTGAAAAAAATCCAGATCGAAAAGGTCTGCTGATTTACCCCTATTTTGACAAAAGGAACCGTTGGGACAGAGGTATCGCCATTACCTAATGGTTTAAGGACGAAATGCAATGAGACTGAAGGATATAATCATCGTCTCTTCTCTGTTCAAGACGATCTCTGTTCGAGGCAACCTCACACGAGTTTCAACGTTCTGAATGATTCAGAAAGAAGGGGGAAAAGGCTGGGTGATGGGAGATGATGGGTAGCAGGGCGGCGATGCCGTTTATCCGGTGGATCGAAGGGTTATCGGTTGGAAATCGATAGGATTTTGGTTTGATTTCAGTTCTGGTTATACTTAGTCTAGTTGGGAAGGAAATGGGTGAAGTTGGGGATTAGACAGTAGAATTAGAATGGGTGTTGGGCTCGGGTCGATGGGGTTTTGGGCTGTAAGAAATGATAACTGGGCTGAGGGAATTAATTTGTTTGGGCTTGGGGAAGGGTTTGGACGAAAATAAAGGGGTAATGAGATTGGGCTGCTCGATCTTTTGGGCTGAAATGGGAAAAATAAAAAAGTATTAGGATTTATATATTTAGGGGATGAGAATTGGGTAGAAAATTAGGAGTATAAAATTTTGAGGATTAAATTAGAAGATTATGGTATTAATGGGTAACTAATCCAATTCCTCTAATTAATTAAAATATGCTTCTCCGTCCTAATTAATTTCAAAAGTGCACACATACATTATGGTATAAAGATTTAATATATGTATTTAATTTTGAATATAAGATTCATAAAAATGATTAATTTAGTAATCAAGAACATATTAAGAGAAAATTGATCATCAATACATTGACGAGATATTAAAATTGTTTTGCTTATATTTTAATTATAAAAAATGCAATACTCGATATTGTAAAATTATGCGATAATTAGTGAAGAATATTAAAACTACTTATTTTTTGATGATTTTCAAGATTGAAAAGCATAGTAAAATTAATTGGAGATAAAAGGAAGATCTAAATGAAATGTTCAGCAAAGATGGGACAAAATTGGGTGTCAACAGCTTGTCCCTCTTTGTATGGAGATGATGGAAGAATCTTCGGACAAAGACGTTGACTTAAAGCCAATTTAGTCTCGATCCTTAGAATTAAAAATGTTGGCGATTAAGACGAGGCGACGCAAAATTCAAAATTTTGTCGATGTCGAGTTATGACGACGCTGGGCTACCATGGCAAAACACCAAGGCGGGCTGATGCAGACTCAAAATTTGTCCCAGTGTCGAATTATGATGACACTGGGTTTTGTGACGCTAGAAAATTAAAACCAAAGCGGAAGCAGATTTAAAAATTGTCCCAGTGTCGAATTATGATGACGCTGGGTTCTGTGATAATAGAAAAAAAACTAAACCAAGGATAACGCGGATTTAAAATTTATTCCAGTGTCGAATTATGATGACATGGTCATGGTGTTGCGAATCTTTGGGAGAGCGGATCGACGTTCGAGGTACAAATTGCTTCGGTTCGCCGTAAGAGGTAGTTCCACGTTGTGCTCTTGTTCATGTATGCTAAAACTTAAACAAACGGTTAGTGCATAACTGTTAAGGCAAAAAATGATAACGCATGAATTTATAAGCAATGTAACTGTGCGAGTAGAAAATGCTATCCTACGAAAATGCGATGCCTGCTGCAAATGCTGTGATTTCGCCCTTGCACAGACGTTTTGCGATTGTGAATGCGGATATGTTGTCCTTGCTCCAACTGCCCCTGTAGACTAAAGCTCAAGAAAGAGTTAGTGCATAACTGCTAAGACAGAGTAATAAAACATGAACAAGAATGCAATTTTTAGAGTAGAGAAAGTGTCCTTGGGTAGATGTGATATGCTCATGACGTCGTTTTCGGACGTGGCGTCGTTTTCGGACTTGGCGTCGTTTTCGGACTTGGCGTCGTTTTCGGACGTGGCGTCGTTTTCGGACTCGGAGTCGTTTTCGGACTCGACGTCGTTTTTGGACGTGGTGTCGTTTTCGGACTTAGCGTCGTTTTTGGACTTGGCGTCGTTTTCGGACGTGGCGTCGTTTTCGGACGTGGCGTCGTTTTCGGACGTGGAGTCGTTTTCGGACGTGGCGTCGTTTTCGGACTTGGCGTCGTTTTCGGACGTGGCGTCGTTTTCGGACGTGGCGTCGTTTTCGGACTCGGAGTCGTTTTCGGACTCGGCGTACTTGGCGTCTTTTTCGGACGTGGCGTCGTTTTCGGACTTGGCGTCGTTTTCGGACTTGGCATCGTTTTCGGACGTGGCGTCTTTTTCGGACTTGGCGTCGTTTTCGGACTTGGCGTCGTTTTCGGACGTGGCGTCGTTTTCGGACGTGGAGTCGTTTTCGGACCCGGAGTCGTTGACCGGCGCCGTTTTGGGCGTGGTCGCCGTTTTGATGGCGTCGCTTTGGACTTGGCGTCGTTTTGGACGTGGCGTCGTTTTGGACTTAGCGCCATTTTCGACGTGGCGTCGTTTTGGACGTGGCGTCGTTTTGACGTGGCGTCGTTTTGGGCGTGGCGTCGTTTTGGACGCGTCGTTTCGGACCGAGTCGTTTTGAACTCAGCGTACTTGGCGTCGTTTGGACTTGGCGTCGTTTCGGACTTGGCGCCGTTTTGGACGTGGCGCCGTTTTCGGACGTGGAGTCGTTTTCGGACTCGGAGTCGTTTTCGGACTCGACGTCGTTTTTGGACGTGGTGTCGTTTTCGGACTGGGCGTCGTTTTCGGACTTGGCGTCGTTTTCGGACGTGGCGTCGTTTTCGGACTTAGCGTCGTTTTCGGACGTGGCGTCGTTTTCGGACGTGGCGTCGTTTTCGGACGTGGAGTCGTTTTCGGACTCGGAGTCGTTTTCGGACTCGGCGTACTTGGCGTCGTTTTCGGACGTGGCGTCGTTTTCGGACGTGGCGTCGTTTTCAGACTTGTTGCTGCTGCTCATGTATAATAAATGCTCCTGCAAGCTAAGCTTGAGAAAAATTAGTGTATAACTGTTAAAACAGAATGATAAATATTTGAGAAAGGCAACTATATAGGTAGAGATGTCGTCCCTGATATGCCAGATGATGTGAATGCTGAGATGTTGTTGTAATGATGTCTTTGTTGTGCGTTTGTGCACTGCATGGATTGCAATTTGACTCTAGGCCCGAGCTGATGCGCTAGACTTTGTTGTGGGATTTGATTGTTGATGTCTGTCTGCTTCTGCTAACATGAAGAACCTGCGCTCAAAGAAAATTTGTGAGTTTGAGGGGGGGGTGGTTGATTCGCATTGACTTTGTAGTTTTGATTCTTGATGCTCGGACGTCTGCCTTGTTTGGACTCATAACCCCTGCCTGGTTTCCTACTTTGTCCCAGTTTTGAATTTGCAAAGGGCGTTTAGCCTAAAAGTGGGTTTTCATGGGGTTGCTTGTATATTATGTGTGTTCTCGTTATTTTCATAACGAAGGGAAAGTTTCCTAATGGTGTGACCGAAGCCGATTTAGGCCGCCTACGTATCCTCATGAGGGAATCAGGTCATGACGTAGTTCATAAGTGTGACAAAATAAGGAGATTCTTAATAGATGAAAAATTAGGATTTTTCTAAAAGGTGGGACCGAGACCGAAATGGCCGCCTACGTATCCCGCCGTGGGAATCAGGTCACACGTAGTTCCAAATGTTTCGTTCCGGTGCCTCTGGATTAGTCATTTATTGGATGATTGTGCTTCTACCAGTCAACACGAATCAACCTTTTGGGGATAAGCTAGGCAAAAATAACCCTTTAACAAATGAAGCAAACCAAGTTAGTATAATATTCAAAAAGTTGCAGCCAATATATAATAATAAGCAAATTGCAAATCAAGTGCGTGTTCTAACATGTTTGGGACCTCTTTATGCCAGAGGTAGGCCTAAACGTCACATATGCGAGGTTGTGATAGATTTGTCCAAGTCGTCCAACTGTAATGCTTTCGTTGAAAATGGCGACCAAATGACGGTGCACTTTTCCCAATTTCGGCACGTCATGATTAGGTTTGGATTTGTCTATCATTGCCACGCTACACACAATATGCTGGTTGGTCGTTGGGTTGAGAAACCCGTTGACAAGTTGGTGTCTTCCTAACTGTGGCGTCGATACCAAGGACCGACCCACCTAAGGTAAATGCATGCATGCCTTAAAATAAAGGGTGGTATAGCTCTATCCTGAGTTTCTAAGATTTGGCTTTACTAGACGCAAGGTTCCCGAGCGGACAACTCGAGTGAGAAGGCTACGCGGCTGATCAGACGAACCGATCTAACTCCGCGCAGGCGCCAACTCTCTTAAAATTTGGACATTTGAAGAAATTTGCGGGTGCGCGAAGCACACCAGCGCGTGAGTGTGTGATAGTGTTAATTTTCCGTAATAGAGGAAATATGAGCGGAATGTCAATTTAGGAAAAGCATTAACATATAGCAATTTAAGACAGCATGCAGATATTCATATGTAAAGAAGAACAGTTTAGACAAAGTAAAAATAAAAGCAAATAAGTATAAAACACAAAAGAAGCAATTTAAGTAAATAAAGAAAAAATAAAGCACAAAAATTAATCTAAGTCTGTTATGGTTAAGAACCTAGTCATCCCCAGTGGAGTCGCCATGCTGTGACACCCTATTTCAACCGGAGTCGGAAACGGAATTACTGCTACGCGGTTGGATTCCTAAAATTGCTATTTAAAGAGTCGCCACCTAATTATTATAGTGAATTAGGACACTGAAAATGTAGCATAAAATACTACGAATGATCTCCATTTTTAAGGTCTGTGAAACTATGTGAGATTCTAGGTAAGGGTTTTTTATTATCCTAAAGGGAAGGGGTTAGGCACCCAAAAGGATCCGCTAACTTGCGGTTGTCCGTTCAAACTTAGGTTTAATATTATTGTGCTAACATGTAATCTTTTATAAATGTTAAATAAAAGACGTTGCAAGTTTTTAATAACAAAAGACGCATTCTTGACAACATAAAAGAGTTGTAAGACTTGTTTATAAAAATACATGTATAGGTAAAAATATGCATTTATTTTATTTGTAAAATACTTATGTTTTGGCAATTGAAAGTAAAGAGAAAACAATTTTATTTATAATACCAAGAGATGATTTTTTGTGAAAGTTTATTTTTTAGCAAATTAGGTAAAAGTAAAACCTTATTTTTTTTCCTATGATTAATCATACAAGTAAAAGGTGACCAAATTGTTTTGAAAGCTTAGACATGTATAACGAGCCTAAAATAATCTAGCGTTGGGTTTCCGATTTTAGAACTACCCCCTTTTTTAATTATTAATCTAGGCCTAACTATTCTAAGCATTTCAATAATTATACAGGGTTACATAATAAGACAACAAGACGACAAATAAAGATGACTGAATTTAAAGAATTAAAGCGACTAAAGCAAGTGACGATGTCATCATACTATTTTGTTTAGGAATTCAAACAGGAAGATGCAACGTGTTGGACGCGGGTCTTCACTTGATGATAGCCATGATGAGTCTCATAACAAGACTCTTCGTTGCTCCCGACGCATTTCATGTAAATAGAAAAGAAAAGGAATTAGTAGAAATTAATTTTAATAATGCAAATAGATAAAATGCTAATATAAACTTACACATGTATATGATCCAATTTATATTTAACTACAATTTTTTCAAAAATGAACTGACGGGCCCAAACCAATAAAACCCAACATGATTCGATCAGATATTGGACCTAGTAACAAACAATATGCAGGAACCCCAAAGCAGGCCCAAAACGTAGAATCCAGATTTAAGAGAAGAATAAATCAGTGGACATGCCCAATTATTAAATATCGGTATTTAACACATATGTGCCTATATTCATATATAGGAGAATAAAGGAGAATAGTTAAAGGCAAATATTAACACACTGACACAAATTTTGAGCCTTGTTCTAATCATTACAGTGTTTCGGTCTAATAGTCTCAATCCCAGCACTTCTAATATGACCAAACAATACGAATGACTGATTCTCATTAAGCATATAAACACAACATTACTCCAATCTTTGGACTCCTTTTAACATCACTGTTTATATATTTACCACATAGACATGATAACAAACTTTATGTTATCCTATATAATCATCCTTAAGCCGAACTACATCAAGACATCAATCACAACAGAGATGAATATTATAGATTAGGTAAACAGAGGATACAATCAAACCTTGGAAACTAGATTCATGCTATGACTTTAACTTAGTACCAGTAATGATTCAAAGGGATTGCTTAGAGTCTAGAACTTACAAAAATCCAAGTTAGGCAATTATAAACAAAAAATATATATACAGATGTCTATCCTACATGAGTTGCAAAATCTGTGGATGACATTTTCATACAAGAAAGGGGAACATCATGCTATTGGTGTGTACTTAGGGTCAGCAGACTTCACATAACATAGACAAAATGACTACTTTTTTATTGCAGGATAAACAGAGAGAATACTAAAGACCTTCATTACTTATACTAGCTGAACTTTCATATTAATCCCATTCCTACATGCTCATATGAACCATACTAACATATTATATATACGACAATGGTGATATGTGGTTAGACATGATAGAAATAGATTCATTCTCATAGAGCAGGGGATTTTAATTTCAGTTATCCTGTTTCTCAATTGTAACGAATAAATGGAACATCGGACATTCGTACTCTATATAATAACCGAATCAAACTACACATAATCAAACATATAACACATATTATAGGACACAGACTAAAGGGTAACAACATTTGACATGCCTGAGCCTCTGATTATAAAGTCAATATGATATACTTATGTATAAACGATCAATAAGCAGTAGCAACCACATAATAGATAATACTTGACTGATAAACATCACAACCAGTGGAAAACACGTAAAACAACATATAAGATACAGAAACAGTTTTAATCTCTAAAGGAGATCGATTTTACCTTCTCCGGGTAGCAAACCGAGGCGTCGTTTCGACTCGTCGAATCCACTCGGAGATGTTTTTATACTATGCGATTGAAGAAGGGCAAAAGTTTAAGGATTTTATGGCTTTTCTGAAGCAGGACTGAGAGTAAAAGAAAGGTTTCTTTCTGATTTTTGCAACGATTTCAAAATAGTAAGAATAAGTTTTTCTTTGTTCTAGGCCTTGAGAAAACTAAAATTCTCTCTCTCAAGACAACCCAAAGGGGTTGTATTTATGCATCAAGATTAAGGGCTTCATCCTTGAATTTGAAATTTGAATTCACAAAAGGACCAGAATGAAAGTGACATTTGCTATGATTGAAAAAAATCCAGATCGAAAAGGTCTGCTGATTTACCCCTATTTTGACAAAAGGAACCGTTGGGACAGAGGTATCGCCATTACCTAATGGTTTAAGGACGAAATGCAATGAGACTGAAGGATATAATTGTTGACACCCAATTTTGACCCTCCCGTCCAGCCATTAACTATAAAATTACACTAATTTTATAAAAAATAATTTTTAGGATTTTTATAATAAAATACAACAATAAAACATAAATACAGGCATAAATAATTAATTTAATAATGACATCCCGTCTTACGTAGAGTTTTAAGCACTTAGAGTCGCGCGCCCGCATTAATTAACTTTAAGCTTTGTCGTAATTCTTAAATAATTAATAAATGCATAAAATAAATAATTTAGCGATAACGTCGTGTCAGGTAGCATAGCCGCATTTATTAGTAATCATTTGTAGTTTAAAAATCAATTTTAATCTGATATATATGCATTTAATAGCACCGCATTTATAAAGCATTAAACAATTCTTAAAAATCATATTTGCATTAGCATTTAAATAATTCAATCTAAGCTCATTTTAATTTTAATTTAACTTCGCAATAATGCATAACAATAAAATTTTAAATAATAGCGTCGCATCCTAAAGCATTAAGCATTAATTAAATAACACGCCCGCGTTTATTATAACAATTAATTTTAATAAAGCACCTAAATAATATAAGCAATTTATGTTATTAATTTATCACTAATTAACTCCCAAAGACTAACTAATTAAAAGCCTAAAACTAATTAAAACTAACTAACCTCACTAATTCGCATTCACTACCCAAACCCACACACTCAACACCCCTATTAACCCAATACGCCGCCTACCCAAAGACCCGCAAGCCCACGCCCTTTAAACGTTCAGCAGGTCCTCGTCTTCCCCACACCCCTTTAAAAACAAAACCTAAAATAAATCTAACCTAAAACCGATACTAAAGCTTAGCCGCCGCAATTCTCGCCCAATGCACCAAAGACTCACGGATTTACCGAGAATCCGGGGCTTTCCCTTACCCACGCACCCTAGCCAGCTCTTCCTTCCATGACCAAACGATTTCTTACCATAGAGTCAAAACCCGTTCGAATCAATACGAATCAAGCACGAAATCTCAGCCTAGAGAATCAGCCTTTTATTACTTACCTAATGGGGAACCCAAAACAGGCTATATAAGCGCATGCAATAGCATCGGCACCCTCAGGGACAGTGAGCACACCCATAGCATCGAAACAGAGCGTCGAATTCGTGAGTACGCATACAGAGTTCAGAGGGAACCCATAACATCGATACGACGTCCCCCTTAGCAGCAGTCAATAACTCAGAGGATAGCAGAATATCGGGAATTAGGGGCTCAACACCTAGACCACTAGCATCGCCATAAAAGGTAGTTCGAATCCCCCTTAGTTTAGTTCCAGCCAAAAACCAGCAAACGAAACCTCGCCCTTTCATTCGCATCGCAAAACCGAAACCCGAGCGAGTCGACGACTTGATAAGCTGCCCCGGGTCGCTGTCCGGAGAAGGTAAACTCACTCTTTTAGAATTCTTGCTGTTTAATATGTATTGTGTGGTCTGCGTAATTTGACATTGTTTGTTTACTGTTTGTTTACTATTATTATTCATCATGTTATTTGTTAGTCGATTTTAATATGTCTAAGTGAGTGTTGAGTTGTTAAAGTGTTTATCAGATTGGTTATTATGTATGTTGGTTATATTGATTAATCCGAATATTAATATGTCGAGGCGTTTGTTGGTCTCTTCAGTTACCGTGAAGCTTGATTTGTGAAATGAATAATTAATAAGCTAACTTGTGGTTTATTTTTCTTACACAGTATAAATATCCGCCAATCTATCTTGTCTAAAATAGAAGGGGTGTAAATACTCGCCCTTAGTGGGCTTTTGTTTGTTGTACGTTATGTAAGAGTTCATAGCTATTTTGTTCTTTGAAAACCTGTTAGTATAAATAGAAAATGATCTTTTGACATCCAATAACACTAGTTTAAGGCCTAAAATGATTTAAACACTTTGTCGGATTGATTTCTTGGTTGAACTAACTTCAGTCGTCGGGCTGATATTAACGTTTGTTAGATTAGCTTAGGGAGCATTCCGCTCTCGATTTTGGCTATATTTTCTAGATCGATTTTAGCCATTTCGCCACCGATTTAAATCCTTTGTTTTGGGCTGGTTTGGTCATCTGTCGGACAAGTTTCGACCGATTAACGATCGATTTCTTTAACTAGTTTGCTCGGTGATTTTGGTCGCTTCACTCCGATTTTCAGCCATAACTTCGACTGATTTTGGTCCCTTTGGCTCTTGTTTTCAAACATTTTTGATTGGTTTTGGCCTCCTTTTTGTCGCCGGTTTTGGCTTTCTTTGGTCATTTGGTTTCAACCATTTGTTGACGATTTTGGGGGCCATTCCGCTATTAATTTCGCCGTATCATGTGTTACTTCTAAGCTTGAAATTACTAAGAACTTCGGATTTACCATATGTTTGTGGTGTTAGCCTAAGTAAAGCTCTAGGTTTGGTCTTGTTATTAGTTGGTGTTCTTTTAATCAGCCGTGTTTTACGTACTATTTGGAATGATCTCTTGATTGTTAAGGGTCTAGCATGCTTACTAAATCAGTCCATTAGTTTCTAAGTGAATACCTCATGTCTTTGAAAAATCGAGCTACGAAAGTACATAAGTTTCTATTCCATCTGAAAATGCCAATCTATTGTCTTTTCCTAATAAGTCGGAAATAGGCATGTTTGGTACCTGATTTCCTATCCATCTCTATTTTAAGCTATGCATGATTATTCTACAACCTCTGCATATTTGCAATTCCCCTGTTTGGACGAACATTTGCTTTGCTTGGCCTAACTGTCCATTGTGTGCTGTCGATTACCTGCACTTCCTGTTATTACTTAATACATGTTGAAAAGGATGCAATCTACCCCTACAAAGATGCATCTGATTGTAATACCCATCCATATAATGTGTGCTGGTCGTGTATAATCTGATAGTTGAGACATATACTGTTTTCAAATTCTCCTCGTGTGCTGGTCGTGTATAACGTGCGTGCAGATCTTTCCTATGATTCAAATAGTTGAAACATATACTAATCCTTATCTTTTCTTATTTTACATGAAACACATGCCTTGGAGCAAAGGGAGGAGTCTCAATACGAGACTCATCGCTATTTTCCCAAATGAAGATCCGTGCCTACATTCCTCGTTGCATCTCACATCTGATATCCTAAAGCCCTGGCGAAATGCTCGCTACCATTCCTTAGGGTCATTTTATTTTCTGCTTCCCCGCCCCATTCATTTATTGTAATATAATTGTCTAACATTACGCTATTAGTAAAACATTTGGAGTAGTTAAACATTGACGCAATAAATTAGAAGGTAGTTTGCCCCCTTTTAAGTTAATTGCCTAAATTATTAAACCATTTAATCACATAATTACTCGGGTAGTCTAGACATTATTTCCGTCATTAAATCTTAACTTGCATAATTAATCACATATAGCTATGATATTATTTTCCAGATTTCTAACTCATTTGCTATAGCACCCATATAGAAATTTTATTTTTCATATTAAGAAAACCCCCTTTAGCATGTGTTATACTAATCAAGGTAGGCAAATGTGCATATTTAGTCAATTAGTCTATTTTTGCATTATATATTATTTAAAGCATGCTTTAAACTTTAGTAACATTTTAGCACCTTCCTAGCATTCTTTCTACTTTAGCATATAGCACCTTTTGCCCTTTCAATACTTTAAGCACCTTTTAAACATTTTAACATGCTAGCATCTATCTCCTAGCCTTCAGCACTTTAGTATTTAGCACTTTTAAGCACCTCTTTACACCTTAGCACCCGTTAGCTTTAAAAATTAACCTCTTAGCACCTTTAAACATCTTCCAAAATTTTAAAACCTTTTTAACTACTCAGCATTATTTTAACATCCAGCATTTTTTCCAACATTGCACTTTTTATAGATCTTTTACTTTGCATTTTTAAAAATATAATAACTACCCTAGGTTTGGCAGGATAACCGCAAGTTAGCGGATCTTAGAGGGTGCCTAACCCCTTCCCTCTAGATTAATAAAGAACCCTTACCCAGAATCTCATTAAGTTTAGCAGACCATCAAATGGAGTTAATGTTTTACTTCAAACTAGTTAAACATTTAGGTGTCCTAATTCACCCAATTAATTAGGTGGCGACTCCGCGAACCCTTAGCATTCTAGCAACCCTTTAGCATTTTAGTACCCTTTTAAACTTTAGCATCTTTTGCAATTTTAGCATCCTTTTAGCACTTTTAAATACTTTTTAAACAATTAGCATTTTTGTTAGTTTATTTTTCTAACATTGCATTTTGAGCAGGGTTCGCTATTTAGAAAACGCCGCGGTCGAAAATCGGGCGCGACAGAATGGCGACTCCGCTGGGGATTTTAGGTTCTTAACCACAACAGACCTAGGGCTATTATTTGGCGATTATTTTGCATTTAATTTTTGTGTATTGTATTTTGTTTATTTTTTGCTACTTGCTTTACCGCTTTCCCTAAACTGGCATTCCGCTCATATCTCTTCCATTCTGGAAAATTCACACAAACACACACTACATGCGATGTGCGCTGGGTGCATCAGCAAAATTCTTTCTTCAAAATCCAAATTTAGGAGAGTTGGTAATATACGTGGAGTGCCCGGTCTAACCGGTGGCCGCGTAGCCTTCTCACTCGAGTTGTCCGCTCGGGAACCTTGCGTCTAGGAAAGCCAAATCTTAGCAAACTTAAGATAGAGCTATACCACCCTTATTTTAGGGCATGCATGCATTTACCTTAGGTGGGTCGGTCCTTGGCATCGACACCACAATTAGGAAGACACCAAACTTGTCGACGGGTTTCTCAACCCAAACGACCAACCAGCATATTATGTGTAGCGTGGCAATGACAGACAAATCCAAACCCAATCATGACATGCTGAAATTGGGGAAAGTGCACCGTCATTTGGTCGCCATTTCCAACAAAGGCATTATAGTTGGACGACTTGGACAAATCCGTCATAATCTCGCATAAGTGACGTTTAGGCTTACCTCCGGCATAAAGAGGTCCCCCTGCATGTTAGGAAACGTTTGAATGTGCTATGTGCGATATATCTACTACATACTTGCAAATTATGTGCTTTATGCTAACACCGTTTGTTGCATTTTTAGAAAGATTTATCATCCTCCCCAAAGGGTCGGTTCGTATTTGACTAAGCAATGGCAGAGCATCAATATTTCACAAGATCAAAGGTACGGTCAAAGAACATGACCGATTCAGGACATCCGGCGGAGCAGTCGGAACTGTCTTGGTTCCTATAAGCAAAGCAGAGGTCTCGGGAGAGAAAGACATAGATCGATCCAATGAGCAACTCGCACAATTACTGACAAATGGCAACCTCGGCGAAATCAAAAGGCTCAAGAACCTCACTGAGCACTCACATCGCGCAAATAACCAAAACAGTCAAAAATCTCCAAATTATTACGATGCAGCTTGCTACATATCCCATTCAGCCAATATACAATGCACCCATATATCCCACACAAACCGAATGCCTAACGTACTCGGCTAAACACGAACCAAAGGCCACCACAAACCCCTTCTCGCGTCGTATATGGCAACCGCTGCGATACCCATATATGTATACGCCACAAGCCCGCCCACCAAATATCTTCACACCGCCTAAATACCACGAAAGGCGGCCAAAATATACGCCCATTTAGCCGAGCCTTTATCGCGGTTATGCGAGAGGTTGAGGTTTGCGGGGATACTCGGCCAATTCAAGAATGTGCCCAATCCCAGTCCAAAGCTCGTGATGGAAACAAAAGGCATGCATACCATTACGGAGCCATCGGACACGGCGTGGGAAGGTGTTATACACTCGAGAGACAAAGTAAGGGAGGCGATCAAGGAGAGTCATTCGGTGGAGGCTTACTGATGAGTACAATGAACCCCAAAGGAAGAGAGGTGTTCCTTGCGAGAACCGCTCACTTTGAATCGATTATTTATCCAAGCGAGCACCACGCGAAGCCAAAGAAGGAGATCTTGGCGCAGAGCACGAAGACCCGGCCGACCACGATGCGAGCAAGAAGGTGTATTGGTTGGATTTGCACCACTGTCTTGGTCCGCTAGAGCACGGATAGGAAAAACGATTTATTTTAGCAGAATAATTTATAAACTCATATTTAAGCTTTAATAATGTTTTCTTTCGTTTTGCTTGTAATGAACTACGTTTGACCTGATTCCCTTAGTGGATACGTAGGCGGCCGTCTCGGCTTCGGTCCCACACCTAGAATTCTAATTTTCCCAATATTCGCTTGTAATGAACTACGTTCGACCTGATTCCCTCATGGGGATACGTAGGCGGCCTAAATCGGCTTCGGTCACACCATTAGGAAACTTTCCCTTTGCTTTGAAAATGACAAGAATACACATAGCCTACAAGCAACTACATTGAGACCCGTTTGAGGCCAGACACCCTTTTCAAAACTGGGACAGTGTAGGAAACCAGACAGGGGTTGCAAGTCCAAACAAGCCAGGCACGCAGATATCAAGGAACAAGGCAGCGAAGTCAAAAATGAATCGACCCCCCCCCAAAACTCACAAATTTTCCTTTGAGCGCAGGTCTTTTAATATTAACAGAAGCAGAAAGTGCAACAGCCGAAGCAGAAAATATGACGAAGGTCTCTTCGCAGAAGCAGGAAAAACAGCAAAAGCAGAGTATAATCCAAAGTCCGCAGCGAGAGCAGCAGCAGCAGAAAGGGGCATCAACAATCAGCAGTCAAAGTTCAGAGTTCCGCAACAAAACCTAGCGCATCAACTCGAGCATAAAGTCAAATTGGCAACCCACGCATCGCGCACAACAAAGGCATCATAACAATTCGTCAGTTACAGCGCAAGGGCAACATCTCAGTATTCGTCAGGAGCATTTATCCTACAGGAGCAGCAGCAATACGTCCAGGCAACGACGTGATCAGCAAGTCCACGCAACGACGCCCGGCGGAGACACGCCCGAACGACGGCGTGATCGGCAAGTCCACGCAACGGCGCGGCGGAACACGTCCGAACGCGGCGTGATCAGCAAGTCCATGCAACGACGCCAAGAAGAACATCGCCCGCGTCGAACAACGACGTGATCAGCAAGTCCACGCAACGACGCCCGGAAGAATACGTCCGCACAACGGCGTTATCGGACAAAGAAGTCTACGCAGCGCCCGGCGGAACACGCCCGAGCAACGACGTTATCGGCCGCAGAAGTCCACGCAACGACGCCAAAGAACAACACGTCCCGACAACGGCGTGATCGTGAAGTCCACGCAGCGGCGCCCGGCGGCCGTCGTCGAACGACGGCGTTATCGGCCGCAGCAAGTCTACGCAGCGCCCGGCGGCAACATCGCCCAGAACGGCGTTATCGGCAAATGAAGTCTACGCAACGACGCCCGGAAGAACACGCGTCCGAGCAACGGCGTTATCGGCAAGACAAGTCCAGCAGCGCCATCATCGACATATTACATCTGAGGAAGATTTTCTCTGTTCTCAAAATTGCATTTTATCATTCATGCTTTATTATTACGTCTTAGCGGTTATGCACTAACTCTTCTCGAGCTTTAGTCTGAGGCGGCGTGACAAGTCAGAAACGACGCCAAGTCAGAAAACAACGACAAGTCCAAAGCGACGCCGGTCGAAAGCGACGCCAGGTCGGCGACGTAAGTCGGCGACAACGAGTCGAAAACGAGCGCCAAGTCGAAAGCGACGACAAGTCAGAAAGCGACGACAAGTCCGAAAGCGGCGACAAGTCCGAAACGACGCCAGGTCCAAAACGACGCCAAGTCCAAAACGGCGCCAAGTCCAAGCGACAACGAGTCGAAACGCGACAAGTCCGAAACGGCGGCGACAAGTCAAGATCTACGCAGGACGATTTCTGTTCTCAAAATTGCATTTTTTTCTCATATATTATTCGGTCTTAGCGATTATGCACTAACTCTTTCTTGAGCTTTAGTATCTGAGGGACAATTGCGGCAAGGACAACGTATCGCATTCACAATCGCAACACGCCCGTGCGGCGAAATCACAAAGATTTGCAGCATCGCATCAACACAGCAGGCATCATATTTTTGCAGGATAACCTTTTCTATTCACAGTTACATTGTTTTTAAAATTATTTTGCCTTAGCAGTTATGCACTAACCGTTTGTTCAAGTCTTAGCATGCAGCAGCAGGAGCCCAACGTGGATTTTCTCTTACAGCGAACCGGGGCAATCTGTTGGGGGGCCAACCTTCCCAACGATTGGCAGAAGCGGCCTCAAGCGTCGGTCCACTCGCTCCACATCACCATAGAACCCAGCACCACAAGCCATAGCAGTACACCCCAGGTTCAAGCCAGTTATTTTCTTTTACTTTTTGCACCATAACCCAGTGTCATCATAACTCGACCGGACATCTTTAAGTCGCGTTAGCCCGCCAGTGTTTAGACCATGGTAACCCAAGGTCGTCATAACTCGACATCGGGGGATTTTTTGATTTTTATTTGTGTCGGCGCCATTTTTGCATTTGAAGATCGAGACAAAATTGGCTATGAGTCAACGTCTTTGTCCGAAGATTCTTCCATCATCTCCATACAAAGAGGGACATCTGTTGACACGATTTTGACCCTCGTCGGCCATTAACTATAAAATTACACTAATTTTGTAAAAAATAATTTTTAGGATTTTTATAATAAAATACAACAATAAAACATAAATACAGGCATAAATAATTAATTTAATAATGACATCCCGTCTTACGTAGAGTTTTAAGCACTTAGAGTCGCGCGCCCGCATTAATTAACTTTAAGCTTTGTCGTAATTCTTAAATAATTAATAAATGCATAAAATAAATAATTTAGCGATAACGTCGTGTCAGGTAGCATAGCCGCATTTATTAGTAATCATTTGTAGTTTAAAAATCAATTTTAATCTGATATATATGCATTTAATAGCACCGCATTTATAAAGCATTAAACAATTCTTAAAAATCATATTTGCATTAGCATTTAAATAATTCAATCTAAGCTCATTTTAATTTTAATTTAACTTCGCAATAATGCATAACAATAAAATTTTAAATAATAGCGTCGCATCCTAAAGCATTAAGCATTAATTAAATAACACGCCCGCGTTTATTATAACAATTAATTTTAATAAAGCACCTAAATAATATAAGCAATTTATGTTATTAATTTATCACTAATTAACTCCCAAAGACTAACTAATTAAAAGCCTAAAACTAATTAAAACTAACTAACCTCTACTTAATTCGCACTACCCAAACGTCACCCAACACCCTATTAACCCAATACGTCGCCCATGACCGAAGCCCACGCCTTTAAGCGTTCACAGTCCTCGCGTCTTCCCACACCCTTTAAAAACAAAACCTAAAATAAATCTAACCTAAACCGATACTAAAGCTTAGCGCGCAATTCTCGCCCAGCACGGCGCTTTCGGCCGGATTTCGCACGAGAATCGGGCTTTCTACCCACGCACCTAGCCACTCTTCCTTCCATGACCAAACGATTTCTTACCATAGAGTCAAAACCGTTCGAATCAATACGAATCAAGCGCGAAATCTCGGCTGAGAATCGACCTTTTATTACTTACCTAATGGGAACCCAAAGCAGGCTATATAAGCGCATGCAATAGCATCGGCACCTGGGCGATGAGCACACCATAGCATCGAAGCAGGCGTCGAATTGCACGAGCAGAGTTCGAGAGGAACCCATAACATCGATCGGCGTCCCCTTAGCGGCGATCGATAACTCAGAGGATAGCAGAATATCGGGAATTAGGGGCTCAGCACCTAGACCACTAGCATCGCCATAAAAGGTAGTTCGAATCCCCCTTAGTTTAGTTCGGTAAAAACCGAAAGCGAAACCTCGCCGCTTTCATTCGCATATGGCGAAAACGGCGAGTCGGCGACTTGATAAGCTGCCCGGGTCATTTGTCAGGAGAAGGTAAACTCACTCTTTTAGAATTCTTCTGTTTAATATGTATTGTGTGGTGCGTAATTTGACATTGTTTGTTTCTTGTTTGTTTACTATTATTATTCATCATGTTATTTGTTAGTCGATTTTAATATGTCTAAGTGAGTGCTGAGTTGTTACAGTGTTTATCAGATTGGTTAGTATGTATGTTGGTTATATTGATTAATCCGAATATTAATATGTCGAGGCGTTTGTTGGTCTCTTGATTCAAGTGAAGCTTGATTTGTGAAATGAATAATTAATAAGCTAACTTGTGGTTTATTTTTCTTACACAGTATAAATATCCGCCAATCTATCTAGACTAAAATAGAAGGGGGTAACTACCGCGCTACGTGGGCTTTTGTTTGTTGTCAGTTATGTAAGAGTTCAAAGCTATTTTGTTCTTTGAAAACACTGTTAGTATAAATAGAAAATGATCTTTTACATCCAATAACACTAGTTTAAGGCCTAAAAATGATTTAAACACTTTGTCGGATTGATTTCTTGGTTGAACTAACTTCATGTCGTCGGGCTGATATTAACGTTTGTTAGATTAGCTTAGGGAGCATTCCGCCACGATTTTGGCTATATTTTTCTAGACGATTTTAGCCATTTCGCCATCGATTTAAATCCTTTGTTTTGGGCTGGTTTGGTCATTCTGCCGGACAAGTTTCGACCGATTAACGATGATTTCTTTAACTAGTTTACTGGATGATTTTGGTCGCTTCACTACGATTTTCAGCCATAACTTGGACTGATTTTGGTCCCCAGCTCTTGTTTTCAAACATTTTGATTGGTTTTGGCCTCCTTTTGTCGCGGTTTTGGCTTTCTTTGGTATTTGGTTTCAACGGTTTGTTGGAGCGATTTTGGGGCCATTCATTTATTAATTTCTGGCGTATCATGTGTTACTTCTAAGCTTGAAATTACTAAGAACTTGGATTTACCATATGTTTGTGGTGTTAGCCTAAGTAAAGCTCTAGGTTTGGTCTTGTTATTAGTTGGTGTTCTTTTAATCAGGCTGTGTTTTCTGTACTATTTGGAATGATCTCTTCGATTGTTAAGGGGTCTAGCATGCTTACTAAATCAGTCCATTAGTTTCTAAGTGAATACCTCTATGTGCTGAAAAATCTGAGCTACGAAAGAAGTACATAAGTTTCTATTCCATCTGAAAATGCCAATCTATTGTCTTTTCTAATAAGTCGGAAATAGGCATGTTTGGTACCTGATTTCCTATCCATCTCTATTTTAAGCTATGCATGATTATTCTACAACCTCTGCATATTTGCAATTCCCCTGTTTGGACGAACATTTGCTTTGCTTGGCCTAATCATCCATTGTGTCTTTATCGATTACTGCACTTCTGTTATTACTTAATACATGTTGAAAAGGGCGCAATCTACCCCTACGATATCGTCGATTGTAATACCCATCCATATAATGTGTCTTTGGTCGTGTATAATCTGATAGTTGAGACATATACTGTTTTCAAATTCTCCTCGTGTGCTGGTCGTGTATAACGTGCGTGCAGATCTTTCCTATGATTCAAATAGTTGAAACATATACTAATCCTTATCTTTTCTTATTTTACATGAAACACATGCCTTGGAGCAAAGGAGAGTCTCGTCTGAGACTCATCGCTATTTTCCCAAATGAAGATCCGTGCCTACATTCCTCGTTGCATCTCACATCCGATATCCTAAAGCCCTGGCGAAATGCTCTCGCTACCATTCCTTAGGGTCATTTTATTTTCTGCTTCCCCGCCCCATTCATTTATTGTAATATAATTGTCTAACATTACGCTATTAGTAAAACATTTGGAGTAGTTAAACATTGACGCAATAAATTAGAAGGTAGTTTGCCCCCTTTTAAGTTAATTGCCTAAATTATTAAACCATTTAATCACATAATTACTCGGGTAGTCTAGACATTATTTCCGTCATTAAATCTTAACTTGCATAATTAATCACATATAGCTATGATATTATTTTCCAGATTTCTAACTCATTTGCTATAGCACCCATATAGAAATTTTATTTTTCATATTAAGAAAACCCCCTTTAGCATGTGTTATACTAATCAAGGTAGGCAAATGTGCATATTTAGTCAATTAGTCTATTTTTGCATTATATATTATTTAAAGCATGCTTTAAACTTTAGTAACATTTTAGCACCTTCCTAGCATTCTTTCTACTTTAGCATATAGCACCTTTTGCCCTTTCAATACTTTAAGCACCTTTTAAACATTTTAACATGCTAGCATCTATCTCCTAGCCTTCAGCACTTTAGTATTTAGCACTTTTAAGCACCTCTTTACACCTTAGCACCCGTTAGCTTTAAAAATTAACCTCTTAGCACCTTTAAACATCTTCCAACATTTTAAAACCTTTTTAACTACTCAGCATTATTTTAACATCCAGCATTTTTTCCAACATTGCACTTTTTATAGATCTTTTACTTTGCATTTTTAAAAATATAATAACTACCCTAGGTTTGGCAGGATAACCGCAAGTTAGCGGATCTTAGAGGGTGCCTAACCCCTTCCCTCTAGATTAATAAAGAACCCTTACCCAGAATCTCATTAAGTTTAGCAGACCATCAAATGGAGTTAATGTTTTACTTCAAACTAGTTAAACATTTAGGTGTCCTAATTCACCCAATTAATTAGGTGGCGACTCCGCGAACCCTTAGCATTCTAGCAACCCTTTAGCATTTTAGCACCCTTTTAAACTTTAGCATCTTTTGCAATTTTAGCATCCTTTTAGCACTTTTAAATACTTTTTAAACAATTAGCATTTTTGTTAGTTTATTTTTCTAACATTGCATTTTGAGCAGGGTTCGCTATTTAGAAAACGCCGCGGTCGAAAATCGGGCGCGACAATAATCATCGTCTCTTCTCTGTTCAAGACGATCTCTGTTCGAGACAACCTCACACGAGTTTCAACGTTCTGAATGATTCAGAAAGAAGGGGGAAAAGGCTGGGTGATGGGAGATGATGGGTAGCAGGGCGGCGATGCCGTTTATCCGGTGGATCGAAGGGTTATCGGTTGGAAATCGATAGGATTTTGGTTTGATTTCAGTTCTGGTTATACTTAGTCTAGTTGGGAAGGAAATCGGTGAAGTTGGGGATTAGACAGTAGAACTAGAATGGGTGTTGGGCTCGGGTCGATGGGGTTTTGGGCTGTAAGAAATGATAACTGGGCTGAGGGAATTAATTTGTTTGGGCTTGGGGAAGGGTTTGGACGAAAATAAAGGGGTAATGGGATTGGGCTGCTCGATCTTTTGAAATTGAAATGAGAAAAATAAAAAAGTATTAGGATTTATATATTTAGGGGATGAGAATTGGGTAGAAAATTAGGAGTATAAAATTTTGAGGATTAAATTAGAAGATTATGGTATTAATGGGTAACTAATCCAATTCCTCTAATTAATTAAAATATGCTTCTCCGTCCTAATTAATTTCAAAAGTGCACACATACATTATGGTATAAAGATTTAATATATGTATTTAATTTTGAATATAAGATTCATAAAAATGATTAATTTAGTAATTGAAGAACATATTAAGAGAAAATTGATCATCAATACTGACGACGAGATATTAAAATTGTTTTGCTTATATTTTAATTATAAAAAATGTAATACTCGATATTGTAAAATTATGCGATAATTAGTGAAGAATATTAAAACTACTTATTTTTTGACGATTTTCAAGACTGAGAAGCATAGTAAAATTAATTGGAGATAAAAGGACGATCTAAATGAAATGTTCAGTAAAGATGGGACAAAATTGGGTGTCAACAATGGTTTGATTTTTTTGCCTCATGTCCTGCAGGTCGATAATAACTAAAAGTGGTACAGTAAAACTGTAGCTATGTGGTTATATTTGTAATTTGTGCATCTATGTCATTATAGATTAAGACATGTTAAATAGAAAGTCATTCAAAAGCCAACGAAGTTGAGATTGTTGTCGTCTATCGACTTAAACCCTCAAATGAATGTGAGGTAGGAGAAGAGGCAAAATCACCTTTCTATTCTGTCAAAAGGAATAGAGAAAGAAGTACCGTTCCTCTATAACATAGTCATGCCTACGTAGGTGATTTGACACTTGTACAAATAGAGGGGGAAGACAAGAATATTGTGATCTTCATCGACGATGGTAAAACGTATTGCATCATTTATTGGAAAACAAAGATGAAACCCCATCGGGGCGCCGAAGAGCCGCAGCGCCTCCACCAAGAGCAGCGACTCTAATCACGGGTTTGGTTACTGGAATTGAGGTTCCGCGGTGCCTTGGTCTAGGTCCACGGCGCCGGTGACGGTACTGAGTAGAGCCGTGGCGCCTCCCAGGCAGGGTCGCAATGCTTCGGAAGCAGAAGCTTAAAGCCTATGGTTTGAGAAATTCGTAGGGATAGAGGGGGATGTTACACCTCATAAGTTTAAGGCGATAATTAGCGAACGTAATTAAGGAATAAGATTTGAATCTTGGATATAAGATATATTTATATATGCTAATCCGAAAATTTATATACAAAGGATGTGATTCCGGAATAATTTTGGCTACTATGGCTGTGACGATGGGAACTTATAATAATAGTTGTATACTTTCTAACGGGATTATGGATTAGTCGTATTATAAAAATTAGGACATTGAGAATACAAGGTCTTATGGAAATTTCAAGATTTAAAAAGAAGAGGGAGCCTAGACTAATTAATTACGGAGATTGGACTAAGTTGCAAAAAAAAAACAGCACACTAGTGCCCTTAAAACCGTGTGCTCCCTCCCTCCCCTTCATTTTCGAAAAACCAACATCCCTCACACCTTCTCATCTTCCTCCACAGATTTTTCAAGCTTCTCTCCTCTTCCATAGCCAAGTTATAGACATAATCAACTCCCCTTTCAAGAATAAACCCCTCTACAAAGTTCTAAGCCAAGATTAACACCCAAAACAGTGGGTCACGGTCACTGGACCGA
The DNA here is from genome assembly GCA_029844215.1 of Przewalskia tangutica. NCBI lineage: Eukaryota > Viridiplantae > Streptophyta > Magnoliopsida > Solanales > Solanaceae > Przewalskia > Przewalskia tangutica. The sequence goes on along the minus strand of CM056736.1, from coordinate 89,358,548 downwards.
TTTTTAGCTCTAAAAATCTGATCCAACAACTTTAGAATTGAAGGTGAATATTTTGGAAGAAAAACAAGTAAGTAAGATGGTCTCCAACTTGTAAAGGATGCATGCATGTAGTTAAAAATTGAAGAAATGGTGCAAAAATTGGAGCAGTGAAACCGAGAATCATAGGGACTGTTTTGAGTAAAATTAAGGTAAGAGTTCTTCTTCTTATGGTATAATTGGAGTTTCATGTTGTTGTAGTTTAAGAGATGAACTTGTGTTAAGAAAGAATGGAAGTAAGAACATACATGTGGTTGTTATTAATGTTGTTGAGCCAATTGGAGTGTCATTACCGATTTTGGGACTGTTTTGTATACATTGGGTTTGATTGTTGTTGATTGTTGTTATTGTCACTAATTGCATGTTGATATTGAAAGCAAATCTTGACATTTAAAGTCGTATTTGGTTACATGCAAGTGTTGAAACATAAATTGGATTTTAAGGAGTTAAGAAAAGAGCTGGTTTTGTGGATGTTGGCCGAGACTTGTGCGGAATTATTGGGCATGTTGTGTCGTATGTTAGGGGTTGTTTTGGTGGAATTATAATGCTGGAAATTTAGTTACAATTATGCATGTACAATGTGGTAATTACTAATATATGTCTTAAGGAATTAAGGTGTAGAAAGATGTTATTTTGCATTCTTGAAACTCTCGATTTTTGTTAGTATATGGACTGTTTTGGGGGATGATTTGATAGGGATTAAGAGGATGGATTAACATGAGAAATAGGTGTATAAATCACCTGGTTGTTGTAGTTGTTGTCTTCCATGAACATAAAGGAAATGAATGTATTATGGTAGCATAATGAAGTATATGTGACTGTTTTGGTACATTCTTTAAGTTGCATCTTGTTATTGGTATTGTTGGCTTTGTTTGTAAGTTGTGGATGTGCATATAAAGAGGAGAAGTGCTGCCTAAATTTCTATATAAAAGAGAGTCATCATTTGATACATATTAAGTATGCTAGTAATCATAGAATTGACGGGCGTATTACCATTATTATAGGTTGAAGTACTAGACAAGACTTATTATAATATTGAGTTGGTTAGTTCGACTAAAAGGTATGTGAAACTATCCTTTCTTCTTTTGGCATGATATATATAAAATGAGTGTACGGCGGACGTACATAATTTTATTGAATCCTAATTCTTAATGAAACTTGATATGATAGTGCCTTGATTTTATAAGTTCAAGTTCATTCTATTTATTCCATTGATAGTCAAGTGATGATTTAATATGTATAAAGTTACTCATGATATTCTATTCGTGCTGATGTGATTATATCATTTCACCGCCTGCGAGCGATTTACGCGATACCTTATATGTTCACCGCGTCCCTCACTAGGGTCGGGTGGTATATGATTTTACCGCGTTCCAGAATGGGTCGGGCAGTATATGATTCCACCGCGTCCCAGAATGGGTCGGGCAGTATATGATTTCATCGTGTCCTTCACTAGAGGGTCGGGCAGTACATGAATCCACCGCGTCCCAGAATGGGCCGGACAGTGTATATATGACATATTTTATATGGACATATCTTGACTCTCATTTTTATAAGGCACAGTTGACTCTCATTTTTATAAGGCACAGTTGACTCTCATTTTTATAAGGCACAATTGACTCTCATTTCTATATGGCACAGTTGTATTGGTATTATGATTATTACACGATTTTTAGGTGCCTTCTCGACCTGAAATGAAGAAAGTCAAGTTCTTGTGCTTAAGTCTTAGCGCTTTTACAACTAGAAGGCATGCCGATCTTGCCACCAACAAACCTTTCACTTGGACTGTGAAAAGCTCCAAATAGTCACACAGTAGTTTCGGACTCACTCTTCTTTTTTGGACTCTCTTTCTTCTTCATAGCCTCTTCCATATTCTCAATCGGAATAGGCAGGCCAACAATCTTTTTCTTTTATTAGGAACCTGCTGCAAGCCACACCATAAATGGTGTGCAAATGCAAAGAGAGGCCAAGAGGAGTAATATCTGAGCGTCTGCCCTACAACAAATGAAACCTTCTGCGAACAAAATGCACTAGGAAAATATTTGTCGCAAGACAAGACTGAGATAGAAGTTATATCTTAAACCGACTGACCGCTTGACTATAAGGAAAGAGATATTAGGATCTAAAGATATATCTTTCATTACAATAGTTATATGACAGGTCGATCTTTTTATCGAAAAACTACGTCCTCGAGCTCGAGGTTTCAATTTCTTTACAGTCGTACCCCCATTGACGTTTTTGGTGACAAGACCTGGAGATATCAGAAGTGAGAATGCTGACATGAGTAACGAAAAATCCTGTGAAAAACACGATCGCCTGCCAGTGGAAGGTTTTCTGCGTTCAGATGTCTCATGTTATCTTGGCCAGTTATGATCTCATTTACAGTACTTCATGTTTTACATACTCAATACATTATTTCAGCATCGACCCCTTTCCCGAAGTGCGTTTCATGCCCGCAGGTACAGGTACTCAGTTTGGTGATCCTCCAGTCTAGAATTTCATGTTCAGCTATTTGGAGAGCTCCATTTATCCGGAGCTTAGTCGTTTTGGTACAGAGCCTTATTTTGACTTATGCATATTTAGGGGCACGACGGGGCCCTGTCCCGTCATATTTATTTATCATACTCTTAGAGGTCTGTAGACAGTTGTGGGTGGTAGATATGTTTGGGACTTGCGTGGATTGTATATGTATTTTGGTCGGTTGTACTGTTACACGTCATGTTAGGGTGTTCCCGTATATAGTGGCAGCCTTGTCGGCTTGCCTATTTGATATGATTTACAGATTACTACATTATCCTTGTTATTCGGGTAATTACGTGACAGGTGGGTATAAGGGTGCCCAGGTAGGGCACCAGATCGCGGCCCGTCGGGTCGGGTCGTGACATTTAGTGGTATCAGAGCAGTTCGTCCTCAGAATGTCTACAGACCGTGTCTAGTAGAGTCTTGCGTATGGGTATGTTGTGCACGATACTTATACGCAGGAGGCTGCCGAACATTTAGGATTGGTTTTTATTCTTTCATCTCTTAGATCGTGCATTAGAGCTATGTTATTAGGATGATCCCTCTCTGACGAATTATTGTGTTTACAGCTATGCCTCCGAAGAAAGCGACAGCCGCCCAGAAGGGCAAATCAGTAGCAGGAGCTACTAGCCAGACCCGGAGGGTTACCAGGTCCCGTACCCAGTCTATGCCTGAGACTGTACCCCAGTCGACGAGTTCTGCTACATCGCCACCTCCAGAGGCTCCAGTTCAGGGGGCAACATCATCACTAGCTCCTGAGGCCCCAGTACCTGAGCCTCCAGCTCCTCAGCCAGGGGCAGAGGACAGAGCCATGAGAGATGCAGTACAGCTGCTGACCAGATTAGTGGCAGGGCAGACTCACAGACAGGGACTGGGAGTTGACAGCAGATCTGATAGTTTGAGGGTTCGTGACTTTTTGAGTTGTAATCCTCCAGAGTTTTTCGGGTCAAAGCCCGAGGATGACCCGCAGGAGTTTATCCGACAGATGCAGCGTACATTGAGGGTGATCAAGGCTTCGGAGACGGAGTCTGTTGAGTTGGCTTCATATCGGATGCGGGATGTAGCTGTAAACTGGTATGAGTCTTGGGAGTTATCTAGAGGCGAGAGTGCTCCTCCAGCTGTATGGGATGAGTTTACAGAGGCATTCCTTGGCCACTTTCTGCCTCCAGAGATGAGACGAGCCAGAGTCGATAGATTCTTATAGTTGAGGCAAGGTGGCAGAAGTGTTCAAGAGTATAGTCTCGAATTTGATTCATTGGCTAGATATGCGCCTACCATTGTGGTTAATATGGCGGATAGAGTACATCGATATGTGATGGGACTAGACCGCTATTTCATTAACGATTGTATGGTGGTGGTTCTTCAGCCCGGTATGGATATTACCCGAGTACAGGCTTATGCACAGTGGGTAGAGGATCGACACAGAGGGAGTCAGCCAGATAGAGATCACAATAGAGGCCAGCATAAGAAGGCTAGGTCAGCAGGGTATTTCGGTTAGTCTCGAGGCGGGCAGCCTCAACATCATGTCATATATTCTTCCCAGCCAGCACAGAGTGCGCCTTCACATCCTACAGGTAGGAGATTTGACCGTACAGGGTATTCAGGAGCTGGCCAGAGCTCCAGGGCTTCAGGTGAACAGGTGAACAGATGTTCTAGTCAGTCGAGGCCACCTTTGCCTTAGTGTACTCGGTGTGGTAGGTCCCATTCTAGGATATGTCATTCTAGTATAGGTGCTTGTTTTGCTTGCGGCCGTCAAGGCCATATGATGAGAGATTGTCCTTCCAGAGGTGGTACAGGTGGTATGGCTCAGCCTACTGGATCGGTTTCTAGTTTATCTTCTTCTATAGCTATGCACCCCACAGGGCAGGGTATTCATATGCCAGTAGGCCGTGGTAGAGGTCGTGGTGGAGTTTCCAGTTCTAACGATCCCTCGCACCGCATATATGCCTTGGCTAGTAGGCATGATCAGGAGGAGTCGCTAGATGTGGTTACAGGTATATTATCGATCTTTCTCCGGGACGTATATGCATTGATAGATCCAGGTTCTACTTTATCATATATATCCCCATTTGTTGCTAGTAGTATCGGAATAGAACCTGAGTCGATAGAACCATTTGAGGTATCTACACCGGTAGGAGATTCGGTCATAGCTAAGCGGGTGTATAGAAATTGCTCGGTGGTTGTATATAGTCGTCATACCATGGTAGACTTGATAGAGTTAGACATGACCGAGTTTGATGTTATTATGGGTATGGATTAGTTGACATCTTGTTATGCTAACGTTGATTGTAGAGAGAAGATGATTCGATTTCAGTTTCCAGGCGAACCAGTTATAGAATGGAGAGGAAATACAGCATCGCCGAGGGTTAAGTTTATTTCATACCCCAAGGCAAGGAAGATGGTCAGAAAGGGTTGTATTTATCATTTCGTTCAGGTGCATGATACGGAAGCGGAGGTACCGACTCTTCAGTCAGTTCCGGTAGTTAGTGAATTCCCAAACGTATTCCCATATGATCTTCCAGGTCTTCCTCCAGAGCGGGAGATAGAGTTCACTATTGATGTACTGCCAGGTACCCAGCCTATATCTATTCCTCTTTATAGAATGGTGTTAGGCATTTTTTATATACACTTTTTGAGTCATTTTTAGTTAGTATTTTTCATATTATCTTTGAAATTAGTGTCGTGTTAGGGTCGTTTTTCTTTCTGTTGAGTCACAGCGGTCCTAAATGGAGAAATGGCAAAAAGAAGATGAAATGAGCTTAATTGACGTGTAATTGCACAAGAAAAGACCAAGAAATGAAGTCTAAGAAGTCCCGGGAAGCATAGAATAAATCTGACGAAGTCTGGACGAAAAAGGACACAAAATCAAAATGCGGTAGAAGACGCGTCCACGGGCGCGCCAACATGATGTGTGACCACTAACTTGCACGCTCTGATTTTGTCGCGGTATTTTCGGCGTCGTGGCGCCAGCCAGCAGGGCCGAGGCGGTTATTGTTCTTAATCCTCCTATGTGGTAAAACTTATCATAGAAATATAGAAGGTTTCTGCACTAGGGTTGAGTGATTATATATTCTAACCGGAATATAAGATAGTCTAGTTAACCTGCTATCTTAACGTAGAATAAGAAGTCATTCTTGTTGCATTAAGGATTGAAAAGAGTGGATAATCGAGGATATTGGAAGCCCTAATTCCTTCATAACTGATTAAACCTCAATAATTTAGTTTAATTCTTGAAATTAGTCTACTAGTGTTAGATAAAAACTAAATCAACTTATCGTTTGCCAAATAGATAACCTAGAATAGATGTTCGGTAATTAGAAACCAGTCTCTGAGGATGATATTCTGTCTTACCAGAATATATTACTTGTAACGATACGTACACTTGCGTAAGCAATTGGAAATCGGCTAACAAATGGCACCTGCAGAGTTGAAGGAATTGAAGGAGCAGCTGAGAGACTTGTTAGAAAAAGACTTCATCAGGCCTAGTACATCACCTTGGGGAGCACCGGTGCTATTTGTGAGAAAGAAGGATGGGTCGCTGCGGATGTGTATTGATTACAGGCAGCTGAACAAGGTAACCATAAATAACAGGTATCCCCTCCCCAGGATTGATGATTTATTTGACCAGTTGCAGGGTGCTAAGTGTTTTTCGAAGATAGATCTGCGGTCAGGTTATCATCAGGTGCGGGTAAAGGAGGCAAATATTCCTAAGACATCATTCAGGACCTGATACGGATATTATGAGTTCAGAGTGATGTCTTTTGGGATAACCAATGCTCCAGCAATGTTTATAGATTTGATGAACCGGGTATTTAAGCCATTCTTGGATATGTTTGTCATTGTATTCATTGATGATATTCTGGTTTATTCACGTTCAGAAGAGGAGCATGTAGACCGTTTGAGGACGGTGCTTAGGGTACTTCAGCATCAGAGGTTGTATGCCAAGTTTTTTAAGTGTGAATTCTGGTTGACTTCAGTGGCATTCTTGGGGCATATCATTGGAGCTGATGGTATTCGGGTGGATACACAGAAGATTGAGGCAGTTAAGACTTGGCCCAGACCTACGACGCCTACTGAGGTACGTAGTTTTCTGGGGTTAGCAGGATATTACAGGAGGTTTGTAGAAAAGTTTGCCTCGATTTCAGCGCCTTTAACAAGGCTAACTCAGAAGGCAGCTAAGTTCCAGTGGACCGATGCTTGTGGCGAAGCTTCCAGTTGTTGAAAGACAAGTTGACTACAGATCCAGTTCTGACTCTTCCTGAGGGACCAGATGGTTATGTTATCTATTGTGATACTTCAGGGGTTGGACTAGGTTGTGTGTTGATGCAGCATGGTAGAGTTGTAGCTTATGCCTCCCGACAACTCAGGAAGCACGAGAAGAATTACCCTACTCATGATGTGGAGTTAGCAGCGGTGATTCATGCCTTGAAGATATGGAGACATTATTTATATGGCGTTTATGTTGATATTTACACGGATTACAAAAGTCTCCAACATATCTTTAAGCAGAAAGAGTTGAATCTGCGACAGAGACGGTGGCTAGAGCTGGTGTCCATTTGGCTGATTTTGAGGAGTTGCCGAGTCCTCTATCATAGAAGAGGTAAAGAGATGCCAGTATGAGGATCCTGTTCTGGCACAGTATAGAGATGCAGCTCTCCTAAAGGAGAAGACCATATTCGAGGTTGCACCTGATGGGGTATTACGGTATGGTAGCAGATTATGTGTACCAGATGTTGCAGGGCTACGACGGCAGGTTATTGTTAGGCCGATTTCCAAAATCTCGCGCAAGTGTACATATCGTTACAAGTAATATAGTCTGGTAAGACCGAATATCGTCCTCAGAGACTGGTTTTCAATTACCGAACATCTACTCTATGTTATCTATTTGGCTAACGATAGTTTGATTTGGGTTTTTGTCTAAAACTACTCGAGTAATTGCGAGAATTAAACTAAATATAATGTGATTTAAATCAGTTATGATAGAATTAGGGCTTCCAATATCCTCGACTATCCACTATTTTCAATCCTTAATGCAATAATAATGGCTTCTTCTACGTTAAGATAGCAGGTTAACTAGTATGTCTTATATTCCGGTTAGGATATATAAAAGCTAAACCCCAGTGCAGAAACCTTCTATATTTCTATGATAGGTTTTACCGCATAGGAGGATTATGAACAATAACCTAAAGTGCTACACAAGTATCGGGGTACTTTCGTCCGCGATTTTAACCTATGTCTATTCAATTACAACATATCCAAATATCTCATCTCGGTTCTTGATTCGAAACCATATAAATTATGATAATTAGTGATCAGTTAACTATCAAACATTCAAACCAATATTGAATAAATCTTAATCAAGTGAAGAAGAAACCAAACTAATGCATCAGTTGATGTAAAGAGTTTCAAGCGATTCAAAGGAAAGCCCTAATTAAGTGTTTAGCTCATAGACATAGACATGCTAAGAACCAATACAAATCCAAACATGAACTGAATTACAATAGAGAAAAGAAAGAAAAATACTTAGAACTAGGTCTCCAATTGTAGCCGCCAAGCGTTGTGTTGTGTTTTTTCCAAGAGAAGAAGATGTGTGTTAGAATAATCCCTAAAATTTGTTCCAAGGGTTTATATATGTTGTAAAAACGTGTGTCTTGGACCCCTTTTTCCCTTGCCAGTCTGTTTGATCGAAATTTCGATCGGCACCGCGCCATCCGCAGAATGGCACATGATCCCCGCATTATTTCGTCCGAATCTGCCAACTTTCATCTTTTTTTGCTTCGGGAGCTCCTTTTCTGCCCACTTTTAGCTTCTTTTTTCTATTTTGCCATTTAGAACCGATATGACTCAAAGAAAGAAAAACAACCCTAGCAAGACACTTATTTAAACGAAAATGAGAAAAAATACTAACTAAAATGACTCAAAAGCGTATACAAAATACGTCTAACAAATACCCTCAAACTTAACATTTGCTCGCCCTCGAGCAAAGATCAAAACAAAATCAAAAAAACAAAAAAAACTCAAAGACTCAAATCAAGCAATTGCACAAGGTTACTTAGAAAAGCATGAATGTTAGTTGGGATAATATGCTGAAACATATATAGCATGAATATAGAAATTTAGAATTTCAAGCCAGATATTTCGCAAATTCATTTCAATCACAATCAATGGAAGCATGAACCCCTAACCTATGCATGTCAATTTCATTTAGTTCTATGGGCCTGTTTACTTGTTATTCTCCACTAATCATAGACATACATACTAGATATCTCCAGGACTTGTCAGGGTTGTAATGTAGGCTTAGGCAGGGGTAGGTAAGATTAGGCATTTAGGCTCAATTTACATACTATAAGCGTTTTCCTCATTCAACCATTTTGTCCTTCTTTTTTGTATCATTTTCAATTCATACCTATCACTCTCCTTTTCTCTTTTTGAGAGCATGAAACACATTTATATAGACACCCCCAAACTTTGGTTTTTACATTTTTTTCATTGGGGTGCATCACTTTTTCACTCTCTTTTTGTATTTCTTTTTCACTCTTTTTCTTTCCTATTTTACATTACTGCTTATGACACACAAGGGAATCAAATGGGTGTCAAAGAAAACAACTTATTTTAGGCTCAAAAGGGCTGACTAGGGATACAATTTATTGCAAGGTAGGTAATGAATGGTAAGAAGTGCTAACAAAGAAATGTCTGAATCATCTCCCTAAGCATGTACATCTTAACTATTTCACCTCAAATAGCAAGCAAGCAGACTTCATAAACATGTTTCAATCATTCTTTTCACCATTGACACACATTGGCTAAGCACAAATATCCCAAATAATTAGATGTTCATGAATTTTTGGCATATCTAACTCAAGCACATAGAGTTTTGCTTCTCATTCCATTACATTATCCCACTTAATCCACTAGGCGTTTGAAGCAACTACAGCATGCATGATCATAAAAAAATTGACTCGTATAAGACACAAAAACATAAAAAAAAAACTCAAAAACAGACACACAAAATACTAATACCCCCCAAACTTAAACGACACATTGTCTCAAATGTGTAAAGACTAAAAATTAAAAGGGACGACTTACAGACATTAAAATAGCGGTTCAAAATGGTGGTGATGGCGGTGGATGTTGCATTGAGGCGGTATCTGGAGATGTCATGTTTTATCAACGGGCGTCGCGACCTTGCATTATGGCGCCGCGGCGCTGTGCCAAGTTTCTCCCGTTTTTGCAGTATTTTTCTCAATCCCTGATTTTATCTGTCATCCACAACACTCAACATACCAGATCGTGAGACTGTTCAATTCAAAATAAAACAAACTAAAATAAAATTTTAAATAACATAATTAAAACCTTGTGTTGCCTCCCAAGTAGCGCTGTCTTTCACGTCTTTTAGCCGGACGCAATTCACTTACTAAATCAAGGGGGTAGAGTATCCCCTCCACATAACCATCTCAGCACCAATCGCTTCCTCTTCTTCTTTTTCACAGTGTTATTTTCAGAAGCATTTACTATCTTTCACCATTTCCTTGGCCTTACTCACAGGTTCTACATTTTGCTTTAATGGTATCCCACGAGCATCAGTACTCGTGAGGCTTTTCTCAGGCACAACCGTGTCAAATATCCTAATAGCATAACATCTATCCATAACTTGAGGTTCAGTGGGTGACTTGAAAACTTTGAAGGTCATCTCTGGCTCAGGTGGTGGCTTGAACACTTTAAAGGTCATCTCTTCACCTTGAACTCTGAGTTTTAGCTCTCCTTTTTCAACATCAATCAATGCCCCTCCTTGTGTCTAGGAATGGTCTCCCAAGGATCATTGGTATCATCTCATCTTCCTCCATATCAAGAATGAGGAAGTCAGCATGCAAGATGAATTTGCCCACCTTTACCAACACAACTTTAATTATTCCTCTAGGGTGCACAATAGAGCGATCAGCTAGCTGCAAGTGGACTTTTGTTGGCCTTGTTTCCCCCAAACCAAGCTTTTTAAACACAGAAGGGGCATAAGGTTGACACCTGCCTCCAAGTCACACAGGGTTTGCTTGCATGTCACATTCCCTGTGGTGCAAAGTAAGGTGAAACTCCCTGGATCTTTCAATTTAGGGGGAAGTTTCTTCTGCAAGATAGCACTGCACTCCTCTGTCAGCGCTATTGTCTCATAGTCTTCCAGCTTCCTCTTCTTAAACAGGATGTCTTTCATGAACTTTACATAAGCTGACATTTGCTCTAAAGCTTCAATGAACGGGAGATTGATATGAAGCTTTTTGATGATATCTAAAAACTTGGAAAACTTCTTATCTAAGGACTTCTTCTGCAGTCTTTGAGGGTAAGGAATTATGTTTACATATTCCCTCATGACTGCCGATGGAGCCTTCTCTAAAATAGGGCGGTCATCAGTAACCCCCTCCTTCTCTACCTCGATTGTCTTCTCCGCCTCATTCTCATTTTCCCTAACTGGTGGAGATCCAACCTGATCTAACTGCTTCCTACTTCTCAAATTGATTTCCTGGTATTGCTCTCTTGGATTCATCACTGTATTATTGGGGAGAGCCCCCTGAGGTCTGTCATTCAACTTCCCTGCCAACTGCCCCATCTGAGTTTTAAAGTTCCTAATAGAGAATCTTGTTTCTGTCATGAACTACTTGGTCTCTATCATAAATTGTGTCTGGGTATTGGCCAAGGCTGAAATTGAGGACCTGGTTTCCGCCATAAATTGAGTCTGAGAGTTGGCTAAGGTCAATAGTGCTGCTTTTATGTCATCTGGCTTCTCTTGTGGGGTTGGTGGGATGAACTGCTGTGAAGATGAGGCCTGAAACTGTGGTTGCTGCCCTTGGTCACTCTTCCATGAAAAATTTGGGTGATTTCTCCATCTCTGATTATATGTGTTGGAGAATGCATTGTTATAGGGCCTCTGAAAATTTCCCACAGCCTGACATTGAGCCTGCTCCATTGGGATGTTGTTGGGATTAGTTGTTGGACATCTATCTAAGGTGTGTGGACCCCCACAAATATCACAAACTTCTTGCATCTGGACCGCCTTTACAGATATGGTATTCTTCTAGAGCTGCTTAGTCAAAAGAGCAACTTGTGCATTCAGTGCAGTGATGGCATCTAGCTCATGAACCCCAACTGCTCTTCTGCTACCTGTTCCTCTATCATCTGGCAAGTGAATGTTCATGGCCATGTCTTCCAATAAGTCATGGACTTCATGTTGTTGTTCTCTTCATAAAGGTGTCACCTGCAGTTGCATCAATAATTGTCCTAGTAGTCCCACTTAAACCATTGTAGAAAATGTGCACCAAGTTCCACTGCTCAAGACCATGATGTGGACACTTCCTTTGCAAATCTTTAAACCGCTCCCAAGCATCATACAGTGACTCTCCATCCATTTGATATAAATTGTTCAATTTTCCCCTAAGTCTTACTGCCTTAGCTGGGGGGAAGAACTTGGCAAGAAATTTCTGGCTAAGTCTTGTCATGTAATGATGGAGTTCGCCTATAATAAGTTCAGCCATCACTTTGCTCTATCCCTGAGTGAGAATGGAAAGAGTCTCAACTGAATGGCGTCATCAGTAACACCATTATATTTGAAGGTTGCACACAGCTCCAGAAAATTTGCTAGATGCAAATGAGGATCTTCATACGGTAATCCCCTAAACTAAACTGAGCTTTGAACCATGTGCAATATGACTGGTTTGATTTCAAAGTTATTGGCTTCAACAGCTGGAAGTCTGATGCAAGTCTGCACCCCTGTAATAGTTGACATCACATAATCCCCCAAGCTCCTTTCTGTAGGGACTTGTCTTAACACAGGCGGTAACTCATCATCTACCAAATTGTTGTTTCGCTGATCTCCCATTACACAAATGATCAGCAATTACCTTGTCCTACCTGCAAGTGATCAAAAACAAGAAAACAGATCACGGCAAAATGTTCTAAAATAAAGAAGTAAAATAAAAATAAAAATCAAAGTAGAAATAAGAATAGATAGTTCGATATTAAAAGTACGTCAGTCCCCGGCAACGACGCCAAAAACTTGTTAGGCCGATTTCCAAATACTTACGCAAGTGTATGTATCGTTACACGTAATATAGTTTGTTAAGACCGAATATTATCCTCAGAGACTGGTTTTCAATTACCGAACATCTACACTATGTTATCTATTTGTCTAACGATAGTTTGATTTGGGTTTTTGTCTAAAACTACTAGAGTAATTACGAGAATTAAACTAAATATGTTGTGATGTAAATCAATTATGATGGAATTAGGGCTTCCAATATCCTCGACTATCCACTATTTTCAATCATTAATGCAACAATAATGGTTTTTTCTTCTACGTTAAGATAGCAGGTTAACTAGTCTATCTTATATTTCTATTAGGATATATAAAAGCTCAACCCCAGTGCAGAAACCTTCTATATTTCTATGATAGGTTTTACCACATAGGAGGATTATGAACAATAACCTAAAGTGCTACACAAGTATCGGGGTACTTTCGTCCGCGATTTTAACCTATGTCTATTCAATTACAGCATATTCAAATCTCTCCTCTCGATTCTTGATTCGATACCATATAAATTATGATAATTAGTAATCAGTTAACTATCAAACATTCAAACCAATATTGAATAAAACTTAATCAAGTGAAGAAGAAACCAAACTAATGCATCAATTGATGAAAAAGAGTTTCAAGTGATTCAAAGAAAATCCCTAATTAAGTGTTTAGCTCCTAGCCATAGACATGCTAAGAACCAATACAAATCCAAACATGAACTAAATTACAATAGAGAAAAGAAAGAAAAATACTTAGAACTAGGTCTCCAAATGTAGCAGTCAAGCGTTGTGTTGTGTTTTTCCCAAGAGAAGAAGATGTGTGTTAGAATAATCCCTAAAATATGTCTCAAGGGTTTATATATGTTGTCAAAAACGTGTACCTTGGACCTTTTTGCCCCTTGTCAATTCTGTTTCAGACTGGAAATTCCCGCATCGGCACCGCGGTCCTGCAGAATGGCACCGTGGTGCCGAAAGTACTGCGACTTCTCAGTAATTATGGCACCGCGGTCCTGCAGAATGGAACCGCGATCCTACAGTCTTTCGTCCGGATCTGCCAACTTTCATTTTATTTTGTTTCGGGAGCTCCTTTTCTGCCCACTTTTAGCTTCTTTTTGCCATTTTGCCATTTAGAACCACTATGACTCCAAAGAAAAACAGCACTAACAAGACACTTATTTAAACGAAAATGGGAAAAATACTAACTAAAAATGACTCAAAAAGCGTATACAAAATACGCCTAACAGTTATGGGAGAGGCACACAATACCTGTTATTCTATTCATCCAGGGTTAACGAAGATGTATCATGACCTCAGATGCTTGTATTGGTGGGATCGCATGAAGGGATACATAGCGGAGTTTGTTGCTCAGTGCCCTAATTGTCAATAGGTTAAGGTCGAGCATCAGAAGCCTGGTGGTTTATTACATGAGATGCAAATCCGCACTTGGAAATAAGAAGTGATTAATATGGACTTCATTACAGGCTTACCTCGCACTCAGCGGAAGTGTGACTCCATATGGGTTATTATAGATAGGCTGACGAAATCAGCCCATTTTCTTCCAGTCAGGACTACGTATTCACTGGAATATTATGCGAGACTATACATCAGGGAGATAGTGAGACTTCATGGGGTCTCCACATCTATTATATCTGACAGAGGAGCTCAGTTTACAGCTAACTTATGAGATCATTCCAGAAGGGAATGGGAAGCTTAGCCCGAGGTACATTGGACTTTACCAGATTATTCGCAGGATAGTCAAAGTTGCCTATGAGCTGGACCTTCCATCTGATTTGAAAGTGGTATATCCAGTCTTTTATGTGTCTATGCTGCGTAAGTATGTTGGTGATCCTTCTTCTATAATATTCCCGGTTGATGAGGTCCAGGTGATAGAGGAGTTATCTTATGAGGAGAGCCCTATAGCCATACTTGATCGTCAGGTCAGAAGGCTGCGTACCAAGGATGTGCCTTCCGTCAAAGTGTTGTGGTGAAACAATAATAGGGAAGAGATGACTTGGGAAACAAAAGGTGAGATGAAGAAGAAGTATCCTCATTTGTTCCCTGGGCCTACAGGTAATTCCAATTCCTTCTTTGACTATATTATTTGATGAATGATATGTGTGATGTATATTGTGGCCTGTGTGGCATCTTTGGGTTGATGTGTATAGGTTGGAAGGTGTAGTTATAAAGGAGACTCTGCCGGAATTGTTATAGCCTAAGACTTATTGTGAACATTCGAGGACGAATGTTTCTAAAGGGGAAGGATGTTACACCTCGTAAGTTTAAGGCGATAATTAGAGAACGTAATTAAGGAATAAGATTCAAATCTTAGATATAAGATATATTTATATATGCTAATCCGGAAATTTGTATACAAAGGATGTGACTCCGGAATAATTTTGGCTACTATGGATGTGACGATGGGAACTTATAATAATAGTTGTATACTTTCTAACGGGATTATGGATTAGTCGTATTATAAAAATTAGGACATTGAGAATACAAAGTCTTATGGAAATTTCAAGATTTAAAAAGAAGGGGGAGCCTAGACTAATTAATTATGGTAATTGGACTAAGTTGCAAAAAAAAATCAGCACACTAGTGCCCTTAAAACCGTGTGCTCCCTCTCTCCCCTTCATTTTCGAAAAACCAACATCCCTCACACCTTCTCATCTTCCTCCACAGATTTTTCAAGATTCTCTCCTCTTCCATAGACAAGTTATCGACCTAATCAACTCCCATTTCAAGAATAAATCCCTCTACAAAGTTCTAAGTCAAGATTAACACCCAAAACAGTGGGTCACGGTCACTGGACCGATTTTTAGCTCCAAAAATCTGATCCAACAACTTTAGAATTGAAGGTGAACATTTTGGAAGAAAAATAAGTAAGTAAGATGGTCTCCAACTTGTAAAGGATGCATGCATGTAGTTAAAAATTAAAGAAATGGTGCAAAAAATTGAGCAGTGAAACCGAGAATCATAGGGACTGTTTTGAGCAAAATTAAGGTAAGAATTCTTCTTCTTATGGTATAATTGGAGTTGCATGTTGTTGTAGTTTAAGAGATGAACTTGTGTTAAGAAATAATGTAAGTAAGAACATGCATGTGGTTATTATTAATGTTGTTGAGCCAATTAGAGTCTCATTACCGATTTTGGGACTGTTTTCTAGCCTCTAATAGTTGTGTTGTGGAGTATTTACAAGATAGAATATAGTAGAATGGTGGTATGGAGAATTCTTAGAATCAACAGGGTTTAGGGATTATATAGGTAGGAAAAAATTGTCCCTTTCGGACCCTAAAAACGTGTCAAATTCGGCCCAGAAACTCAAAAATCCCACGTCGGCGCCACAGCCCTGCAGTCTGGCGCCGCGGCGCCGAAACTCATACGACGAATCTAACTTTTAACATTTCAAGCGCCGCAACGCTGCTGGCAGGCGCCGCGGCGCCTGAGGCGTTAATCTGCCAGTTTTTCGGTTCGGTGTTCTGTTTTCGTCCGGACTTCGTCTGATTTCTTCTATACTTTCCGAGACTTCTTAGACTTCATTTCTTGGCCCTTTTAGTGCAATTTCATCTCGAATATGCTCATTTTCTCTTCTTTTTGTCATTTCTCCATTTTTTACCGTTGTGACTCAAAAGAAATAAAAACGACCCTAAAACTATACTAAACATCAACAAAATGAGTAAAATACTAACTAAAAATGACTCTAAAAGTGTATATAAAATACACAGATCAACTACAACAACATACACTTCAATTATACCATAACAAGAAGAATTCTTACCTAAAATTTGTGCCAAAACAGCCCATGAAAATCGGTCCTTGCATGCCCCAATTGATTCACCATTCTCACCATTCTTCAACTTATAATTACATGTATGTATTCTACAAGTTTAACTTACCTTTCTCACATGTTTTTCTTCAAGAATTTCATCTAAAAATCTGGAATTTTGGAGCAAGGTTTTCGGCCAGCAGTGGCATTTTTGCCATTGTTTTGGGTTTAATTTTTGCTTCTAATTTCGTAGAATGATTAATCTTGGAATGGAGGTTGATTGAATCATAAATTTGCTAAGGAAATGGGTCTGATTTTCGTTTGAGAGGAGAATGGAGGGGAAAAGAGTGTTCTTCTTTTTGAATTTCTAAGTGGGAAAAAATATGAAGGGTTTAGAAGACATTTAAGGAAATAAAAATCTGAAATTTCTTTATTGCAACTTAGTCCAATGCTCTTAATTGTCTTCTTAAATACCCCTCAAGTAACAATTAAAGCTTAGATTCCACTTCTTCTAATTCCCGAAAATTTCATAAGACCTCGTATCCTCGTTGTCGTAACTTTATCTAATACGTTACTAATCCATAACGGGAATATATATAATTATCATCTTCAATTTCCATTGTCACGCTCGTAGTTATCAAAAATATTCCGGACTCACATTCTTTGTATACCAACTTCTGGATTAGCTTATATAAATATACTTTATATCTAATATTCGAATCTTATTCCCTTAATGACATTCTTAATTATCGCCTTAAACTTACGAGGTGTAACAAAATCAGCCCCCAAAACAGTCCATAGACTAACAAAAATCGAGAGTTTCAAGAATGCAAAATAACATCTTTCTACACCTTAATTCCTTAATACATATATTAGTAATTACCACATTGTACATGCATAATTATAACTCCACCAAAACAGCCTAACATACGACACAACATGCCCAATAATTCCACACAAGTCTCGGCCAACATCCACAAAACCAACTCTTTTCTTAACTCCTTAGAATTCTATTCATGTTTCAACACTTGCATGTAATCAAATACGACTTTAACTGTCAAGATTTCCTTTCAATATCAACATGAAATTAGTGACAATAATAATAATCAACAACAATCAAACTCAATGTATAGTTCTTAGCGTGACTATGGCTAAGAGCTAATTACTTTAATTAGGGCTTTCCATTCGAATCACTTGAACCTCATTTTTATGATTTAATGCATGGTTTTGGTTTCTTCTTTATATAGTTGAGATTTATTCAATAATTATTTTGATTGCTTGGTAATTAACTGATCACTAGTTATCATCACATATATGATTTCGAATTGAAATCCGAAAAGGGACGTTCTGAATATGCTATAGTTGAATAAACATAGGTTAAAATCGTAGACGAAAGTACCCCGATACTTGTGTAGTTTAATAGGTTATTGTTCTTAATCCTCCTTTGAGGTAAATCCTATCATCGAAAGATAGAAGGGTTCTGCATCGGGGTTGAGTGTTTATATATCCTAACCAGAATATAAACGGTCTAGTTAACATGCTATCTCAACATAGAAGAAGAACCTTTATTAGTGTTTTAAAGATTAAAGCGAGCGGATAGTTGAGGATATTGGAAGCCCTATTTCCATCATAACTGATTTAAACCAAAGTATTTTCATAATTAGTTTATTTCTTGCAGTAGTTTTAATATTAGTCTAAAAACCCAAATCAATTTATGTTCACCAAATAGAAACTAAAGCTTAGATAATCGGTAATTGAAAACCAGTCTCTGAGGACGATATTCGGTCTTACCTAGACTATATTACTTGTAACGATACGTATACTTGCGTTAAGTGTGTGGAAAATCGCGATCAAGTTTTTGGCGCCGTTGCCGTGGACTGACGTACTTTCAATGTCGATTTATTTATTCTTATTTCTAATTTGGTTGCTCCCAGAACAAGTTTGCGAGCATCTTGTTATCACTTTTTGTTGTTTTTCTTATTTTGTAGGTAAAAAAAAAAGGGACACATGGACTCTTACTCTTATCGGGGATAGCGATTACTCGACTACTATCCACGGCGGTATCATCATGAAGTTAACCCGCGGGCTCGCGGTAAGATCGAAATGAAGTGCGGGAAGCCTTACTCGAGCTCACCTAGTGCCAGAATCCTCAAGGGCAATTTCATGACCACGCAGTTCGAGCCCGTCAGAGATCGAGGCGAATTAGAAGCGATGTGTGTGACACTGGCCGTCAAACTCGATTCATGGTGGAAGTAATACCTCTTCTTGAACTTGGAAACTCGATGGAGCAGTTACGAATTGGGAACCACAAATCGGGCAACTGATGGACATGGTAACCACTACACCTCAAAAAAGTCCACCAAGTGACCCAGTTACGAGGAATGGTGAGCAGATTGTGAAACCTGAACCACAACAAGTTGTTGAAGAATTTGGAGAGATGGTTGGTGTAGATAAAGAAGAAGTCGAGGACCACCCTGTGGAAAAGACTACACCAAAGGTCATTCGACCCTCAACCAGAAAGCCATACCTCGAGGCACCCCCAAAGTTGAGAGATGTAGGGAATTTCACCGATCCTACATTATAGAGCCTTGAAGACAAGTGCGCTTGTGTGAATGGGGATAATCTTACATCCAAGCCACTTGTTTGGTAAGATGGTTGTAGTTGAAGTGACACCTCTGACAATGATTGTGCGGATTGCAAGCGATTCGCGAAGGATCCAGGACACTAGTAAAGGTTAAGCTGCGTCCATTCTGAGCGTTAAAGACAACGCTACTTGGGAGGCAACCCAAGGTTTTTAATTATGTTAGTTTGATTTTCTGTTTTTTAGTTTGTTTTATTTTGTCTTGAACAGTCTCACGGTCTTGAATTCGTGTCTTGTGTTGTTGTATGACATGTGGACTGGAAGCTAACTATGAGGAAAAAGGGACAAAAACGCTGAAGATGGAAAAAGCAGTGGCGCCATGGCTGACATGCGTGGCGCGCGAGAATTGAAAGTCCCAAAACTGTGCAATTCCCAGAAATTCCTCTCATACCTCCGTTATGACCGCTGTGTTGTGTCAGTAAGTTATCCTTTATTTTTAGTCTTCACACATTGGGGACAATGTGTCGATTAAGTTTGGGGAGTGTCTTATATTTTGTTTTTTTTTGGTATTTGGTTTTGAGTCTTTTGTTTGTGTTATTTGTTGTGTTTTTGAGTCATAATTTTTTTTTATTATTAATGATCAGGCATGTTGTAATTACTTGAAACGCCTAAGTGAAGTAAGTGGGATAATATAATGGAATTAGAAGCAAAAATCTGAATGCTTAAGTGAGATATGCCAAGAATTCATGAAATCAAATTATTTGGGGTACCTGTGCTTAACTTCTGCATTGTTAATGATAAAGTATATGGGTCTGCTTGCTTGTTATTTGAGGCGAAATAGTTAGGATATATATGTTAGGGAGATGACTCAGACAATTCCTTGTTGGCCCTTCTTACCATTCACTGCCTATCCCTGACAATAAAATTTATCACTAGTCAGCCTCTTTGAGCCTAAAATAAGATCTTTCTTGGAAACCCTATAATTCCATGTTTGTGCCATAAGAAAAAAAAATTAAAGACTCTGGGAATGAAAAGTGTTGAAGAAGAAAAACAAAAAGAGAGTGAAAAATTGATGCACCCCAATGAAAAATAGGCAAAAGACTAAGTTTGAGGGTGCTTGTTATTCATAATACACTTCACTCTCTCAAAACAAAAGAGGGAAAAGATAGGGATGAAATTAAAAAGGAAATCAAAAAGAAGGAAAATGAGTTGAATGAAAATAGTTTATGGTACGTGATTTGAGCCTAGAATGTCTATTGTTACCTACCCCTGCCTAAGCCTACATTACAACCCTGAAAAGTCCTGAAGATCTCTAGTATGTATGTCCATGATTAGTGGAGAATAACAAGTGAACAGGCCATAGAATTTTGAAATTAACATGCATAAGTTGGGTGCTCTTACTTCCATTGAACATGATTGAAATGAATTTGCGATATATCTGACTTGAAAGTTTAGAATGCTAAAAATTCATGCTATACCTGTTCATGTATATTATCCCAACTAACCTTCATGCTTTTCTAAGTGACTATTGTGCAGCAGATTGATCAGAGTCTTTATTTTCTTTTCTTTTGTGTTTTTAATTTTATTTTGATCTTTACTCTAGGGCGAGCAAAGTTTAAGTTTGGGGGTATTTGATCGTTGTATTTTATATACACTTTTAGAGTCATTTTTAGTTAGTATTTTACTCATTTTGTTGATGTTTAGTATAGTTTTAGGGTTGTTTTTCTTTCTTTTGAGTCACAGCGGTAAAAAATGGAGAAATGACAAAAAGAAGATAAAATGAGCATATTTGAGATGGAATTGCACTAAAAGGGCCAAGAAATGAAGTCTAAGAAGTCCCGGGAAGTATAGAAGAAATCAGACGAATTTCGGACGAAAATAGGACAGAACCAGAAAAGCGCGGATTAACGCCTCGGGCGCGGCCCGCCAGAATGCGCGTGAGCTTGAAAAGCTGAAAGTTGGATTCGTCGCAGGAGTTTCGGTGTTGTGGCGCCATACAGCAGGGCCGCGGCGCCGACGCGGGATTTTTGAGTTTCTGGGCCGAATTTGACACGTTTTTAGGGTCCGAAAGAGATAACTTTTTCCTACCTATATAATCCCTAAACCCTGCTGATTCTAAGAATTCTCCATACCACCATTCTACCATATTCCATCTTGTAAATACTCCACAACACAACTCTTGGAGGCTAGAAGGCTTTGAGACCTAGTTCAAGTATTTTCTTTTTCTCTCTCTTTTCTTTGTTTTTATTTCAGTTCATGTTGGAGATTGTATTAGTTCTTAGCGTGACTATGGCTAGGATCTAATTACTTTAATTAGGGATTTCCATTCGAATCACTTGAACCTCGTTTTTATGATTTAATACATGATTTTGGTTTCTTCTTTATATAGTTAAGATTTATTCAATAATTGTTTTGATTGCTTGGTAATTAACTGATCACTAGTTATCATCACATATATGATTTCGAATCGAAATCCTAAAGGGGAGGTTCTGAATATGCTATAGTTGAATAAACATAGGTTAAAATCGTGGACGAAAGTATTCCGATATTTGTGTAGTTTAATAGGTTATTGCTCTTAATCCTCCTTTGTGATAAATCCTATCATCGAAAGATAGAAGGGTTCTGCATCGGTGTTGAGCGTTTATATATCCTAACAAGAATATAAAACGGCCTAGTTAACCTGCTATCTCAACATAGAAGAAGAATCTTTATTAGTGCATTAAAGATTAAAACGAGCGGATAGTTGAGGAGATTGGAAGCCCTATTTCCATCATAACTGATTTAAACCAAAGTATTTTCATAATTAGTTTATTTCCTGCAGTAGTTTTAATTATTAGTCTAAAAACCCAAACCAATTTACGTCACCAAATAGAAACTAAAGCTTAGATAATCGGTAATTGAAAACCAGTCTCTGAGGACGATATTCGATCTTACCTAGACTATATTACTTGTAATGATACGTACACTTGCGTTAAGCGTGTGGAAAATCGCGATCAGTAGTTTAAGAAATGAACTTATGTTAAGAGAAACTTGGAATTAAGACAATGCATGTGAATGTTGTGGGTATTGGACCGAATAGGGGCTGTTTTTGTGAAATTTGGATTCGATTGTTGTTATGTTATTATTGTCCCCATTAATTATATGTTAAAGTGAAGGAAATCTTGATACTTAAAAGTTGTAGATTGGTTGTATGGAAATATTGAAAGGTGAATTGAATTATAGGGAAGTAAGAGAAAAGTTATGAAATTATGACATGTTGTGGCCGAGAACTTCATGAAATTGTTAGATATTGTGCGACATAGTAGGGGCTAATTCATTAAGTTATAATGCTGGAAATGTAAGCTATAAACATGTATATACGTTACGGTAATTACTAATCCATGTCCTAAAGGAATAAAGGTGTAAAAAGGGTGTTATGTTGCAAATTATAGGACTCGGACTCTTGTTGTTGTCGCTAGAGTTGATGGACTGTTTTAAAGTTGTTCTAATATGGTTTAAGGGCTGGATTAACATGAGAAATAGGGTTAGTGATCACCTTAGTTGTTTTTGTTATTCTATTGCATAAATGTAAAGAGGAGGAATGTGTTATAATGGCGTAAATGGAATATTTGGGATTTTTTTGGTTATATCCTTACGTTGTGATTGTTATTTGGTATTGCTGGCTTGATTTGTAAGTTGTGGATATGCACATAAATAGGGGAAGTGCTGCTCGAATTTTTATAGAATAGGAAGTCGTCATTCGATATTAAGTATGCTAGTAATCATAGAATTGACGAACGTATTACCATTATTATAGATTGAAGTACTAGACGAGATATATTATAATATCGAGTTGGTTAGTTCGGCTAAAAGGTATGTGAAACTCTTCCTTATTTCTTTTTGGCGTGATTTAATGAACATACGGCGGACGTACATGATTTCTACGCAGTTTAATTCCTAAAGATATGTGTCATGAGAAGTGCCTTTAACTTTCTAGTAAAAAGTTCATTTAATGATTTTATTGAGTTTCCAAATGATGTTTTAAAATGATTCACGATATGATAAGTGCCTTGAGTTCCCAAAGGATGTTTTAAAATGCTACATAATATGATAGTACCTTTTATCTATTCCATTGAGAGACAAATGATGATTTGAGATGTATAAAGCTACTCATGATATTCTATTCGTGCTAATGTGATTATATCATTTCATCGTGTCCCGGGCCGGGCAGATACGCGCGCATATACCTTATATGACTTTACAGCGTCCCATAATGGGTCGGGCAGTATACCTTATATGACTTTACCGCGTCCCAGAATGGGCCGGACAGTATACCTTATATGACTTTACCGCGTCCTAGAATGGGCCGGGCAGTATACCTTATATAACTTTACCGCATCCCAGAATGGGCCGGGCAGTATACCTTATATGACTTTACCGCGTCCCAGGATGGGCCGGACAGTATACCTTACACGACTTTACCGCATCCCAGAGGGCCGGGCAGTTTATGTATATATGAGGATTTTATATGGACATACATAACTCTCACTTTATAAGGCACAGTTGACTCTCATTCGTATATGACACATTTGAAATGATAATTTGATTATTATACTTGTCTCGTGATATCCTTTGGCCAGTTATGATCTTTCTTATAGTACTTCATATTGTTACACCCCGTAGTTCCAGGGTATGTATGCGAGGACATACGTACGAGAATACGACATTAAAATTGGAAAGGAAGAAAGATGTGATTTTTCGACGTAAAAGTTTCCGGATTTTGTGAAGGAAAAAGGTTCGTTAATGGGAATTGGATTCCCAGATTTGGTATTTAGGCTTCTTGGAATATTAGAGAATTATGGAATTTTATTTTCGGAAATGGTCACGTGGGGCCCACGGGAGAAATTTACGGTTTTGTGGGGCCCGCTTTGTTTTTGAGATTTTGGCCATTATGGATATTTTCGGAAGATGAAATATTTTGGACGAATAGGAGGGCGACACGTGTCACCCCCCCTAAGTGGCTCTTGGCCGAAATATGCTAGACAAGTGGCAAGACAAGTGGCCTTGTCTTGCAAGATATTTTAGTGTGGACAAGTGGCTTGTGGGACCCACACACACTTGTCTCCAATCTCTACCACACACTTGCCTTCATCCTAGCCCTTGGTTGTCCTATATATGCACCCTTAGTTGATGAAACCTTCCACACTTTGATAATTCAAGACTTGAAAAATATTTCCCTCACCCTCCTTCTCTCCTTAGCTCTCGTCGAGCTCCTCCCTTCCTAACCAAACATTGTCCAATAATTCCTAAACTCTTAAGTGTTCTTCCCTAGTGTATTAGGAAGACTCTTAACCAAACGATAGAAAATATTTCACCTCCCTAGCCACAAAAGTTACCCTTGGCCGAGAGCTCTAGGAACAAGAACCCTAAGTGTTCTTCACTTTTTGGGGTTGAATCTTGAAGAGAAGTTGGTTAGGAGCTTCTATGGGTTGCTTGTAGCAGATTGGAACGTAAAGATTTGGAGCTAAGACTTGCTTGGAGCGACTTTAAGAACTTGGATAATTTTGGGCTATTTGAGGTAGTGAATCTTAAACCTCTTTGTGATTTGGTCATTATACATATATTATAAGTATATTATGGAGTATATAATATATGGAGTAAAGTTTGGAAGAGTTGGATCTTGTTAACTTGTTAAAAGAAAGGATTGGCCGTTAGCCATTAAAATGGTAAAAACGTATCCAACGTATCAAACGTATCTTACTTGTGAAGAAGTAATTAACAAAGTAACTATAACTTATATTAAGATGGAATATAAGTTGGATGACTAATGAAGAAATTGGATAAGTAAAATGGACAAAGTTGGCCAAGGACCCCAACTTAAGGACTGTATTTACTTTGGACTGTATTTACTTTGGACTGTATTTACTTTGGACTGTATTTACATTGGACAGTATTTACATTTCTATTAAGGGGAAGATTTTTCTATCGCGTTCCGTTTGGGCGTGTGATCCCCTTTTTAATTATTGTATTGTATTGTTATGAAGGCGTGATAGTAAACCGCGTTCTGGTTGGCGTAATCCCTTCTTTTACTTATTGTTATTATGAAGGCGTGATAGTAAACCGCGTTACCGTTTGGGCGTGTAATCCCCTTCTTTATGTTGTTTAATTATTACGCCTTATATATGGCATATAATTACGGTTATTCGGGCCTTGAAGAAAGATGGAAAAGTGAGTAAAAACGGGGGAAGTGCTGCCCAATTTTCCGTAGAATTAGAGGGCTTTTTATTGGTATAAGTCTTCAAATGGTAAGAAAGGTTTGATAGAAGTACTATGACCATTTTAGGAGTGGAGTACTACGTGTGGCGTGATCTACTTGGCTTAAGGAGTAGCCGACGGGTTGAAGTACTTGGAGCGTTTTGTTATTTGTCGATAACCGTCGCGAGGTATGTGAACCTCTTCCTATCTTTTCTAGCATGATTATTGTGAACTATGTAGTACGGTAGACGTACGTGTGCTAAACGAGTTTTGGTTGGTTTAAAACATATAGTGTTATAATAGCTTTATGGAAAGTTAGTTATAACGACTTTATGTAGGTAAAAGAATGCTTTATTGATTTTAGAAGTTAAGAGACTTGATCTTAAAAGATAAAGAGACTTAACTTATAAATGACGTTCTATGAATTTTGTTAAAAAGTTGTGAAACCTCATTCGTGAGTAATGAGTACTTGGCTTTTAAAGATAATGTTTTACTGATTTCGGAAATGAGAAATCGAACAAACCATTGCAGCGTTAATAAAGGAAATGTATTGACTAATTAATTATATTAAAACCAGTAGAAACCTCCATCTGCATAGAAGCTAAGATAAGACAAAATTGTATTACATTTCCTAGATCATGCATTTGCTTTAATAAGATGGTTATAAACAAGAACAAGCTACTCACACATAAGGCATATGTTACTCAATTGTTTTAAAAGGAGATTACGTTAAGTGATTAAAACAATGATCTATGGGATCTTTCGAAAATAAGAGACTTGAGCATTTGAAATTAGGCAAACTTGAACTTTTGAAAAAGAATGTTGTTACTTGACTTTAAGAAGGAAAGTGTTTTGGTTTAACAAGAAGGGCATAATATTACCTTAGTTGTTTAAAGGGAAAATATGGTATTATTTTAATCTGTCTTAAAGGAGCGTTTAAATGTTATGACCACACGACACCGCGTTCATGAGATGAACCAGGAATGTATTTCACTCGACTACCGCGTTCATGAGATGAACCGGGAATGTATTTCACTCGACTACCGCGTTCATGAGATGAATCGGGAATGTATTTCACTCGACTACCGCGTTCATGAGATGAACCGGGAATGTATTTCACTCGACTACCGCGTTCGTGAGATGAACCGGGAATGTATTTCACTCGACTACCGCGTTCATGAGATGAACCGGGAATGTATTTCACTCGACTACCGCGTTCATGAGATGAACCGGGAATGTATTTCACACGACTACCGAGTCCATGAGATGGGCTGGGAATGTATTCCATACGATGCGACACTGGGTCCATGAGATGGGCCGAGACATGTTATACGTATCACACGATTTATACCTAGACTGCCGGCAGTGAGGAAGGAGTTCCACGGGTATGAGGATGACTTGAGGTGTGAGTCACGACTTGACATGACTACTTTTATGTTGTAAGCGTAGTTTGGCTATCATACATGTCTCTGTTTTATATAGTATCATGATTTCATTTACGATATTTGATTTCACATACTTGGTACTGTTATCGACCTCCCGGGCTGCGTTACGCCGCAGTAAGTACATCGGTTGTGGATCCTCGCTCATGGATCACGATTCAGTATTGAAAGCCCCGTTTCTCGGAGGCTTATCTTGTGGTATGTTACCACAGTGCAGTAGGTTCTTGTACATTCGTGGGTATGGCGGGGCCTGTCCGTCATAGTTGTTGTCACTTTCTTAGAAGTGCATGCTTTGTTGTGGGCGGGGTTGTAAAGGATATGCTATTCGGTCTGTATATACGCAAGGCGCATTATTTTGGTTGGCCTGTTTATTTATCATATCTCTTGTTTCATGTTCATATTTTTTATTTCCGCTGATTTTCTCTGATGTTGTATTACTAGGGTGCCCGGGGTAAGGCACCAGTCACGGGCCCCGGTTCGGGTCTTGACAAAAAGTGGTATCAGAGCAGTTAATCCTCGGAAAGTATCTACAGACCGTATCTAGTAGAGTCTTGATTATCGGTGTGTTGTGCACCACATCTATAATCAGGAGGCTACAGGATATTTAGGATTGGGTTCCATTCTTCTCATTCTGAGATCGTGCCTTAGAGCTGTGTTGTAAGTTGGACTCCCTCTGACGTATTCTTATGTGCGATTATGCCTCGCAAGGCAATCGGGGCCCGTGAGGCGCAAGCGGCGAGAGGAGGCTGCGAGTGGAGTAGCGGCGGTCTCATCGAGGCCACGATGCACAGACGTCAGACCAACGGCAAGGAACAGAGGAGATGGGTTACAAGGAGATGGCCCAGTTATTGGCCAGGATAGTGGCAAGGCACGAGGATAGGCTGGATGCAGCAATTCCGTCTGCATTAGTACCGTAGTTCACGAGATCGGATAGTTTGAGGCTGCGGGACTTTACGAGTTGCGACGCGAGTTTTACTGGTCGAGGCACGAGGATGATCGCGGAGTTCATCAAGCGATTCATCGGATCATGAGTGATCGAGCTTGGAGACCGAGTCAGTATTCCTAGGTTCACATCGGCCGCGCGATCGGCGTCGATCGCTTTGATTCATGGGAAGCTGTCAGGAGAGCACGACTCAGCAGGTTGGGACGAGTTCTCAAGGCATTTCTTGCACATTTCTTGCCTCGCAGATGAGAGGGCTCGGTAGCGATTTTTGGCGTTAAAGCGGCCAGGCGTGCGGTTAGGGAGTACAACGTGGAGTTTGACTCGTTGGCTCGGTATGTCCCCGCTTTAGTGACAGATATGGAGGACAGAGTGCACCGCTACGTCACCGGGCTCGATGATTACTTGGCAGAGGCTTGTTCGGGTGTAGCTCTTCAGTCGGGCATGGACATTGCCCGCATGCAGGCTCATGCACTAGGATGTGAGGCACGGAGAGGTCGACGGAATGACCGGATCGCGAAGAAGGCGAGCAGCGAGGTCCTTTGGTAACTTGCGGTGACCACCTCGGCCGAGCTAGTTATGCACTTTCGCCAAGATGCAGTGGTCCTCCGCGATCTTCGGGGCGTTCGGGGTTTCGGAGTCGATCGAGCTCCGTGGCTTAGTTCACAGGTATACATGGGTTCTAGCCATTCGGGTTCATGTACCCCTCAGTGTGCACGATGTGGCAAGCGTCATCCCGGGGAATGTCGTCTTCTTACTGGTGCTTGTTTCACCTGCGGCCGTCAGGGCCATGTGATGAGAGACTGTGCTTATAGGAGGGGTACAAGCAGAATGACGCAGCGACTCTGGTCGATGGCGGGATCATCGCGCCTACGGTATCGCCTGCAGGTGAGCCTATGATTAGAGTGGAGCAGATGGTACAGGTATATTCTTACCCCTCTAGAGATTAGTATGCGTTGATATTATGATGAAGTGTTTAGTATTATGTTCAGATAGCATTATGTTAAAATTGTGTTTAGAAAACATGTTTAAGGGTAAGTTGGGGACAGGGAAAGTGTAAGCCTTAGAGTTTTTACGTAGAGACCTTAGATGCGAGGCCATCTTGAGTAAGATCTATGTTTATGTTGACCTTTGTCGGGGTGCATTGTATACGTGGGTTATATTTGCGTGATAAGTCCCTGAGTGGTATAAAATGAGAGGGTAGTCGAGCTAAGAAGACCACTATGTTTACGTGACTTGATTTGTGAGATTGTTCCGGATCGGGGAACAAGAGTTTGGCGCGGCAAATGGGTCGGGTTGAGGCAAGGTTGCGTGTCAACCCGCAGCCCGGTTTGGGGTGGGGTCAGTTCGAGGTGGTCCCGCCAGGTGGTAGGGTCACGAGGGTGCTAGGCCCAAGTTTAGGTAACCGTTGTACGGGTTCATGGATGCGTTCGACCAGAATCGGATCGTGAAGGCCGGGAATGGCCTTAGTGTAAATTGAAGCTAGTGGGAGTTGTTGTGAGACTAGAAATGATTTCCTCGTTGGCATGGATTTGAGTTTTGCGCACATGTTATATTCTGGCCATTGGTGGCATGATTGGTTTTGTAAGTATAGTAGTGGAGATTATACCGGCGCAGGTATGTTTTGAGACTTAGAAGGAACATTCGGGACGAATGTTTCTAAGGGGGGAAGAATGTTACACCCCGTAGTTCCATGGTATGTATGCGAGGACATACGTACGAGAATACGACATTAAAATTGGAAAGGAAGAAAGATGTGATTTTTCGACGGAAAAGTTTCCGGATTTTGTGAAGGAAAAAGGTTCGTTAATGAGAATTGGATTCCCAGATTTGGTATTTAGGCTTCTTGGAATATTAGAGAATTATGGAATTTTATTTTCGGAAATGGTCACGTGGGGCCCACGGAGAAATTCTGATTTTGTGGGCCCGCTTTGTTTTGAGATTTTGGCCATTATGGATATTTTGGAAGATGAAATATTTTGGGCGAATAGGAGGCGACACGTGTCACCCCAAGTGGCTCTTGGCGAAATATGCTAGGCAGTGGCGAACCAGTGGCCTTGTCTTGCAAGATATTTTAGTGTGGACAAGTGGCTTGTGGGACCCACACACACTTGTCCCCAATCTCTACCACACACTTGCCTTCATCCTAGCCCTTGGTTGTCCTATATATGCACCCTTAGTTCATGAAATCTTCCACACTTTGATAAGCACCGCGGTGCCGGACAGAGGAACCGCGGTCCCTACGCGTATTTTCAAAAGTCCTTGGCCGAATTGGAGAGGGTTTTTATGGTCCGAAAGGCAACTTTTCTCAAGTATAAAATCCCTAAACCGTGGTCATATTCTATACCTTATACCATATACCAGATTACAAGATTGAAATTTGGAGAGGAGAGCACGATTCTATTTCTGATTGGAGACATCCTATTGTTCAAGTTATTTCTTTCTCTTATTTATTTCAGTTTATGTTGGATTGTAATTTAGTTCTTGACATGACAATGTTTAGGAGCTAATTACTTTAGTAGGGTTTCCATCGAATCTTCTTGAAGCTCTTTCATATAGTTAATGCATTAGTTATTGATTTCTTCTTCAGCATATTAAGATCTATACAATATTGTTATGATTGCTTGATAATTAACTAGCTACTAATTTGTCACGACCCGACCCCGGGGCCGCGACTAGTACCCTACCGGGGTACCCTGTCAGGTATACATCAGAGAATAGCAGCAGAACATACATAACACATGACTTATAAAAAGGTAAACATCGGCGGTAGATAAAAATTTCCATAAAAACATACTTAATCAAAAGTATAGTAGTACAACTTGTTCTTACAGCCCAAAACACATATGTGACCACAGACCTCTAAGGATAACAACTGTGGCGGGACAGGGCCCCGCCATACCCCTGGATATACACAAAGTCTATAACATCAGGGAAAAACGTGCATCAACAAAACAAGCTTAGGAGGAATGGAGCCGACACGGAAGCGGTGATCCAGAACGAGGATCCACTGCTTTACCCTTACCTGCGGCATGACGCGGCCAGGAAGAAGGGTCGATTACACAATATGTACCAAGTATGTAAGCGGAAAATCGTAATAATGATATCATAAGTCTAAAAGTAAGCTGGAGTCATGAGAGACAATCAAAATACAGTACACTGTGCCTTACTAACAACGAGAGTAACAAGTATGTATATAATACTGCATAAAAATAGGAGGCTCATGATCAAAACAGGGTACCTCGCCCGTAGTATCAATAAGCAATCCTACTCCTGGGACTATTTCACCCGCATAGGTCCTGTGGACCCGCATGAGGTATTCCTCGCATAGGCTGTACCTGCCCGCATGGGACTATTTCACCCGCATAAGCCCATAGGACTCGCATGAGGTATTCCTCGCATCATGGGTAGCAAATCCACGGAACAGGTGGTATAACGATCTTGGGGCTTGCCCCTCAGATATACTCTTACCCTGAAGCAGGTGGTATGACGATCTTGGGGCTTGCCCCTCATTCATACGCTTACCCTGGAGAAGGTGGTATAACGATCTTGGGGCTTGCCCCTCAATTATACTCTTACCCTATCTCAATCTGTCATCATATCATAATCATAAATAAGTTAAGAAAGCTTATAACTTATTATTAGTCTTGTTCATATACTCTCTCATTTTAGTTTACTCAAGGCACTAATCATATTTAATAAAAGAAAATCCGGGAATTTAACCCAAGTACCACATACTTATACTCTTTATAAATGATTCTTTTTCATATAAAACCTTTGGGTAATTGATGCCTTATAATCATTTTACCTTTCATAAACCAAGTCATTTGTCCTTACTTATCTTACTTAGAATAAATCTCTTCTTATCAACCTTTTATAAAGCTAATAAACCAACTTCCCATAAAGTTGTTATGTTAACCCTATACTTTAGAAAAATCATACTTTTCCCTTAACCAAGGGACTTATACTTCTTAAAACGAAACAAGTCTTTATACACTTAAAACAAGTAAGAATACTAAATCTTGTACGTCTACCGTACTACATAGATACAACTACTCATGCTCAAGAGATAGGAAAGCTTCACATACCTCTTCGGTCAATCCACTTGCTAAGCCCAAACTACCGCAAGTAAATGTCAACCTAAAATAACCATGATACGTTTATTAACCTCTAATTTCAATGTAGAATAATCCAAGTTCAAAGCTACTAATTTCTATGGAAAATTGGGCAGCATTTCCTTTGTTTCTACATACTTTGCCACCTTTCACAAGGCCGAATTTAACATCCAAACGCCACATCTTAGGCCCAACAATCCAAACATTTCAAAGGGGATTACACACCTAAACTTGGGTGTGTAAAATTCTGCCCCATAAGGTACAACAATTTGCTTAACAATTCTAAAGTAGTTTGTAGGATACAACATGCTCATAATATCTTCTTAACCAATCTTTTCATATCCAACCCACATTTCTTACATGCAATGACTCTAAGAGCATTATTTACTACTACAAGTTCCTTCTTCTTCACATGCAACATTAATAACTAACCACAAGAGAAGAAAGTTACCTTTAGAGTTTTAGCCAAAACTATTCCAACAATTTTGCTAGCCTTTTCTCCAAGAACACCACCACAATAACTCCTACAAGATAGCCACAAGCTTCCTTCTTGTCCTTAACTTTTCAGATTTTTCCTAGGCTTTGAATTCCTCTTGGAATTTTAGAGAGAAGTGAGAGCTAAGCTTAGAGAGAGAGAGATTTGAAAGATGACCAAGTCTTCAAGACTTGGTCAATATAAGGCATGCAAGAAAATCAGATGGGGGAGGGACACTTGTCACCCTCCCATGGCCTTTTAAAAGAGAAATTTGATTTTTCCTAAGTTTTTCGCGGAATTCCCGCCTGCGCGCGGCCCTGCGTGGGGCGCGCAAACTGGGCGACTGACCGCTTCCGGCCCTGCTTCCCGGCGCCGCGGCTCTGCAACTTCAGCGACCCCTCAGTATATCCGGCGTCGCGGCCCTGCATCCGGAGCCGCGGCCCTGTCGCTCTTGTCCGAAATATATTTATGTCCGACTGCGCACTGAACTTGTAACTCCCATAACTTTCTACTTCGATATCCTATCGACGAAAGGTTGGTTGCGTTGGAAACTAGACTCAACGAACTACGCGCTAGGCCTTTGAAACACTTAGGAACGCTCAATACATCGGGTCATAACCCGCCTCAAAGTTGACTAAAACCCATCCGGAACGATCCGTCAACCTATCTTTCGAAAATTTTAAGTCTTACTCCTTTCGCACGCTCTCACACGTATGGTCAGAACTACGGGGTATAACATAATTGTCATCACTTATATGATTTCGAATCAAAAGTCTGAAAGGTGAGATTTGAATATGTTGTAATTGTCAAGACATAGGTTAAAATCGTGTATGAAAGTACCCCGATACTTGTGTAGTATTATAGGTTATTGTTCTTAATCCTCATGTGTGGTAAAATTTATCATAGAAATATAGAAGGTTTCTGCATAAGGTTGAGCTCTTGTATGTCCTAACCGAAATATAATGACAGATTAGTTAACATGCTATCTGATGCACGATTTATGCACACACTAACGCAAGTGCACGTGTCGTGTCAAGTAATATAGTCTAGGTAAGACCGAATATCGTCCTCAGGGATTAGTTTTCAAGTACCGATTATCTATCCTATGGTATCTATTTGGTTAACGTAAATTGAATTGGAATTCTACACTAATAATGCAGGAAATAAACTAATTATAAAAATACTTTGATTTAAATCAGTTATGATGGATAATTAGGGCTTCCAAGATCATCAACTATCCACTCTATTCAATCCTTAATACAATTAGACTGACTTCTTCTTCTACGTTAAGATAGCAGGTTAACTAAGCCGTTTTATACTCCTGTTAAGGTTATATAAACACTCAACCCCAGTACAGCACCTTTCTACCTTTCGGTGATAAGGTTGACTCTAGAGGAGGATTAAGAACAAAAACCTTATTAATGCTACACAAGTAATCGGGGTATTTTCATCCACGATTCAACCTATGTTTATCCAACTACAGCATAATCACAACCTCCCCTTTCGGATTTCGGTTAGAAATCATAAGAATTATGATAATTAGTGATCAATTAATTATCAAGCAATCAAAACAACTATTGAATAAATCTTAAATAAGTGAAGAAGAAATCAACTAATTTATTAATTCATGAATAAGAGTTTCAAGAGAATCACAAGGAAATCCCTAACAAAATAATTAGCTCCTAGCCATTGTCACGCTAAGAACTAACATAATCTCCATACATGAACTGAAATAAACAAAGCAAAAAAAGACAGAAAAGAAAATACTCAAGGACGAGTCTCCAAGCCTTCTAGCATCTAAGGATTGTGTTGTGGAATATTTACAAGATGGAATGGTGGATGGATGGATGTAGAATGGTGAATGGTGGAATGGAGAATTGAAGGATCCCTTCTTCTAATGATGTAGAGACTATTTATAGACCAAGAATCCTTTAGGTGAAGGGTTAAGGATTATGTAGGTAGGAAAAGTTATTAGAATCCTTTTAGGTAAGGGTTTTAAGGTAGGAAAAGTTATCCCTTTAGGTAGGAAAAGTTATCCCTTTAGGATTCTGAAAAGATGTCAAATTCGGCCCAGAACTTCATAAATCCCGCGTCGGCGTCGCAGATCAGCCAGCGCGTATTGAAAATCAGCAACTTTCGGAACTTTCAGCACATTGGGCGTCGCGGCGCCGTTGACGTTTTCTGGCGGATTCCGTTTCGTCGTCCTTTTTTCGTCCGGACTTCGTCTGATCTCCTCTATAATTCCCGGAACTTCTTAGACTTCATTTCTTGGCCCTTTTTGTGTGTAATTCCATCTCATTTATGCTCATTTCATCTCATTTTCGCCATTTCTCCATTTCTGACCGCTGTGACACAAAAGAAAAGAAAACGACCCAAATACTATACTAAACATAAATGAAATGAGTAAAATACTAACTAAAAATGACTCAAAAAGTGTATATAAAATACACCGATCACTATCCCAATAAGAAGAAGAGTCATTAGCATTGCATTAACACGTAAAAGAGTGGATAGTTGAGGAGATTGGAATCCTATTTCCTTCATAATTGTTATAAACCCAAAGTCTTATAATCTTTAGCTTATTTTCTGCAATTAGTTATAATTCTTAGTTATAATCCTCAAACTAAAGAACATCAACCAAATAGATATCATAGAATAGATAATCGGTACTTAATAAACCGGTTTTTGTGGACGATAAACTCGGTCTTACAGATCTTTATTACTTGAACGATACGTACACTTGCGTAAGAACTATATCGCAATAAGTTTTTGGCGCCGTTGTCGGGGACTGCGGTACTGTTAATATCGATTTATCTATTCTTATTTCTAATTTGGTTTTTTTATTTTTGTTTTAGTGCTATTTGCCGTGATCTGTTTTCTGTTTTTGATTAGTCTCAGAAACTTAGTTTATGCGAAGTAGGAGGGGAGCTGACATTCCTATCCCTTTGAACCCTGAGATTGAGAGATTGTGCAGACAGAACAGGAAAGAAAAAAGAGAAGTTGATTCCTTAGCAATGGGAGATCAGCGAAACAATAATGTGGGGGATGATGAGTTACCTCCTGTCTTAAGACAAGTCCCTGTAGAAAGGAGCTTGGGGGACTATATGATGCCTACTATTACAGAGGTGCATACTTGCATCAGGCTTCCAGCTGTTGAAGCCAATAATTTCAAAATCAAACCAGCAATATTGCACATGGTCCAAGGTTCAGTCCAATTTGGGGGATTACCGTCTGAAGATCCTCATTTGCATCTAGCAAATTTTCTGGAGCTGTGTGCAACCTTTAAATATAATGGTGTCACTGATGATGTCATACGGTTGAGACTCTTCTCATTCTCACTCAGGGATAGAGCGAAGTGCTGGCTGAACTCATTGCAGGCAAACTCCATCACTATATGGAAAGACTTAGCCCAGAAGTTCCTTGTCAAGTTCTTCCCTCCATCCAAATCAGCAAAGCTCAGAGGAGAGCTTAATAATTACTATCAGATGGATGGAGAGTCACTCTATGATGCATGGGAACGGTTCAAAGATTTGTAGAGGAAGTGCCCGCATCATGGGATTGAGAAGTGGATGCTAGTCCACATATTTTATAATGGGCTGAGTGGTACAACTCGTACCATCATTGATGCTGCAGCAGGAGGTACGCTCATGAGAAAGAGTGTCAATGATGCACATGATTTTCTAGAGGATATGGCCACAAACAACCATCAGGGGGCCGATGAGAGAGCAATGAACTGTAGGAAGATGGCTGAGATTCATGAGCTAGATGATATCACTGCATTAACTGTGCAGGTAGCTACTTTGAAAAAACAGATGCAGCAGAGTGCCATGACAGTTAAAGCAGTTCAGACACCAGTGAGATGCGAAATTTGTAGGGGTCCCCATACTTTTGATAGGTGTACAGCAGTGGACCCAAATAATGTGCCCATGGAGCAGGTTCAGGCAGTGGGGAATTTTCAGAGGCCCTACAACAATCCATTCTCCAACACATACAATCTGGGATAGAGAAATCACCCAAATGTTTCATGGAAGAATGAACAAGGGCAACAACCACAATTTCATGCATCATCCTCACAATAGTTCAGCCCACCAGACCCACAAGAGAAGTCAGATGAAATAAGAGAAATAAGAGCAGCACTGATGACCTTGGCTAAATTCCAGACAGAATCCAACAACTCCCAGACTCAATTCCTGAAGGAGACCACCCAGTTCATGACCGAGACTAGGTCATCCATCAGGAGTTTGGAAACACAGGTGGGACAGCTGGCAAACAGGTTGAATAATAGAGAGCAAGGTAACCTTCCTAGTAATACATTGATGAATCCAAGGGAGAAATGTCAAGCAATCAGTTTGAGAAGTGAGAAGCAGTTAGAGCAGAGGGCACCCCAACCAGTGGTTTAAAAGGAGAAGGATGTAGGGAAGACATTTGAGGTAGAAAAGGAGGGGGTTACTGATGACCGCCCTATTTTAGAAAAGGCTCCACCCGCAGTGATGAGGGAGTATAGAGACAAAATTCCTTACCCTCAAAGACTGCAGAAGAAGACTTTGGATAAGCAGTTTTCGAAATTTTTGAAGGTATTCAAAAAACAGCATATCAATCTTCCATTCATCGAAGCTTTTGAGCAGATGTCAGCTTATGTGAAATTCATGAAAGACATCCTATTTAAGAAGAGGAGGCTAGCAGATTATGAGACAATGGTGCTGACAGAGGAGTGTAGTGCTATATTGCAGAAGAAACTTCCCCCTAAGTTGAGAGACCTAGGGAGTTTCACCTTACCTTGCACCATAGGGAGTGTTACATGCAAAAGGGCTTTATATGATTTAGGGGAAAGTGTCAACCTAATGCCCATATCTGTGTTCAAAAGACTTGGTTTGGGGGAAGCAAGGCTAACTACAGTCACCCTGCAGCTAGATGCTCGCTCAGTTGTGCATCTCCAAGGAATTATTGAAGATGTGTTGGTACAAGTGGGTAAATTCATCCTTCCTGCTGATTTCCTCATTTTAGACATGGATGAAGATGAAAATATTTCCATGATCCTTGGGAGATCATTCCTAGCCACATGGAGAGCCCTCATTGATGTTGAAAAGGGGGAGTTAAAGCTCAGAGTTCAAGGTGAGGAAATGGTGTTTAAAGTTTTCAAGCAGCCCACTGAACCTCAAGTCAATACTAGATGCTTTGATGTTGGTGTTGTTGATAAAAAGGCTCCTCGTGAAAGTTCTAAGAGTACTGATGCCATTGATGGTAAGAATTCTGCACCTGTAAATGATGTGGTGGATAAGAACAAAGGAATGAACTCTCCTGAAATGAGCCCTGTGAAAAAGAAAAGGAGAAGGAAGAGGAAAATGGTACTAAAGTGGATATGTGGAGGGGACACTCTACCCCCTTGATCTAGTAAGTAACCTGCATCAGGCTAAAAGACGACGCTACTTGGGAGGCAACCCAATATTTTAATTATGCTATTCCAATTTTTGTTTCAGTTTGTTTTATTTTATCTTGAACAATCTCACGATATGGTATGCTAGTGTTTTTGGATGACAGATGAAGGGAAGGACTCACTCCGAAGGGCGAATGGTTAACAATGCAGAAAATTGAAGACATTGGAATTTTTCGGCAATTAGCACTGCGGTGCCTCGCCCGACTTCCTGTGCCTTCGGCTTTGTGCACAGTAATTTGGTCTTCCTTCCAGACCTCCGTTATGACAGATGTGTTGTGTCAGTAAGTTGTCCATTTATTTTTAGTCTTCACACATTGGGGACAATGTGTCGATTAAGTGTGGGGAGTGTCTTATTTTGTTTTTAGTCTTTTTGTTGTTTTATGTGTTTTTGAGTCATAATTTTTTTTATGGATCATGCATGTTGTAGTTGCTAACGATATTGAGTGGATAAAGTGAGATAATGTAATGGAATTGAAAGCAAA
Organism: Przewalskia tangutica; assembly: GCA_029844215.1. Lineage (NCBI taxonomy): Eukaryota > Viridiplantae > Streptophyta > Magnoliopsida > Solanales > Solanaceae > Przewalskia > Przewalskia tangutica. The sequence goes on along the minus strand of CM056736.1, from coordinate 89,320,467 downwards.
ATTATGTGTGCTTAAGTTAGATATGCCAAAAATTTATAACATCTAATTCTTTGGGATACTTGTGATTAGCTTATGTGTGTCAGTTATGAAAAGAAATGTTGAAAAATATCTAGAAAATCTATTTGCTTGTTATTTGAGGCGAAATAGTTAAGATGTACATGTTTAGGGAGATGATTCAGGCATTTCTTTGATAGTCCTTCTTACCATTCATTACTTATCCTGACATCAATTGTATTACTAGTCAGACCCTTTGAGCCTAAAATAAGATCTTTCTTTGACACCCTATGATTCCCTGTTTGTGTCATAAGTGATAATCGAAAAATCTTGAAATAAAAAGTGTTGAAAAAAAATAAAAAAAAGAGTGAAAATGTGATGCACCCCAATGAAAAATATGCAAAAGCCTAAGTTTGGGGTGCTTGTTATTTATAATGTGTCTCATTCTCTCAAAATAAAATAAGGGAGAGAATAGGTATGAAATTGAAAAGAAAGTCAAAAAGAAGGAAAATGAGTTGAATGAAAATGCTTATGGTACGTAATTTGAGCCTAAATGTCTATTTTTATCTAACCCTGCCTAAGCCTACATTACAACCCTTGAAAGTCCTGATGATCTTTAATGTGTATATCTATGATTAGTGGAGAATAACAAGTAAACTGATCTATAGAATTTTGGAAAAGATGGAATGAGATTGACATGCATAGGTTAAGTTTTTGTATTTCCAATTGATCATGATATAAGTGAATTTGCGAAATATCTAACTTGAAATTCTAGATTGCTAATAATTCATGCTATATATGTTCTAACATATTATCCTGACTTTCATCTATGATTTTGAAGAAGCATTGTTATAACTACTTGGTCCATTTCATTGAGTCTTTTATTTTATTTTATTTTATTTTTGTTTAGTGTTTTACTCGAGGGCGAGTAAAGTGTAAGTTTGGGGTGTTTGTTGAGTGCATTTTATACACTCTTTTAAGTCATTTTTAGTTAAAATTTTACTATTTTATTTTGCGTTTAGTATAGTGTTAGGTATGTTTTTCTTTCTTTTGTGTCCCAGCGGTTATAAAGGAGAGAATGCTACTTTTGAGGACGAAATGAGCTTAATTGAGATGAAACTCGCACAAGCACAACCCAAGGAATGAAGTCTAAGAAGTGTCACGAAAAATAGAACAAATCAGGCGGAACCGGACAAAAATTAGGGAGGCACCGCGGTGCCTGGTCAAGTAGCACCGCGGTGCCATGGAACCGCAGTCAGGAAAATTAGCGTCGCGACGTAAAAATTGCCGAAAGTCTGAAACTGAAACACTGTCGAAGGCACCGCGGTGCCTGGCCATGGAACCGCGGTGCCATATTTCCAGGAAGCTACAGTGATTTCGACTGAATAAGCACCGCGGTGCCGGACAGAGGAACCGCGGTCCCTACGCGTATTTTCAAAAGTCCTTGGCCGAATTGGAGAGGGTTTTTATGGTCCGAAAGGCAACTTTTCTCAAGTATAAAATCCCTAAACCGTGGTCATATTCTATACCTTATACCATATACCAGATTACAAGATTGAAATTTGGAGAGGAGAACGACGGTTACAAGCTACAATTGGAGACATCCTATTGTTCAAGTTATTTCTTTCTCTTATTTATTTCAGTTTATGTTGGATTGTAATTTAGTTCTTGACATGACAATGTTTAGGAGATAATTACTTTAGTAGGGTTTCCATCGAATCTTCTTGAAGCTCTTTCATATAGTTAATGCATTAGTTATTGATTTTTTCTTCAGCATATTAAGATCTATTCAATATTGTTATGATTACTTGATAATTAACTAGCTAATAATTGTCATCACTTATATGATTTCGAATCAAAAGTCTGAAAGGTGAGATTTGAATATGCTGTAATTGTCTAGACATAGGTTAAAATCGTGGATGAAAGTACCCCGATACTTGTGTAGTATTATAGGTTATTGTTCTTAATCCTTCTGTGTGGTAAAACTTATCATAGAAATATAGAAGGTTTATGCATAAGGTTGAGCTCTTGTATGTCCTAACCGGAATATAATGATAGATTAGTTAACCTGCTATCCCAATAAGAAGAAGAATCATTAGCATTGCATTAACACGTAAAAGAGTGGATAGTTGAGGAGATTGGAACCCTATTTTCTTCATAACTGTTATAAACCCAAAGTCTTATAATCTTTCATTTATTTTCTGCAATTAGTTATAATTCTTAGTTATAATCCTCAAACTAAAGAACGTCAACCAAATAAATACCATAGAATAGATAATCGGTACTTAATAAACCAGTCTATGTGAATGATAAACTCGATCTTATAGATTTTTATTACTTGAACGATACGTTCACTTGCGTAAGCACTTAGAAATATCGCAACAACGCACTTAAGAATTCAAGTGTGTCCACGGCCCACGACGAAAAAAACATAAAGAAGGATTTAGTAGGAAATGTGTTGTGTGTGTATCATTATCTTGGCATATACTAAACACTGACGGTTCAAGACATCACGTTCACCTTGCAGTAAATATGTCCGATGGTATTCTACTATGGAAGGTTCAAAGCTACGACTACCTCTCCAGATGCAACATCGATCCGCCGGATGATTGTTAGAAAGGCACCTTGTGAGTGCGCCAAAATCTCTTTCAAGAGGGGATTGTTGAAAATTTACTAATTGTGGAATTAAGTTTAACCCATTATTTATTACTCGAACGATTGAGGCCTCGCACGTCGGAAATATCATTTCCACACACGTGCACACATAGTGGCAAGTATCGTAAATTTCATTAGTGAAAGAGATATTGGTACATAAGTAAAACTTTTGAGACATAGAATTATGGACGGTTATTGGCCAAATGACATGTGTTCCACGTTGATAAATGACGAAAGAAGTGTACGATGTGTTAAAAAGATGAAACGGGTCAGAAATCGCCGCGGCCAACCTGTCTTGTTAGGGCCGCGACGCTTGGAGTGTCGCGGCGTCTCCTCCCTTGAGCCGCGACGCTAAATGGGTTTTGGGTTCCAGTGACTTACTGGATGTAAAGCGTCGCGGCTCCCCCGTGAGGGCTGCGACGCTTGGCTTTCAGACAGTCACGACGGAAGACGAAAAGACATGACTCTTGGACTGGTTTTGAGGCATTAAACCTCTATTACTTCCCACATGAATTCAGCCATTATTTGGCTAAATTATAACTCCACATTCAAGGCATTTACTTAACTATGTGGAAGATCATCTTCTACACACTATAAAATGAAGCCATGGGTTCATTTGCAAAACACCCCCTTACACTTGTATGATTGCAGATTTTCTAAAATCTTTTCCTCTCTTGCAATCTTCCACTCAAAGATCCTTCTTTCCTAGCGAACACTTGAGTCTCCATTGCTCACTTATTTGATTGTTGTTTTATCTTAGGAGATAAGTTGCCAACACACCGTTAAAGGATTATACGGGGTAATATTATCTTAAGGAAAGATTGAATATCAATCTACTCAGCAAGCCATTTTCCTTGTTTTATTTTCAGATTACTAAACACTTTGTTGTTGCTATCAAGGTCAAAGAAGTTTAGTACACTCAAGACGGACTCAAGAACGCAGATTCGAGACGGATCAAGAACCAAACTTTGTTGTGGTTGTCACAACTCGTGTTAGGCTTCAAGCCTATTGTATTGTAGTTGTTTATCCTTTCTAAGTACTAGTGGTAGGTGTACACTATTCCCGTACATTCATTGTAAATACTCACAGAGGTTTCATTCCCTGTAAAAAAAATCAAAAAAGTTGATTTGTTGCTTTTCATTTTCAGATTTCTTATATGATATAAATAATTTCTTTTAAAAAAATCTATGAGTGATCGATTTGTCAAGAATACTAAAACTCAAGGAAATAAATAAATGCATTGATGATATAAGGTAGAGCTGTCTATTTATTTCTTCTCATGCATCAATCTATTTTTTTGGTGTTTTTATGATAAATATTTGTGCATGCCCACGTCAAATTAAGCGATTGATAATTAGCAGTTAGTACAAATTATAGTGAAAATATCACTGAATCATGATCAAGTGATAAATGTGCGTAGAAAGAATAATTTCTTGCATTCATTTATCACGACTCAAGCTCATGATACATATTGTCCGTTTTGGCACAAATTTGTCATTCAGGCTACTTCATCATCGATCCAAAAGTGTGTCATGATTTATAAAGTTTTTCACTTTTTCCTATCATCTCGATGTGAGATTCGTGTAGAGTGTCATGTGATGATTCCACTTTTTCAAAAGCTCGTTAGTTGAGAAACCTACAAGTCTTTTTCTTTGATCTACCCCTCATCGGTTCGCCCTCGGATGGAATGTCACATCAATAATTCAATATAAATATCAAATATGAATAATTTTTTACCATATTTTTCATTTACTGTGATCAACGAAGTCACCAAAGCTTTGGAGTCATGCAGATGGAAAGGTATAAAGTTTAAAAAGGGAGGGGGGGGGGGGCAAGAGTCACAAGAACTCAAAGAGAATAATTGAAGGAAATCCGCTGATAGTGGCCCAGTGGTCATTAATCAAATTTGTGGCCTTAGGGTCACAAGTTCGATTCTCGACGGATGCGTTCTCCAGGGCATATGCCTCGTATTAAAGTCTGGTAGCTTAACCGCGCGGGCATGTTGCAGTGTGGGTTTGATTCCCTCCAGACAAGTCTTGCTAGGGGGTCAGACTTTGTAGCATTGATTCGTTGGTAGTGATCAGACACTGAATGTGGGGTGCACATCCCGCGATTTACCCGGCGGTGGCGGCTAAGGACGGGTTCCATCGCTTCCAGGAGCCTAGTACCAGTACTTGTGCAGGTACTAGAGATATGGGTTTTTTCTTGCTGGTGTTTTTTATTCTCTTCTATTCTATTTCTAGTGAAAAGGTACAATTCCATAGTACTATTTTTTCTTCTCTTTTCACAATTTATCATTCTCTTGTATTTTACTTTGATTTTACCCTAACAATCATGTGAGAGACATCCCCTCACCTGTCCTCAAATGGTTCCCCATTCTCCTAAAAGAAATACAAAAGTTCAAGAAAGAAAGAAACAATTATTTTCTTTTTCTTGTCCCCCATTTTCCTTTAATTTTAGAAAAAAATGTTATTTAGCAGGAAATGATTAGATCAAAACTTACGAGGCCTAATGATGGATTCAAATTGAAAGAATTAATTCCTTGATTATTCTTATTGATGAAAGACATATATATATATATATAAGTTATAATAGGAAAATTATTTTCTTATTCAACATCTAAATTCTTATTCTATATGGAGACTAACTATACAATTATGATAATATTACAATACTAATTAAGGTACAAGACTAATATTAATATATACCAAATATACAACTTCCTATTCTGCCCGTGATGGGCCTATCTGTGTGGACCTTGATCGTGATGCACAATACTCTGTTGGGCTGTGACCGTGATGCTTTACTCTTCAATATACACATAATATACATTGTATATTAGGTGTATATTTAACACTCCCGCAGTCATAGCGGGCGATCGTCGTACGCTGAGACTGTCTCTAAAATCTTCAAAATGGACCGAGGGAAGACCCTTTGTAAAGATGTCTGCAATTTGATATCTGAAAGGAACATGTCATACGCGTACTTGTCCTCTAGGTATCTTTTCTCAAACAAAATGAATGTTCATCTTTATATGTTTAGTGTGTTGGTGCTGAACTGGATTACCAGAAAGATAGATGGCACTAATATTATCACCATATACCAAGGTAGCTTTCTGAATAGGACAATGGAGCTCTAGAAGAAGATTACATAACCAACATGACTCAGAGACCACATTGGCTACCCCTCGATACTCGGCCTCTGCACTCGAACGTGTAAGTGTGGATTGATGTTTGGCAGACCATGAGACCAAGTTATTTCCAAGAAACATACAATATCCAGACGTAGAACGTCTGGTGTCCGGACAATCACCCCAATCAACATCTGTGTAGGAGACAAGTGTAGACGTAGACGAAGGATACAAATGCAAGTCATAGTCAAGTGTTCCCTGAATGTACCTAAGAATGCGTTTGAACGCATTCATATGTTCAATCCTGGGGTCATGCATAAACAAACACACTTGTTATACGACATATATAATATCAGGCCCCAAGTCTTTCATGGCAAACTCAGAACTGAGCATTGTCATAATAGATTTGTGTAATGCATCAGAAGAGGCAGTCAAGATAATATCATCCACATATAAAAGTATATAAGCCATGGAAGAACCTCGATGATATATGAATAATGAATTATCTGATCTGTTGTGCGAGAACCCAATAGTCGAAACATAATCAGCAAACCTCTTATACCAAGCCCGTGGAGATTGTTTAAGCCTATACAAGGAATTTTTCAACAAATAAACATGATGGGGATATCGAGTATCCCTAAACCCCAAGGGTTGATGCATATACATTGTCTCATTGAGATAACTATGTAGGAAAGCATTTTTCACATCAAGCTGATGAATGAGACATGATTTCGAAATAGCCAAGATGAGCACAGTACGAATAATAGTCGGCTTGACCACCGGGCTAAATATTTCACCACAATCTACACCAACCTGTTGAGTCTTACCATCACCTACAAGACGAGTCTTATGTCTCGCGAATGAACCATCAGAATTATCCTTATGAGCAAAAATTCACATAGACCGAATAATATTAACACCAGATGGACGGGGTACCAACTCCCACATCTTATTATCAATAAGATCATTATATTCATCGGTTATGACAATCTTCCAATTTGGGTCATTTAAGGTAGACACATGATTACGGGGTAAGGATGATTTAAGAATATTAGAATTTAAATTAAAATTTCTTTTTGGTTTAAAAATAGCCCGTTGACTTCGGGTGACCGGAACATGACTCGGGGCTAGATTGGGTGAATTTCGGGAATTGTGCAGGCGTGACGGGTGGCCAAGCGAAGAGCTCATCGCCCACTCGAATCCGCCATCGCCGGGCAGAGAACCGAACGGCAGGAGGTACGTGGGGCGGAAGGCCCGCCATCGGACCCATCTCGGCAGTTGAGGTAGTGTCGTTTGGCCAACGGGCAATGGGCCCGCTGGTGGATTCAAGGCTCGGGCTAATAATGATTCGATTAGATGATAAATTAAAATATTTATAACCACGGTGATTAGACGGATATCCCAAAACACACAAGGGGTAGACCGGGCCTGACATTTGTTAATATTGGTGGACGAAAAAAGTGGATAACACAAGCACCCAAAGACCCTAAGATGTGAATACGAAAGAGTCTTATTATATAAAATATGAAGAGGGGACGAATATGTCAAACCTTTCGACGGAAGAATGTTAAGCAGATATGCAGTCATTTGTAGAGCATGATGTCAAAATAATGGAGGGACAAAAGAATGAACCAATAAGGTGCAGATAATGTTATTTATGGTACAAATTTTACGTTCCGCTTTCCCATTTTATGAAGACGTATGAGGACAGGAGAAATGAAAATTTATTCTATTTTAGCACAAAACTCCCGAAACTCCCCATTGTCATATTCTTTGCCATTATCACATTGAATATTTTTTATTTTCCGTTCGAATTGAGTTTTAATAAAGGCTCAAAATTTTAAGAAGATGGAAAAAACTTGGGATTTTTTCGCTATTGGAAACGTCCATAAAAATTTAGAATAATCATCCAAGAATAAAACATAATAACGATGACCCATAGAACTGTGAACTGGAGATGTCCATAAATTGCTATGAATAATATCAAATGGCATTGAAGTATGAGAATTCGAGGCTACAAACGACAATCTAACAATTTTTCCTAGAGAACAAGATTGACAAGTCGGAGTACTACGCGTACTCTTAGAAGAAATAAATTTATTTTTATCTAAAGAAGATAAAATAGATGAACACGGATGACCTAGACGAGCATGCCACACAGAAGGAGCAAGGGAGGCATATGTGGATGGCAAGGCTTGACTCGAAAGACCGAAACTTGATGTGATCGGATCAAGATATTCCCTAATATCACACCTCATGAGAGGACTCTCCGTCTTGAAATCCTTCACAGAAAACCCAAACGGATCAAATTCAATAGAAACAGAATTATCAGTTGTGAATTAACGGACATACACTAAATGTTTAATTAATTTAGGAGCATGAAGGGTATTTTCCAAGATAAGGGGTGAATGGGGTGGAGATAAAATTTTATGACCGTAACCATGAATTGGAATTGAATTACCATTACCAATAATTATACCACGATTACTGCTCAAATTGGAATAATACGAGAGAGTATCTTGGTCTAACAAAAGGGATGTGATTCTTGATGTTAGAAACTGTAAGGGCAGGATGAAACGTGTTCTTTGATGTAGACATACTGATAGAACAATATGTGATTTAAGTTATTTGGAAGAGAGAATTTGGAGGACAAAAAGTCACTGAAACCGAGACAATACTACTCGCAAACCGAGAAGAAATTCGGCGGAAGCAAGGAAGGAAAATAACCTAGACTTGTGATACCATGAAAGAAATAATCCCTTGATTATTTTCATTAATTGAAATACAATATATACACTTTACATGGTTTCATAATAGGAAAATTATATTCTACTCCTAAAACCTTATTCTATTTGGAGACTAACTATACAATTACGGTAAATGTACAAGACTAATTAAGGTACAAGACTAATTAAGGTACAAGACTAATACACAATATATATAAAATATACACTGCCACTACCTAACCCGTGATGGGACACTGTCCAGCCCGTGATGGGCCACTGCCCAGTCGTGATTTGGTTCTTCCTCAACCCGTGAGATTGACTGAGTTATCCACAATATACATAAGTATACACGTGTATATCGTGTGTATACTTATGTATATTTAACACATATTAATGTGTCATCACTATGTAAATACATGTTTGCAATAGACCATGGACATTGGACCATTATACATGTGTCGTTTTATTTAGATACAATCTCGTGAGATCGGAGAGAAATATTCTCTATATTTTATATGCTCATAATTATCAAAAGTGGTAATATTTTTATAGGCTTGTTGTGATTATAACTGGAGATGCGTTCGAGAAATTTTTTATTTATCATACATATGTCTCGATTTGCTCCTGAAGTTGCAATATCTTAAAAGATGTTTAAGATATTGATATTTGATATGCTTAAGACACGTTCAGATATGTTCTATTCCTGAAGAATGAAAACTATTGATAAATGTTACAAATACAGATTGATTCCCCGAAGTGAATATTATTTAGTAAAGCTTATAAATATGAATATATACTTGATTGTAAATATATCACACCTCACCCCCAGAAGAGGTAGAATAATTGAAAAAATAATTCTAAATATTCAATGTTATACTCCGGAAGTAGTAAACTCATAAATCTATGCCTGAAGTAGTAAACTCAGAAATCTACTCCCGAAGTAGCAAACTCTTAAATATGCTCTCAAAATAACAAAATTTGAACTCTACTCCTTAAGTAATAAAACTTTGAACTATACTCCGGAAGTAGTAGAATTCTTAAATTTACTCCAAAATTGATAGAATTTCGAACTTTACTCCCGAAGTAGTAAAACTTTGAGCTTTACTCCCAAAGTGGTAAGACTCTGAAATCTATTCCAGAAGTAGTAAAATTTTGAAATTTACTCCTGAAATAGTAAGACATTGAAATTAACTCTCGAAGTAGTAAGAGTTTGAAATTTACACATATAAATACCAAAATTTACTCCCGAAGTAGTGGAACTTTAAAGTCTTTCTTACTTTTTTGCAAGCTATGATTTTAGTTATTTAAGTTGGTAAATAACGAAGGACATATTTACCATAGAAGTATCAAAGACTGTAGAACTTAATGTTTACTTTTCGTCATTTATGAATTTAAGAATGTTTTTATAATGTTCATTTGGTTGCAGTTATTTTTTAGATCATGACACCGGCGATGTTAGAGGAATATTTGCTAATACAAAATCAATTAAGGGCTCTAGAATAGCTAACTATTTAACTGAAAGATCATGGCATTAATAGTGTCCAAACAATATGTGGTTATGGAGAATAAATTAAAGACTCCTTAAGAGCTTATATACTATTATCTAATTCGTTCTAGATTGTAATATACGCAGTTGTTATGGTCGAAACACAAGTTGTAGTAAACCCAAAATTAACTAAAGTAAATTGTTATCATGTTGAAGCTATAAATGATGGAAGGATTAAAAAATCACAGAGGGTATGAAATATGTATGTGAAAGGCTATCCTCTATATTCTTAAAATTGTACCACACAAATATAAACATGATAACATCACATTTCACGATAAATCAGAAGTTTATTGACATAAAAAAATTATGTCATAAATCAGAAGTTTACTAAAGCAATATCACATGGTGTGGTAAACTTGAAGTTACTAGTATAAATAATTTTATTAGTTTGTATGAGCGATTTGGCCATCCCAATTCAAATATGAAGTGCAGATTGAGTATTTGACATATATTGAAGAACTAGAAAATTCTTCAAAATTTTATTTTTGTTGCTTGTTCTTATGATAAGTTGATTATACTGGATAATGTTGGGATTGAATTTTCTAAGTTTTGAAAAAAATATAAAAGGTGAATAAGGACCTGTTCACCTATTATGTGATATCTTAAACAGATGCATCTATGAGATAGTCATGTGTGCTCTTATTATCAACATGTAGTTTGCCATGTGCATAATTGACTGCTTAAGATAATTGAATTAAAAGCTCAATTTTTAGATTATGTAATCAAGACAATTCATCTTGATAATAGTAATTTATATTCAAGTTAGTTTAGCATTGAATGTGTCACGACCCGACCCGAAGGGCCAGACCAGGTGCCCTAATTGGACACACTTATACTACCCTGTCACATATAATCAGACTCATACTGAGGGAAATATGAATTTCGGCAGTATAACACCGCAATCATAACACATGTCAGAATAGGCAAGCCGACAAGGTTGTCTTTACACACGAATATACCTGCCTCCTGAGAGTCACAACTAGCCAACATAATATAATAGGCAAGCCGACAAGACCGCCGATATACATAGGGATAACAAAATACGTCACAACCGTACAACCAGCTAAAACACATATACAAAGCACATCTACCACCCACAACTGTCTACAGACCTCTAAGAATACAATGATGAAATATGACGGGACAGGGCCCCGTCGTACCCCTAAATGCACAAGTCTATAATAGCGAATCTGTACCAAAATGACTAACTCCAGAACAATGGAGCTCCCAAGAAAATAGCTGAGCAGGAATCCTAAGCCGGAGGATCGCCGAACTGAATATCTGTACCTGCGGGCATGAACGCGACCCCCGAGGAAAGGGGGGTTAGTACGAAATAATCAAATTATCATTTCAACTGTGTCATATACGAATGAGAGTCAACTGTGCCTTATAAAGTGAAAGTCATGTATGTCCATATAAAATCATCATATTTACATAAACTGTCCGACCCTCCAGGGAAGGACGCGGTGAACATATAAGGTATACTGCCCGGCCCATTCTGGGACGCGGTAAAGTCGTGTAAGGTATATTGCCCGGCCCATTCTGGGACGCGGTAAATTCATATAAAGTATATTGCCCGGCCCATTCTGGGACGCAGTAAAGTCATATAAGGTATACTGCCCGGCCTATTCTGGGATGCGGTAAAGTCATATAAGGTATACTGCCCGGCCCATTCTGGTACGCGGTAAAGTCATATAAGGTATACTTCCCGGCCCATTCTGGAGCGCGGTAAAGTCATATAAGGTATCTGCGTACGTATCTGAGCGCGTAGGACGCGGTGAAATGATATAATCACGTTTGCACGAATAGAATATCATGAGTAGCTTTATACATATCAAATCATCACTTGTCTCTCAATGGAATAGATAAAAGGTACTATCATATCATGTATCATTTTAAAACATCATTTGAAAACTCAATAAAATCATTAAATGAACTTTTTACTAGAAAGTCAAAGGCACTTTTCAAGACACATATCTTTAGGAATTAAACTGTGTAGAAATCATGTACGTCCATCGTACGTTCATTAAATCATGCCAAAAAGAAAGAAGGAAGAGTTTCACATACCTTTTAGTCGAACTGGTCAACTCAATATTAGAATACGTCTCGTCTAGTACTTCAACCTATAATAATGGTAATACGTTCGTCAATTCTATGATTATTAGCATACTTTATATCGAATGACGACTTCTTATTCTATAAAAATTCGGGCAGCACTTCCTCTATTTATATGCAAATCCACAACTTCCAAACAAAATCAACAATACCAAATAACAAGATGCAACTTGAAGGCATAATCAAAATAATCTCAATTACTCCATATATGTTACCTTAATACCTTCTTTCTCTTTACATTTATGGAGTACAACTACCATAATAACTAAGGTGTTCTATACACCTATTTATCATGTCAATCTAACTCCTCTAACCATATTAAAACAACCCTCAAAACATTGCATACTTCAACAACAATAAAAGTACAAGGTAACACATTTATATACCTTAATTCTTTCGGGACATGGAGTAACAACTACCAAAATGTACATGCATGTTCTTAATAAAATTTCTAGCACTCTAACTTCACTAAAAACAGCCCTTAACACGATAAAATTCCCAGCGTTGGAGCTCAACACGAAGACCCCTTTAAAGACCATAAATTTCCATCATTTTAACTCAACAAGGATAGTCTTAAAGACCAATCCACATTACAACAATTCCATATAGCAACTACAACTTAAACATCAAGATTTCCTTCATTTTTAACATGCAATTAGTGATGAAATTAACAACACAACATACGAATCCAACGTATACCAAAATCAGTCCTAAAATCGCATGCATTGTCTTAAATATCAAGTTCTCTTTATCAAGAGTTTATTTAACTACAACATCATTTAATCTTCCAAATACTCAATGAAAAGAAGAATGTTTACCTCAATTTCGAGCCAAAACAGTCCCCAACAATTCGGACACTGTTCCATCGATTTTGCACCAATTTTATCACTTTGATCCAAAGGAAGTGAATTCATAGAATTGTTGCTGTAGGGATGTATTAATGGTGGAAAATCAGAAGATAAGGACTGCAGGTGGTCCCGCGGCGGCGCCGCTACCATCGTCGCCAAGACGTCGTCAGAAAAAAAAAAAGAATCTTCAAATATTACAACCAAACTTTGTGGCTTAGTGCAAAATGTATAGGAGGATGATACTAACACAATGGTACCACCCACAGACTTCAACGTTGACTGGGCTGATCGGAAATTCTAAAATTTCGATCGGAAAAAAATGAAATAGTCGTCCCAGTGATTGGGTTTGAATTAATCGACGGGATGGGTATAGAAATGATGGGGAGGTGATGGTGGTGCTGATGGTATACCCCACTCCCGTCGATTGTACCTGAATCGAGCGAAAATTCAAAAAATCCGATGGAAATTTGGGGTTTTCGATCTGAAACTTCGATCTTAGATTGGTGTGGTTTTAGGATGAATTGAGGTTCGTGGTTGGTATGGAATTGACGGACTCGACGAGAAGAAGCTAATGGTGTAAGCCTCGTCTCCGTTGTTCAAGTGAATCGGCCGGAATTTGAGAAACACCGTCGAAATCATTGTTCACGTATGGAAATCGCCGAAAATAGAGAGCATGGGGAGTTGGGTTTGGACTCATTGCCACATATTATGCCCAAAATTATCCTGTATTAGCATATGCAAATATACTATTCTTCCAACACTTGAATCTTATTTTCTTAATAACGTTCTCAATTTATTGTCTTAAAACTACGAGGTATAACATCCTTCCCCCCTTAGAAACATTCGTCCTCGAATGTTCATCATAGGTCTCATGCTAGAAAAAAAATTAACAGAGTCTCCTTTATAACTATGACTATCCACCTATATTCAGCCAACCAACAGATGCCTCACAGGGCCATAATATAACACATATACAATTCACCAATTACTATAATAAAAAAAGGAGTTGAATTGAATTACCTATAGGCCTAGGGAACAATTGAGGATACTTCTTCTGAGTACGAGGTAAGCCTGTAATGAAGTCCATATTAATCACTTCCCATTTAACTATCTTACTTACTAGTATTAGTCTGTAACCTTCAAACATCTGCATTATCCGAGGAAGGTACTTTAGAATATTTTGAAGCCATGAAAATATGAGTCTGCACATCTTATATATAGTCATATTGATCTCATATATCATCCTGTGGATAGTCATCTGCCTTCATGCCACACAATATTTTCCCACTTCCATATCTATCGCATAGTGATAAGTGGTACAGCTCCGAATACTACTTTCAACTTGGAGGGGCAATAAGCATTCACCACACTCGCGATACTTGTGTCACCTACAGAAACTGAGTTATAATACCTACATCAGTGTTACCGTATCTCCAAAAACAACCAATTGATCTACGGTTTCATATTGTCTATTACAACAATAACATCTAGCCTCAGTCTCTTTTCCAACTCTTCTTAGGACATCCCCACTTGTATTTTAAACTCCCATGATCTCTAGAAAAAGAACGAAATCTTAAAAGGTAATCCTGGTATCTATATATTCTTAAAAACATCAGATTTGTGTGATTTTCTCCTTAACAACTCCCATGCATTGCCTACTGTATATTTACCTGAAGCTGTCATTATCTGTCATGACATTTCACACCCTTCTGTTAATTTATGCAACTCTAATTCTTGTGTGATATGATCCACTATATCCCTAGAACATAGTTGTTGCAAATTCTACAAATCTCATCTCCCATCTATCATAGGTTCCTTCACATCTTGAATACTCTCATCCACCGTATATTTTTGCAGGAACAAGATAACACAAAGCTCCTAGTATTTTTTTTTGTCAAACCAGAAATTAGCAGTTCCACTCTTTGGCTCCTACCACATCTCTTGCTCTATGCCATATCTAGCTTCCAACATCATTTTCCATACACAACATCATTTATATGGTATATTTAGAGGATAACGTCTTTTGCAATATTTGATCCATATAAAATTATCTCACAATCTGTTAGATGTTTGGAATTTCACTAAAGTTTAGCACATAAGGCTTTAGACACATCAAACAATAACCTAAGTCTTATGCTTCATTTATCTCTAGGTAAGTACATATTCAACCATGAGGACCACTGCCTCATTCTGCCTTCATCAATGCTATTCCAACAAAATCTTGCAAAGACTTTATGTAACTCATTTATGGAATATTTTGGAGGCTTTATAGCTAATAATATATGGATTGGCATACTTAAAAGAACACTGATTATCAAAGTATATTTTTCTTCAAATGATAGTAATCTTCATTTCTAGACTTGTAATTTATTCTTCACCTTCTCTACAATCGACATTCTCCTAATGAGAAGCCAACCAATTCATACCCATAATAACATCAAATTTGGTCATGTCTAATCCTATCAAATCTGATGTGGTATGCCGACTATGTGCAACCACCAAACACTTTCTATATACTCGTTTAGTTATGATAGAAGCTCTCACCGGTGTAGCAACCTGTTTGAGCTTGTTCATTTTGTTCATTAGTTCATATAGGTCTGGTTTCATGAAATGCACTTTAGAAGCATGTATATTATCAACCCATTTCTGAGTAGTAAGTACTGCTATAAACCCTTTTTTAGCACACTACCAAGGTTATATGGGAACTTTCTTTTATACCATTATGTGTCACCCCGCAGTGTATCAATTATTCTGTACAGTTTTTAATATTTACCTCATAGAGATGAGGCTTCCACAATAACCATATTCCTCCATTTTGATGCTCAGTAAGATTAGTACTAAAAGATCACACACTACACAAGTTAAGAGAGACATTATGAGCTTCTTCCCTCTTAACCTTTGTTTCCAAGAGACCAAATATGAACCCACCCCATCTTAGCATTTTGCGTGAATCAATGCATTGAGATTGTGCACGAATACATACCTCGGTTACCAATCTTTCAAATAACTCTTTATCTGAAAATATGAACTCCAAAGGTTCGCTGCACTTCCTTGCTTTGCTTTATCAATTAAATTTTCTTTTTTGCGCTAAACATTACTCTTTATGATATTTTTAAAGGCTTGACACAACTATACGCTAATAGGATGCACATCATTCCCAAGTTCTAAGTCATTTGCGAAAGAAACTCAATTAATCCCTATGTCCAATATTTCCCAGAACTCGATCCAAAAATAAAAAGACACTTCCATTCGTTTATATCAATCTTATTACCTAAGAAGTAATAGCCCCTTCTTATTCTTACATGGGAACAATATTCTTTTGTAGTTTCCTTCTTTTACATAGTCCGGCAACATGGTATACCATAAGTCAGTCGCAGGTTCTAACAATTAGAGCTCAAAATTTAATTAGAGGTATGGAGGAGAAAAGACTAGATAAGCTTCATTTTCTATCTTTGGAAGGAAAAGTTCAATCTCTGTAACTATAGAGCAGATAACGTGGCATGATGGAGTACCAATTCGTAAGATAGAGAATGCTGCAATACATTTCACCAATTGACACCTTATTCATGGTCTTAAAGGGATCTCTTTTTTGTTGTATCTTCTCACTACTCGTAATTATAAACAACTTCATTTCTTACTTGTCGTACTTTTCATAATTCCAACATATTCTAGTATACATACATAATCTCAGACATTGCTCATGGTTCCAATCCCTGACGATACCATCCCTTAAATGATGAATTGTTAACTTATTCTCTTATTCGATACGTAGAAGGTTGTGAAGAGTTGCATTACCTGACGTTGACCTAGTATCTCCAAACCTGGTCATCATACTTCTATTCAAATTCTTTCACATCCCTTATGGCTTGATACACTAAGTCAAGTCCAAAAAACTCTGATTTTACCTTCCGGGCCACTGTCGCTTTCTTCTGGGACATAGCTGCAACCACAATAACTCGTTAGGGGGGGGGGGGATTATCCTAATGGCATAGCTCTATTGCACGATCTACGATATGAAAGAATAGAAACCAATCCTAAATGACCAGCAGCCTCTTGCGTATAAGTATGGTGCACAACATACACATACACAAGACTCTACTAGACACGGTCTGTAGACATTCCGAGGACTAACTGCTCTGATACCACTTTTATCACGATCCGACCCGACGGGCCGTGACCCGGTGCCCTAATTGGACACCCTTATACTACACTGTCACATATAGTCAGACTCATACTGAGGGAAATATGAATTTCGGCAGTATAACACCGCAATCATAACACGTGTCATAATAGGCAAGCCGACAAGGCTGCCTTTACACACGAATGTACCTGCCTCCTGGGGAGTCACAACTAGCCAACATAATATAATAGGCAAGCCGACAAGGCCGCCACTATACATAGGGATAACAAAACACGTCACAACCATACAGCCGGCTAAAACACATATACAAAGCACATCTACCACCCATAACTGTCTACAGACCTCTAAGAATACGATAATGAAATATGACAGGACAGGGCCTCGTCGTACCCCTAAATATGCACAAGTTTATAATAGCGAGTCTGTACCAAAATGACTAACTTAGAACAATGGAGCTCCCAAGAAAACAGCTGAGCAGGAATCCCTAGCCGGAAGATCGTCGAACTGAATATTTGTACCTGCGGACATGAATGCAGCCCCCCGAAGAAAGGGGGGTCAGTACGAAATAATGTACTGAGTATGTAAAACATGAAGTACTGTAAGAAAGATCATAACTGGTCAAAGGATATCATAAGACAAGTACAATAATCAAATTACCATTTCAACTGTGTCATATACGAATGAGACTCAACTGTGACTTATAAAGTGAGAGTCATGTATGTCCATATAAAATCATCATATTTACATAAACTGCATGACCCTCCAGGGAAGGACGCGGTGAACATATAAGGTATACTGCCCGGCCCATTCTGGGACGCGGTAAAGTCATATAAGGTATACTGCCCGGCCCATTCTGGGATGCGGTAAAATCATATAAGGTATATTGTCCGGCCTATTCTGGGATGCGGTAAAGTCATATAAGGTATACTGCCCGACCCATTCTGGTACGCGTTAAGTCATATAAGGTATACTGCCCGGCCCATTCTGGGGCGAGGTAAAGTCATATAAGGTATATGCGCGCGTATCTGCCCGGCCCAGGACGCGGTGAAATGATATAATCATATTAGCACGAATATCATGAATAGCTTTATACATATTAAATCATCACTTTTCTCTCAATGGAATAGATAAAATGTACTATCATATCATGTATCATTTTAAAACATCATTTGGAAATTCAATAAAATCATTAAATGAACTTTTTACTAGAAAGTCAAAAGGCACTTCTCATGACACATATCTTTAGGAATTAAACTATGTAGAAATCATGTACGTCCACCATACATTCATTAAATCATGCCAAAAAGAAAGAAGAAAGAGTTTCACATACCTTTTAGTCGAACTAGCCAACTCAATATTAGAATACATCTCGTCTATTACTTCAACCTATAATAATGGTAATATGTTCGTCAATTCTATGATTACTAGCATACTTTATATCGAATGACGACTTCTTATTTTATAAAAATTCGGGCAGCACTTCCTCTATTTATATGCAAATCCACAACTTCCAAACAAAGCCAACAATACCAAATAACAAGATGCACTTGAAGGCATAATCAAAACAATCTCAATTACTCTATATATGTTACCCTAATACCTTCTTTCTCTTTACATTTATGGAGTACAACTACCATAATAACTAAGGTGTTCTACACACCTATTTATCATGTCAATCTAACTCCTCTAACCATATTAAAACAACTCTCAAAACATTTCATACTTCAACAACAATAAAAGTACAAGGTAACACATTTCTATACCTTAATTCTTTCGGGACATGGAGTAACAACTACCAAAATGTACATGCATGTTCTTAATAAAATTTCTAGCACTCTAACTTCACTAAAAACAACCATTAACACGATAAAATTTCCAGCGTTGGAGCTCAACACGAACACCCCTTTAAAGACCATGAAATTCCATCATTTTAACTCAACAAGGATAGCCTTAAAGACCAATCCACATTCCAACAATTCCATATAGCAACTACAACTTAAACATCAAGATTTCCTTCATTTTTAACATGCAATTAGTGATGAAATTAACAACACAACACACGTATCCAACGTATACCAAAATCAGTCCTAAAATCACATGCATTGTCTTAAATCTCAAGTTCTCTTTATCAAGAGTTTATCTTTTAACTACAACATCATTTAATCTTCCAAATACTCAATGAAAAGAAGAATGTTTACCTCAATTTCGAGCCTAAACAGTCCCCAACAATTCGGTCATTGTTCTATCGATTTTGCACCAATTTTATCACTTTGATCCAAAGGAAGTGAATTCATGGAATTGTTGCTGTGGGGATGTATTAATGGTGGAAAATCAGAAGATAAAGACTGCAGGTGGTCCCGCGGCGGCGCCGCTACCATCGCCGCCAGCACGTCGTCGGGAAAAAAATGAGAATCTTCAAATATTACAACCAAGCTTTGTGGCTTAGTGCAAAATGTAGAGGAGGATGATACTAACACAATGGTACCACCCACAGACTTCAACGTTGACTGAGCTGATCGAAAATTCTGAAATTCCGATCGAAAAAAAACGAAATGGTCGTCCCAGCGATTGGGTTTGAATTAATCGACGGGATGGGTATAGAAATGATGGGGATGTGATGGTGGTGCTGATGGTATACTCCACTCCCGTCGATTGTACCTGAATCGACCTGAAATTCAAAAAATCCGACGGAAATTTGGGGTTTTCGATCTGAAACTTCGATCTCAGATTGGTGTGGTTTTAGGATGAATCGAGGTTCGTGGTTGGCATGGAATTGACGGGCTCGACGAGATGAAGCTAATAGTATAAGCATCGTCTCCGTTGGTCAAGTGAATCGGCCGGAATTTGAGAAACACCGTCGAAATCACTATTCAAACACGGAAATTGCCGAAAATAGAGAACATGGTGAATTGGGTTTGGCCTCATTGCCACATATTATGCCCAAAATTATTCCGTATTAGCATATGCAAATATACTATTCTTCCAACCCTCGAATCTTATTTTCTTAATCACGTTCTCAATTTATTGCCTTAAAACTACGAGGTGTAACAGAATGCCTCCAATAAATAGTTAAACTATTGCTTATGAGAACAAAGTTTCATGTAATGGTCTAAAATATTGATACATTGCATATAACAACACTTGTATGCTTCAGATCAATAAATTATGATAAATTCTTCCCTCTCAATTGGTTCAAGGTCAGAAACCAGATGATTACATCTATTAAATTTTAATGTGCGGTATATGATTAATTAATCTACCACGATGCACAAAGATGATTTCTTGAAGAAGATGAATATATGTTAGTTTTTCTAACATAAGGGAGAGAGAATAAGCAGAGCCTACAACACGCATGAAGCATGGTAGATCAATCGATTCCAAAAAAATAATCCTTGAAAAGGGAGAAGAGCAAATGATCAAAATAGTCATAATAAGAGGCAATGTGCTCTCGAAGAACCTACGACACAACATTTCATGAAAGCTCATGAGATGTTTAGGTACCTAAAAATAATTAAAGTGATGAGATCTCAATAAGTTATGTCAGATTGCGAACAGATACAAATGATATATTGGCAACAATATCTTTGGTACAATATAGCGCAATATTGTAAAAGATTGTGAGGATTTGAATTCTACATCTATAAAGCATGCTAACGTAGACATTATTACCAAAGCGAAATGACACATTTTGGTATTCTTCAAGTTTATTGGACCTGCAGTCCAGACAACGGAAAATGGAAAGCATTTAAATATTTATGGATATTATCACTTGATAAAATTTATGTGAAATTTTTTGAGGAATTATAAATGCCTGAAGCATTTATAGATTCTAAAAATTTGTTCATAATTCTTATATGGATTAAATCAAACAATGTGAATGCAATTTTATCATAATGAGTTTCATTGATTAAGGGTACACATGGCTATATTATTCTTACGTCTTTATGTGTGTAAATTGATTAATTGAATATTATTCGAACTCTTAAAAAGTTTTCAAAAGTAATAGATTATCTGATGAAATAAGTTGAAATGAGAAATTTGCATAACTCTTTGGTCATGAAGTGTCATATCTTTATGCAATTGGTGCTATTCCTATGAGGGATTACAACGATATTGTACTACATGACAGTCAAATCATATAAAGATAACATATGTTTATAAAGCCAGTCAGGAATGCGCTTGAAGTAATTTCAATAATATTATATGTCGATGATCAACTCTTTCAAAAGAGTGGAGATGCAACATACACAGTCCAACTAAGTGGAGAATTCATAAAGGAGATAGAATAAATCATATTTCATCACAGTTGTTCTTCACACTCGATTTCCAAAAGAATTATGATATCAACGTGCAACAGATTCGTTCAAGTGATAATATTGTTGATTTGTTCACCAAATGTCTACCAACTGTAACTTTCTAGAAGATGGTGCACAATATTGAATTGCGAATATTCAAGTTTTAGATTGATGTTCTCATCAGGGAGAGTTAATATGTGTTGTACTCTTTTTTTCATAACACGGTTTTTTCCCATAAGGTTTTTCTTGCAAGATTTTTAACGAGACAGCTAAAATATGTTTTATTAGAAATATGTGCTATTTTTCTTTTGCTAGATTTTTTTCACTAGTTTGTTTCTAGTAATGTTTTAACGAGGCACATTATCTATCAAATAGACATTCAAGGAGGAGTGTTATAAATATTATTTATTATTATGAATGTCTATCTCTACAAGAAAAGTTAGGGTTAGTAACTTTGAGACTAAGGGCCCGTTTGGTACAGCTTATTAAAAAGAGCTTATAGAAGTAGAGTTTTTATGAAAAAATTGTTAGGTGTTTGGTTGCCAATAAAAAAATGTTTTTGTATAAAAAAACAAAAAAGTAGAAAGCCAAAATAAGCTCTACTCAAGAAGTGAGCTTCTTCCAAAAGTGTTTTTGGAATCCAAAAGCATTTATCCATTTGTCATCCAAACACTTTATTTAAAGGCCAAAAGTGTTTTTGGCTTTCCAAAAACACTTTTGGCCTTTCGAAAAGCTCAACCAAACGGGCACTAAGTTTTCTATTATAAATAGAGATGTTTCATTCATTATATTTACATCACTCAAAAATAAAGAATACTCCTTTCTTCTCTCTTTCTTCACAATATTCTTGTTCTAATTTTATTATTTTATAACATAAAGCATGTAGACAATTGCTTTATTATTATCGATGGTCTGAAACTATAGTAAAAATTGATAGAATAGTCCATTATATTGTACAAAAATCATTATAAGCATACCGATGACTTTTTTTGTTCATTTTCGATTATGTCACAAGAGCAAGTTGTTTCAGAGGAACAGATTTGTGAAAAAGTGTGAAAGCAAATTAAGGATCCGTTTGGCCATGAGAATTTTTCATTTTTTCGGGAATTTTTTGTTCACTTTATTTGAAAATTAATATTTGGACAAACACCTAAAATGTTAGTTTCACTTTCAATACAATCAAATATTTTTCGCAAAAATATAACCATCACACCACTCTTATCTTTAACTCTAACTTTAAAATTTCAAATAAAATAAAATTTATTTGATTTTCACGGCGAAACTACTAATTACTTTTAAGGAATCAATCTGAAGAGACAAATAACAAATATCAGCTCTAATGTATAGATAGCAGCCCATGCCTAGTACATTAAATGCATGACTTTTTTGAAACATTGCTGTTGAGTTTCATATTTTTCACATAATATAATAAAAAAAACCTTATTTTGACAGGATTGTATACACCAAACTGATAAAAATACGATAATGTTCTTTTTGTATATAAACTTTAATTGCACCTTTTGATAGGGCTGATATATATAGAGTGTTTATTTATATCAACTTCTTTCTATATAAGCTTTTAACTATTGATCTCAATTAAACTAATGTTGATGGTGAATGGTGATATATAGCTTATAGCATTTAAATTTTGGCTACCTTTTAATGGAAAGCCAGTGTCCGTGAGAAAGCTACAGAAGAACTCATATTATTTCATGCTATTAATTCTAAGATTTTCACAGTTCTTGGTCCCCTGGCTAACTAATTACTTGAGGGCTAGATATGTAGTTACATTTACACAAGTTTAAGGGAAACTTTTTTTGAGTTTGTTATTGGTTTTATATTTAAATACTTAATTAATCATTAATTCTAAATTACTTGGGGTCAGTTATATTAATTATCTTTATCTATTCCGTTCTACTCAACGTCATTCTTATATATTTAGTATGCCATGATCTTTTGATATATTTATATTTCCGTAAACACTTTAGAACTTTTGTGATATATATACTAAAATTTACAGATTGCTTACTAATCTTAATTCTTATAGTAACTTCTTATATAGTTCCTTAACAAGTGGATTATTAATCTCCTTCCTTCTTTTGGGTAAGTATAAAAGAAAAAGGATAATGCATGCCATTTTTTCTTCTGAAAACTATACAAACTTACAAGTATTATAAGGCATACATCATGCCAATTAGATATGGATTATTGAATGCATAAATCTTCATATCCACCAATGTTCTGGCATAATTTTTGCTTGAGCATACTATTAATTATGTAAAGTATTATCACCGCTAATTCAAAAGGCTGTTACGTTTCACCGTATGTGTGGCTACATCACTGGATCTAAGCATAGTCAAGATTTTCTTAACTTAGAAAACTTATAATCAATATTTTATCAGTACGAGGATATCAATGGGGCGGGTAAATGCGGGTACCGCCCCGCACTCTCTTCAGTTGGGTCGGGTATAGGGATGGTTTGGTTGGTGGTGAGGCGGGTATGAGTATCAAAAGTGTTACACGTTATGGGTGGGGCGTGTGTGGATTTCATATAAGACCCGCACCGCCCATACCCGCATCGCCTAAATAATGGGCCTGCAACTTGTTTTTCACATACACAGCACACGTATAACCCATCTTGCGAAATTCCAGGAATCAGAGGCGGGCGCACGTTCACCACACTGGGTGCAAGTGACCCACCTATTATTTTGCAAAGGCTTAGCAACATCAACGTCGTTTTTACAAGGTGACACACCTATCATTTTCAGCGTGACCCACCTATCATTGTCAAAATGGGCATACATCTTTTGTGTGGTGAAAAGAATTTGTTGTTATGCCAAGAATGAAAGAGAGAGGGGAAGAGAGAGAGGGAGGGGGTGCAACGGCGGTTTCTTGGGGGAGGGATGCGGAAATATGTTGTTCTTTTTGTTAGGTTAGGGGTTTTAAGGGGTACTGGGATTGGACGATGGGTTGTGGGTGTTGGGTCACGATTTTCCTTTGAATTTTCAAATTTTAAGGGTAATAATAGTGGGCTGGGGAATTTAATTGCTTGGATAGAGTTTATGTGTTTTAAATTAGTAGAAGGAGAAAATAGATTATAGTATATAAAATAATTTACTAAAACTATAAATTATAAGGATAAAAAATACTAATAAATAATGCAATAATATTTTGGAAAATGTTTTAGTGCTTAATATAAAATGTGATGTCGTTTTATGAATGACATAGAATATTAGGATAAAAATTATGATTGTGATAAAAATGTCATGATAGTAAAAAGACGAGTAAAGATACTAATAATAATAATAATAAAATTGATTATTTTGAGAATATTAAATTCTTTATTTATGTGTGTATATGTATGTCTTTATTAAAATTTTAAAATTATTTTGTGGTGTTGAAAATAGTTAATTTTGAATGAATAATGAGAAGAAAGGGACAAAATTGAGTGTCAACATGCATCGCGGCTTCAATGTCGGTTTGTGTGGGTCCCGCTGCATGATGTGCTTGAAGGGGCCGAGGTTTCAGATTCGATCACGCCCGACCCATAAATTGATGCGAAACCGAGCTGACCCGAAATTCTTTGGGCAGCGGCTGGAATAATGAGATTGGCTTGCAGATCTTGTGATGCACGGTTGAAAAATTATCTGCGTCCGCCACTGCCAGGAATTCCAAAACTCAAAATCAAAAGCTTTCTAAGAAGAAACTCAAAAGTCAACCCTAAATCCCTAATTCCTAAAGCCAAACACAAAAAAAGAAACTCTCTGCGACTGTCATGAATCTTTGATACCATCTTCATCTCTTTCTATTCAATGTAAACTCATCTTTATTTCTTCCTATTTTTTTCATTCTTTGTTAGGTCTTCACTTTTCAATTCTTATTAATTATTTTTTATTATTTTCAAATCCTACTTCTTCAGTTCTTTGTATTATTCAGGTAAATCTCGTCTCTTTTCTAAAGTTAAAGTCTTTATTATAGTATTATTTCATTTTTTAATAATATGATGATTTTATCAATTAAAGAGTAAATGAGATAAATTAAGATGATAATTAATTAAAGTGGAGTTGGTAAAATTAAATGTTAGTTGCAGATGATTCTGAGTTTGTTGTTTTGGTGCGTAAAAGACAGATTTTGGTTTTGGTTATTGTACTGTGGGGCGGGTAAATACAGGTACCGCCCCGCACCCGCTCTAGTTGGTTCGGGTATGGGGATGAGTTGGTGGGTGATGGGGCGGCCCGTAATGAATGGTGAGCGGGTGTGAAATGGGTTTTAGGTGGCGAATACAGGTATGGGGTACCCTTCCCCGCTCCGCCTCGGCCGTTAGCATCCCTAAGTACAAAACTTATCCTCGAAAAGAGAATATTTACGTATTGGTTGGGGGGGGGGGGGAATAAATTAGAACTTGACACATTTGATTCTTAGTAATTTTTTGGAACTTTTCGGATCTACCGAAGTATGAAGTTCAGAGTTAATTTAACAGCTAATAAAAAATTATTTACTTTTGATGTAAAATACATTAATTTTACACATTTCGTTTTTATTAATCTCTTAATATAGCTGATACGAAATTAATGAAGATATTAAAATTGGATTGGATTCTAATTTTCCTTAGAGCAGCATGATTCAATCTGAATATAAGTAGCAATTGATTTCAGACTAAACTCGTATATTTGTTTGCCATTGAAATTATTTCATTTGATTAGTACGTAATAATCTGCTAAGGGAAAATGGGCATATTTGCCCTCAAACTTAAGGAAAAGGGGCATATTTGCCCTCCATCAAAGTTTGAGGATAAATATGTCACTCTCGTTATTAAACTTGTAGAATTTATCCATTTTTAACAGAAATATCACGTGAACGCCACGTGGAAGACACATCAGCAGGTGGGACCCACATCACCTCCTCCACTGCTTCTTCTCCCTCGGCTGAAGCTTCAACAAGCAACAATGGTGAAATTTAATTTAAGATGAATTGAGACACGGTGTTGGTACCAAATTATAGCTAAGAGCAAGACGAACTCAATGGTACTACTCCCAGTCGTCGACTGTAACGTTGTTGGCCGGAAAATTCAAGAAAACGACCAAAAAATTGAATTGGTCGACCGATCGGGTGGGGATGAATTGAAAGTCGTGGATGGGTCCAAAATGTCGGCAAGACGACGGCGAGTCTAATGATACTAGCCTCGACCGTCAACTGTAGTTGTGGTGGCCGGAAATCGTGAAACGGCAGCTAGGGTTCCGGGGCTTTCAAAATGGTGGTTTTACGATTTAGGATGAATCTAACGACGGCGTTGGTATAGAAATGGCGGGGTAGAGAAGTCGGCCACAGTGGTGTAACTACCGTCGATTCTCACCCAACTCGCCGGAAAATGCCAAAAACCGATCGGACAATTGGAGATTTTCGATCTGAAAATTGAGGAGATTTAGGATGAATCGAAAGTGATGGGTAGTGTAGGAATATCGACCTTGATGAGACGAATCGATTGGTGTATGATTCGTCGCCAACGGAGTCCTGTGGTGGCCAAAAACCGAGCTAAGCCGCGGCAGTCACTGTTCCGGCTCTGCGGCGCCACTGTTCACGATCGCGTTATGATGTGGGTCCCGCCTGCTGATGTGTCTACCACGTGGCGTCCACGTGGCATTTCTGTTAATTTTGAGCAAATTCACAAGTTTAATAACGAAAAAGGCATTTTTATCCTCAAACTTTAACGGAGGACAAATATGACCCTTTTCCCATCAACTAATAATGTACTCTTTGTACATTGCTTCACGAAAAATTACTTAATAGTACTAGGCTACTAGCTAATAAGACTATTTAGGATTATGAGACACGTAAAAAGTTTTGATTAGTGATACTCCCTCCTATTCAAATATCTGTTTTAGCCTCGTTTATAATAACTGATATTTTACAAATTAAGAAAATATTTAACTCATTTTATGACATATTTTACCTTGACACTTTCCTAATTCAATGTACAAATTTAATATCGTATACAATAAGTTTTGAAGGATAATTTAATCAAAATTCTCTTTTAAAAAGAGTAAATAAACTCGTTAATTCATGCGCTCAATACTAAATCATCAATTATTTTGGACGGAAGAGATTAAATAAATATGAATAATCAGGTTTTATAAAGAGGATCATATAATCCTATTTCGACCTTTTATATTTGCTGTTAAATCGTGTATCACTGTAATTGGCCCATTATTCACTAATTTCCTCTCTCATCACACTTTGCTTAGTACTACTAATAATGGTAGTTATAAATAAACGCCATTAAAAAAAGGCAAAAGCTGAAACCCCCACAAGAGGGAGAGGCTCTTCTAGTTACAAATTCCACGCAACAAGGAATCAAAAATCAGCCATAAATATCAAAAGGGTGTGTGAGTTCTTGAAAAGGGTGGTGGGTGGTAGTGAAGATGCAGAAGAAAAGGTGGAGGAGAGTGATTATTGTGCGCAAGGTGTTAACTTTTGCCATAGCTGCAATAGCCCTTTTGGCTCTTTTATATGTTCATGTCCAATTTCCTGCCTCAGAAATCACAAAGTTGCCTGATAAACTTCCCACGGTACACCCAATACTCCTTATAAATAGTTCTTCAACTGTAAGTTTTATTTGCTTCTCTGATTAATTTTTTTTCGTGATACTTATGAAACCATTGTTTTCTGTTCGTTGTGACTTACTTTTACTGTTTATTGTATATGGAAAGAGTGTAACATGGAACAAAATGGGTATTGGAAGATTCATATATCTGACATCAGCTGGATTGGGATTGAGGTGTAATTTCTTGTTATGATTTGTGATATAGGGTCTGATAAAGTTTTGTGTTTTTTTTAGTTTATTCGATGAAATTGTGGAAATGGAACTTTCATTGAACTTGAAGAAAAATTAATGCAGGGAAGGGAAAATAGGGAGAAATTAAGGGGTCGTTTGGTTGGGAACAAGTTATTCCACCCTCCCACAGGGGATAAGAATAACACTACAATCCCGGGATTAGTTATAACACGATTTTCCCCAACCAAACATGGGATAAATTCATCTTAAATTTAATCCCGGGATTAAAATATCCCTTATCCCTCATACCAAACGAGCGAGCTAAGCTAAAAACTAGTGCTAGTTCATTTCTCAAAAGATTATGAGGGATTACAAATGGGTTTATTTATAGAACTAATCCTGGAGAGTGAAATTGAATAAGTCAACATGCTCCTCCAATATAAGCTGTAACTCTCAATGCTAACTTGAGATTCAAATCATAGTATTAAATTACTGGATTTCATTAAATTGCTGTTTTGGGACGATGGTTTTGTAGTATTTCTTTCATTTTTTTAACTTTTTGTTGTTGGTTATGGTTGTTCTTTAAGGTTTAGGTACTGATCTGAGGTGTTTTATTATTGTAGCAACACGAATCTTCATACCAAAAGCTGAGTAGAGAGCGAAGTTGGACCCAAGAACTTGCCCCACCCCATTTGCCAAAGGCTCCTCTCGTTGCTCACAAGGTTTAATATTCTCTCAAAAATGTATATATAGATCTATCTCTCGAAGAAAATAAGCTTTCTTGAAGTCAATTGAGTTTATGATGGCATTAGTGTTGGGTCTGGTATGATTTTTGACATATGTTTGTAGACATTCAACATAGGGCTGTGTAATAGTAATTACGCATATTTCATGTTTTCACTCCTTTAGATTTGACAGTTAGATGTTGCAAGTCGGCATTGGAGTTTGGACAAGTTATGGAAACCGCCCCCGAATCGCGATTATGTTCCTTGTGTAGCTCCAAGTCCATTATATACATGTAAGTAATTCCTTGTTCCCATACAACACAATTTAAGAAAGTAGCTTTGTTCGTTCATGAATCAAATGTATATGATATTTCTATGTTGCTTATCTTTCGTTGCAATTTGTCTCAGCTCCTCCAGAGTCTCGAGGCTACCTGCTGGTTCATGCGAATGGTGGGCTTAATCAGATGAGAGCTGGGGTCTGTATTCTTTGGATTTATCTTCCTTTCCACGTATTAATGATGTCTGTTTCTCTTTCAATTTCAGGATTTTCCCCCTTTCAGTATCATGATCCACTGGAATATTTATGTTGTTGGACAATAAACTAAACTTGAAGTATGGTTCAGACTGTTGAGGTCTCTTTTTCTGTAAAGACCCAGATGACTAAAACATAAATATTGGACGTAATCCTTATGTGACTATATTAGAAGTTAGGATTAGTTCTTTTGAAGGAAAGAAATGATTCAAAAAGTTTAGTGCTATGACTTAACCTTCTTTTAATTCATTTTGTTGAATAACTTATGATTGATTATTATAACCAATCATTACTTTAACTCATAGAAAATGAAGTTGTGTTACCTTTTCTTTGGGTTTGTGATGGGGGTGGGGGTGGGGTGGGGGGGAATGGGTGGAAGTCTGGTTATGTGAAATGTGCATCTGTAATTAATCATAATCAAACTCAAGATAAATTTATTCAATTGATATGTCTTGTCCCTTAATTCTAGGGTTCACATTTTGATTCTTCCAGAAGACAATTTAGTTCCCCTCAACAAGTATACATGTTTGTTCCCAAATTTTTAGCTCCATATTAATTACGTAATTCTTTACTTTATATGGTGATTGGTCCTTGGTAAATATTTTTTGTTTATTATGTATCCATGAAAATTTTGTCATCCATGCAAATTTCACACAATGTATGCATAAAACATTTAGTTGTCATTGTTTGTTGCTTTGCAGATATGTGACATGGTTGCTGTTGCTCGTATCATAAATGCTACTCTTGTGATCCCTGAGCTTGATAAGCGCTCACTTTGGCAGGACTCTAGG
Organism: Przewalskia tangutica; assembly: GCA_029844215.1. NCBI lineage: Eukaryota > Viridiplantae > Streptophyta > Magnoliopsida > Solanales > Solanaceae > Przewalskia > Przewalskia tangutica. The sequence continues at coordinate 89,290,194 of CM056736.1, read as the reverse complement.
TGCGTAATCATTATTTTTGAACTGTTGGTTGCAAGGGGATCAGCATCCTTTGCATCCTTACAGATTGAATGTACTGTACTTACTACATAACTTGTGTATAAACTGGTGAAATTTACTCTTCTCGGCCTGAATTGCAGCAATTTCTCCGATGTCTTTGATGAAGACCATTTTATTAGTTCTTTGGAAAACGATGTAAGGGTTGTCAAAAAGCTACCGAAGGAACTGGCATCTGCAACTAAAGCAGTTAAGCATTTTAGAAGTTGGTCTGGTGTAGATTACTATGAGGAAGAGATTGCACTACTGTGGGATGAATATCAGGTACATAAAATTTCAATATGGTTCGTCTTTTTGTCAAAATATCAGGTACATATATCTAATCCGCATGCGAAAATGTTTGTTTGTAACTAATGGATGAGATGTAATCTTTTTAGATCATTCGAGCTGCCAAGTCTGATTCAAGATTGGGGAATAATAACCTGCCTCCTGATATTCAGAAGTTGCGGTGCCGAGCTTGTTATGAAGCCCTTCGATTTGCTCCCAAGATTGAAGCAATGGGAAAGGTAACCACTTATTGATGCTTAGTTCAAACACTAACTGTTTCTTTGCCCGAGCTATTTCATTAATTCAACTTCTATTTACAGATGTTGGTTGATAGGATGAGATCCTATGGCCCTTATATTGCTTTACATTTGCGATTTGAAAAGGACATGCTTGCTTTTAGTGGATGCACACATGATCTATCCCCAGAAGAAGCTGATGAGCTGAAGGCAATTAGGTAGATTATTATGGCAAGAACACTTGTTAATATGCTTTAATTTAGTTTTTACTTTAGACACGTGTGAGATTCCTAGCTCACTGTTCTCCTATTTTGATTCAGGTGGGCTCAATTGTGAAGTAGTATACTAATGTTAGAACCACCATATCCAAGAAGTTGGTAAAAAAAACATTCATAAAGAAAAGGATCTCCAGATGCCATACTGATTGATACATTTCTAGTAAAACAAAGAACCTACAATGTCGTGGTTGTTTGTTAGTGATGGGCCTGAATTGGAGCCCTTGCCCTGTCACATCCATCAAGCTTTTTTAAAATGTTCCGTCCTCGCTTTTATTTGCATTAGTAGCATGCCCATTGACTAGATTATTTTAATTTGTGATGTGATGATTGCTATTTCATTGTCTTGATTATTTGTAGGGAAAACACCACATGGTGGAAGGTGAAAGACATTGACCCTGTAGAACAGAGAACTAAAGGCTATTGTCCGTTAACTCCAAGAGAAGTTGGACTATTCCTTTCCGCTCTTGGATTTCCATCAAACACGCCTATATATATTGCTGCTGGAGAGATATATGGGGGTGATTCCCATATGTCTGATCTGTTCTTGCGCTACCCCTTATTAATGAACAAGGTATATGGTCTGCAAACTAGTGTTGTTTCCTTTACATTGGGTATCTTTACTATACAAAGGTGGGGGTAAGGTTTGCGTACACCCCACCCTCCCCAAATCCCACTTGCAGGATTACACTGGGTTGTTGTTGTTGTAGATATCTCACATGATTGTGGATTTTTATGAATGTGAGTAACTTTTAGTGTATTTGTATGAATGTGTGCATGCCCATGAACTCAGAAGGTCTGATCCGTTGAAGGATCTTTTACAGAGTGAATGGCCAGTAGATAGTTTCTAAGTCGATAAGCACGATGAAATAATTTCATCACGGGTGCTATGTGCTATCTAACACATCATGTCACCAGCCAAATTGGTCCCCCAACCAGAACCTATTTGGCTCATCCCATCACCAAACTGCTGTCTAATTTACAACTAAGATCAACACATCAACCCTCAAGACAATACTTAATATGTTTAAACAAGCAATATTATCTCAACAACTTAAACATGATGAGGAAACAATAACCAATAGTTAACTGTAAGTACATTGAGTTACAGTCCATTGAGTACAACTCTGGAGTTGTTTTACATTCAAATCAAACTAAAACATAAGATGAAGATAGTTCCTCGAAGACAATTGTGGGGCTCCCGTGAAACTAATTCCGAAACTCGATGTGCTCAACTCTTGGCCTCAATGTCTGCATAGTCTGAATAACATAGCTGGTACAACTTAAGATTGTCCAGTTAGCGTAATAATCTGAACATATCTTTAGAGGGCATCTGAAGAAAACCATCCACAATTTTTGCTAAATATTAATATTGTCGTTCTCTATAGCAGTATGCTTGGATCTTTTCTTGTGCTATGCAAAGACAATTCATGCTCATTAGCAAGTAAATAGAAGAGAATGGAGAAAAAATGAATAGAATTTGTCTTGGATTTTCTGAAAGATTCGTAAATTTTAACTGAAATGTGACATAAAGTAAACAGGTCACTCGGATATCCATTTAAAGCTGACAATATTTGACAGTCTCTAAAACTTAAGCTATTCTGACCCAAATTAAAGTCATTGTTTGTCAGTTAGGTTTAGTCCAATTTCTTATCATTATGCTTCTTGAGATCCCAAAGAGAACTTATCGGATATCCATTTAAAGCTGACAATATTTGACAGTCTCTAAAACTTAAGCTATTCTGACCCAAATTAAAGTCATTGTTTGTCAGTTAGGGAAGTCCAATTTCTTATCATTATGCTTCTTGAGATCCCAAAGAGAACTTATTTGGTTAGTCTGTCGAGCTACTGAATCTGCAGCATCGGCATTGGCATGAACGAATTGTCTTTTTTACCTTTTTTCGTTTATGATTTGAATTGAATATCAACTTCACAACGTCAAATCTACCAACATATTCCTTCAATTCTTAGTTCCCTATGTATGAAATAGATTTCTGTGTACAAACGCCATATAATCTCAAAACCAAGTACTTCTGATCTATGTGCTAATCTCCCTCTTTCTAAAAGAGTGATTTGCATCTTTCTTGTAGGAAAAGTTGGCTTCTATTGAGGAGCTTGAACCATTCGTCAATCATGCATCTCAATTGGCTGCACTGGACTATATCGTGTCTGTTGAGAGTGACATATTTATTCCTACGTACTCTGGAAATATGGCAAGGGCAGTTGAGGGACATCGTCGATTTCTGGGGCATAAGAAAACAATCAATCCTGATAGGCAAGACCTCCTTTTTCTACACATGCTATATCAGTATCTTGTATCTCCCCATTTAGTGTTTAGTCTGCTTGGAGATTATGATTATCTCCTGCTAATACTTTCCTTGTACAGCAGGAGAACACTTGTCCGGCTTTTTGACAAAGTTGACCAGGGTACAATGAAAGATGGGAAAAATCTGTCCAATCGTATTATTGAAATCCACAGGAGACGGTATGTCAAATGTAGAGATACTTTTATCTGATTGTGAAATATAATCTGGGTGCTGATGGCGTTTTTAATGCTGATCACTTAGATGTCCTGGCAATGTAGTGGTTAGATTTCTATATGAAGCCTAATAGTTATCTGCCAGATATTATTCTTGTCCTATCTTATGAATTACTTTCTTTGTGGTGTGTTTGGGCAAAGGTTTGCAACTGGATGCTCTTAGAAATTCTTTTCTGGCATGGCCAGTAACAAGTGATATCTTTGTTACTTTCATTTTTAGAGCCAAAAACTGAAATTACTATTTTGAGTTTTGTTTGCTCTTACCTACTTCATACAGTAGGTTCTTTGAAATCTTGTGACAAAATTAGTGCCTCTCGGATCTTGGTTCTAATCTGCTGTTCCATCTGCATTGTGTAAAATCATTTTTCATATGATTATTTGATTGAGATATGGATAGTTTACGCAAGTTTCAATACAAATTGGTATCTGATATCATTTCTTTGGTTCTTTTTTGTCTTTATTATTATTTTTTATTGTGCAGGCAAGGATCACCAAGAAAGAGGAAAGGGCCAATTTCAGGTACAAAGGGGACGGATAGATTCCGTTCAGAGGAGGCATTTTATGTAAATCCTTTACCAGATTGTTTATGTCAAAAGGAATCGTCATACACGAACAATTCTCATAGTATCAGGTAGTTCAGATGAAGTACAAGATCCATGTGTTGCATTAGTGATGCTGTTTCAGTCTTATTTACTGACGCTGGAGCAGGCAACGAGCTGATTAGCACGCGGAATGTATATATACAATGAGAATAGATTGTTCCAAGTGATTTATAGGTGTAGATGATTGAAGAAAATAGGTTTCTCCATTTAGCAGAGAGGATTTTGATTGAGATGAGGCTCCCCGTGAAGGGGAAACTGATCAAGTCAAATTAAGAGCAAACATGTCAAAATTTGTATAGATGGAGGGCCTCAATATGCAGATGTCTGTTTTCTTATTTACATTAGCTCCTTTTTTTTGTATCTATTTATTCTTGACATTCTCAACAAAAGAAAGCTAATCAATTGAAAACTCCATCAAATAGTCTCCTTGTAAGTTGGTGCCTGGAATTGAGCAATTCGTAACTGCTACTTTCATGGTATATTTATCTTTTGGTTTGACCTGTGGTTGATATTTTTGAATTTGTTTACTAGAGCAACCAAAAATTGGAAGAAAAAGAGAGGCAAACTTGTTGTGTTAAGAACGATAACTTCAAATATCAATACATTGTCATTTTGAACTTAGTTAGCTTACATTTAACTATAAAACTTCATGGACTTAAACATAGCTAAAGTGATTGTTTTAACAAAAATAACCAAGTGATTGTTTAATGAAAATAACAAAAATTGGAACATGAAGTTCTTGCTAGCCGGCTTGAACACCATGACCCAAATATGAACTCTCTGCATCAAGTATTAAAAAAACATTAACTAATTAGAATATTCAAAAAAAGAGCATTGAACAAATATGATTTCAATAAAGATTTATAATGTTGCAGAGATTCACGTACACACAAATTAAGTACCAAATTACCACTTTAAGTTTACACTTGCAGCATGCACACACACAAACTAAGTACCAAATCACCACCTTTAATAAAATTATCAAACTAGTCCAAACTCCAAAACACCATTAAACTACCCAAATCAACCAATTTTAAATCTAATACCTAATCAATTAATTCAATTAAAAAATTGAGTACAAGCATAGCTATTCTATATTAGAAACTAGAATACAAGTCTAAATTCAGTTAATTAAAAATTACATAAACGCAATTGAAAAATTACAAATCGATAACAACAAATTGAACATCAATATTTTCAATTATCAAAACCTAACATCAAAAATTTGACAGAGTTGTGACTTGGAAGCACATAAATTAAGTATGGTCTTACCGAAAAACTCAAACGAATGGATGGTGGTCGAAATTCTTCCGGAAGAACCAGATCCAAGGACAACAATGGTGGAATCAGTGGAAAATAGATATCGTTAATTGAGAGTAGAAAAATTCACAAGTGCACTGGAGAAGAGAAATAAAATAGGAGAAATCTGAAAGGGGTTTTGAGAAATAATTGAATTTCATTGGTAAAGATGGATTTGAAGAAAATAATTAAGGATAGAAGTGAAGAAGACGAAAGACCTCCCATTTATTTCTCCATCTCTTTCTCTGCGCTTTCTTTATTTCTCTTCTCTTTCTCTGTAATCTCTTCATCAAATACATAGGCTTTTTTCGTTTATCTCTTTAATTGATAGGTAATTATTTTTTTAATGGGCCCAACATATATAATACTAATACTAGTATATGTATACATAGGTGTTAGACATATTTCATATATCTATTTTGAGTCATTTTCGATTAGTATTTTACCCATTTTTGTTGTGTCTAGTACATTTTTAGGGTTGTTTTTCTTTCTTTTGAGTCACATCGGTTCAAAAAGGCAAAATGGCAAAATGGAGCGAAAAATGGGCATAAAAGGAGGTCCCGAGGCAAAAAAAGATCGAAAATCGATGACTCATAAAAACCACAACAGCATCGCGGTGCCCAGAGGCAGAACTGCGGTGCCAAAGCAAAGGCTCGCAGGACTTTCAAAGACCGGATGCGTTCATCTGAATCGCGGTGCCATTTATTCAGAAGGCTGCAGGAGTTTCGACAGCGGTCGACTGCAGAACGCGGTGCCGTCTAATTTTTCGATTCGAGTTAGAATTGGCCAAGGGAAATAGGGTCCCTAGGGCACGAAATTGATACCTATTTAAAGCCCTAGGGATCAGTTTTTAGGAGGGGAGTCCATTCTTGAACACAAGAATAACACAAGGCACTTGGAGCAATAATTGGAGACTTTAATCTTCGTAATTTTCTATCTTTAGTTTTATTTCAGTTTTATGTTGGATATTGTGTTAGTTCGTAGCATGTCTATGACTAGGAACTAAACACTTAATTATGGCTTTCCTTATAATTCACTTGAACCTTTATTCATGATTTGATGCAATAGTTTGATTACTTCTTCAGTTGTTAAGATCTATTCAATAATTGATGTGAATGCTTGATAGTTAATTGATTACTAAATATCATCACATATATGACTTCGAATCAACAACCGAGAGGAGAGATTTGAATATGCTGTAGTTGAATAGACATAGGTTAAAATCGTGGACGACAGTATCCCGATACTTGTGTAGTTTTATAGGTTACTGTTCTTAATCCTCCTATGTGGTAAATCCTATCATAGAAATATAGAAGGGTTTTGCACTGGGGTTGAGTGATTATATATCCTAACCGGAATATAAGACAGTCTAGTTAACTGCTATCTTTAACATAGAATAAGAATCATTCTAGAACGCATTAAGGATTGAATAAATTGGATAGTTGATGATTTTGGAAGCCCTAATTCCTTCATAATATGAATACAACCTAATTAGTTTACTTATTTCTTGCAATCATTCCAGTAGTTAAATAAAAACCTCAATCAATATTCGTTCGCCAAATAGATAACACAAAATAGATGTTCGGTGCTAAGAAACCAGTCTCTGTGGACGATATTCGGTCTTACAGACTATATTACTTGAGAGTTGAGACGATACGTACACTTGCGTTTTGCGCGTGTGAAAACCGCCTAACAAGCATCTAATATCGAACCATCTATTTTTATTTCTAATTTGGCTTTATTTTTATTTTTAGTTTTATTGTTATTGTTAGAACCGTGTGTCGTGATCTGTTTGTTGATTGTGATCTATTTCAGGAATTTAGTGTATGCGAAGTAGGAGAAGAGCAGACACTCTTATCCCTCTGAACTCTGAGATTGAGAGACTTTGCAGACAAAACAGGAAAGATAAAAGAACTGCTGAATTGTTAGCAATGGGAGATCAGCAGAACAACAATGGGATACCAGTAGATGGGTTGAATAATGAGGTACTGATTGCCCCGGGACAAGTCCCACCACCTGCGGAGATGAGTTTGGGGGACTATGTTTTTCCCACAGTCACGGGAGCAGATACTTGCATCAGGCTCCCATCTATAGGGGCTAACAATTTTGAGATCAAGTCAGCCATCCTGAGCATGGTCCAAAACACAGTACATTTTGGGGGACTGCCATCTGAAGATTCCCACATGCACATTGCAAACTTCCTGGAGATGTGTGCTACTTTCAAATACAATGGTGTCACTAACGATGCCATCAGACTGAGGCTCTTCCCATTCACACTGAGGGATAGAGCCAAAAGTTGGTTGAACTCACTGCCTGCCAACTCCGTCACTACCTAGCAGGACCTGGCCCAAAAATTTCTAGCAAAGTTCTTCCCTCCTTTCAAAGCATCAAAGTTAAGAGGATAGTTGAACAATTATTACCAGGTGGATAGTGAGTCGCTCTATGATGCATGAGAGCGATTTAAGGATCTGCAGAGGAAGTGCCCACATCATGGCATAGAGAAGTGGATGTTGGTCCACATCTTTTATAATGGGCTGAGTGGTACTACGCGTACCATCATTGATGCAGCAGCAGGGGATGTCTTCATGAAAAAGAGTGTCAATGAGGCACATGATTTACTAGAGGATATGACAGCCAACAACAATCAGGGAGCAGATGACAGGTCAGTGACCAGCAGGAAGGCCATGGATATTCATGAATTAGATGTAATCACTACCCTGAATGCACAGGTAGCCCTTCTGACAAAGCAACTGCAACAGAACACCATGACTGCGAATGCAGTCAAGATGCCTGTAAATTGTGAGATTTGTGGAGGCCCGCATTATTTTGACAGATGCACAGCAGTTGATCCCAACAATGTGTCAATGGAGCAGGTTCAGGCGGTTGGGAACTTTCAGAGGCCTTACAACTCCAACACGTACAATCCAGGGTGGAGAAATCACCCTAACTTTTCATGGAGGAACGACCAACCCCAGCAGTAGACATATCAAAGTGGTTACCAGAACCAGCAGGGACACAATCAGGCCACTTCATCCCAACAGTTTAGGCCACCTGCACAGCAGCAGGAAAATCCTTATGAACTGAGAGTTGCACTGCTCACACTGACCAACTCACAGAATCAGTTCATGTCAGAAACTAGATCCTCTCTTAGGAACTTAGAAACACAGGTTGGGCAGCTTGCAAAGTTGGTAACCAACAGGAAACAGGGCGCTCTCCCAAGCAATACAGAGGTGAATCCTAGAGAATAATGTCAAGCAGTAAGCAGTTGGGGCACGTTGCTCCCCAGCCCGCAGTGGTAAGTGAGAATGAGGGTGAGAAGGTAGTTGAAGAGAAAGAGGGGGTCACTGAGGACCTCCCTACAGTTGAAAAAGCTCCACCAACACCTTTGAGGGAATATGTTGATAAAATCCCTTACCCTCAGAGGCTACAAAGGAAGGCAGTTGACAAGCAGTTCTCCAAGTTCTTTGAGGTGTTCAAAAAGCTACACATAGATATTTCATTCATTGAGGCGCTACAACAGATGCCCGCATACTTCAAGTTCATGAAGGAGATACTTGGAAAAATGAGGAGGCTAGCGGATTATGATACAATGTCATTGCCAGAGGAGAGCAATGTCATCTTGCAAAAGAAACTGTCTCATACGCTTAAGGATCCAGTGAGCTTCACCTTGCCCTGCACTATTGGTAGGGTGACATGCAACAGGGCGTTGTGTGATCTAGGAGCTAGCATCAATCTAATGCCCCTATATGTCTTCAAGAGGCTGGGTTTGGGGAAGCGAAGCGAAATGATAAATCTGCGACTAAGCCAGGCGTGGTGCATCCCAAAGGCATAATCGAAGATATGTTGGTTAAGGTATGAAAGTTCTTCTTTCCTACAGACTTCCTTATTCTTGATATGGAAGAAGATGATGAGATACCAATTATCTTGGGGAGACCATTCCTTGCTACTGGGAGAGCCTTGATTGATGTGGAAAATGGGGAACTGAGACTCAGGGTTCAGGAAGAGGAGATAGTGTTCAAGGTGTTCAAATCCGTCATTGAGTCTCATGCCATTGACAAGTGTTTCGCAACAAGCACAGCTTCCCAAATTCGGCCGGTCAGGGCCAAAGCTAGGAGACCATCCTCTGATATTAAACCCACAGTCGTGAGTGGCAGGAACAAAAATTGATGAGATGAAAGCCCTCGAAAAGGTAAGTATTACTGAACCCCCTCTGGTGAAGAAGAAAAATAGAATGAGAAAGAGGAGGATGATTATGAAATTGATAGGTTGTGGGATTAAATTACCCCAATGATTGTTTATAAGAGGAACTTGCGTCCGGCTAAAAGACGTTAAAGACAACGCTACTTAGGAGGCAACCCAATGTTTAAATTATGTAATTTATTTTAATTAGGACAGTCTCACTTTTGGTGTGTTTGTTATGTTGTGATGCCAGGTGAAGGACTCAGATGATGGAACATGAAGGAAAGGGCGAAAAGACACGAAATTGAGTCAGCACCGCTGTATCGGTCTGCAGCACCGCGGTGTCAAATCTTCAGGAAAGCCTCAGTACTTTATGCACCGCGGTTCCACAGAGGCAGAACCGCGGTGCCAGTTCACGATCCCCAAAAATTTGAAAAGACCCGGAATCGCCAAATCTCCTCCCACAGATACCGTCACAATGCAATATCCGTCGTCGCCACCACCACCATTTTGAGTCGTTGTACGTCTGTAAGTCATCCCTGTTTCATCTTTGAGTCATACACATTTGGGACAATGTGTCAGTTAAGACTTGTATTTTCTTATAATTTTGAGTCGTTGATTTGTGTCTTTTATGTGTCTATATGAGTCACAATTTTTTTGTTATCATACATGATGTAGTTCCTTGTAACGCCTAGTGAATTAAGTAGGATAATGTAATGGAATGACATGCAAAAATCTGTGTGTTTAAGTTAAATATGCCAAAGATTCATGAAAATCTTATTAGTTGGAATATTGTGTGGTTAGCCTGTGTATGTCAATTGCGAAAAATGTCCTGCATGCTTGCTATTTGAGGCGAAATAATTAGGATGTACATGTTAGGGGGAGGATTCATGCATTTCTTTGTTAGCTCTTCTTACCTTTCATTACCTACACTGACAATGAATTGTATCTCTAGTCATCCCTTTGAGCCTAAAATAAAAAGTTATTTCTTTGACACCCCAATTCTCTCATGTGCCATAAGCAATAACTGATGATACGGAGGAAAAAGAAAGTGAAAAAGAAATACAAAAGAGAGCAAAAATAAATTATGCACCCCAATTAAAATATGAAAAAACTTAAGTTTGGGGGTGTCAATGCGAATGTGTATGTTCCGCTCTCAACAAAAAGAGAAAATGGAGTAATGGGTATGAACTAAAAATAATACAACAAGGAAGAGAAACAAGTTGAATGAAAAGCGCTTATGGTACGTAATTTGAGCCTAAATGTTTATTTTTATCTACCCCTGCCTAAGCCTACATTACAACCATGAAAAGTCCTGATGATCCCTAGTATGTATGTCCATGATTAGTGGAGAATGACAAGTAAACAGACTATAATACCTTGACAAAAATGCAATGACATTGACATGCATAGGTTAGTATTCATGCTTCCAGTGATTGTGACTGAAATGAATCTGCGAAATATCTAACTTGAAATTCTAGATTGTTCAATGCATGCTATATTTATTCCTACATATTGTCCTAACTAACGTTCATGTTTCTAAGTGACATTTTGCAACTGCTTGACGTGAGTCTTTGAGTCTTTTTGATTTTATTTCTTTGTTTTATTTTCTTCTTTGCTTGAGGGCGAGCAAAGTTTAAGTTTGGGGGTTTGTTAGGCATATTTCATATACCTATTTTGAGTCATTTTCGATTAGTATTTTACCCATTTTCGTTGTGTCTAGTACAGTTTTAGGGTTGTTTTTCTTTCTTTTGAGTCACAGCGGTTCAAAAAGGCAAAATGACAAAAAGGAACGAAAAGTGGGCATAAAAGGAGGTCCCGGGGCAGAAAAATGTCGAAAATCGATGACTCGTAAAAACCACAGCAGCACCGCGGTGCCCAGAGGCAGGACCGCGGTGCCAAAACAGCAGAAACCCGCAGAACTTTCAGCACCGGAGTGCATTCAGACAGAACTGCGGTGCCATTTATTCAGAGGGCTGCAGGAGTTTCGGACCGATGTGCTGACCTGCAGAACCGTGGTGTCGGTAAGGAATTTTTCAGTTCCGAGTTGGAATTGGCCAAGGGCAATAGGGTCCCAAGGGCACGAAATTGATACCTATTTAAAGCCCTAGGGATCAATTTTTAGGAGGGGAGTCCATTCTTGAACACAAGAATAACACAAGACACTTGGAGCAACAATTGGAGACTTTAATCTTCATAATTTTCTATCTTTAGTTTTTATTTCAGTTATATGTTGGATATTGTGTTAGTTCGTAGCATGTCTATGGCTAGGAACTAAACACTTAATTAGGGCTTTACTTATAATTCACTTGAACATTTATTCATGATTTGATGCAATAGTTTGATTACTTCTTCAGTTGTTAAGATCTATTCAATAATTGATGTGAATGTTTGATAGTTAATTGATCACTAAATATCATAACATATATGATTTCGAATCAAAAACCGAGATGAGAGATTTGTATATGTTGTAGTTGAATAGACATAGGTTAAAATCGTGGACGACAGTACTCCGATACTTGTGTAGTTTTATAGGTTACTGTTCTTAATCTGCCTATGTGGTAAATCCTATCATAGAAATATAGAAGGGTTCTGCACTGGGGTTGAGTGATTATATATCCTAACCGGAATATAAGACAGTCTAGTTAACCGTTATCTTAACATAGAAGAAGAATCATTCTAGAACGCATTAAGGATTGAATAAAGTGGATAGTTGATGATTTTGGAAGCCCTAATTCCTTCATAATCTGAATACAACCTAATTAGTTTACTTATTTCTTGCAATCATTCCAATAGTTAAATAAAAAACCCAATCAATATTCGTTCGCCAAATATATAACACAAAATAGACTATCGGTACATAGAAACCAGTCTCTGTGGACGATATTCGGTCTTACAGACTATATTACTTGAGACGATACGTACACTTGCGTTTTGCGCGTGTGAAAATCTCCTAACAAGTTTTTGGTCCTCAATCACCTCGGGCCCTGGGCCGTCACCCTAGCCCAACAAGGCAAAAGGTCGGCCCTGATAAGTAGAGAAAATGAGTCCTCTTTACTTCATTTTACTTGCTTACGTAATTAATCATTCTTTTCGAAAATAAGTGGGGAACATATTCTTCCATCAACTTAACTTATATTTTGGCTTATTGAAAATGCTTATATATCTAGGTATTTTGTAGGACTATCATAGCATTTACCTAGTATGATACATGTATCGTCATTTAATTCTACTTATTCCCCTTTTTTCAAATACATGTATCCAACTGTACATGTATCCTTATATTAGTATTCTAAACTAAATTCATGTATCACATAAATCAGAAACTATTTTCTTCTTCCAAAACAAGATTCACATTTCAGCACTCCTTTTTGAACATTATGGTGAAATTTCAAAAATATTCTTTAATTTCTCAAATACTTTTTCATCAAACTCTTCCAAGATTGCACATCAGCATTCTTCTTAAGAGTTCGGATAATTTTCATCATTTTCTTCAAAATATCCCCATTTTCTTAGAAGTCGTTTTTTTCTTGCTATTGAGGTTGTCATTTTCAAATTTCCACTGATTATGCTTTAGAACGTATATCATCAGTTTCATCATAATATTCCTCCTCACCGATGCTCTCCTCTTTTGGAGATCTCTCAGTAGCATGAGTTCTTCTTCATCACTTTCTTAACGCCTCTATATTCTGCTTCTGCACTCGAACGAGATAAAGTGGCTTATCTTTTGGCAAACCAGGATATGAGGTTTTCCCCTAAGAACACACAGTAGCTGAAGGTGGAGTGTGGCATGTCCGGACAGCCTGCCCAATCAGCATCCGTATATGATAACAATTTGGTCGATGCTTAGGGGTATAAGTGTAATCCATAATCAAGTGTGTCCTTAACATATCGAATGATACGCTTAAGGACAGTAAAATAAGGCTCTTTGGGGCATGTATAAATAAGCATATCTGCTGAACAACGTAAGTAATATCAGGCTTGGTGAATGTGAGATATTGTAGTACACATGCAAGACTCATGTAAAATATGGGATCAGACACATGATTACCATCAACAACACTAAGCTTTGATTTAAAGTCAATCGGAGTGGACATTATCTTGCAGTTTGACATTTTAGCCCTGTATACTATCTCTTCTACATATTTGCGCTACCAAAAAAATATAGAATCTGCAGATCTAGTCACTGGTATCCCCAAAAATAACTCAACTTCCCTAAGTCAGTCATGACAAATTTGGTTTTGAGCAATGTAATAATCTTATCTTTCAATAAATCAGAAGAGACGGTAAGCACAATGTCATCCACATATAACAACAAGTAAGTGGTGTTATTACATCGATGAAAAATAAAGAGAAAAGTATCACACTTGCTACATACAAACCCAATCTGCATAATATATTGTGCAAAGCTATCATACCACGCTCGAGGGGCCTGTTTCAAACCATAAGGTGACTTAACGGATACGACATACATACTGCGGGCCTGCTGGATGTACAAAATTAGGAGGAGGATGCATAAAAATAGTTTCTTTCAGATCCCCATGTAGAAACGCATTATTCACAACAAGTTGATGAATCGGCCAACGCTTACCCATAACAATGCTCATAAATGTGCGAATAATGGTCGGTTTAACAACCGAATTGAATGTCTCACCATGATCAATACCCTTCTGCTGAATAGTGTCATTAGTCATTAGTCTCGCCGTATACCTTTCTAACTCATAACTATCTCTATATTTGTGAGGAAAAAGCCATATGCATCATATCACATTCACCCCCTCCGGTCGAGGGACCAAATCTCAAGTGTGTTGTTTCGTTAAAACATTGAATTCCTCACGCATGGCCGCATTCCAATTTGGGTCTAGTTTGGCTAATTTTGGATTTTTAGAATTGGGGATATGATTTCTGTGGATAGGTTAAATTGGACTTTGGGTTTGAATATTTTGTATTGGGCATGAGTTTCCATACGGTGTGATGGTGTTGGTTGGGTGTGTTTGCTGAGTGTCGGGTCGAGTTCACTGTTGGGTTTGGTAATCGGGTATTGGGAAAGTTTGTCGGTCGGATGAGTGGGTTCACTGGCGGGTGCGGGTTGTATAACTGATGTGGGTAGGTCGATGTTGGAGACAGTGGTGGGGTTGTGGGTTGTCTCTGATCTGGGTAGATATAGGTTGGGTGAGATTGACGATGTGGGGTACCATGTCGGTGGTGGGGAGGGACCGGTTATCTGGTTTAGTGATGCGGCTATATTGGTATGGTATGGGTTTCCGATAGCTGGTGTCGGTATGGGTTGGTTTTGGGATTGCGGCAGCGATACTGAGCTTGTGACAGTGATCGGTGATGGTACCGAGATGGTGGGCCGATTGCCGGTGGTAGTGGAAATCAACGGTGATGGTGAGTAGTGGAGAGACAGAGACGCCCTGTTAAGATCAGTAGAGGAGGCAGTGGGTGGTGGTAATGGATTGACGGTGGTGGACTGACACAGTTCACGGAGGATGACGAGAGAGAGGTTAGACTCGTCAAGGAAATTATAGTCCGCTTTTCGGAACTTTTGGATGTTCAAAAATGGAAAGATTGTTTCATTGAACATGACAAGACACAATAATTTTATGGGAAGACACGTCATAGCACAGATAAACCCTATGATTAGATGGAAAATCTAAGAACAAACAAGGAGTGGTGCGGGTGCAAGTTTATGTGGGGTTGTAGAAGCAATATCCGGGTAGCACAGACAGCCAAAAATTCATAGGTTCTCATAAGTTGGGATCCTACGGAATAGAATTTTGGTGGGTTTTCTATTTTAAAGGGTTTGGGTGGGCAATATATTTAGAATATATTCGGCCATTTTAACGACATAGACCCAAAAAGGGGGAGAGACGTGAAACATGGTGGTACGAATCATGTTATTGATAGTGTGAATGATTTGTTCGGCCTTGCCATTCTGGAAGGAGGTGTGGGGACACGAGAATTGGAAAACCATGACGTTAGTAGAGCAAAAATTATGAAAAGCTAAATTATTGAACTCACGACGATTATCATACTAAAGTGATTTTATGTCTTTTTTGAATTGTGTTTTGACATAGACACGGAATGCAAGATACCTGGCAAACACTTTAGACTTGCATTTAAGCAGATAGATCCAGACAAAGTGAGAATAGTCATCCAATAAGACGAGATAAAATTTATGACTCAGTGAGCTAGTAATAGGGGATGTCCATAAATCGGCATGAACAATGTCAAAGGGAGAATACGTAACACTTGAAGAAGATTGAAACGGAAGACAAACATGTTTGCCTAAAGGACAAGAAATACACTGTTAGGAAAATTTGTCATTATTACAACGAAAAAATTATTGTTTCTAAGAAAACTAAAATAGGGGCTCATGAATGTCTAAGTCTATTGTGCTAGGTTGACGGAGAGATTGTTGCTAAAGCGGTGAGAGAAGTGACATAGGATGTTAGAGATGTGGAAGGGTTGACACTAGCGGCGGATGTTGATAGGAAAATATAGAGATCACCCTCACCATTACATCTCGTAAGGACTTTCTCGGTACGGAGGTCCATTACAGAAAATTCAAATGAGTCAAAATTAATTGAGACGGAATTATCGGTGGTAAATTTTCTAACAGGGATTAGGTTTTTGATGATGTTAGGAACATATAAAACGTAATTCAAGGGGAAATGGGGATGCGATTGTGGGGTTAATGTGTGGTCAAACCCTTGAATTAGAATGCGATGACCATTTCCTATCATAATAGATTGTGGAGTATTTAAATTTTGTAGTTGAGGAAGATTACACGAATTATTGATGAGGTGAGATGTGGCACCCGTATTCATATACCACGCATTATCGAGATGCCGATGATTCAAAGTGCCGAAAGTCTGGCCCAAAATAGAGTGGGGATGGCCAGTACCGGATTGATGGGCTCCAGGTATTTGGGCCTGATTTAGGTGGCCCGTCGGCTATCCTGGAGCGGCCTGGTTGGGGACTAACAATTGGGTCGCGGATGGAGTGCCTGAAATTGGGCTGGATGGTTTCCAGATATTGGGTCGCGGTAGGAGATGGTTCGCAGCTGCTGGAGAGTTGTCTCTGGATGTTGGGCTCCTGTTGAGGGCTCAGGTCGTGTCCAGCCAGCCATGGCAATGGTTGTTTGGTGCTGCCATACGGACTGCCGAAGGTTGGGTGAGAGAAAAAAATTATGAGGGGTTCGGGACGTATACGAGATATGTGTGAGGCCATATACGAGGTGTATAGCGGCGTAAGTAGGTTATATACGTGTAATTTCGGTTGTAAACTACGTGTATATCGACTTAGGGAGGCCGTATACGGGTAGTATATAATGGCTGGAGAGGTATATCAATCGTATACATGTGTATATCGGCGTATATGGGTTGTATATGAGGGGTATACGGCCTGTTGAAGAGATACAGAGGGAAATAAGGTGGTATATCAGTCATATATTAGGTGTATACAAGGTTGTTTGTAGAGTATAAGGGCTGGACAATTGTATATCAGCGTATATCAGATGTATACATGTGGTATACTGGCGGTTAGGTGTCGGAAAAAGAAAGGGAATGGCGGCCAAATTTTAGGTTTTAGGTCGGGAAGGTTATTGGCTCTTGATACCATGTAGAATTGTATTAATCTTCCTTTGGGAATCTTTCTCATTAATACAAATATATATAGTATACAATGTGAAATCCTAATACTATAAGAATCCTAAATCTACCATAATTATAAATCACAAAATATTACACAATATTTGAAGTATAATAATATGTTGTACACGTTAATAAAATGGATTAAAGAGCAAGATTTAATCTACCCAATTAAGTATCTCAATCTAATGCCTACAGAACCCTGTAAAAATAAAAGATCACAAAGTTCAGTACATTCAGAATGAAAGATCCCAACAGCTAATGCAACACGAGAAAAAAAACAGCTCATTATACTCTTGAACAAACAATATGAGTTTTAATTGCATGTTTTGTTAATGATTACATTCGAATTATCGGATCCATTTGGACATCCAACAAGCTTGGAAATTATATCTTTACTTCCTAGATCGGAGACGAAGATGATGATAAGACTTTCAAAAATCTAAAAAACTCCAATCAGTGCCTAATAACATGTCATCATCAAGAATTGAGATAATAGATAGATGTGCCAATCATAGATTGTAAAATATTATGATACTATAGGGTCTCATCAAAATAACCTTCGCCCGACTCCCTAATATAAATAAGGATTGAATATATATAGTGCGTGACTCTTTTATTTTACACTTATCTCATAAATAATGAGAAAACTATAATCAACTATTGAATGACTTAAGAAATTCTTTTCTTCTTTCATTCAATTCCCCGACCAAGGTCTTAATTAGTCGTTTATAATTCATGATAACATAGAGCTTAAACTCATTATCAAGACTTCAAGAGTTGACGAATTCCATCTTGATCAATTATTAATTTTACAAGAATTTAATCATACCCAATATTCTTTTAACCTTTTTGGTAGGGACATGGGTGTGCAGTTTCAATGTACAACAAATAATTATCAATTATTATAATGATCTCATGTTAAAGGAAACTCTTACATCACATTATTCAAAATAGTATCCCATTGACAGCTAATATCCCCACGACGGAATTCTAATTTTTCCGGTCATTCTCCTTTCCTCTTTCTCCTAAAAACAAAATTAAATTTCATCCGGCACTTAACGACATTAAAAACTTCATCTATGTGACTTGAGATGGGAAAAGGTCAATACTCCTTGTGGACAGAGCTTTTTAAGATCCATTATCGTGTTTACGAATTTATCGACCACATTCTCCCACGCCGAAGTCCACAGACGTACCATCGACTTCTGATGATGCACTCTGATATCGTTTGGACGCAGCCGTCCTTTTGTGGGTATACGGTACAATATCTAATGATCTGTTGCACACCAAACACACTAAATCTGATTGTATTATCTGTTTCTATGCTTATGTTGCTCCTCATTTCATTACTGCTTCTGTGCTTATGTTGAAATAGTTAAATAGCAGTAAATATTTAATTGAACAACCATTTTCACAAACACGAAGGTGAAATTAAGTTTCATCCTTTTTTATAACCAAGTGAAGCCCAGTTGCGACTTGATAAACAGCAAACTAACATAGAAAGCTATAGAAAGTCATGAACTTCGCTGCCTTCTTTGAATTACATACCCGAATAACCATATATGATTACATTTTCCACACACTCGTGGTCCATGAGCACATTATTTGGAGCGATAAGTCGATGTACAACAATTGAAGGATGAGACATCCGTCATATTTCAAAGGAGTAAACTTCATAATGAATATGAGTATGCAAGGATCTTGTATTTAAATTCAGAGTAGCTACTTATTAGCAAAAGTTGCTCAAAACTAAGTACAAACAGCACTTGCTACACGTAAAATAGTACCTGACGTAGAATCAGGACTGACCGGGACATGGATGAGACAACCAAATAGAATACTTGAGTTCTCCACTTCTTACTTTTCCAGATTCCTTTCAGTGTTCCTTTAACTGGTCTAGCCTTCTAAATGTACGAACAAATTTCCTCTGATGCCCAAACAAAAATATCTAGCTGGCAATCTAACTAAATAAATGACTCTTGAAATCTCTACAATAACATCAGTATCGTCCTGTCAAGGAAACATTCCTTCCAGATACTCATCCATATTTTCATTATCCGGATTATCAGATGAAGTTGAAGCCTTCGACCCTCTACTCCTGCCTTTCCTTCGTTCATAATTATCATCCTTATTTTCATCATCACTTACAGATCTTCCCCTTTTCCTTCGATGCTTATCTTTCATGTTTTCTCTAGATTGTTCCTTCTCTTTCCTCTTTTTGTAAAGAAGCTTTTCTGCACATCTCTCACAGCCTACCAATTTCACCAGGGCCTGTTTGTTTTCTCCTGCTTCAACATATGAAAAATTCACCTCGTAGCTAGCTAGACCATTTTTCTCATTGCAGTGTTTGTTACCACAGACAAATTGCCCTTTTCCAGACATCACTTCCTTTTCGGTCCTCCATCTCAGACCAATCTTGCCACACTTATAGTGTGTCATATCAGCTATGCAATATTCTTTGAAAAGCTTGTCATAGTAGCGCTTCACCAGCCTTTGCTCCCAAGATGGATTCATATCATCTTCCTCAGTTCGTATGAACCGGTATCCTTCTCTAAGAGTATCCTGATCTGTTTTAACAGGCAGCTTTTCTTGTGTGAATCTCTCTCCTCCATAAAATCCAACATAATCATTAACGAACTTCTTGTGGCGATCATAAGCATTCAGGCCTCGTATGTGATCTTGGTATTGCTGTTTTCTTGTTTGTCTATCAAAGATAGCCTGCTTAAGAGACCCAAATGAAGCCATTATTTTCTGAGCAGGATGCAAAATCTCCCTGTTTATGTCTTAAAAAATACGACAACAAAGGTTTCGGGTTTAATCCACGTTAAAGACAGCAAAACAAGGTTAAACAAGGTTTTTTCTTTGTCGCTTTGCTTTTTAAGTTTCTTGATATCCTTGAGTTGGTTGCCACAATCTCCTGCAGAAGTAATTAATCCAGTCAGAAAGCTAACTAGCAAGAAGAATTAAAGATTAATCAGCCAAGTCCATTACAAGGGAAAGAAAGGCATAGAAGTAGCAAGGTTACCAGCACTCAACAATCACTAAGCAGCGTTACTAATTGAAGGGCATGCTTGAGATAATCTGACTGGCTTCATAAAGAAAAATCCATATATATTGGAGTAACAATTAACACCAATTAAACATGTAGATAATATGCCAGTTTATCATAGTTTTCTGTTTTGAAATGAACATGTTACCAGATAAACATGTTTATCATAGGTTTCTAAATTTTAATTAGTTCTAGAAGTTCAAGTACACAAAAGCAAAAGCCAGATCAAAACAGCTCTTGCGAGCAGAGGCACTGATTAACTGATTGTTTGGCTTATATGCTTCCGTGCAATCATGCGGGAAGCAAGGAACCAGCAAGGCAAATTTTGGCACAAAGTCAGACCTCAAAACCTGATTACTATGCGAGGTAGTGGTTGTTGTATCAATATAACCAATTTTTTAGAGCACCCAGAGTTGATTTTTTTTATAGGTACAAAAGGTTGATTTAAATAATTCTTACACAACGTTACATACTCAATGAAAGACCTTGTATATTGGTCGTGTATATGGCCTATATTTACTTACCATATTATTAGAAAGGAAAAGGGTCAAATTTACCCCCTCTAACTATGTTTTATGGAAGACATTTGTCCTCCGTTAAACTTTAGGATCAAATATACCCTCATCGTTTGCAAATTTGTTAAATTTGCCCTCATTTGGACGGAAAGTTGATGTGGACGCCACGTTGGATCCATGTGGATGCCACGTTGGATCCATGTGGATGCCACGTTGGATCCACGTGGACATGGCATGTGGGAGCCCAAAAACAACGATGGCGACGACAAGATTAATGGTATCAGCCAGCAACACTATTTCCCGGCGTTCGCTGCCTCTCCCTTTCCCGAAGTTCCACGCCACACTACCATCGTCCTCCCTCGTGAAACCACCAGCCAAACCACCGGTATCTCGTCTCCCACTGCTCCAATGAACTGGAGCGAACCACCACAACGCAAACTGAACCCCCACCAACGACCCAAAATCAGCCAGCTCCCATCTCCGGTGAACGGAGCTTATTCAACGCTTTAGTCAGGAAGCAAACCACCTTTCTATCTATACTAGTAATTTATGGTGTAGCCATCTTCTTTTTTCTTCTTTACCTGGCCGCTGCTTTCTTATTTAAATCCCATTTTTTGTCAAGCACATAAATGAAGGGATCGAAGAGATTATGGCAGAAATCGATCCTCCCATCCCCTTTGTTTTAGCAACTTATCCTTGATTGGGACATTCTTGTTTTAATGCGCGAAGATGGTGATGAATCGTTCTCATATATTGCCTGAATCTTTTCGATTGTTCTCTGGTTACGCTAGATTTTGATAAAAGAAATGCAACCAGTGACGAAACACGAACCGGTCGAATCTTTTAGATTTGATCGTATTTTAGTTCCCACACCGTCGCTCGGACGTTTCGCCGTTAAAGTGACGCCGATGAATGACGCCGTTAAAGTGACGCCATGCCGGTCATCACTCCGACAATGATAGCGGCGGTCTTTGTGGTGGCGGTCATCACACGCTTTCTCTTCCCTCGTCACTGTCGCAACATAGGTTTCTCAAATGTGGCCGGAAAACTTCTTACTCCAACGGACTGTTTTGGGTTCCATTTTGGCCGATTTAAATTTGATTATTTTGTTTATATTCATCTTGTTGTTACAATTTTGGTCGGTTGTTGGCTGCTCCGGTTCACCGGAGCTGTAGCTCCTTGCCAGAGCAAATTTGGATGGTAACAATGATCGGTGGGTTCCGATGACGGGTGGGGAAAGGATATGAGTAATTGGCTGATGGGAACGAAGTGACACCGATGACAGGTGGGTTGGGGAATCGGATCGGATTGGAATGACGGTGCTGGAGGGTTGGTCGGCGGGACGATGTCGATAGCGACATCTGGTGTGGTGTGGTAACGGTGGTTTGGGTAGTGGGGTGAAGGGCAACGGCTTGTCTCCAATATCAAGAACATCTATATTGTTCTTGAGATGGAAAACGTCCAATACGCGACGTGGACAGAACTGTTTAAAATTCATACCCGGTCTAATAGAGTCCTCCATCACATCGTCTCACCGGCAAAAGGCAAGGAGAAGGTGCCTTCCACGGATGATGAAATTGAGATGTGGGCAACTCTTGATGTTACGGTCCTTCAATGAATCTATTCCACCATCTCTACGGACCTCTTATAGACAATTATCGAATCCGACGCTACGGAATGAAAGCTCAGAATAGGTTGTGTGATATATTCCAAGACAACAAAATTCTCATATCGTGACCCTTGAGCAAGAATTCTCCCACATAAATATGGAGAATTTTCCGAATGACTCTGCCTATTGTCAAAGGCTCAGGGAGTTGTCGGATCAACTCAAAAACGATGGTGCGTCGTCTTGTTCTTCAAATGGTTACAGGCCTCTTCGAGGCGTATAATGGCGTTGGGAATCTCCGTAAAGCAATCTTCTCCCACCGTTCTACGGAGCATGTTCCATGCTCACCTTAGAAGAAACAAGATTGGCTAAAAAGGCGGCTACTGGAGCCAATTCCGCCATGATGACTCTAAATCATTCTCCGAAAATTATGGTCAAAACCATAACGGGGTGGCAAAAAGGGTCAAAACCGTGGGAAAAATTGCGATGGACGTGGTGGTGGCCGCGGTGGCAGTGATAGACGGTCAACCGGCGGCAGTGGCGGTCAGTAGGGGAACCCTTGGCAGGCTTGGGCCGCTGGGCAGTGGACATGTGCCATGCCTTAGGCCAACGGACAGTGGCCCATCTCGACCCCCCGTCCCTTTCTTTCAAATTGGGTCAGCGAGTAATGTGCCCATCGGCCAAAACAGACGATGACTAGCTCGCTGGGCCTCGCCAAGATGCCTGCGCCATGCGAACGCAGCGAAGACGATCCGCCCACGCGGATATCGAGACAAGAATGATCTTATTTCAATTTGAGCAAAAATCGTGACATAATTGTTGGTAATGGTAATTCAATTTCAATTCGTGGTTATGGTCACACAAATTTATCTCCGCCGAACCCACCGTTAGCCTTGAAAAATGTCTTTCATGCTCAATTAAAAATTTGGTGTATGTTCGAAAATTCAACTGATAATTGAATTTATGTTGACTTTGACCCTTTTGGATTTTTTTTGAAGGATTTCATTACAGGGATACCTCTAATGAGATGTAATAGTCGGGGCGAGCTCTACCCAATCACCTCCACCACCACCACTAATCACGCCACACCGTCAACGTTTGCCGCTTTAGCACCTTCTTTGTGGCATGCGCGTTTGGGTCATTCGGGAGCGTCTGTTATTTCCTATCTTAAAAATAATAATTTTATTGAGTGTAATAGTACGCGTAGTACTAATGTTTGTCCTTCTTGTCCGCTTGAGAAACATGTTAGATTACCGTTTGTAGCCTCTAATTCTAGTATTTTAATGTCATTTAATATTATACATAGTGATTTGTGGACATCTCTCGTTTTGAGCTCTTTGGGCCATCGTTATTATGTGTTATTTTTGGATGATTATTCTATTTTTTTGTGGACCTTGCCGTTGTCTAAAAAGTCTCAAGTTTATTCCACATTCCTATCGTTTAGAACATTCATATGTGCCCAATTTGAACGAGAAATTAAAAACATTCAATGTGATAATGGAAGGAAATTTGATAATAGGCCGTTTAGGGAATTTTGTAACGCTAATGGCATATCTTTTCGATTTTCTTATCCTCGTACGTCCTCACAAAATAGGAAAGCCGAAAGAAAAAATCATATCATTAATAATATTGTTCGGACATTACTAGTCCATGCTTCATTATCACCTTCATTTTGGCATCATGCATTACAAATGGCTAATTATCTTCTTAACATACTCCCTAGCAAAGGAATAGCATACCAATCTCCACTAAAAATTATTTATCATAAAGATCATATGCATTCGCATCTTAGGGTGTTTGGGTGTTTGTGTTATCCTCTCTTCCCATCCACTATAATTAATAACCTTCAAGTCTGTTCTACCGCTGGTGTGTTTTTGGGTTATCTGTCTAATCATCATGGTTACAAATATTTTGATTTATCCTCTAATAAAATCATAATTAGTCGACATGTCATTTTTTATGAAACCTAATTTTCATTTGCTAAATTGTATAATTTCATGTCTAATTCTTATAATTTTTTGATGATGGGCTCTCACCGTATGTGGTCCACCATTGGGCTTGGTCCACACACCATCCTTCGGTCCAGCTGACACCGGCAGGCACACTACTTGCCGGCCCAAACCCCTGCTCTTCCACAATTCCGCCAGCAGGCCCACTGCCTGTTGGCCCACTTCCTGACCGTGTTCTCGATCTGCCAGCAGGAGGCAGTATTCCATCTCCTAAAGTATCTTGGCCAGTAGGCCTAGCCCACATCGCCTTCCTCTCGACCAGCAGACCCACTGTTGGCCCGCTGCCTCGTTCCACCTCCGTCAATCCAATCCAATCTCGTGACGTCCTCACCTTCCATTCCTAGTCAAGGGCCCATTAATCGTAGCCAACGGGGTATCTTTAAACTGAAACGACATTTTAATCTAAGTTCTACTGTCACTAAATCACCCCTTTCATGTAACCTCGTGCCTGCCCTTTCATGACCCGAATTGGAAAATGGTCATGGATGATGAATATAATGTTCTTATTGAAAATAAGACATGAGAGTTGGTGCCCCGTACGTCTGGTGTTAATGTGATTCGTTCTATGTGAATTTTCTCATAAGAAAAAATCGGATGGTTGTTTTGAGAGGCATAATGTTCGTCTTGTAGGTGATGGAAAAACTCAACAGGTTGACATGAGTTGTGAAGAGACATTTAGTCTGGTGGTCAAACCGGCTACCATTCACACTGTTCTCAGTCTGACTCTCACGAAAGCATGGCTCATTCATCAGCTGGATGTGAAAAATGATTTCCTATACGGTGATCTCAAGAAAACAGTATACATGCATCAGCCCTTGGGTTTCAGGAACCCCGATCATCCTAACCATGTCTGTTTGCTCAAGAAGTCCTTATATGGGCTAAAATAGGCCCCTCGGGCCTGGTACAAAAGGTTTGCAAATTATGTGTCTACTACTGAGTTTTCTCACAGCAGGTCTGATCATTCTCTGTTCATCTATCGTCGTGGTACTTCTCTGGCATGCATTCTGTCATATGTGGATGATATTATATTGACTGCCTCATCTGATAAACTGCGCTAGTCTATTATGTCTCTTCTCAACTCCGAATTTGTTATGAAAGACTTGGGGTCTTTGAGTTATTTTTTGGGTATAGCTATAACTCGTCATGCAGGTGGTCCACTTCTATCACAGAGGAAGTATGCAGCTGAGATTCTTGACCGGGCTGGCATGTCATCATGTAAGTCATCTCATACTCTGGTTGACTATTCTCAGTCTGGCTCTCTCGAAAGCATGACTCATTCATCAGCTGGATGTGAAAAATATTTTCTCGCACGGTGATCTCAAGGAAACATTACACATGCATCAGCCCTTGGGTTTCAGGGACCCCGATCATCCTAACCATGTCTGTTTGCTGAAAAAGTCTTTATATGGGCTAAAACAGGCCCCTCGGGCCTGGTAGAAAAGGTTTGTGGGTTATGTGTCTACTATTGGGTTTTCTCACAACAGGTCTGATCATTATTTGTTCATCTATCGTCGTAGTACTTCTCTGACATACATTCTGTTATATGTGGATGATATTATATTGACTGTCTCATCTGATAAACTGCGTCAATCTATCATGTCTCTTCTCAACTCTGAATTTGCTATGAAAGACTTTGAGCCTTTGAGTTATTTTTTGGGTGTAGCTATAACTCGTCATGCAGGTGGTCTATTCCGGAGGAAGTATGCAGCTGAGATTATTGATCGGGTTGGCATGTCATCCTGTAAGTCATCTTCTACTCTGGTTGATATTAAACCGAAGCTGAGTGCTAATTCTAGCACACCTTACGAGGTTCCCTCCCACTATCACAGTCTTGCAGGGGCTCTTCATTATCTTACATTCAAGAGACCTGATATTACTTATGCAGTACAGCATGTGTGTTTATTTATGCATGATCCGAGGGACGAACACATGCACGCTCTCAAACGCATTGTGTGTTACATTAAGCGCACTTTTGATTATAATTTGCACTTATATCCATCCTTCGTATCTACTCTCATGTCTTATACAGATGTTGATTGGGGTAGATGTCCAGATACCAGACATTCGACGTCTGGTTATTATATGTTTTTTGGTGATAACTAGGTCTCGGCTAAACACCAGGCTACTTTATCACGATCCAATGCGGAGACCGATTATCGAGGGGTAGCCAATGCGGTGTTTGAGTCTTGTTGGCTGCGTAATCTCCTATTAGAGCTTCACTTTCCTATTCAGAAAGCTACATCAATCTACTATGATAATGTTAGTGTGGTCTATCTCTCTGTGAATTCGGTCCAACATCAGCGCACTAAACATATCGAGATGGATATTCACTTTGTTCGCGAAAACATGGATCGTGGACAAGTACGTGTCTTGCATGTCCCTTCACGTTACCAAATTGCTGACATCTTTACTAAGGGTCTTCCCTTGGTTTTGTTTGAAGATTTTAAGGACAGTCTCAGCGTACGACAACCGTCCGCTATGACTGCGGGGTGTGAAAGACCTCGTATATTGGTCGTGTATATGGCATATATTTACTTACCATATTATTAGAATTCTTATACTTGTATAATTAAGGTAGTAGTCTTGTATTAGAAAAATGTAGATTTAATTTTCATAATTACATATTGAATATCATGTATATAAACCCTTTCATTAATGAAAACAATAAAGGGATTATTCTCTTCCACTCAACTATGCATTATCCTTTATTATATACTTGAAATAACCAATATCTAGTTAAATACATGACTCTCAAAGTCATTAGTAGTAACTTCACACTCTTGCCAAGAGCTTCACTATGCATATGCTAACAGGAGGTGGTGGTTATCATATGTCCACTAGGTATTGTTTAAACTATTTATATTTCTAATTTAGAATAAAATAATAAAAAATATTTTCCAAGATCATCAATTGAAGAAAATACAGGAAAATTTGCATAGTCGAGTAATTAAGTAAAATAAGAACAAATATGTTATTACTTAGTGTGTATAGTTTAGTAAATCTGAAAATAACATGTAGTTAATAATGTAGAATGATTGTTGGTTAGAATAATTTACAGTAACGTTGAAAACAAATCATAAACCAGAACAATATGCAACACGCGTGAATATGACTTGTGTCCACATCTGATACCAAAATATTTTTTGATAAAGTAGCAAATTTCTTGAATTCCTTAAACTAAGAACAACATTCTGTAGATAGTCCTGGGAAGCAAAGAAACACATACAAACATGTAAAATTATATCTTTATATACAATCAACAGAGTATGCAATATCCCACTGAAATGTTTACTTTTACTTGTATCATTAAAGGTCTTCCGTTTAAGTGCCCTGATATATTGCGAGTCATGTGCACTACAAATATGTTAGCAAGTCTTTCGTCTACCAAGCTTCCTAGTGTTCACAATAGGGATCCTCTTCAAAATGGAGTTCCTATCTTACCTTTTTTACTGTGACATATCTCTTAAAGTAAAAAATGTTTCAAGAAAAAGAAGCGCCGAGTGGGTACCAAGGCAACATTGATTCGAACCGTTCACCAATTCCTCATTAAGGAGGATTTCATAATATTATTGCTTACTTTTATCCCCAATTAAAATCCTAAATTTTCACTTCAACATATATACATATTTCCCGATTACAAAATTGCGGAAAAAGTGTGAAGGGCTTGTCTTTATATCCTAATATATTTTGATAGAGTGTAGGATAAGAATGACTATAAGGTTTATGAAATACACTAAGCTGTCTCTTCATTCAACATCATAGTTACCTTTCCGATTTAGACCTATCAATATCTTACGGATTGCTAAGGACTGGACCTCAGGTTTGATTTATTCCACGTGAGAAGTCATCAATATTTCAACTCGTTGTACTAACTGAATTGCTTGAGTTCCCCACACGTATAGGACCTTAGCAGTTAGATTTGAGCGGTTAGTTACCATCAAAGAAATAGTCTTTATTATTACTTTTAAACTTTTTTTATGTTGTTTTTACCAGAAGCCCATATATGAAGCTGCAACAACAAATTGAATATGAAGCAACTAATATTAACTATTAGAATATCTATAGATCTGCTTCTATGAAGCAGTTTGCATTTCCACCGGCTAGGGTAATGAACTCAACACATGAAGCATGTACATTCATAAATCCTGCATCAAGTGTCTCGCAACTCTACTTTTCTTGGATTTTTTTAAGTACAAGTTTTTCTTATAGGAGAAAAGAAATGCAAGACTCTATCAGTTCACAAGCAGCTTGCTTTAATTGGTCTTGCCAGCTCGCTTTAATTTGTCTTGCTGGTCAAGTTCCTGACTGTTTGTTCCAAGTTCCACAATACAAGTATGCTGATCTTGTATTAACTATTCACCTCTCATTATTAAGTGATTGCAAGTTTTATTTTGAAAATTGGGCGAAGTCTGCATGATTGTTTGAAAACATTTAGTATCAGCTTCAGTCTTTTTAAGGTAAATGTTACCCTTGGATCAACATAGACCCTAGCCTCTTGCCCTTCTCCACTTCTTTTTGTTCTTCATAATCTTTATGTATCCCTTAAGGCTTCCTAAAACTACAGACTCAACTTCAACAACATAGAAGTCATCCAAACTGGAGGATACAAACTTGAATTACCCTTTTTAGCATACATAGACATTAGTGCAAAAGCCCTATCCAGAGTAAAATTTCCTAAATTTCCAGATCATCTACCAATCACAAATGAAATTCATATCAGGTAAAACACAAAGTAACCGAACTCTCTTGAGCAACTCGCACAACTTCAATATCTAATTATTCTTTATTAAAATAAAAAGTGTTTTGAGAAACATTCAGCTGTAGTAAAAAGTTGGCAATTTGTTACAAATATACCATATAACTAATGCTTGAAGTTATGATTCGTAAAGCAAAGAAGAGTAAAAATTGTAAATTTACAGTCTTTTAGCTAAGAAAACGTAGGAAATGAAAGACCTTTTTTATTCCCTCTTTATACTAGTACATAATGGTGTATAGATAAATACACAAAGTAGCCAAAAGTTTGACATTCAACCCGAACAACAAACTGTCTATTTGCACTCTGAAACTGATATTTACCAATACGACCGACATGAAAAACAATTGAGCAATGAATTCCTATGTAGAGTGTACTACTTTCTGATGTCATTAGTCAAGAATCAACCACAACCAAGATCTAATAATATGATTTGCTTAGGATGGTTCAGCTCCAATAAATCAAATTATTTGCAAAATGAATACATGGAATGAGCTTAATCAGTGTCAAACGGTTAAAGAATTTAGTAACAACAACGACATCTGTATTATGAGGATTCATCACGAATATAGCACTAAAGAAATATTGGCCAAACATAATTGTATAGGACAATATTATTTTATTCCTTTGTTCAACTAAACCAAAACGAAAAAATGTCGCTGAGAGGCTAGAAAGATCAAAGCAAACTAAATTGAAGAACCTGGTCCTTTGATTTATTAAAAGAACCCCAAAGGAAGTTAGGTTCAACTACCATAAGCAGTAGACAAATCATCAATTTATAACCCTATGTCCGAACCATAGAATCACATACTCCCGACGGTAAATAGAAAACGAATTTGAGATAGCCGGGAAAACAAAAAGAATGAGGAACCTGGCTGCTGTCCAATTCTATCCCGCGTATGCAAATGTCTGACAAAACGATGAGCATCTGGTTCAAAACCCAAGATTGTTATAGTCTGATTTGCGTTTATGTGATTGTGTTATCTTATCCAAACAATGTCCCTTGCTCGTATTGTGTGTGCTGTACAAGAACCAATTTAAAAGAAAAATACCACTAGTAAAATTATGCCCTGTTTGATCAAGTTTCAGGGGATTAAATTTATGGCCGTTACGAGGGTCGATTGGGGGTTTTGAAGTCTATGATTTCGAGCGATTTAGGGCAAGGAATCGTACGGGTCAGACGTAAATATATGACCTCGTAACGGGTCAGTGGTCGGGTTTCGGGTATGTGTTAAAATTAAAGGTTCCGCCCATGTGTAGGGCTATTAGCGGTCCAAATACTCCCGGTAATTACTCAAGAACCGGACCAGTAATCCCGGACCGATACTCGGATCGAAACCTTAACGGTCCGGATACGAGTACCAAAAAAATACCCGGACCGATAAGGAGCCGGACCGTTAACCCGGTAAAATACCCGGTAATACCCCTCACCCCACCCCACCCTCGCCCCTCCGGACCCCCTCGGTCCCTCTCGCGGCTCTAATTAGTTGTAAATTAATGAAACTTTAAATGGTCATAACTTTGCGCTCGGATGTCAGTTTGACTAATGTTTTTGATTTCGCGTATTTTCGAGATAAGTAGGATGACAACTAAAGAAGTTTGGAGCACGATTTCTCAAAAAACATCTGTCTTGCCAATCAATTTCACTTTTACCCCAATTGTTACGATTGTCCATTTTCAAATCTAAATATCTCGTATTTATCTGATATATTTCAACGTAAACATTTCGTGGTAATGTGTCCGAGAATGTCAATTTTAGTATTGGAAATTCAATTTAAAAAAATCGGCGACCAGGAAAATTCTTCGTCCAGGCAGGCAGGACCGATAAGCTTATCGATGCAGGGCCTGTAGTGGATACCGGACCGGACCGATAACACCACTACCCATGTGTATCCAGCGTGTCACCGACGTATCATCCACATGGATTTTCGTCCACAAAATTGCAAATATAACAAATTTCATAATAGGAAGGGCATATTTGTCCCTATACATATACGGAGGGCAAATATGATCATTTTCCCTAAAGTAATAAGTTGTGTTTGGTTAAGATTTCAAAACTGTTTAAAAGTTTTTGTTATTACTCAAAAGCATTTATCTTTTTCTGGAAATATGATCACATAACTCAACTCTCTAAAATAAACACTTAGCTAGCGTTCCGCCGTAGATTTTGGATTAAATTTTGAAAATTTATCTTCAAAAATCTTGTTGGCCATAAATTTTGGATAATATTTTGAACATCTGTCTTTAAAAAAAATCAAGTTCAACTTTTGGATTTTTAACAGTGGCGGACCCAGAATTCAATGGTCTTGGTGCTCACCTTAAAATCAACAAGAAAAATATTGTTTTGAATGGGTTTTGAACTCGACTTCTCCGTGACTTAGCCTAAAGTCTTAACACCTTTTAACCTGAGCAACAAAATCTTCTATTACTTCTTGGGTGCTATTTATTTTTTTTATATCAGACTTTCAATATTTTTTATATGTCTATATAGAATATTCGTCACGATTAATGGGTGTTCGAGCACCAAAAATTAGTACATGGGTCTGTCCATGATTTTTAGGACTTCCAGTGCTGGATCTTGTCCAAAATATTAAGGGGGCATTAACTAATAACAAAAATATTATAATTGAAATTTATAATAACAAATATAACTTTATCAAAGATTCAAAATAACATCAACACAATAAAAATACAATATATAAAAGAAAAGACGTACCTAGAATTAAAGTGTTGTCATTCGTTCTTTTAAAGACTTGAAATCATTAATAATTGAATTAGAGCTAAAGCTTTCAGTTATCTCTTTTTCAATATAAACCATCATATTGTCAGCAAGAAATTCATCCTCCATCTTATTACACAAACTTGTCTTGATTATCTTCATTGATGAAAATGATCTTTCTGTAGTAGCCGTATAAACTGGAAGAATTAAGATAAGACGGATTATCCGGTCAATCAAGTAATATGAATTCTCCTTCCCTATTTTTTTCAAAGCTTCACACAATTCAAACATAGTTGACAAGTTATTCAATTTTGGATGATTAACAGCCTCAAGAATAAAGTGTTACAGTTAAAATCTTAAATTTGTTTTCTCTTGCTCATTAAAATCCACTGGATAAAAAATTTCTACAAGAACACATATATCATTCATATTAAATGTTTCGTAATATCTTTAGGAATCAAACTATTGTTTTGGCTCAAAAGCTCAATTGTTTGAACATTAAACCTGTGATTCAATTCCTGCAGTTGTTGATCAATAGTAACACAAAAGAGATTCACTCTAAAATGTTGATCCATTGTGATGTGATCCTTCTGATGATGAGCACGCCCTTGATGATCTATATAAACATCATTTCAATCAGAAAAATCAATATCATGTTTCACATAACTTAACTCTCTAAAATAAACACTTAGTTAGCGTTCCGCCATAGATTTTGAATTAAATTTTATAAATTTAGGTGGTGTTTGGCCAAGCTTCTGGAAGTGTTTCTGTTTCCCAGAAACACTTCTTTGGCCAAACAACCTCTTTTCAGAAGTAGAAACACTTTTTCAGAAGCAAAAAAGTGTTTCTAGATGGGAAGAGAAGTAGAAACACCAATTTGGTGCTTCTGGAGAAGCCCTTTTTGCTCATTCATTGAATTTTTTTTGACTCATTTACCATTTTCTTTTCACAAAATTCTTTTTAATCTCATATAATATCCCCATATAAAATAGAAATTTGGAAATATGGGTAGGGTGGAGGTAGGGGTAGGGCAGGGGGAAGGAAAAAAATCATTTTTTTTTATAAAAGTAACAAAAAATATGAAATAGAAATTTGAGGATGGGTAGGGCAATGGGGTGGGGGTAGGGGTAGGGCGGGGGTAAGAAAAAAAATCATTTTTTTTATAAAAGTAACAAAAAATATGAAATAAAAATTTGAGGATGGGTAGGGCAATGAGGTGGGGTGGGGTGGGGGGAGGGGGGAAGAAAAAAAATCATATTTTTTTTATAAAAGTAACAAAAAATATGAAACAGAAATTTGAGGATGGGTAGGGCAATGGGATAGGTGGGGGTAGGGGTAGGACGGGGGGGTAAGAAAAAAATTCATATTTTTTAATAATTTTTTTTATAAAAGTAACAAAAAATATGAAATAGAAATTTGAGGATGAGGTAGGGCAATGTGGTGGGGTGGGGGGTAAGGGGGAAGAAAAAAAATCATATTTTTTATAAAGGTAAAAAAATATGACATAGAAATTTGAAGATAGGTGGGGTAGTTGTGGGTAGGGCGGGGGTAAGTTTGGCCATATTTGTGTCATTGACTATCATATTGTCGTTACATTTCTTATGTACAATATAATATGATTTTTTGATTAAATGTTGCAATTAAATAATTTTAAAAAAATTATTAAATTGTAAAGATATACTAATTTTTAGAAACATATGATAGAAAAGAATATTTTAAATAGTTTTAAATCTATTAAAAAGAATATTCTAGTAAATTTGCATAAATGTTGGTCAAACAGAAAGCTTTACATTTCTCGAAGACTTATAATTATAGACCAAACACCTAGCGATTCTCAGAAGCAGTTTATGAAACTACTTACGATAAGCGAAACATCTTTCCAGAAGTTTGGCCAAACAGACCCTTATCTTCAAAAATTTGTTTGGCCATAAATTTTGGATCATATTTTAAACATCTGTCTTTAAAAAAAAGTCAAGTTCAGCTTTTGGGTTTTTAACAGTGGCGGACCTTCAAGTTAAGCTTTTGGATTTTTAACAGTGGCAGACCCAGGATTCAATTGTCCTAGTGCTCACCTTAAAATCAACAAGAAAAATATTGTTTTGAATGGGTTTTGAACTCGACTTCTCCATGACTTAGTCTAAAGTCTAACACCTTTTAACCAGCGCAACAAGATCTTTTATTACTTCTTGGATGCTATTTATTTTTTATATCATACTTCCAATATTTTTATATGTCTACATAGAATATCCGTCACGATTAATGGGTGCTCGAGCACCAAAAATTAGTACATGGGTCCGTCTATGGTTTTTAGGACTTCCACTCATACAACTTCAAAAAAATTCCAAGTAGTAAATAGATGTCCAAACACAACTTTAAATTTCAATACTACATGTAAGATGAATTAATCTCCCTTGATGAGTCTTTTCATTAATATCAAATATATATAGTGTACAATATTCATCTCTTATACAATAAGAATTCTAAACCTAATCACAAGAGGAATCATAGTCTTACCATAATTATATTTACACAATATATGAAATATATTCTAATTATGAGTAGGGATACAATAATGACAACTATACACGTTTACACACACCCTCAGTCGGAGCGGAAGGAGGTCGGACGCTGAGACTGGATCTGAAGTCAAGAAATAACTGTCTGGGAAGTCATTTGGTAAAAATATCGGCATACTGATAGGATGATGGAACATGTAACACTCTGACATGGCCCAACGCAACTTTTTCACGAACGAAGTGCAAGTCTATCTCAATGTGCTTGGTCCGCTGATGTTGAACCGGATTGTGAGATAGATAGATGACAGAGATGTTATCACAATACACAATAAATGTCTGACGCAAAGGATACTGAAGTTCTAACAGTAAATTTCTGAGCCAACAAATCTCAGCTACCACATTTGCAACGCCTCTGTACTCAACCTCGGCACTGTAACGAGATAGGGTAGTCTGTCGCTTGGCAGACCAAGAAATCAGATTATCCCCTACAAAAACACAAAAGCCGAAGGTGGAGCATCGCGTGTCCGGACACACTGCCCAATCTGCATTCGTATATGAGAGCAACTTGTTTGGTGCAGAGGGGTATATGTGTAAACCATAATCAAATGTGCCTTTAATGTATCAGATGATACGCTTAAGGGCAGTGAAATGAGACTCCCTGAGGGCATACATAAATAGGCATACCTGCTGAACAACATAAGCAATGTCTGGCCTTGTAAATGTGAGATACTGAAGTGCACCTGCAAGGCTCCTATACAGAGTATGATCGGAGACTGGAGCATCATCCATAGCACTGAGCTTAGATTTTGAATCAACTAGAGTAGGTGAAACTTTGTAATTCGTCATCTTAGCCCTGTACACAATCTCATCTGCATACTTACGCTGACACAAGAACATGTGGTCGGCAGACCTGGTCACTGATATCCCCAAGAAATAACTTCGTTTTTTTCAAATCAGTCATTGCAAATTCGGATTTAAGTAAGGCAATAATCTCAAATTCAACTCATCGGAGGAAGCAGTTAGAAAAATATCATCCACGTAAAGTAATAAGTAAGCAGTGCTACTACCTCGATGAAAAAGAAGAGTGGTGTATCACTCTTGCTGCATACAAACTCAATCTGCAAGATATACCTGGAAAAGTGATCATACCACGCACGGGGGGCCTGTTTCAGGTCATATGGTGACTTACGGAGACGACACACATAGCGAGGAACTGATGGATGGGTGAACCCAGACGACTAATGCATGTAGATTGTTTCTCTCAGATCCCTATGTAACAATGTATTCTTCACATCAAGCTGATGGATCGGCCAATGTTTGCCCATGACAATGCTCAAAATTGTGTGAATGGTAGCCGGTTTGACAATCGGGTTGAAGGTCTCACCACAATCAATGCCCTCCTGCTGATTTGTGTCATTAGCCACAAGTCGTGTCTTATATCTCTCAAGATCTCCATTGCCTCTGAATTTGTGACGAAATAGCCACATGCAACAGATCACATTTACCCTCTCAGGTCTAGGTACTAGATCTCATGTGTGCTGTTTAGTTAAAGCATTGAATTCCTCATACATAGATGCATTCCAATTAGGGTCTTGTTTAGCCAATTTATGGTTCTTGGGAATTGGAGAAATGGTTTGGGCAGACAAGTTAAATTAGACTTTGGGTTTGAAGATTTCATGCTTGACAGGAGTTTCCATTTGGTGAGTGGGGACAGTGGGAGGCTGTGTCGGCTGAGTGAGAAGAGTCGAGACTGAGGGATTGGTTGGATAATGAGATGGAGGGGTTGACGTCGTCAGAGGCATCGCGGTGTCGTGATCAAGGGTCGCAGCGCTGGAGGACTGATAGTTCTCTCTAATGTTTTAGCATCGCGGTGCCTCATCACTGGGCCGCGGCGCTGTCGACGGTAAATCAGGACTCTGCTCGCAGGAGTTTTGGCGTCGCGGCGCTGAAGAAGAATCCCTGTGCAGAGAGGGTGATTCTGTGACAATGCTATGATCTAGTTGACTGAGAATGATGGGAGAGATGACAGACTCGTCAAGAAAAGAGTAATCCGGGTTTTAGAACTTTTTAAGATTCGAAAATGGGAATGTGGTCTCGTCGAATGTGACGTGACGAGAGATGTAGATCTGACGAGTGGATAAGTCATAGCATAGATAACCCCTATGGTTTGGCGGAAATCCTAGGTAGACACATGGAGTGGACCGATGAGCTAGTTTGTGAGGGGCAGTAGAGGCAATGTTAGGATAACATAGACAACCGAATATCCGGAGATGATCATAAGATGAGACTCTATGATAGATGATTTCGATAGGGATCATATTGTGAAGGGTGCTAGTTGGGAGAATATTGAGAACGTATTCTCACATTTTAGCAGCATAGACCTAGAAGGATGGAGGTAGGAATACATGAATCAATAGAGTGTGAATCATATTATTAATGGTGCAGATGATTCTTTCAGCTTTACCGTTTTGTGGGGAGGTGTGGGGGCAGGAGAAGCGAAATACCATGTCATTATTGGTAAAAAAACGGTGAAACATAGAGTTGTTGAATTCACGACTATTATCGCACTGAAAAGATTTTATACATTTTTCAAACTGTGTTTGAATAAATGTTCGAAACTCAAGAAATTTGACAAACACTTTTGATTTAAACTTAAGGGGATACAACCAAACAAAGTGAAAAAAATCATCTAGTAAGATAAGATAGTATTTATGACCGAGAGAACTAGCAATAGGTGATGTCCATAAATCGGCATGTATAATATCAAATGGTGCAAAGGTAACACTAGTAGATGATTTAAACGGAAGACGAGTATGTTTGCCTAAAGAACAAAAAACACAGTTTGGGCAAACTTCTCATTACAAGTAATGAAATTATTGTCTCTAAGAAAATTAAAGACTGGGCTCCTGGATGACCAAGCATATTATGCCATGTCGAAGAAGAAATGACCGCTAGAGAGATGGGATAGCAAGATCTGGCAGCGGAGATGGAAGTGAATGGATAGAGATTCCTCGTGCTATTGTATCTCGTAAGAGGTGTCCCGTATGAATATCCTTCACATTGAAACCAAAAGGGTCAAAATCAACAGGGATGAAATTATTACGAGTAAATTTGCGGATAGAGATTAGATTCTTAATTACATGTGGTGCATATAGGGTATTTTTAAGGGGGAATGGATGAGGAGGTGGTGTGAATGATGCACCATAACCCTTTATTGGAATGCGGTTGCCACTACTAACTGTAACAAATTGAGGATGCTTTAACTAAAAAGTTTGGGAATATTACTTGCAGACCGGGTGAGGTGAGAAGTGGCTTCGGAGTCCATGTACTAGTTGTTGTCAGGCTGTTGCATATTTAGACTGTTGAAAGCCTGACCCGGTGGGTCATCTTGGCCGACGGTGCTGAATCGGACATTCGTGAAGTGGGCTTCTGCGGTACCGACTTGCCGGTGGGCCGGAGCAGACCCAACAATCCGTGGTAGAAATCTTGGTTGAAGGCTGCATCGAATCGCGAGGCGCCGCAGCGATATCTTGGTATTGTTGAGCGCCGCGCGGCCGATTCGCGCCCCGCTTGTTGCGGCGATGATTCTGTCCACGACCACGGCCTCCTCCGCCGTCGCTGCGCATTTCGACAACTAACGTCTTCTGATAATGCTTATCCTGCTTAGGACGTCGAGTTTCTTCGAGCAACAACTGCGAGCGAGCTTTGTTAAAACTGAGTAACGGATCTGTCTGTTGAATCATGGTGGCTAACGTATCATAGTCACCTTTGGGAAGGCCTGCAATCAATTGCAACACCATTTTAGTGTCTGAGACAGGCGTGTCGACGTTGGAGAGTTGATCCGTCAATAGTTTCAACTGTGTACAATACTCAGTCATGTTGGAGAAATTTTCAAGACGTGTATTGTTAAATTGTTCCTCCAAATATACCGCACGAGTGTGCTTGTTATCTTGAAAGATTTCCTCTAAGCGGTTCCATAAATCAAGGATTGTGACGTCATATTTTATGATAGTAAGAAGAAGATCCTGAGAAATACTACCATAAATCCACTGTTTGACGCAAGCGTCTAGACGACTCCAAGTAGAATCATCAACCTCCGGAGGGCGCATAATAGTGTCATCGATATGATCAGGCACGTTATAGATACATGCATGATTACAAAACAGTTCAACCCATGGAGAATAATGACTGTTTTCTTGATCAAGAAGAATGAGAATATAGTTCTTGATGTTTGTAATAGTTAGGCCTAGATGAAAAGAGGATAACTTGGTGGTGGAATTTGTGGAGGTGGAAGCGTTAGAAGTATTGGAAGAATCTTGTGTATCCATTTAGAGAAGAGAGAAATGGAGAGAAAAAAACCAAGAATTTAGGGAGGTGAGGGATGTCGCTGTGAGATGTCCAAGTGCAAGAATAAAAATTCTAGGGTTTTTGTTTTAGGCTCTTGATACCATGTAAGATGATATTAATCTCCCTTGAGGAGTCTTCTTATTAATATCAAATATATATAGTGTACAATATTCATCTCTTATACAATAGGAATCCTAAACTGTTACACCTCGTAATTCTAGGGCGATAAATTGAGAACGTAATTAAGAAAATAAGATTCGAATATTTGATATAAAGTATATTTACATATGCTAATACGGAAGTTAGTATACAAATGATGTGATCCCGAAATAATTTTCGAATACAACAAGTGTGACAATGGGAAATAGTACTAGTAGTTGTATAATTCCAATAGGGTTGTGGACTAGTGCCGTGTATAACACGATTTGGACTTGGAATTTTCAGATTTTATCTAAGATTGATTATGTGGGGGATTAACTAATTGTGAGATTAATTTAAGTGGAGAGAATGAAAATGTGTGGATAAAACAAGTGGCAATTCTCGTCCGCCACATGGACAACATGCAAAATAATTTTTAGATTTTTACTTAGACCCATACTCACTCATTTCTCCCCCTCCATTTTCGAACACCCCTATCTCCCTCATCCCACCATCCTCTCTCCTCTAAAACAGATTTTACTACATCACCATAGCTTAGTTGAAGACCAAATTAACTCCTCTTCCAAGATTAAGTTATGCTACTAATTTCTAAACCATGGTGAAGGCCGAAACAGTGACTGAAAATCGGTAATGCTCGACCGATTTTGCTCCTGGAATTTCAGTTTTGGAAGATGAACATTTTGGAAGAAAAACAAGTAAGTAAGATGGTCTCCAACTTGTAGAATGCATGCATGTCATTAAGTTGAAGGAATGGTGAAAATGGTGAAGAAATTGGAGCAGTGAATGTCGTGCATTAGGGACTGTTTTGGACAAAAATTAAGGTAAGACTTCTTTTTCTTATAATATAATTGGAGTTACATGATGTTGTAGTTAAGAGATGAACTTGTGTTAAGAGAAAATGAAAGTAAGAAAATGCATGTGGTTGTTGTTGGAATTGTTGGTGCTGATTTGGGACTGTTTTTGTATACATTGGATTTGAGTGTTGTTGTTGTTATCATTGTCACTAATTGCATGTTAAAATTGAAGGAAACCTTGATATTGGAAGTTGTAATTGATTATATGAAAGTGTTGAAATGTGAATTGGATTTTAAGGAGTTAAGAAAAGAGTTATGGAATTATGTTGTTATGGCTAAAACCTTCCCAAATCGTGGGTATTGTTGTGTCGAATTTAAGGGTTGTTTTGTTGAGTTATAATGCTGGAATTATAAGCTATGAACATGCATATACATTGTTGTAATTGTGGATATATGTCTTAAAGGAATTGAAGTGTAGAAAGGTGTTATGTTGCAAACTATAAGACTTGCACTCTTGTTGTTGCTGCTAGGAGTATGGACTATTTTTAAAGGTTGTTTTAATATGAATTAAGGGGCTGGATTAACATGAGAAATAAGTGTGTTAATCATCTTGGTTGTTGTGGTTATTGTCTTCCATGAACGTAAAAATAAAGAACATATAACAATGGCGTATATAGAAGTATATGGGACTGAATTGGTTATGACCTTGAGACGTGTCTTATTATTGATGTTGTTGATCTTGTTTGTGAGTTGTGGATGTATATATAAATAGGGGAAGTGCTGCCCAATTTTATATAACAAGAGAGTCCTCATTCGATACATATAAAGTATAGTAATCATAGAGTTGACAGACATGTTATTATTATTATAGGTTGAAGTGTTAATCGAGACGTATTCTAAATATTGAGTTGGTTAGTTCGACAATAAGGTATGTGAAACTATCATTTCTTCTCGTTGGCATGATTTATAGAAAGTGAGTGTACGACGGACGTACATAATTCCATTGAATCCTAATTTCTAGTGACACTTGATATGGTAGTTGTCTTTGATTTTACAAGTGATAGTTTCTTCTACTTATTCCATGGAGAGTCAAATGATGATTTAATTGACATATGATTATTCATGATAATCTATTCGTGCTTGATGTGATTATATCCTTTCACTGAGTCCCGGGTCGGGTCATGTTTCGCGCACAGCCTTGCATTGCTCACCGAGTCCCTCACTAGAGGGTCGGATACGTTATATGTACATATATGATCATTTCATGGACAGACATCCATGATGATAATGAGCTCACCGAATCTTAGAATGGGTCGGGATACGTTATATGGACAGATATCCATGACTATGATGATTCCACCGA
Source organism: Przewalskia tangutica (assembly GCA_029844215.1). NCBI lineage: Eukaryota > Viridiplantae > Streptophyta > Magnoliopsida > Solanales > Solanaceae > Przewalskia > Przewalskia tangutica. Next base: position 89,249,255 of record CM056736.1, on the reverse strand, counting down.
GTCCCTCACTAGAGGGCCGGGATACGTTATATGTATATAGATATGATGATTCTATGGACAGACATCCATGATTTTGTTATGACTCTTATTGTTATAAGGCACAATTGACTCTCATTTTTATATGGCACAGTTGTATTGCTATTTTGGTTATCATATTTGTCTCCAGTTATCTTTTGGCCAGTTATGATCTTCTTTACATTACTTCATGTTTTACATACTCCCTTTCCTCGGGGGGCTGCGTTTCATGCCCGCAGGTACAGATATTCGGTTTGGTGATCCTACAGTCTATGATTCATGTTCAGCTATTTGGAAGAGCTCCATTGATCCGGAACCAAGTCATTTTAGCATGCACCTTTTATGTAGACTTATGTATATTCGAGTGCACGACGAGTCTGTCCGTCATGTTTCACTATCATACTCTTAGAGGTACATGTGTGGGTGGTAGATGTGTTTTGGACTTGTGTGGATTATATATGTGTGTTGGTTAGCTGCGTTGTTGTACTTCATTTTGGGATGTTCCCGTATATAGTGGTAGCCTTGTCGGCTTGCCTATCTTGATATAGTTTACAGATTTCTACATTATCCTTGATATCTGTGTGATTATATGTGACAGGTGGGTATAAGGGTGCCAGGTAGGGCACCGGGTCGCGGCCCATCGGCTCGGGTCGTGACATAAACCTAATCACAAGAGGAATCCTAGTTTTATCATAATTATATTTACACAATATATGAAATATATTCTAATTATGAGTAGAAATACAATAATGACAATTATACACATTTACACTACAACTTCAAAAAACTCAAATTTTCAAGTTTCAACATCAAGATCTATAGCTAAGCTTAATTTAAAAAAAATATATAGAACACTTTTAATCCCGTGAAACTTGATCAACCAGGCCATAATTTTACTAGTGGTATTTTTCTTTTAAATTGGTTCTTGTACAGCACACACAATACGAGCAAGGGACATTGTTTGGATAAGATAACACACATAAACGCAAAGCTAAAGATTTTGAAGACCCCACTCATCACTATCCATCTCCCTCACTACTCTTCCAACAAGTTTCTCCTTCCATTCCTTGTTCCCTGTTTGGACAGAATCTTGAAATAATAGCAAGAAAGAAGGAATATAATGGTCTCTTTTGCTTCAACACTTCCCTCTTTGGTTTCACTGGTTCCTTCACCATCTTCCATTAGCAGCAATGCCTCAAGATACCCTGTAAAGCTACCCTCTTTTTCTTACTTCTTTGTCTTCTTTAAAATGCTAAACTTTATATGTGCCTTATCTCATGTTTTCTTGAAATGTCATTGGGTTTTAACAATCTTTACTCGCATGCTATTCATTATCACTTACACTTGTTTCCAAATTGCCACTAACATCATAAAGAATGTAACTTTCAGCTTAGAAGTCGTGGGATGGAAAGTTGTGAGGTTCGGCAGAATGTTACCCATTATACTAATTAATAAATTTATTTTTTCTCCAGAGTGGTATTGACAATGTTTTTTTCTTTTTGTGAACATTTCAGGCTATGATTTGTTGTAAGTTTGGACCAGATCTTAATAATGAGGATCGCTTTCGTAGACGCGATATTCTTCAGACAATAGGAGCAGCAGTAGGCATGGTGAGACCCTAATTACTTCCGTTTAAGAGGGATTGCTTTGTCGGAAGAAATGAGTTGAACTTCAACAATGTAGTGTAGTGTGATCATTGAATATGCATCTTGAGCACATCAATTGTGTCTAACAATGAGAAAGATGTCTAACATGTTCACATTAACTGTCAACAGAAGAAATGAGTTGAACTTCAACAATGTTGTGTAGTGCAATCCAATATGCATCGTGAGCACTTACGCTGTATCTAACAATGAAAAAAATGTCTAATTTTCCAATCAATCAACTAACTTAGTGCTGAAGAGTAATGTTTACTGTCTAAGGCCTTCACTTATATACCTGCTATCTAGAAGCTCCAAATTCTATAACACATGATTACTGTCTAAGGCTCTAAGGTCATTCCAACTCTCAATCCTCCAGCAGAAAAATTCATAAAAATAGAAACATGCTCACATATATATACATTTCCTTGTGGATTCTTGATTAAACAAGGACTAGTGGCAATAGCTGCCCCCAATGCAGCATTTATAGGTTTTTGCAAAATTGTTCATGTTTTTTTCCATTTTCCGTTTAAAAGAGTTTCCCTTCAGTTTCCTGTATGGAATGCGACGCAAATAACGAGAATAACAAAGGTTCTCATTATTTTTTCCGCACCCTTAGATGCTTAGAACTCATCCTAGCTTGCCAGCCGTGCACTTTGTGTTTGGTGACAAAGTTTAAAGCCCTTTGTACTTGTTCCTGCATTCGATTAGTAGGATTTCGCTTGAACCTTATAAAAAAGGTTGGCTTTTGCCCTGAAGAAGGAATGTTGCTTAGAATGGATTGGCACCTTGTTAAAACAATTCTTCAATTTCATCTTTGAATGTAAGAGTGCAAGTTTCTCTTTAACTGTGTGTCAGATAGTTCTGTCCCGAAAGTTTATAAAGAGTACTGTAGTAGTAACAGGTTATGTATGTCTTCATTTTCTTTCTCTGACTGAAAGTAACTATATTAGTTTCTGCTCTATTTTTAGAATTCATGGAGACAAAAACTCCTTCAGCACCTTTGATCCTAAGAACTCGTTCATTGTAGTACACGTATTTCATCTTTTGGAAAAAAGGAAAATGCTTACATGCAGATAAACTCAAAGTAAAGAAGTAAGATAGATTGAAAATTGCACAAAGAGAGATAAAGTTATTGTGGACCAAGTAGTGAAAACATTATTCTAATGCATATGCACTAATAAATTTTACAAATTCACATTGTGGACTGATATCTCATCTAACAATATAAGAGTGTTGAGATGATGATTACTTTCAGCTGTAATTTCTGTTAGGACTTGATAGCAAGATCCAGCTCGTTCATCGAAGTGGCAAATGCTGCTGATTTGATACAACGCAAACAACGGTCAGATTTTCAATGTAAGCTCGTCAAAGTCTTCATTTTCTTCTCACAAGCAAATCTTAAATCTAGCATGCTCAATTTTATTAAACTGAAATTTCTTTTTCATTATTTACAGCAAAGATCAAGTTGACTCTTTATGATGCTATGAAGGTGAATCTTTAATAAGTGGTGCTAATTACTCAAGTTTAACATACAAATTCTGAAAGGTCTCTGAAACCTTTTTTTTTTTGGGGTCTATTCCAGGCAAATCCAGATATTATTCCATCCATACTAGCTTTAGCACTTAACGATGCCATGACCTATGATAAGGTCAGAGACCATTATCTCCTTTATCTTGACTGAGAAAAGTAAAAGACTTGTGTAATTGAGGAATATCTTGCAGGCAACAAAATCTGGGGGTCCCAATGGATCAATACGTTTCAGGTACTTTCTTTTCATCGACCTATTGCCTTGGATAAAGTGTTATACACCCATGAAGTCAAGTGAAAAATACCATATTCATATCTCCTTTTTTAAATTGAAACTGGATAAAAAACTGGTCATGATGGAAATGTTATGATACATGAACTGTATTCATTAGCTTGGATGAATATCTGGCCTCAAGTTTCCTGCTATAGGATGAGATTTCAGTTTTTGTTTATAGTTGATTGACCGTTGAGAAATTGTATTGCCTTTATACATCTTTGTTGTACTCTTATTCCCTGTGTGAAGCTCAGAGATCAGCAGACCAGAAAATAACGGGCTTGCTGCTGCTTTGAATTTGTTGGAGGAAACAAAAAAGGTTATAGATTCAGATTCCAAAGGTGGACCCATCTCATATGCAGATCTCATCCAGTTTGCAGGTAAGGGATTTTAGATGCTAGTTTGTTAAGAGTTTGACTTCATGTCTCTGTTAATCAAACATCATATATGGATACACCTTAGAGGAGTTTTAACAACAAACTCAGGTTCTTTCTTAATTTATATAATTGGTGGGAGGTTGTCTGATCGATTAACTCATGTACTCACCGATAAGCAGTCTTTCGAATATAACAATTACTGGAGTCTTTCTAACATTAAATGTCGTCAATCGTCTATAACCTCTTCCACTTTACCTGTTTTTTTCTGCATTTCCTTTCCAATTATTGTGCCATTTAGTGTACACATTTTTGTCAAAGGTAAACTTGGTTTTCAAAGGTAAGACTGCATTGATACATCAGAGAAATTACAGAAAGAAAAACTATTGAAAGTCATAAGCCTAAGACAGTTAACTTTAGAAATAATTTGAATGTCGTAAGCCTCTCAGTTAATTTAACACCTTTCTGGAAAATTGTCACTCAGTTTTCTTTTGTTTGATACAGCACAAAGTGCAGTCAAATCAACCTTTCTCGCTTCTGCAATTAGCAAATGTGGTGGTAATGTAGAGAAGGGAAATTTATTATACTCTGCATATGGTTCTAATGGACAGGTTAGCTTTCTTTGGATGAGTTTAATTTCCCTGATTAGTGGAGAAGCATGCATCTTTGAACTCCACGGATTTCCCTTTTTATTTCTTATTGTCTTGAAGATTTTTTTGAAAAGATAAAACAAGATAACGGGAGAAATGCCAATCATTTACTATCTATATGGTTATTCGATTAAGTAGTTACTTCAGTTATTTATCTCCAAAAAAGAAAGTTGTTGTTTAAGATTGATTGTGTATAATTTTTCTCTCTGCCCACAGTGGGGCCAATTTGATAGGATATTTGGGAGGTCAGATGCCCAGGAGCCTGATCCGGAGGGGAGGGTGCCTCAGTGGGATAAAGCAAGTGTGCAAGAAATGAAAGACAAGTTCAAAGCTGTTGGCTTGGGCCCTCGTCAGGTAAAAGAGTAGTTATTTCGGACAACATATTTGTACATTTTGAACCTAGTTATGGTAACATCTTCTTTTGAAGCAACAATAGTTTGGATCCCTTTAGCAATTCTTTCAAGTGGTATCACTTCATGTAGAAACATGGTAAGTGAGGATTCATATAGCCGACCTCAACTTGTGTTGGGATTGAGGCGTGGTAGTAGTTGTTGTCATTGGTATCACTTCATGGAAAAACTAGAAACGGAAAGATAGGAGGAATGACCTTGACTAGACTGAGTAGATTATCAGCTTTGCTGCTACTGCGAATAATGTCATAAGCATTCCTCCATTAGCTTTGATCCACATTGACCTTGTGTCTATGTGCGGTCAGTAGTCTGCTAAATTTCAAAAGTGGGGCCAGAGGCCAAAGAGTGTAGGGTTTTGTTGGGTTCGTGTACGCAGCGGAATTTGAAAGTTTTATGTTTCAAACCCAACAAACGACGAACTGCTGGATGATTATGCAATAATATAAACATGTAAACATACAACATGTAGTGTAACCGTAATGCATCGATAGTAACTTACGGTTTTATAAATCTGGAATCTTTTCGTATAATCCGAGGGTGTGCACGCAACTGTTCCTCGATTGCAAGTTCCAAGAACTCCGATGTAATCCTCTTTCAGACAGCTAGGAAATCCGGCGGAGGTTCGAGAGAGAATATTTAATTCTAGGTCTCTAATACTTAGAATGATATTAGAATAATTAGTGTGTATGAATAATGAAATGAACACCCTTTTATAGCTGTGTTTTATGATTTAAAAAGCAGCCTAGGGTTCCCGTGGGCCAGGCCTAGAAAACGAGGCGCAATGGGTTAGTCAGGCGGCACCGCGGCTCAAATAGGAGGCGTCGCGGCCCTAGTCCATTTTCAGGACGTCGTCTCGTTTTCATTTTAATTAAATCTGAAATCCAATCTCGACTTGATTAAATAATCATTAATTCATTCAAATGTCTCAATCATAAAATCGAACATTTATATTCTCTCATTACAAGATCGACGGAACAATTGACTTAGTGTTAACCTACATGCCTTCACATATCGACACTAATCATATTAGGGTCTACACGGAACTCCTAGACGGTGCCGGAAGACGAACTCAATATGTGAAGTATAGTTACATGAATATGAATCTGGTAAACTGAACCTCTATGTGGGAAGATAAAATCCTTTCAGTCACGACACACTCGATCAAGCTTAGAATTTGCCAAGTGTTTATCCAAATGACTTGATCATTATATCTCATTTATATTAGTTGACAACAAGACCATATCCTAGATATGTCTATTGCGTTGGCCAACGACTTAGTCAACCTAATATCACTGAGAAGTTGAGTGCTCTCTCGAATATACATTCGAGGAATGAATCATAATCTTGGCTCAACTACCACCTTTAATCCACCTCGCAATATACTCAATACAAGCCGTGTCTCAACCTTATAAGGCATTTGAGCTTAGGACAGGATCAAAGTATATTACTCTGCAGACAAGGTTCGTATCGACCTCAAGTCTAAGGACTTCTATCTCCCACACGTTGATCATACTTTAGACATTGTCTAACAAACAATATATCAGCAGAGTATACCAATACTTCCAAAGTATCCATGTGTCCATCACGAGTAACCATTACTCGTAGCATGTGAGACATACTACGCCCTCTAAGGATGTGATGCAGACCACATGTCGACATATCACATATCATCGATATCTCATTCTCGATGATCATTAGTTGAGGCTATTTTTAAGAGTTACGTTATAATATAATATCTCACACTATTAATAACCACATAATCTCTAGGGATGCATATTATAGAATATTATAAACAATCAACTAATAATTCAATAATTGCAAATGTCATAATATTAATATCCATTAATATAAATAAGAATGTGTATAAAGTACATTTGTCCTAATACAGATTGTCTCTAGGACATAAATATACTTTCAAAGAGGAACATGTTCTACTTTTTTCGTAACCAACCATGAATGACGTATCAACGGATAGTTGACAGTCTCCGAACATGAACATCCTTACTTAAAGAAAATAAAACATTTAAGGTTCATACACAATTACAGAGAAAAGATAGCTCATACTCTAGACAAATTGTAGAATAATTTACAAAAGCATTACTTTTTTATGCGTGTCCAAAACACAGTCCTGCAACTTGTTGAAAAGATCAATTTGGTAATTCAAATATTTTTCTTCTTAGTTTTGGCGAAAAGGTAAAGTAGTATTTGTAATGCTTCCACCTTAAGTGGAAAAAAGAACATTAAGGTTCAATCCGTCATCTTACCTCTAAGCTAATGATACTCTGAACAAAGAGCTAAACAATTTACAAATGCATTATATTTTCTATGCTCTTTTGTCAGTTGCCAGTAAGTGGTTTTGCATATACTAACAAGATAAAGTGGTAACATTTTCTCTTCCTGTTATGTCACAGTATTTTTGTGCTGAATGTGTAAGACCATAAACAACCAATTATAATTTTTAATTTCTTCGCAGCTAGCAGTAATGTCTGCGTTCTTGGGTCCTGATCAAGCTGCAACAGAGGCCCTACTCGCCAGCGATCCAGAAGTTCTTCCTTGGATTCAGAAGTACCAAAGGAGCAGGGAAACAGTATCTCGAACTGATTATGAGGCTAGTATATGCTCTCCTATTTAAGTTATAAAGGACCTCCACATATATCTAAGGATAATCTCACCGGGGATAAAACATATGAGGCTTTATATTTGTGTTGATGCACCATTACAGTTTAGCAACTCGTGTTAGAGCTACTACTAACTACCTAGTGCTTCCTCTTCGTTATCTCTCTTTCCCTTTGGTTTCTGTCCACGCTATTAGTTCTAGAATGTCAAATTAGTTATCATGCTTGTCAGAATAATACACGCTAAACCTAACAGCAGATCTGTCTAATTTCAGGTTGACTTGATTACTACAATTACAAAATTAAGCAGTTTGGGACAACTAATAAACTATGAGGCATATACTTACCCTCCCAAGAGAATTGATGTTACCAAGCTCAAGTTGTAGAAAGATGGCAGCTGCAGTTTTTGCACTATGCATGCACCAAGCACAACAGAGATACGTCTGCTTACTGGCAAGGATTTGCAGATAGTAACTGAGAGGTTTGAGATTTTTTGGGGGGCTAGGAACTGTTTACTTAGAACTGTATTTAGAACAAGACTTTCCCAATCACTGTGATATAAGCTGGTCTGTTGTATCTGTAGAACCTATATGTATTGTCCGCAAACAGTATGGTCTTTCAAGATCATTCATGCTTCAATCGACAACATAGTTCATTAGAAGAACAATTATATGTAGTGCCTCTCAATCATTTTTCGTTTCTTTTCAATGTCTTACAACGCAGGACTACTCTGTTATCCCTCCAAATTGAAAAGAAGAGATGGATAGTCAAAGACAGTATTATTGAATATAGCCGTGACTTGGTGTTACTGAAAAAATATATTTAGCCACAGCGATTACATTGCATCCGGTTTTGGTTCAGTTGCAAGAGTAATACAGTGCAAGATGTGTAATACACGCACATGAGAGGTTCGAATCATATCATTATCCACTGAATTTCAAAGATTAAAATTAACAAAGTTCTCGGTTATTTAAGAGTATGAAACATACATCTATGAAAAAAGATCAGATTGATGTTTCATAACTTGCACTCAATATTTACATCGACGCAAAGTATGGCCTTTTTCATCTGTAGTGTACACTATATTATGTTCCCACCCAATTACCAAAGATGCGCTATTAAACTCCATGGTCTAAAGCAATAGTAGAACTGAGCTTAAGTGCTTAACTATAATTTTTAGGTTTCAGTTACCATCTACAAAGGTACAAACTAGATAGCTGCACATAGTAGAGTCAATAAACTCAAAGCAAACAGCAAATCTGCTACTTGCAACGACAATAAGTATTCAGCTTTTATATCAACTTAAACTCATCTTAAAGGTCTGTCAAATCTGCTGCCGAACTGAACAACGTGAAAACTATCCAAAAAGATGGGAGAAAAATTATGATGCAGATACAGTATCTAATATCAAATGTGCTTCCTCTTTCAGTTCTGTAGATGTTTTGGTTTAATAATCTGAAGCCCGCCCATGAATGGTCTCAATGGCTCTGGTATAATAACTGAGCCATCTTCTTGCTGGAAATTCTCAAGCAAGCAAACTATCATTCGTGGAACTGCACATGCTGTAGCATTTAGTGTGTGAACAAACTGTGTCGGAGCTGCGTTCTTTCCCTTTTTAGGACTTGATGATGATGATGATTCGGGGCGATATCGTATTCCCAGCCGACGGCTCTGATAGTCTGTACAATTTGAAGCACTTGATATCTGTAGAACAAAGAACATAGCAGATTAGAATATTGTTAAAGGAATATAAAGAATCAAGTTGAGGCATAACACTGATTCAGTTCCAGTTTAGTTCAACCGCCCTTCCAAACATTCAACGGTTGCAGAAACGATGGACATTCCAGCTCCATGTGAGATATGTACAATTGCACGTATATGGGAAAGAAAAAATAGAATTGGTGTCATTGCCTACCTCACCATAACGGCCCAATCCTGGCATCCAGGCCTCCACATCAAATTTACGATATGCTGGTGCACCTAGATCCTCGGTTGCCATGTCCAATGTCCTGCACATAGTATGATTTGCTTATAGGAATTGGAGAAAGAAAGGAAAGTGCATGTCTGGTGCAGAAAAGTTGATCAACTAAACATGCATAAATTGTTACTCTTAAGAATATGAAATTAAGATTCGCACTTGAAATGAAATCCGAGCGATGAGAAGAGCTCTTCTTCTATTTCAATGAGTTCTTCATGGTATGAATCACTTTCATCTGGTCGGCATAGTATGAACATTTCCACCTTGCTGAACTGGTGAACTCGATAAAGTCCCCTGTCACCACGTCATTGACATTAATTACTTGATGCAATAAAGAAATATATGCATGACTTTGTGTGTGCTCACGTATATAATTTTCACAAGATTAGCGATTTTTATGGACAATCAGTGATGAAACTAGGAGCTAAAGGCACAAATGGCCACAGAAACCAGATACTAAAGTACATAATACATTTAGTGGGCTCATGGAATAGTTTATATATTCTATTACATTAAAAGAACTCAAACTATTCATGTAGTGCAACTTTTATTATTAACTGTGGGGTTAATTGGGTGTTGTTATTACCCCTGAACAACAATGTTTCCTATTTAAAAGTTGAAAACCCCTGAACAAAACTAAGTTAATGTGTGTATTTCACGCTCCATACACATGTCATCTTAAGCCACGTCGCATGACATGTGGTATTTTCTTCATAATAAGACTCCCCAAAACTTGGCACCATTTGCAACTTACATACCTAAACTATTGGGTGTTTTTGTTTTTCGTCATGACTTTCCGAGTCCGAGGCACTATTGTTGCAGAATCTATTAATAGCATTCAAGGTTTACCTCTCATCTTCAATTTTTCCAATTTATAACCCCCTAAATTGAACTAAACAAAAGAAGGCCAACTTCAGATCTTAAATAAACGTCTATGATTGGATTGGTCGAAGGGATGAATTTTATAAAACTTAGGTTTTGTTATCCAATTTTTTGATGAATTAGGGCTTATTAAGAACCTGGATCTTTGAAACTGTTCGAGTTTTTGAAATCATTGCTTGGTCCAAAATTTAATATTCCAATTTTTGTTTTTTTATGTTAAATTTTCGGTGTTACGATTATTTTAGGGCTATGGGTTTTAACTGGACTTACTATTATCGATTACATTCTGACATAATTTGCAACTAGGTTTACTGTTACTGATTAATTTCTTGTGTGTTAATATTAATTTAGGGTTATGCATTTTCAACTGGAATTAGGTTATTAATTAAATTTTGTCGTGGTTTGCAACTAGATGTACTGTTATCAACAAAAAGTTGCTGGGTTTCGAAGTAAAAAAAAAAGGGAATATAGAAAGTTTGATAAGAGAAAAGAAAGAACAAATAAAAATATTAGTTCTGCGTTTTAACATTCAATGTCTTTTCTATTGTGTTAAATATTTATGTGTCACTGTTATCTTAGGGCTGTGTCTTGTAATCTGAGTTTACCGTTATTGATCAAATTCTATCATGATTTACAATTGGGATTTTATCAGTTTCTATTTTGTGTTACTATTATTTTAGGATTATGGGTTTGAATTGGGATTAATGTTATTAGCAAAAACTGTAGAGCTCTGAAGAAGAAAAAAGCAACCAAAAAACTGAATAAGAAAAAACAAAAGAAAAATAAGGAATATGATTAATTAATAAGAAAAAATGGAGGGAAATGCCACATGGCTGCTGTTTTTGGCCTAATATTAGCGCTCCTACACACCAAAAAGAGAGTGAAGCCACTCGTCATGCCACTTGGGAAACATTGTAGTTCAGGGTATCGCAACACCCCATAATTTAAGTATGAAAATTGCAACACATGGATATGTATTATTTCTTTATGTAGCATATGCCATCATATATTAGGAAAAGAACGAAAAGATTTTTTAAAAAGGAAGATGGGAAAAGAAAAGACTGAACAGAAAGATAAGAAGTCGAAAGTAACCTAGTTGCAGCTCCTGCAGCACCAGCCTCGGTTCGGAAGCAATGGGAGAAAGCCACATATTTCAATGGTAATGAAGACTCAGACAGAATGGAGTCCATATGTATACCGCCTACTGAAATCTCAGCTGTGCCAATCAGGCACTGATCACTATTTTCGATGGAGTACACCTACCAGTCGTTTTGTAAAACATCACTGATCAGCTAAATTAATTCATTTCTGTGAATGATATCGCTTCTGCTTGTCCTTCCCCCACCCAAAAAAAAAATGAAAACATCACAAGGCCTACCTAAAACAATGACAAGCATAACCAAGAAGGAAAAAGAACGTAAAACATACATTTAACACACCAAAGACTAACATGTTGCAACTAATAGGTTCAGAATATGATGCATTTGTACAACAAATATGATTCATGTAAAGAGCTTGCTCTATCATCAATAAATATATCTGCATATGAAGTTAAAAACCCAAACTATGGAGAAAAATACGTCACTAGTTTCAGATAACAATGTTAAGGTCATTCAACTCTTCACTTTCAGTAAAACCAGGATTACCTTGGTAGCTCAAGACTTGGTTTGAGTAAAAGCAATCTGTGTTACCATCAAAAATCAGTTCAAACGAGAGAAGATACTATACTGTTCAAAAGAAAATACAAGATAACTATTAATTGGCTCTTATGGTTATCTTATCTCTCACTCTGATTTTCAAGAAAAGTGATAATACCTATCTGTAGACAAAATGGCAATGTTCACAAATAGAAGATGAAAAGACACATCACAGATTGTGGACGAAATCATCAAAATGGCATCAACATTAGTGAAAGACAAACCTGAGTGTTTGTTCCACGGGGTTGAAATCCACATTTTTCCACCACAGATGACCTTACAATCTCAGGAGTTGTCAGAGGTGTAAAACCTCTTTTCATGGCCTCTGAAACTGCCCAGTTTACAAGACCCATCTCTAAAAGAACTGCTTCATTCTTCAAGTAATAGAATTTGGACCCACTGACCTGAAAAGCAAATTTAACTTAACCATGACCAAACTAAATCAAGATTTCCTGTAACCATCACATCTACTGAAAGTAAGAAGTGATAGCAGGTCAATCTTCCTATTAGCGTGACAAACTTAATCACGCCCTTGGATCTTTGGATGCGAGCACTCTGCCAAGAAACGAAGTAGTGGAAGACTAGATGCACAACCAGCAAACACAATTTAGTACCAGCTTGCCATAGACTGTATGAAAGCCAATGGCTATAACACTAGGTCTGAAAACTCTGTAGCAGAAAGATATTTGGAAGAACATGGTCCAGTATGCAAAGGGTATCACGGTGAGGAAGTGACTGATTTTTTTCAAAACAAAATGGATTGTATTGATAATATACTCTAGTTGCTAAGTTAGTTCTAGGTTACAACAACATACCCAATGGAATCACACAACGTGGAGTCTGAGGAGGGTAGAGTGTACACAGACCCTAACTCTACCTTGGTAGGTAGAGAAGTTGTTTCCGAAAGACCATAGACTCAAGACAAAAGACAAAACATCAGCACAGGCAAAGCAAGAGAAACGGTCAGACCCGGACAAAAAATTCAAAGCATTTTGGAAAAGTAAGCAGTAACTAAACAGTAAAAAATTCAAAGCATTTTGGAAAAATAAGCAGTAACTAAAGCATTCAAAGCATCCTCGAGGCCAAAGCCTTCATGCACGTCGTCATAACCCCGGAAGTGACCCGATATATTCATTGAAATTCCCTTCTACAAATAATTTCACAGTGGGTTACCTCCCACCACCTCGTCCAAATCCTCCCAAAAGCGCCTCTTCTCCTCGTCCAAGCCCGCTTGCGGTGCGAAATCACCAATAATGTTAATAGTGGACCCTCCAACTACCAACTTAATCGTCATCATCTTGTCATTGACCCTCCTAACCTCTACCACCTGATCCCATAGCTCAATGTCTACCAAAATGCCTACCCCATTCTTATACCTCGACCTACCCGAGAACCATAATTTATACATGTCCACAACCTAAGTTAGTTCTAGGTTAAAAAACAAATACCTTTGGATGAGAAAGACTACCTCAGCTGCAGCATCAAAATCAAACAGATCTAGCTCTTTTCCCAGCTGAACATGGTCCTTAACAGCAAAGCTAAACTCAGCAGGCTTACGAACCTGAAATAAGAGGAATGTACATGAGGCTTGAGCAGGATCAAAGTAATGTGGTCCACACGTCTGCGCATATCAAACTAGAAGTACCATTTTCCTGACTGTTGAAGAATCTTCCCCTCCTAACGGAACATCTGGATGTGTCATATTAGGTATGGATTGTGCTTCTTGCTGCAGCTCATCTGTAAGTTTGAGTAGGTCTTCTTCCAAAGTTACTAGTTCTTCCTTCAGATTCTTTCCTGACAAAACATACAATTCACACAATGAATAACCTAGCCACCAAAAGCTTCAAGGTGGACATAAAATAAGAGATGAACCTTCTTCTATGAGCTTCTGGCGCTCAGAGGGTTCTAGTTTTCCTTTCATCTTGTTTGCAACTGCATTTCTCTCCGCTCGTAGCTTTTCAACCTCCTGTTATCTGTGAGTAACAATTAGCTAAAATTGAGAAGAACCAGTTCTATAAAAATCATTCAAGTATGTGAATGTCTTACTTCTATAAATGAATCAAAGCTCTAAGAATTAGGGGTGCACAATTTTCGGTCCGGACCGAAAAATCGGACCGGACCGACCCTCTTTGGACCGGACCGAACCGGACCGAGATTATCGGTCCGGTCTTCGGTCCTTTAAAATTCTTGTTTCGGTTTTCGGTCCGGTCCGGACCGATTTTTTTAATTTTTTTTTTTTTATAATATATATAATTCCTAATATATATAATATATTTAATATATATAATTCCTAATATATATAATATATATAATTCCTAATTTTCTAAATTCCTTCCTAATATATATAATTCCTAATTTTCTAAATTCCTAATATATATAATTTATATAATTTATATAATTCCTAATATATATAATTTCTAATATATATAATATATATATAATTCCTAATATATATAATATATATAATTCCTAATTTTCTAATATATAATATTATATAATTCCGGGTCGGGTTCCGGGGCCCGTTTTTTTTTTAAAATTGAATTACCAATACTGAAATTGACATTCTCGGACGCGGTGCCACGAAATTTTTACGTTGAAATCTATTGTACATCGCGAGATATTTAGATTTGAAAATGGGAAAAACGTAACGATTTGGGGGAAAAGAGAAATTGAGGGGCAAGATGGACGTTTTTGGAGAAATCCGGTGAAGCAAACGGACTTTAGTCGGTTTGGGATTATTCGTCTCGAAAAAATACGCGAAATCAAAAAAAAAATTAGATCAAACGGACGTCCGAGCGCAAAGTTATGACCATTTAAAGTTTCACTAATTTACGACTTATATTTGATATGTCAATACGTACGGGCTGGGGGGCTGGCTGGCGGGGGGGTGGGGATGGGGCTGGCTTGGGGCTGGCTTGGGGTGGGGACTGGCCGTGGGCCGGGCTGGGACCGCACGGGAGGGGGATCGGTCCATTCGGTCCAGTAGACCGGACCGGACCGAAAATGACCCGGACCGAGAAATTCGGTCCGGTCTTCGGTCCAGAGAATCCGAATTCTCGGTCCGGTCCGGTTCGGTCCAGTCCGGTTTTGACCCTTTGTGCACCCCTACTAAGAATGCAACACAAAGCACTAAAAGCCTCATCAATAATCAAGACATTGGTAATGTGCAGAAATTCTGCTCTTTTTGTCATGCATCGATTATACTATAATGCAAAAGAGATGGCAAAATGACAGAAGGAAGGAATCCGGACCATATCAGGAATATAAATGCAATTTACAGGAATTATGCAGCAGTTCACCTCCATTAACCAAGTAAAAGCCACCTTATACCTATATCTGTGATCAATTTTGCCAAAAGTAAGAAACGCTAACTTCTTTAAAATGCAAGTTATACAGTTGTCAAGGAGGGAGGCTGGAACTGTCCCAGAACCAACCACAAGAAAACGGGAGAGAAATGTCAAAATGGAAGAAAAATGCACATACTCCTCATGAAGGATTTCCAAAATGATATCATGACACTAGTTATCCACATTATAGAGTCACAAACGAATAACATTTTCCATTATAGTATGTGTATAAAATGTTAAATGCTTGCAAAGATTATACAACGATGCAGTAGCTAATGCTCACAATCCTTTAGCTAAATTATCTACTTAAGTTACATTTCAAGTTAACAAATTGAACTAACTAAATTATGAATTTTGAAGATAGATATAAAATTTAAGAGTGAACAAGTGAGATAGAAAATTGACCTTCTGAACATTAAGCAAATTCTCGTAGATCTCAAGAACAAGCTCTAGATTAGCAGTGGAGTTCCTATTCTTAATATTAACCGCAACTGACTCCTTATGATCTCTTATCCACTTGAAATCTATCGCAGCTTTCCATTGAGGCTTCACCACTACATTCACCACCACAAACTTTAGTCCTTTAAACAAAACAAAGCAAAGTTAATATAATAAAGACCTTTATTATCGTCGGTGGCGGCGGTAGAAAGGGATCTAACGACGAGCGGGAACAGAGGCCTTGAATAGTAGGTTAGGGTTTTGGACAAGTATGGAATTGCAGCAAGTTTGAGGGAATGAAAAGTAGTTCCGGTGAAGCAGCAATGCAGTACCATATTCGTCGTCAATGTGGGGAAAGGTGTGATTCGTTTTCGCTCGCTAATTTATCTTTAAATATTCCACTCCTCCTATCTAGTGGTGTCAAATGGCCCGAACTCATTTGACCCGTCCAACATTCTAAGATTTGGGTTGGGCATAATTTTCTGATGGGCTGATTTTGGCTTAGCCCCTTCTGACCCGTAAAACAAAGTCGCCCAAATGTAACCCGTGAAATAGCCCAATACAACCCGTGAAGAATTTTAACCATTACTTGAGTATTCATTAAATTGCAAGAAAAGAAAAATTATATTCAATACGTTTTTTCATTCAGATGTTAGTAATAAAACTCTCAGTTTTGGAAAAAATTGAATGCTCTCTTAGTTGAAATGAAAATGGGAGTACCACTGTTGGATCTGGATATTCATTAATATACAGTCCTGGATATTCACTAATATACAGTCTATATTCATTATTATACAACTTTTTACTTAGTAATGCTTGTAGTTATTTCTGTAATACAGGAGTGGTTAGTGGTTATTTCTGTAGTAGTGGTTATTTCTGCAAGGATAGTTATTATAAATAGTTGTAATGTTTAGTTAAAGACTTGAGAGGAGTCATTATATGAAAATCAGTGAAGAGCGCATTTGGCTCCCCAAAATATCTCCTTCACTTCTCTCCCACGATTTCATCTTCTGGTTTTATATTCGCTGGTTTTCTTCTCTGTTTTCATCTCTGTTTGGGAATTGACCCAAACTTTAACATGGTATCAGAGCAGTGGTGATCGAATCAAAGAGAGCTGCGGCGATCGAGAACGAAGGAACAGAGAATCGAAGGAATTGAAAGCAACGATTGAAGATTTTCTTCTGAAAAATTAAAATTGCGAAGGAACTGAACATCAAGGAGTTGATAGAGCATATTGAGGATGGAATCGAAGAGAAACTTGAAAATCGAAGTCGCAATTGCGATTTTCCTCGAAAAATCAGAAAATTGAAGGAGAAGAAAATCATAATTGAGTTCGATTCCACAAAATTGAAGATCGATATGTGAGGTTATAATACTTATAAGATCGTCGTTGCAATTTTCTGAAAATCAGAAGGATCGAAATCGATTCAAGGAATTGAAAATAGAAAATCAGAATCGCGATAAAGGAGAAAATCAGAATCGCGAATAACAAAGGAGAAAATCAGAATTGCGATTTTCTTCGGAAAGCAGAGAATCGGAGAAATCGAAATTGACAGAGTATTGAGGTAATTTCTATTGTCGCCTTTGTCGATCGAGTTGTATGGAGATGTTAACAGTTTGTGTGGATACAGTCCGCCTTTGGCTATCATTGCGACGTCGGAGATCGCCGAAAATTTTCTAAATTGTGTTGGAGAATTGGAGAAAAATGTCGTTGTTGTTATTGTTGTTGGTGAGAATGCAGGAGCACTACTCATTGTGGCGAGTCGTGTTAGTTTCTATTTTCTTGTTGCTGTTGGTGAGAATGTCGGAGCACTGCTCACTGTGGCGAGTCGTGTTAGTTTCTATTTTGTTGTTGTTGGTGAGAATGCAGGAGCACTGCTCACTGATGTTTTGAAATGTGTAGTTACTGCTGCTGGTGCTACAACTGCTTCTATTCTGTGTGGGTGAGCAGTTGGTGTAGATGTTGCTATCTCGCAACTCATGTTGGGATATTAATGAATTTCTATGGTTGAGAATATCATAGGGTAGGAAATTTCTATCGATAGAAGGATCGAGGAGTTCTTAGCGACAAATAGACTAAGAATTGAGGGATATTTCGTTGAAGACAATATGGATTGAGTGAGATTGCGTGATGAGAATAGATGGATTCTCTAGTCCAAGCTAGACTAGAGAACGAGGGGGGTTTTCCACTTATTAAAATAGTTGACGTGATGAGAATCGAGGGATTCTCTAGTCCGAATGAGACTAGAGAACAAGGGGTTCTTGTCGTCGGTTTTACATAAGGAGAATCGAGGGATTTTCTAGTCCGAGTGAGACTAGAGAACGAGAGGTTCTTCATTATTGTTGTGGGACTTGCTGCAGCTGTGTTGTTGCTGTTTGTCGCAATCACTTTGGAATTTTAGTGATATTCTTGAAAAATGTTTATTGCATTTCCGTTGTGCATTTTCATGTGAAAGCGCAGATACGTATGATGATGTGTGCCGCTTATTGATGGATTACGAATTGGATATGTTTGTTGTTCTTTGCCGTTGTCCGCATTTCTTTGTTATTCTTTCATTGTGTATTTTTTGTTAGTTGTTGCTACAGATCGATGCTAATTTTGTTGCGATTGTTCTGCTGCAATCTTTAAATTGATAATCGATGCGGTTTGTGAGTTTAAGGCATCCGATCCACTTAAAGCAGCGTGAAGAAATCCATAAGATGTTGGAAGACATGAAAAATAAGTTGAAAGTAGTTGGTTATGTGCCTGAAACAGAGATGGCTCTGTATTATATTAATGAAGAGGAAATGAGCATAATCTAATATACCACAGTGAAAAGGCTTGGTCTTGCATTTGGGCTGCCATATTCATCTGAACCTATATTAAGGATAATGAAGAATTTAAGGATTTGTCAGTACTGTGGAGATTTTTGGTGAGAGTAACTGGCAAATTGTTGCATCACTTGCTAGACAGAAATATTCTGATCAATCGAAAGCTGCTATTAATGAACAGATTAGCTAGAGATGACCCTTGTTTGATCATGGAACAGCAAAGGCAACTGCATAAGGAATTCATATGTTACTGTTATTACTGATGCTTGTTTGTTTCTTGTTTCCAAGTTAGGACTGAAATCGATGTTTTCAGTGCCTAGCTTGAGGGGGGTGTTGAGGATCTGGATATTCATTAATATACAGTCCTGGATATTCACTAGTATACAGTCTATATTCAGTAGTATACAACTTTTTACTTAGTAGTGATTGTGGTTATTTCTGTAATGCAGGAGTGGTTAGTGGTTATTTCTGCAAGGATAGTTATTATAAATAGTTGTAATGTTTAGTTAAAGACTTGAGAGAAGTCATTATATGAAAATCAGTGAAGAGCGCATTTGGCTCCCCAAAATATCTCCTTCACTTCTCTCCCACGATTTCAACTTCTGGTTTTACATTCGCTGGTTTTCTTCTCTGTTTTCATCTCCGTTTGGAAATTGACCCAAACTTTAACAACCACTGCAATTTAATTGACAATCGGATAATAAATATGCTTATGGTTAATTGCTTGGTTTATTAGGGAGGGGGGGGGATGAAAAGAGATATAGTGAAAAAATCACAATTCATGTTTTCTGAGACCAAGATTTACAAACTAGTTAAATAAATAGTTTTAAAAATCGTAATGAGAAGATTGAATTTGTTTTGGTGATTAAAAAATAAGGTTGGTGAGGATGTTTATTGATATCTTTAAAATAAAAATGTTGGGTCAAGTTGGACGGGTTGAGTTATAACCCACTGTTTAGCCCATTTCGATCCAACTCATCTTAATATAATCAATTTTGGGTAGGGTTGGGCATTGACCCGTTTATTAATTCAGTCTATCTTCATCCGCCCAATTTCAGTCCAAATCGCCCATTTGCCTGAAAGTATATATGTCCTAGAGACAATCATTTTAGGGACGGATGTACTTGAACACATTCGTATTATTAATGAGATTAATATATTGATGACATTTGCAATTACTGAATTATTATTTGATTATTTGTGTTATTCATTAATGTGCATCCCTTGAGCTAACGTTGTCATTGATAGGGTGAGATATTAATGATAGAGCGTACTTCTTAAAGAAGCCTCGACTGATGATCATTGAGAATGAGATATTGATGATATATTATAAGTCGACATGTGGTCTGCATCACATTCTTAGAGAATGTAGTATGTCTCACTTACTACTAGTAATGGTTGCTAGTGATTGACACATGGATACTCTTAGAGGATATTGGCATACCATACTGATAAACTATTTGTTATACATGTCTAGAGTATTATTTGTGGGAGATAAATGTATTTTGACTTAAGGTCAATACGCACCGGGTTTGTAGAGTAATGTACTTTGATTATGTCCTAAGCTTAAATTCCTTATAGGATAAGACATGTCTTGAATTGGGTATATTGCGATACAGACTAAGGTGGTAGTTGAGCCAAGAATAGAATTCATTCTTCGATTAGATATTCGAGAGAACACTCAGCTTCCCAGTGATATTAGGTCGACCAAGTCATTGGTCAATGCAAGAAATATATTTGAGATATGATCTAGTTGTCGACTAATATAAATGAGATAAAGTGATCAAGTCATTTGGATAAACACTTGACAAATCCTAAGCTTGATCGAGTGTGTCGCGAATGAAAGAAATGTATCATCCACATAGAGGTTATGTTTACTAAGAGTCTTGTAAACGTTCTTCACATATTGAGTTCGTCATGTGGCACAGTCTAGGAGTTTCGTGTGAACCTTAATTTGATTAAGTGTCGATATGTGACGGTCTAAAGGGTCACACTAAGTCGATTGTCTTTTCGGTCTAAGGGTATATTGAGTTTGAATTTAATTAAAATCGAAACGTGCTGAAACTTTAAAATAAAAGCAGTGCGCCTCAGAAATGGCGCGTGTGATGCGACGATGGGCCACCGGCCCACTGCAACTCGGATTTGGGTCAAGTTTTTAAGCATAATCCCAGTCTGATTTGTATCCTAATCTCCCCTATATATTTGACATTTAACCGATAATTCTAGGTTGGTTGAATTCTTACTGAAAATACTTGAATTCTTACTTTCTGAACTCAGAGTTCAGGAATTAAAATACTTTCAAACCTCTGCCACGATTTCTTGTCTTTCCTGACATAGGAGTATACTGTAGCTAAGGCTTGCAGTCGTAAGGACAATTGTGTACGCTCCCGTTAGTAGAGACTTAAGATAACATAAACTATAAGTCTTCTTCTGTCTTTGCAGATTTCAATTGTAGCGTAAACATACCAGACGAAATTGTTGGGGCAAGTAAGTTAACAAAAATTTTAACTTCCGTTGTGTCTTACTTGTGTGTTTTAGACCCAACAAAACCCTACAGTGGTATCATAGCCCAGACTGGTTCAATGGTTACGTAACAATTGAAAGACATAATAATATGGGTTAAGCGTAAAATTGATTTTAATCTGAATTAAAAACAATGCTATTTGAAATCTGACATACTTTGACTGAGCGATTAACCTTTGTAATCACCCTAAATTATCAACTACGCTAAATTGAGGAAGTCATTCCGTTATAGCACGAACTGAGCCTTGTACAGAAACCGGTTCATTGCGAACATGGTGCACGACAAAGAACATGTAGGAATGGATGATGGTCGACATGTGTGTTATTGATAATGGTGGGTGATAGTAAAGTACCTGTAATATGAACCCTAAATTAGATTTAGAGGTTGAACGATTTTTAAAAAATCAACACGAAAATCGCTCTGAAAAGGACGTCGGCGCCGCGACCCTATTTTTGGTCGCCGCGGCGCCAGCTAGGGTTTCATGACGGCGGCGCGGCTCCATGTCGGAGCGCCGCGGCGCCGGTCACGATAATTATCAAGGGTCGTGATTAAAACCTTCATTTAAAATTCGACTTCTGGGCGAGGCGCGCAGCTCTAATTCACGAAACCAAAGTTTACGCTCATTGGCGTCGCGACTCATTGAAGGAGCACCGCGACGACGATGCGGGTCCATGGTAGAGCGCTGCGGCGCCTGATGTCCAGAAAGTTAAAATCTCAATTTTCGAAATTTAATCTATGATTATTATTACACAGTATGTTGGTATACTATTTATGTGCTAAATGATCGTCATTTACTTTACCAAGTTTTAGAGTCCGCAAATCATGCTTGGGTAGACGGCGCCCAAAAGTAGTTTAGAGTCCGCAATCATGCTTGGGTAGGCGGCACCCAAAACTAGTTTAGAGTCTGCAATCATGCTTGGGTACGCGGCGCCTAAATACATGTTTTAAATGCTTTGAGTAATGTTTGAAACATGTAATAGTTGATCTTGAATATAACCCTGAATTAAAATGTTCCCCAAATTTTAATACAAGTCTCATTTAAAATGAACGTGTCGTCCGTTATAATTGATTGTGGTGTAAAATCCTTTTCGGCGAGATGAGTATTTATGCCCCAACATTTGCTCTAAGTCTACGAGGACTCAGACCCTTTCATAGATGCATATAAATGTTGTAGTAGGTGATAAACCTTCGTGAGTATTTACACCCAGTGTTTGCTCGATTTAGGCAAAGCTCATTTAGATACATAATTGCAATCGCATAACGGGGTTGACTTGCTAAGCTGTCTTGGCACCCCAGTGTCGGACAACTGAGGGACACAGATTGTTTTGTTTAGAACATTTGGTCAACCAAGAGTTGCAAATTGTTTGTAATTGGTTTAGAGACCTACTGGATCATGTTGTTGAAGTTATCAACCTCAACAAACGCGAAGATAACATGAGTCTGGATCTTGGCCCCTTATGACCGTATTTGATATGAGTCCGGATTCTTTCATGGGGTAAAAGAGTACGTTAAAATAGTGGGAGCAATTAAACTAAAGACCATGTAAATTAGTTAACGAATGTGTTCAACAGAAATTATGTTAGAATGTTAATTTCAAGTCTATTTTTTCTTCAGTTACAATGTCGAATCTGTCACTTAAATGTTGGTTGAAACAAACAAGCTGAATGGAGCCAATTTTCCTGACTGGTTAAGAAATTTGTGTTTGGTGTTGCGATTAGAAAAGATTGAGTATGTATTGGATACAACACTCCCTACAGTCTCTGCTGAAGATTCTGAAGTGTACACCCTGTTTGACAAGACAGCCTATTAGAAATATCTTGATGATGTTATTGCAGCACAATGTGTCATGTTATCTTCTATGACTCTAGAGTTACACAGACAACATCAAAATATGGGCCCTAACGAGATGCTGGAGTATCTGAAGAGTCTCTATGACTCACAGTCTCAGACTATGGAGTATGAGCTGCTTAGAGACCTCTTCAAATGTAAGTTGAACGAATGGGTCCAGGTGTCACAACATATTTTGAAGATGATTGGGTTAATAGAAAGGTTAGCTTCGATTGGAACGAGTCTGCCCGTAACAATTTCTGTCAATCTAATCTTGAATTCGCTTCCTGTTTCATTTGAGAACTTTATTGTAAATTATAACATGACTGAAACCAAAGCGAATCTCCCATAGCTTCATAATATGTTGAAGACCTTCGAATCGTCCACCTCCAAAGGTAAAGTTGTGCTCATGGTGGCCTCATCTAACAAGTTCAAGCCTAAGGGTAAGAATGTGCAGAAGAAGAAAAGGGATAAGGTAGTTGCCGCCACACCCACAAATATGAAACCTCGAGGAGTTGTTCAAAAGAAGGTCAAGATAGTTGCTGATGTTTGCCTCAATTTCAAGAGAAAGGGGCATTGGAAGAAGGACTATACAGCCCCATGGGGAGACAAAGCACAGGGTGCTTCTGGCCCTGTTGGACAAGGTATGTTTGTTATTGAAATAATTATGTCTATAACTAATTCTCACTGTTGGATATTAGATACCGCTTGTGGCTCACACATTTGTAACAATGTTCAGGGGCTAATTTACAGCAGAAACATTGGATCTTGGAAGTAGATCTACACGTTGGAAACAGAGCAATAGTTGATGCTGAACGTGTGGGGACTTATAGACTATATTTACCTTCGAGCTTTTGTTTAGAACTCAATAATTGTTATTTTGTTCCCTCGTTAACGAGAAATATTATTTTTGTCTCTATGTTAGACATTGAGGGGTTTTCCTCATTTATTACCAATGGAAGTTTTGTTTTATCTTATAATGGTTTTATTTGTGGAAATGCACCGCTTGTGGATGGATTGTATGTTTTAAACTGTAGCCATGAAATTTTCAATATACAAAATAAACGAGCTAAAATAATTAATCCAAAAAACCCCACCTACTTATGGCACTGTAGACTTGGTCACATCAATGAATCAAGGATAACAAGATTGAGGAAATTAGATTACCTAGAACCATTTGACTTAGAGTCATATGGTAATTGTGAATCTTGCTTAAAAGGAAAGATGACAACCAAATCACTTTTTGGGAAAGGGATGCGTGCCAAAGAGGTGCTTGAGTTAGTCCATATCGATGTATGTGGGTCATTTTCAACTCAAGCTAAGGGATGCTTTCTTTATTTCATCACTTTTATAGACGATTTCTCAAGGTTTTGGCATGTGTATCTTATGAAGCATAAGTCTGAAGCTTTTGAGAAATTCAAGGAGTATAAGTCATAAGTAGAAAAGCAACTTGAAACAAGTATTAAACTATTCGATCAGATCGAGGAGGTGAATACTTAAGTAAATAATTTCTAGATTAATTGAAGTTTCATGGAGTTCAATCACAATGGACACCTCCTGGAATGCCACAAATGAATGATGTTGTTGAAAGGAGAAATCAAACTTTATTAGATATGGTTAGATCCATGATGAGCTTCTCAGTTCTACCAACATACCTATGGGGATATACATTACAAAGCTCAATCTATATTTTGAACAGAGTTCCTTTTAAGTCAATAGAGAAAACTTCATATGAGATATGGAACGACAAGAAGCCAACACTTAGACATATGCGACTCTGGGGTGCCCTGCATATGTAAAAAAATTGTTTACTGACAAATTGAAATCTAAAAGTGAGAAGTATTATTTTGTGGGATATCCTAAGGAAACAAGGGGATACTACTTCTATCTTCCTGGTGAACATCAGGTTATTGTTTTTGGAAATGCAATTTTCTTTGAAGATGACTATGTCTACAAGGAACAGAGTTACAACAAGATAGAACTTGAAGAAATTCAAGAAGTGCAAAGTAATATAGAGGATGAACCCTTGTCCAATGACCTAAGCAAGGATTCAGTGGGAGTATTTGATGATGATTGAGTACTTAGAATACACTCTTCAGCCAGTGAGAGTGATGTGAGGGATAATACAGAATTACAAGACTCTCATACACAGTCAATGGAAGATGACACAATAGTTGTGCATCATCCTATTCAAAATAATATTCCTGAAAGCTCTCAAGGTGTTGGATTGTCCAACACACAAACACCTTCTCACAATCAAAATACAACAAATACTGAAACACAGAATATTCAACTCCGTATGACCACTAGGACTCATCGTGCACCTGAAAGACTTAACCTCCTTGTTGAAAAACACAATGAGATAAATATTCTTGATGATGATGAGCCTACTACCTACAGCGAAGCAATGTTAGACATTAATTCACAGAGATGGCAAGAAGCAATGAAATCCGAAATGGAATCCATGTACATAAATCAAGTATGAAACTTGATTGATTTGCCAACAGGGGTTAGACCCATAGGATGCAAATGGGTCTTCAAGAAGAAAATTGATGCATATGGAAAGGTACAGACTTATAAAGCAAGATTGGTGGCTAAAGGTTATAATCAACAGCATGGGGTCGATTATAATGAAACCTTCTCACCTGTTGCAAAGATTAAGTCCATTCGGATTTTGCTTACAATAGTTGCATACTATGATTATGATATTTGGTAAATGGATGTTAAAATTGTCTTCCTCAATGGTAATCTAATTGAAGAGGTGTATATGATACATCCAGAGAGTTTTACATCCAAGACTCAACCAAAAGCAGTATGCAAGCTACATAAGTCCATTTATGGACTTAAGCAAGCCTCAAGGAGTTGGAATAATTGCTTTGATAAAGCAGTCAAATCGTTTGACTTTGTTAGAAGCAAAGACTTTGTTAGAAGCAAAGAAGATTCATGCGTTTATAGTAAACACACAGATGAGAGTATTGTCTTCATTGTCATATATGTAGATGACATATTGATAATCAGAGATAATAAGACTCTCATGAAATCAGTCAAGGAATGGTTATCCAGCACCTTCATGATGAAGGACTTGGGTGAAGTCTACTACATTCTTGGAATTAGGATCTACAGAGATAAATCTAATAGATTGTTGGGGCTGTCACAGTCTGTATACATAGACAAAGTGCTAAAACGTTTCTCTATGGAGAATTCCAAGAAAGAAAATCTTCCTATAGGTCAAGGCATCAAGTTATCAAAGAAAGATAGTCCTTCTACTATTGCAGAACTTGAACACATGAAGAGGAACTCATATGCTTCAGCTATATGATCAATCATGTATGTCATGACCTGTACGAGGTCAGATGTGGCCTATGCACTTAGCATGACTTGCAAATTCAGCAGAATCCTGGGGAGGAACACTGGAAAACAGTCAAGAGTATTCTTAAGTATCTTAGATGAACTAAAGAATATTTCTTAGTCTATGGTGAACAAATAAAGCTAGTAGCTATTGGGTACACTGATGCTAGCTTCCAGACAGATCTTGATGACTTCAAGTCTCAGTCTGGTTATGCCTTCATTTTAAATGGTGAAATAGTGAGTTGGAAAAGTTTCAAACAAGCTACAACTGCTGATTCAACTACTGAAGTCGAATACATTGCTGGATCGGAAGCTGGTAAGGAAGTTGTCGCGATATCTGAGTTCTTAAAAGAACTAAGGGTTATTCCAAGTGTCACTTGTCCAATAACGATTTATTGTGACAACACTGACGCGATTGTGCAAGCTAAGGAACCAAGATCAACGAACATAAATAAGTATGTACCAAGGAAATACCACATACTTAGAGAGATGGTGAAAACTGAAGAAATAAAGTTAGACTACGTTCCCGCAGATGAAAATCTAGTAGACCCGTTTACTAAACCATTAAGATTAGTCAAGCATAATGGTCATTTTGAAACCATGGGCATTAGATACATTGAATATTGGCTCTAGGCCAAATGGGAGATTGAAAGTATATATGTCCTAGAGACAATCATTTTAGGGACGGATGTACTTGAACACATTCGTATTATTAATGAGATTAATATATTGATGACATTTGCAATTACTGAATTATTATTTGATTATTTGTGTTATTCATTAATGTGCATCCCTTGAGCTAACGTTGTCATTGATAGGGTGAGATATTAATGATAGAGTGTACTTCTTAAAGAAGCCTCGACTGATGATCATTGAGAATGAGATATTGATGATATATTATAAGTCGACATGTGGTATGCATCACATTCTTAGAGAATGTAGTATGTCTCACTTACTACTAGTAATGGTTGCTAGTGATGAACACATGGATACTCTTAGAGGATATTGACATACTCTACTGATAAACTATTTGTTATACATGTCTAGAGTATTATTTGTGGGAGATAAAGGTATTTTGACTTAAGGTCAATACGCACCGGGTTTGTAGAGTAATGTACTTTGATCCTGTCCTAAGCTTAAATTCCTTATAGGATAAGACATGCCTTGAATTGGGTACATTGCGATACAGACTAAGGTGGTAGTTGAGCCAAGAATATGATTCATTCTTCGATTAGATATTCGAGAGAACACTCAGCTTCCCAGTGATATTAGGTCGACCAACTTATTGGTCAATGCAAGAAATATATTTGAGATATGATCTAGTCGTCGACTAATATGAATGAGATAAAGTGATCAAGCCATTTTGGATAGACACTTGACAAATCCTAAGCTTGATCGAGTGTGTCGCGAATGAAAGAAATTTATCATCCACATAGAGGTTATGTTTACTAAGAGTCTTGTAAACGTTCTTCACATATTGAGTTCGTCATGTGATACGGTCTAGGAGTTTCGTGTGAACCTTAATTTGATTAAGTGTCGATATGTGAAGGCCTAAAAGGTCACACTAAGTCGATTGTCTTTTAGGTCTAAGGGTATATTGAGTTTAGATTTAATTAAAATCGAAACGTGCTGAAACTTTAAAATAAAAGGCGTGTATGGCCTCGAGAGGCAGCGGCTATTCTGCTGATGGGCCCGGTCCGACCGCCCAGTCGGTTTTGGGTCAGGTTTTTAAGCCTAATCCCTTATTTGTATCCTAATCTCCCCTATATATTCACTTAAGTCATAATTCTTGAAAACACTTGAATTCTTACTTTCTGAAGTCAGAGTTCATGAATTAAAATACTCTCAAACCTCTGCCAAGATTTCATGTATTTCCTGACAGAAGAGTATACCGTAGCGAAGACTTGCAGTCGTAAGGACAATTGTGTGTGCTCCCGTTAGTAGAGACTTAAAGTAACATAAACTGTAAGTATTCTTCTGTCTTTGCATATTTCAATTATAGCGTAAACATACCAGACGGAATTGTTGGGGCAAGTAAGTTAACAAAATTTTAAACTTTCGTTGTGTCTTACTTGGACCCAACAAAACCATACATTGCCCCCCTCTACTCCTATTATATTGTTGTTGAAAAGAAAAGAAAAGAAAATTCAACAAGTTGTTAACAAAAAAAATTGTGCCAAATAGCATTTTATGTTCGAATACTTGTAAATATTATAGAATCGGCATAATACATAGACATTAATTTGGCCTAACATACAACTATACATATTTAGACACTTTAATTTGGTTTATGCTGGCCACATAAACACACTTTTTTTTTCAGATGTGTAGTTTCAAAATTGAGGTTTTTACGGGACTAACTTAAATCAAGTTAAAGTATCTGTGCATTTTTAATGTTGAAGTGTTTAGTTGTCAATTAAAATCAAATTAAGGTATTTATCTATGTATTCTGCCTATAAAATCTCGTTAAGTGTTGTATGAGCGAAAAAATAATTTTCTAATAAAAAAATTTGATTTCGTGTCTCATACATGTGGTGTGCGAATTTAATAAATAAGGGGAAAATAATTATGTGAAATGATTTGTCACGATCCAAATCACAGATCATGATTGCACCTACACTATCCCCAGTAGGCGAACCATCTCAAAATTATTTACATCAAATTAAGAAAATAAAGCGGAATAATAATGAATTAAGAGTAGAACGGAATTTTCATACAATTTCTTAGAAACATCGAGCTAAACATTACAGATCCTAAAACCTGGTCTCGTACAAGAGCGTCTAACAATTATACAATTTTGAAAAAAAAATGAATAACAATATCTGTTTTGAAAAAGTAAAAACAGAACAATAAAATAGAGGGAGGACTCAGGGCCATCGATGAGACGAATAGCTCACCTTGAACCTCCAAAATCGCTCTGGGGTCTGGAATAAGAGACTGCAACTGCATCCAAATAAAGATACAACAAGTATAGTATGAGTACACAATATACCCTCGTAGGAATCATAGACCGACAACAACAGAAAACATGTGCCAGCACCATTAAGGGTGAGTGCTTAGCTTATATACATGCAACATTAATTGGAAAGGCATATTTGTTCTCTTTGAAGTGATATTTGGTGGTTTTCTCAGGCTACTGCATCTGCCGAGGGCTATTTGCTGAACCTACAAAAATTTGATCAAGAGTTGTCTAAACAGAAGCAGGAGGCTGAAGATGAGGGGGAAGTGAGTAACTTAAAGAGTTATGCTGATATTTCCTTTCTTATATTTATATTACTCCATCTGAAAATGTTGATATTCATGAAGGTCTTGAGGTATGTTGGAGTAGTGGATGCTGTTAATGGAACAGGCGCTGTTGAATTGCGGAGATACAACAAGGAACATCCATTCGCGCAACTCTCTGGATGGGACAACATAATTGCATTCACTACTGAAAGATACTGTAAGCACCCCCTAATAGTTCGTGGTCCGGGAGCTGGGGCTGAAGTGACAGCAGGCGGAATATTCAGTGATATATTGCGACTTGCCTCTTATCTTGGTGCTCCGTCATAATTCATGAACTGCAAACCAGTATCCTGCGTTTTGTTCAGTCATCCCCTGCTCCTAATAACAGTTATATAGTTGCATCATGATTGTTATGTAATTTTGAGCAACTTATAGTGTTGCTCACTTTGTAATATGGCGCTTCTCGTCTATTGGAAATTTGCAGGTTCCTTATTTAGGAATAAATCTGATAGTATTAGAGCTGTATTATGGTCATGAATCATGATGGATAACCTGTTGAGGATACACCTTGTTATTAGTGAGGCATGTTGCTGTTGTATATCAATGCAATAAATTAACTGTTCAAGGCATTGTATCCTGTTGTGAAACCATCATATTTCCGTAAGCAAGAGAAGTAAGTTTTGAAGAGCCTTCTAATTTCTTTTTGAGTCCTTCATACATGTTATACTATAGATACAGTAGGGCCAAGGTAGAAGCACTACTCTGCAGCTACATTTCCACTGGATAATGTTCGACTTCCACTTATAGTTCTTGAGATATCTAAAGGCACTCACTGCTTGAGAATTGTAAGTGTTACTCAGAAAATTTTGGGAGCAAGATAAAACTTTGGATCCCTGAAAAACCTTGTGATTGTCTCAGCTGTCGTGGGTGAAAGGTCAGTAGTTTCCAGAATGTACTCCTTTGATGACTTAGCTATTGCTTCAATTGATCCAATAGTTTGATTAAGCTGAAACAGACAAAAGAAGAGCAAGAAGTGACTAACTACTTGGATAGATAAATGTGTGTATTTGATAATGCACAATTCTAACAGTCTTTAAAGCACATGCTATAAACAAGAAAAGGTAAAATTTATCTTGGTACGACAAATCTGATGCAACATTAATGGGGAATAGAGCTAAGTAAACTACCACATTTGCGTCATGGCTATCAACCCCAGGGATTGATGAAACCACTTGTAGGTAAATCTCCATTGCCTGTACTGATTTTTCCTTCTAACAAGCAAGGCAAAATGTCTCAGGTTCACAAAAAAACATCAGGTGATCAGTCAGAAGAGATTGAGGAAGCTGTTCAACCATCTACCTCAGCTTTTATTTTTGCCAATGCATCATGGCGTTTGCATGCTGCAAGATATGTTTTGGAGGTAAAATATACATTTATGTTTCTTTTGTTTAGCTCAAGAGAATTGACATCTTACCCCCGCGAGCATGTGCTATCTTCACGATTTTTTCGAAGCCCATCTCTAAGTCTCGAACAGGAACAAATGTTGGCCTTCCAAGTTGCATTTCGTTCCTTTCGAAAAGATCAAGAGTTTCTCCAAATTCTTCAAATCAAGCACCAGTTTGATACAGTTAAAAGGTGAAGTTAAAATTGACTCACTTGATATAGAAGTATATGAAAGAATCATTCTGTTCCTTTGTAGGAAGGGTGATAACAACATACAAGTTTGCAAACTGCTCCTTCAATTTCTGAACTCTACATCAAGTCACAATCTTATCAATTTTAGATCAAGTTAAACTGGAATTTGAGAGATATACGGCATGTTTACTTTCTAGAAACAGATGATGTGTCGATGCCACCCCAATTGGTCACAAACAAGAAAGCAACCGACAAACCGCCACAGTTAAAGATAAAATCCTGTGAATTGGAAATGTTATTATGGAAAGCAAAAGAAAGAATTTATATGAAGACCTGGACACCTGAAAAGAGTAGTTTTACCGGTGCAATTGGCACAATATTTAAACGGAAATAATTTTCATTTAGAAAGCAAGAGATGAAGTTGAGAAAGGAAGGGTGTTGTTCATCCCTCCATGTGCTATTCATTATACAAACGCCACTGCTACCTGCAAAAATTGATGGTCAATGGTAATGTAGACATTTACTTTGGAACTGCAGTGTGATTAATCCTAAAAACAGAAATCTAGAACAATTAAAAATACTGCAAATATTGTTCCTAGAGATGAGAACTGCAAAACCTTGTCAAGAACTAATTTGTGAAATACATTACATATTCTCCTTAACATCAGAAACAATTAAAGTATAAACATCATTTTACATGGAATAAGCAAATAACTTTCTTCCGGACATGACAACTGTAGATTTAATCATTAAAAAGATAAGAATATTTATTAAGAAAAATACAAGCAAATGAATACATTCAAGTAATTTGTTTATATAAACTGTTATCATATAAAAAATTACAAAATATTGATGTTAATGATCAATACAACAGGCCAACATATACTAAGATGAGAACTTCTAAAATGTGATTTATATACACATCAAACAATTCCTAAAACACATTCTGCATATCATACGTATAAACATAGAGGTCCAATACTTTAAGCAACGCGGCCAGTCACAAAAGAAAACCTTATGTACTCCGAAATGTATCATGTACAAAGTCGATATAGCCATAAAGATCATTCGAGATTTAAAACTTAAAGCTGATCCAATACTTTTTAAACTAAATACGGATCAGCAGATACGTAGACTAAACAATTACATGAAAATAGAGTTAATACACAAATTTCTACTTTCTACGTTAAATCAAATACAGAACTAAGTAAATTACATATTAATTTCCTTCAAACTTTGAAATAAACAGACAATAACGGGAAAATGTCGTAACATAAACTCAGTTATCATTCTTCACAATCACATCAAATCTATGACATTATTAATTGCAATTTTCAAGCAAAAACGAATTGATGAAAATGAGAGAATACCTGAAGTATTTGAAAATGGCGTGGAATCTCTGAATCCTCGACTCATCACTCCTCTTTCACGTGTTTTTCTGTGATTTCACTGAGTTGGCTTATGTATATCCAATTTTTGGGATTTGTGCGCCTGGGCTCAAATTTGGTATGGGCCAGCCCAACTGACTGACTATTTCTATGGCAGCAATTGCACCCAATAACCGGTTTATATATAATATCTCCGATTCAAAAAGATTGTCATAGTTTAACTTGACATAAAATTTAAGAAATAAAAGAAATAATTATCTTCCTCCATATGATATCACGCAAGAGGCGAAAGAATCTCTTTACCTTATTTACAAAAGAAGAACCCGGTCGATCGGAGTACCCTTCCTCCTTTTTGACGCTTTTAGGCCTCTGGTTAGTCAGGGGTTTACATGAGACCGGATTTTTTGGGGAATCCATTATTTGTCCTATTGTCTGTGGTAAATGCCTTCTAGCTCGAATTCTTTTCAATGTAATTGAATTCAATAGTATGACTTCTATTTCATTGAAACTTGATGAGTCGATCCGCCTACACGTCTTGACTTGTGAAATATATGGTCTAAACCGCTTATTCTCCTCCTCAAATTTTTTGCTCGGTGTTGGTTAATTGAAATTCTATGGCATTGAGTGCTACTCGACCAACTTATGTAATGCTCTTTTTGTTCTCTGCGTGTTCAGATATTTGGCAACATTCCACTTTCACTGAATTCAAAATTTAAGAAATAAATTATAATTAATGATAAAAATACAATTAAACTATCATTTTTTTTTTGTGAGTTTCACCCTCAACTATTAGAAATTCTCTTTCCTATCTGAACTATCATAATTATATATTAAAACATACTTCAAAACTTACTAGACCAACTATAAGATGTTCCCTTTTTATTATCTGAAAATTTAATTAGATGTGTTTTAATATATAGATAATGATAGTTCATGTAAAAAAAAAGAATAATTGTACTTGAGGTGTGAAACTCGTAAAAAAGTAATATCATACGTGTTTTTAAATTCTCGATAAATTATAACTTGTGACGCATGAATTTTATTCGTATTTGTAAAATTTATTATCCACTTCAAGCAACAACAAAAAATCCATTTTGTATTCTTCTCTACTAACAAAGTAAAGAAACCCACAACCTAATTTATTTATTTTCTATTATTTTTATTACTTCCTCACACTTGAAAAGTAAAATTGCTTTTCTTCTTTATTGAGCATTTCATTTAAGCCAAAGAAAACTCAGAGAAAAAGGAACACAGATTTAATTAAATCACCAAAAATCAATTTCATTCATCCCCACATCACAAATCTTCTTTCGAATCAAAGCACACATGCAATATTCCATTATTTGCATGGAACTATGGTTGGCCAACGAGGTGGGTCGGTCCGATCCCTCCCCAACTCCGCTCCGATACCGCTTTATCGGTAACGAAATTTGAACCGGGACGGGATCTTGGCTCGTCCTGCCAGACCCATCCTGATCCAGGCCCACCCAGACCTGCTCCGCCCCGATCCCGCCCGGACCCTCCCCTTTACATAAAATAGTCATTACACAACGGCCATTTTATATTTTGGCAGTTATGCGACGATCATTTTTAGCCTCCCCCAACACCCCTACCCCCTTAATATTTATTTTTAACCCCTAAGTTATTATAGTTACACTTTAATCCAATTTTCCCAACTATAAATATCTCATTTTCTCTTCATCTTTCTCACTAATCTTCCTACAATCTCTCGATCTATTTCTCTACAAGTCTACATTGTCTACTAAATATTTAATTTTATTTATTCATTTGGTAGTGAAGTTGTCAACTAGCTTGAGCATCATCCATCGAGCAAAGTTTCAATTTTCAACCTCTCGATTATATGTCGACGTTACGTCGGCGTTTGGTACATTCGTTCCTTCATTAAATTATTATTGTTTTTTTTATTTTAATTAGGGCACTTAATTTCATTATCTTTAATTATTTATTTGCATAATTATAATGGAACGTCTTGGACGTATGATTAAGGGTAAGGGTAAGAGTCATGCTTCTTCTAGTATGAGTAACAAGGGCAAATGTACTTCTTCTATCCTAGACGGGACGATTTCGTTGGTACTGAATTTTTTCCTGAAGTACCATTAGATTTAGATGAGGAGATATTTTCTGAAAACTCAGCAAGACTTTAATTTAGAAGATAATCTAGACGACACACCCACTAGTGCACCTCAAACCAGAAAGCTTCATATTCCCCCTAGTATGAGACGAGGCCTAACACAACGAAAATTAAAATCGGATGCATGTCCTTTTTATAGGGACTAAGAGAATGAAGTAGCTAGATATCAAATTTGTAAAAATGTTTATAAATTTAAAATGGGAAAAGGTCAGGGTGGGACGGGAGATTTAATTAGGCATGTGAAAAACTTTCACCAATGGGATGAATACAAGGCTACAAAATCGGATGCGTCAATACCCTCTCAGTCAAGACAAGGTTTTCACATAGTGTCTCTGTCTCTGACCAAGTACAGGGTCAAATTAACCTGATGACAGGGGGAATTATAGGCTATAAATATGATAAACATAGAGATATGAAAGCGATAGCAAAATTAGTTGTTGTGGAGGATTTGTCTTTTTCATTTTCTTCCTCTCCTGATTTTATTCATTACATTAGTGATTAGAGAAATGTATAATCTTTCTTTTCACAATTTTCCTAGATCAACTTTTAGGAGAGATGTTTTTAAATTTGCACATGAATATCAACAGTATTTATGTTATTCATTATATCATTTTCCTGACAAGTATCTATCACGTCTAATAAAGGTTGTAGTACTAACGACCATGATTATTTAACGGTAACATGTCATTGAATAGATTATG
Source organism: Przewalskia tangutica (assembly GCA_029844215.1). Taxonomy (NCBI): domain Eukaryota; kingdom Viridiplantae; phylum Streptophyta; class Magnoliopsida; order Solanales; family Solanaceae; genus Przewalskia; species Przewalskia tangutica. The sequence continues at coordinate 89,213,794 of CM056736.1, read as the reverse complement.
TCTATGCGAAATGTATTTTAGCGTATAGATATATAGATAGTAGACACACTAATAATTTTATTTCAGAAAATATTTATTCAGTTTGCGATTACTATGGCATAGCTGATAAAATTATAACTATTACATTAGATAACACTTCTAATAATTCTGTTATTAGACTTTTAAAAAAAGTTTTAACTCCATTTTTTTAAAATCATTGTCGTATAAAATGTGCATGACATATTTATAACTTAGTTGTCTATCACGTTTTGAAGTCATTCTTAATAAAATATAATTTTCTATAAACTATATTTTTAGAAGTAATAGAATACAACGAAAAAAAGAATATAAAAAAAATTGTCACGATTGCGGACTACCTTATAGAAAAATTCCTGAAGAAGTAGTCACTAAGTGGAATTCTTTATACGAGCAACTAATTGTTGCTTATGATTATAGCAGACCTATAACTTTATTTTTAACACCCGTATCGAAATCCTACTTATATGGTTGTAGAATCCGATTGGGTTCAATTTCAGAACTTATTGTATTTTTACAAGAAGAAAAATTCAAGCTACTAAAGAATTTTTCGGCATTTATTATCCTACTATTTGAACAATGTTATTTTATATAGCTCTAATATTTTTTATTACTTAGTGAATATATGAAAAAATCAGTTTGTAAGGCACCTATTAAAAAAAAGTTTCTCAAATTTTAAAAATATTTTATTTCTATTCTCCCAATTATTAGTGTTGTATTAAATCCGACTATTAAAATAGACGGTTGTACAACACTTATTGAAACTATTTATGATTGTATAACAACACTACCACCTCCAACTCCCAAAAATTTAAATGACCCACCACATATTGAACAAACTAAAGAAGAAGTGTTGTCTAGCATACGAGATGAATGTAAAAAATATATATAGGTATTACCAACAACAAAGTGCTAGCAACCAACCGACTTCCATATCATTTTATTCTTCTTCAACACAATCTCAAAAAAGACATGTTGTTTCTGTGGCTAGTATTGAAAGCCTTAGAAACAAAATGTTTAGTGGTAACACTACTAATCAAGTTAGCGAGTTTGATGTTTATGTTTTGCATGGTGTTATACCGTACCCATCAATTGTCATTGAAGAGGAACGTGAAGAATTGCTGAAATACTGGAGGGAGAATGAGAAGATATTTCTGGCACTATCATTGATGTCCCGAGATGTGTTAAACATTCAAGCATCATCAACAACGTCTGAAAGCGTTTTTTCGTCCGGCAGATTCAAATAGGAGAGCACAAATACTCATTAGTGGGAGACAGCTTGGAGACTGCAGTATTATTCAGAGATTGGATACGAGCGGAGTGGAGACGGTGCGGTCAACCGGCGATCAACGAAGAAGAAGACGAAAACTACAACAAAATCTTTGTCGCGCCCCTTTTCGACTGCGACATTATTCTAGCGAACCCTGCTTAAATAAAATGTTAGAAAATAAATAAAAGTGTTAAAAGTGCAAAAGAATGCTAAAATATTAAAAGTGCTTAAAAGATTAATTTTAAAAGTAAAAGGTGTTAAAATGCTAAAGGGTTGCTAGGGAGTCGCCACCTAATTAATTTGGGTGAATTAGGACACCTAAATGTTAACTAGTTTAAAGTAAACATTAACTTCATTTTAATGGTCTGCAAAATTGTGAGATTCTGGACAAGAGTTCTTTATTATCATAAAGGGAAGGGGTTCGACACCCTAAAGGATCCGCTAACTTGCGGTTGTCCGTTCAAACCTAGGGTTAATTATTATTCTAAGATGCAATACATGTCTTGAAAAAAGTATTTAAGTAAAATATAGGAAGTATTGTTTGCTAGCATAAAAATGTGAGATTTGTTTTAAAATATATAAAGCTAGTTCTAGCTAAAATATGTATTATTATGTGCAGAGATGATTTATGCATTTATAACGTATTAGATAAGATACATGTGTTGTAATAATACAAAATCTTATTATGACGAAATGTGTACTTGTAAAATATCCATTATGCAAAGGCTAACAAAATAATTTTTAATTATGAATGTTAGTAAGAGTTTATGAAGAAATTAATTTATTATGCTAAGGATTTAATAGCGAGTGACGCTTTAGCTATGTGAATATGTATGTCATTTTAGTATGGCTTAGGCAATGCATAACTAGTCATAAAAATAACTAATTAAAGGAGAGTGAATTTCTAGCGTCAAACTATTTTTCTAATGACAACCCAAAGTTTAATTATTCTAAGTGTACTACTAGTAGCGTAATGTTAGGCAAATAATTACAACGAATAATAGGGTGAGGATATGAATTAATGATGACTCGAAGAAACGGCGAGGTCATCTCGCCTATGGTTTGGAGTTTGTGATGCGGAGAGGATGAAGCACATAAGATGCGGGTCTTCATTTGTTGTAGCTTGTGATGAGTCTCGCCATGAGACTCTTCGTTTCACTCCAATGCATTTCATGTAAAACAAAGGAAGATAAGGATTAGTATATATCCCAAATCTTACGCAATAATACAAATAAATAAGATATTCATATAAACTTAAACACATGTCTGCGTATTACTTAACTACATCAGCAAAGCAAATGGGGTTCAAAATCAGTCCGGGAATTGGCCCAAAATTAGTCCAAACATGGGCTGAAGTTGGTCTAAAAATAGCCAAAACAGTGGCCCAGAATGACCAAATTTATTTACAACTACGACGATCTAGTCAACACAAGCAGACATCGACCCATGGTAACCTGTGTGGAAAAGCAGTGGGCCTCAACAAACCCAATAATTAAGGCCAGCTTATCAGCACACACAGAGGGGAATTGTAATATAGAAACAGACCCAAAATCACACAGTATGCCTGAAAACCTGTTGTAGTATTAAGCTCTTATGTATGTTGTAGGTATGTTGGAAGTATGTATATGCACTATTAATGGATTAAATACAGAAAAAATGAAAGAAAAATGAAAGACATCATGCCAGCATTCTTCATATTCAGTTATTAGAAGGAAAATAAGAGTATCTTAACATATTTAAATTTTAAACATGGGAACCATCAGGTAGCTCCAAGTGGATGACTTAGCCAAGTGAAATAACACATATTCTTCAAGAACTTTAGTATGTTATGATAGATCCTGTTGACACCCAATTTTGACCCTCCCGTCCAGTCATTAACTATAGAATTACACTAATTTTGCAAAATAAGTCTTATGATTTTTATAATAAAATGCAGCGAATAAAACATAAATATTTTAATAATGGCATCGTGTCTTACGTAGAGTTTTAAGCACTTAGAGTCCCGCGCCCGCATTAATTAATTTTAAGCCCTGTCATGATTCTTAATAATTAATAAATACATAAAATAAATAATTTAGCAATGACGTCGTGGCAAGTAGCATAGCCGCATTTTATTAATACGCCAGAGAATTTCACAATCATGTGTATTTTAAAATCAATCTAATCTAATACATGCATTTAATAGCGTCGCATTTATAAAGCTTTAAATAATTCTTAAATATCATACTTGCATTTAGCATTTAAATAATTTAATCTAAACTCAATTCAATTTTAATTTAACTTCGCAATAATGCACAATAATAAGATTTTAAATGATAGCGCCGCATTCTAAGATATTAAGCACTAATGGCACACCCACAATTATAACAATTAAATTAATAAAGCACCTAATTAAATAAGCACAATTTATTAATACCTATTTAAACAATTTACCCCTAATTAACTAATTAAGCACCTAAAATTAAATACCTAATACTTTAAAACTAACTCCAATTAATTAATACACTTACCTAGAATTAATTAGCTAATTAATTAACTATCCTAAAACTAATACCCCATTTCACTCGACCATTTCATTTCCCATCCATGAGCAAGCCCAATCCCCATTATCCTTTATCAGCCCAAATGCCCCGCCCCAACCTTATTTTTCCATCAGCAGCCCTTTCCATCGTCTCTTCCACGCCAGACCCTCGAACGAAACCCTAAACCTAAAAAATCGATCGCCGCACCTCGTCCCAACACCCATGCCGGGATTCTCGCCGTAGAATCCGGCGAATCACTACCATATCAACACTCGTCCTTACCATTCGCAACCAAGATCTCTCTTTAACACCTCAATCATTTTCTTACCAAATCTCACAATCGCACTAAATCGGCACTAAATCGCGGTTCCAATAACTTACCAACTAAGAACCCAAAATGATGGTTTTAAATACAAGAGGAGGGTGAGTTGGTGGGGCAAAAACGAGCACGGCAGAACATTCGAAGGCATTTCGAGAGAATAGGCGGGGCAAGACGGGAGACCTATAGCATCGGCGGGGACACTCGCCGGCGATCGAACATAGGTCGAGAATCGGGTCGAACCGAGCATATACGAGAAGGCTCGGAGAGTCCAACAAAGAGAGGAAGAGCACATTAGAGCGAACTTCGATTACCTAGGCCATTAGCATCTCAAGAATAGGTAATCCGAATCCTCTCTCAATTCTAGCCAAAAATCGCAAGCAACTTTACCCTTCTATTCGCGCATGACCCAAAACCCGTCGAGTGGCAGCGACTTGATCTGTTGCCCGGTCGCTGCCCGGAGAAGGTAAAAATCCACTCCCTCTCGACTTCTGTTCATTTCGTATTTGTGTATGAATTTGTGCTAAATATGTGTTAGTTCATTCATGTTGTCGTATTCATTAATGTAGGAATATGACATTGAATAAGTCTGCTTTAATTAGTATGGATGCATAATATCTAAATGTTAGGATCCGTTACGAGGTGTGATGTATAATTTTGATCGACTCGATTTAATTGCTCGGTTGGTGTTTATTTTGTATGTTTTGAAAAGGTTATAGCATCATGTCATGTGTTATATCTATTTGTCAAGTTGTCGAAAAATATCTATACTAATTTGTATGCTCCCTGTTATATGTGTATTGGCTGTTCTTGTTGGCATTGTCATATCGTGTTTAGTGTGCTTTTGGATTATTTAAGTATTTGGGTATCACATGCATTAAGCATGCCGCAAGACTTGAACCAGTCTAGGTTGTATTAATCCATCATTACATTCTACGCTCGACTTACAATCATGTTTCACATAGTCAGCATACGCGAGTGTAACTAATGTTGAAATCATTTAATTGAATGAGAAGTGTCTTCAACTCTTACCTAGTTGTATACATGTCTAAACTGCTTGTTAGGAAGATGTGTTATCCTACTTTGCGTAATGTACTTTCCCCCTGATTTTCCTTATTTTTAGATATGTCACAAACAGAAGGGTAGATTCGATATGTATCAAATGTATATCATATGTGTCCTCAAAGCATGCTAGGAATCCTTGAACCATTTACGTATATTCCCTGTTAGTGTCTCTGTTTACTTGCTGAATTACCGTTTGCACCATGTAGCAGTAAATGCATACTATAGGTTAAGATCTCGTATGTTCCTAAAATTGAATAAAGGAAATGCTTGTCTATGAATTTCATGTTAATTAGAAGTGATGATAGCCTTTGCCTGCTTGCTCTAATCCATCTCATTTGTTCACATGTCTGTTTTAAAAGAATCAATGCAGTTTGAATAAATGAGTCCTATAGAGATAGTTCTTTGAAGATTTGTATGGTATACATAGGCTGTATTGCATCAGTTTGCTGGAAGTTCCCTTGTCTCAGTTTCTGAAGTCATAAGATAAAAGGATTGTGTAAGACTTATTGTATACATACTCCATATATCGAGCGAATACCATTCGAATATTTAGTATGTCACCCAATATGCTTAAAAAGGATATGAAGTAGGTCTTTGTTTTGAATATCATGTAGTTGTTTGGTTCTTTGGTTTTAAAATTGAAAATGTTAGTGCATACTTAGCCTGTTTGCTTTAAATCTGGGAGGATACATCTCCTGGATGTACAAGAGTACAAGCATAAGTATATGTATTCATTGCATGTTCAAGTCTCATGTTTTCTCTACTCTGTATGCATTTTAAAGCCTGGTTCTTATTTAAAATGTTTGACTGAATTTTGACTTTCTTCTTTGGAATGTCTTTGTTTCGTTTTGGAAGTAATATAATAACAATTATACATATATTTGGTTTAAGTCCTTCGCTTGCTTCTCATTGCTCATTTATCTGTTTTGCCTACTGATTCCCATTGTCCTTTCCATGGATACACTGGGTTTGATAGGAAATATGTTTGCTAAAATGCTTATTTATTGCTAAATGTTCAGGGTATGTACTAATCCTTATCTTTTCTTATTTATTTTTTTTCTTTCATGAACCACATTGGGAGCGACGAAGAGTCTCATAATGAGACTCATCTTGACTTTCGTCAAATAAAGACATGCATTCCGTGTTCACCATGTTCCTGCTTCGGAAGTTCCAGAGACAAATAGGCGGAGTGACACTATCATCTTCCTTAGTAGTCATTCCTTACTCTCTCTTAATCCCATCCGCCACTCTTTTTATTTCTTGCTTATTTGCTTTAAGTTAATTGCTCAATTTGTAATTATAAGATACTTAACTCTATTAGTCTTTGAATGAGTAGATTGGGGAGGGTAGTTTGAAACTTGAAAGTCACCTTTAATTTATTTATTTATAAATTTGTCATGCTTGTTTAAAACTTTCAAAACTTTTTTAATCACTCTTTATTTTTTTCTAAGAAAATAAGGTTTCATTTTGATAAAGTTCATAAATAAAAAATGTTTTGTTCTCGTAATTCACTTAACATATTATGTATATAATTTTTTTCCATAATGAACTTTTGTTTTCTTAAAATGCAAAACATACATATCTTATGAGCTATCTATACAAATTCTTACTTTCATAAAAGATCAAACTTTACCTATAGTACATACTTCTCCAATAAACCCTTTTATGTGTTTATAAGCAAAACTCGTGCAGAATTTTATGGAAAAGATATATATTTCTCAAGTATTACTTGCAACATCTTTCTTGAACTTTATATTTTCAAAACATGCATGTCTAAACTTTTTTACCAAATAATATTAAATCTCTTTTGCATTATGCCACACATAAAAAATATTTTTTAAGTAAATGCATACCTTTAATCAATAAATCAACTTTAAAGATAAATGCATACTTTTTTCATATGCATTTATAATGCTTTACAAATGCACGCCTTCATTCAAAAGACTAATTTTACAGGTATACAATAAGTCTTATAAATCTTTTATGTTAGCAAAAATGTACTCTTTTATAAAATAATTGCATCATCTTTTAAAACAGACATTACACTTTTAGCACAATAATTAACCTTAGGTTTGAACGGACAACCGCAAGTTAGCGGATCCTTTAGGGTGCCTAACCCCTTCCCTTTAGGATAATAAAGAACTCTTACTCAGAATCTTATTAAAGTTTAGCAGACCATTAAATGGAGTTAATGTTTACTTTAAACTAGTTAAACATTTAGGTGTCCTAATTCACCCAACTAATTAGGTGGCGACTCCCGAACCCTTTAGCATTTTTTAACACTTTAGCAACCCTTTTAAATTTTAGTATTCTTTTAATTTTAGCACTTTTAGCATTATTATTTATTTTCTAACTTCTTATTTAAGCAGGGTTCACTTTTAGAAAGTCGCGATCGAAATCGGGCGCGACAGAATGGCGACTCCACTGGGGATTTTAGGTTCTTAACCACAACAGACCTAGGGTTGTTATTTGGCACTACTTTTTGCATTTAAATTTTGTGCGATGTATTTTGTTTATTTAATTTTGCTACCTGCTTTACTGCTTTCCTTAAACTGGCATTCCGCTCATATTTCTTCCACTCTGGAAAATTCACACAATCACACACTACATGCGAGGTGCGCTGGGTGCATCAGCAAAATTCTTTCTTCAAAACCCAAATTTAGGAGAGTTGGTAACATACGTGGAGTGCCCGGTCTAACCGGTGGCCGCGTAGCCTTCTCACTCGAGTTGTCCGCTCGGGAACCTTGCGTCCAGAAAAGCCAAATCTTAGAAACTTAAGATAGAGCTATACCACCCTTTATTTTTGGGCATGCATGCATTTACCTTAGGTGGGTCGGTCCCTGGCATCGACACCCCAATTAGGAAGACACCAAACTTGTCGACGAGTTTCTCAACCCAACGACCAACCAGCATATTATGTGTAGCTTGGCAATGATAGACAAATCCAAACCTAATCATGTCATGCTGAAATTGGAAAAAGTGCACCGTCATTTGGTCGCCATTTCCAACAAAAACATTACAGTTGGGCGACTTGGACAAATCCATCATAACCTCGCATATTTGACGTTTAGGCCTACCTCTGGCATAAAGAGGTCCCCCTGCATGTTAGGAAACGTTTGAATGTGCTATGTGCAATATATCTGCTACATACCCGCAAATTATGTGCTTTATGCTAACACCGTTTGTTGCATTTTTAGAAAGATTTATCATCTTCCCCCAAAGGTCGATTTGTATTTGACTAAGCAATGGCAGAGCATCAATACTTCACAAGATCAAAGGCACGGTCCAAATGCGACCGATTCAAGCGGCATCCGAGTGAACGAGTGAACTCGCTCTCGTTCCTATAGCAAAGCAGGATCTCGAAAAGAAGAGAAAGATGACACCTTTTTCAAAATCGGGACAATGTAGGAAACTGCGAGGATTGCAAGTCCAAGCAGACTGCACGCAGATGTCGACAAGCGCGGCAAAGTCAAATACGAATCGACCCCAAAACTCACAAATTTTCTTTGGCGCAGTCCTTCATATTAAGCAGAAGGTACAATAAAGTTCTGCATACTAGCAGAAGCAGAAAATACAACAAAATTCTTCAGAAGCAGCAGAAGCAGACAAACATCAACAATCAGAGTTCAAATCCCGCAACAAATTATAGCGCATCACCTGCCCAGAGTCAAATTGCAACTCATGCAGTGCACAAACGCACAACAAAGACATCATGACAATCCACATGGTTCACAAATGCATCACAACAAAGGCATCATGCCAATTCGTCGCGGCAAAGATCCAAAGATGTCCGCCAAGGACAACATCTCAGCATTCACAAACACCCCACATATCATACATGGAAGACATCTATACCACATAAATTGTCTTTCTCTAATATTTACAGGCTGTTTTAACAGTTATACACTAACTTTTCTCAAGCTTAGCTTGCGGGAACATTTATTCTACAGAGCAATGAAGAACACGCCCGCATAACGGCGTTATCGCGATTATGTCCAGCGACGACATATATCCGACTCGGGCCATTACCAAAATCGGGACAATTTTTAAGACTTCGCCACGAAATGACATTGACAAATATGATCCCATATGCTTGAAAGATCGACATAAATCGACAATTTTAAGGACTTTACTACAAATGACATCAATGGACATGGTCAATTTACGCTGGTGGTTCCATGTCCCAAAATCGACAAAATTTTAAAAGAAAGCTGGCAATGAGCACCGGTAGTATGAGAGAATATACACCGATTTGGATAAGGATGCTCGCTCTGTTTCATAACATGTCGCTATTCAAAATCGACATAATTTCCTACTAGTATTTTCTCAAGATAGAATATTTTCAACGAATGTTTTCGATCGAGACTAAATCGCATGCGGTTACATGGTCCGCATAAGACATAACGCGCAAATATCAAGAGCCAACACAAATCGCCGAACCCTCCCCGAACTCACAATTTTTCTTTGAGTGAATGTTGCAGTCAACAGAACGGCGAGGACAATAACATTCCAATACAACATCTACATTTCGTCCATACAACGATTTAACATCTACATTTCGTCCATACAACGATTTAACATCTACATTTCGTCCCATACAACGATTTAACATCCGCATTTCGCCCATACAACGACGAACATCCGCATTTCGTCCATACAACGATTTAACATCTGCATTTCGCCCAAAACGACTCCGAGTCCGAAAACGACTCCCAGTCCGAAAACGACACCACGTCCAAAAACGACGTCGAGTCCGAAAACGACTCCGAGTCCGAAAACGACTCTGCGTCCGAAAACGACGCCACGTCCGAAAACGACGCTAAGTCCGAAAACGACACCACGTCCAAAAACGACGTCGAGTCCGAAACGACTCAGTCCGAAACGACTCGCGTCCAAAACGACGCCACGCCAAAACGACGCTAAGTCCGAAAGCGACACCACGCCCAAAACGGCGCCGAGTCCAAAACGACTCGAGTCCAAAACGACTCGGCCCAAAACGACGCCACGTCCAAAACGACGCTAAGTCCGAAAACGACACCACGCCTAAAACGGCGCCGGTCCAAACGACTCAGTCCGAAACGACTCCGCGTCCGAAAACGACGCCACGTCCGAAAACGACGCTAAGTCAGAAAACGACGCCACGTCCGAAAACGACGCCGAGTCCAAAGCGACTCAGTCCAAAACGACTCGCCCAAACCGACGCCACGTCCGAAAACGACGCTAAGTCCGAAAACGACGCTAAGTCCGAAAACGACGCCACGTCCGAAAACGACGCTAAGTCCGAAAACGACGCCACGTCTGAAAACGACGCCACGTCCGAAAACGACGCCACGTCCGAAAACGACGACAAGTCCGAAAACGACGCCAAGTCCAAAACGACGCCAAGTCCGAAAACGACGTCATCATCAACATATCACATCTACGCAGGGACGATTTTTCTCTGTTCTCAAAATTGCATTTTTTCTCATTTTATGCTTTATTATTATTATGTCTTAGCAGTTATGCACTAACTCTTTCTTGAGCTTTAGTCTACAGGGGAGCAGCAACACGTCCAGGCAACGACGCCATCAACACAACAAGTCCAAAAAACAACGACAAGTCTTAAAACGACGCCAACGACGCCAAGTCCGAAAACTACACCAGTAGCAACGTTCCAATACAACAGATTCGCTCACAAAGTCAAACTGCAACAAGTCTACATCAAATACATCTTGCAAAAAACCACAGGCTACATCATTTACACTTTAATTATTTCATCTAGTTTTGATTACGCATGAATTACGACACAACTCCATATATAAAACAATTTGTTATCTATGCCCTACTGGCGTCATATGCATCTCGCCCATACAAGACGAAACGCCATACAAGGCGTCATATGCATCTCGCCCATACAAGACGAGAACGCCATACAAGTGTGTCATATCATCTCGGCCCATACAAGACGAGAACGCCCATACAAGGCGTCATATCATCCCGGCCCATACAAGACGAGAACGCCCAAGGCTGGCGTCATATGCATCTCGGCCCATACAAGACGAGAACGCCATACAAGACGTCATATGCATCCCGGCCCATACAAGACGAACGCCATACAAGGCGTCATATGCATCTCGCCCATACAAAACGAAACGCCATACAAGGCGTCATATGCATCTCGTCCATACAAGACGAGAACGCCATACAAGGCGTCATATGCATCTCGTCCATACAAGACGAGAACGCCCATACAAGGCGTCAAGTGCATCCCGTCCATACAAGACGAGAACGCCCATACAAGGCGTCATATGCATCTCGTCCATACAAGACGAGAACGCCCATACAAGGCGTCATTTGCATTTCGTCCATACAATATGATTCCGCCCATATAAGGCGACATTTGCATTTCGTCCATACAAGACGATAACGCCCATACAAGGCGTCATCTGCATCATTTCATATACGATTTGACTACGACCACAACACAAAAGTTACATTCTTACACTATTTTGTTTTGACATTTATGCACTAATGCTTCTATCTTAGCTTCAATCTACAGGAAACTGCACAAGATGGAGCATAACGTGGATTTTCTCTTACAGCGAACCGGGGCAATTTGTTGGGGGGCCAACCTTCCCAATGAATGACGAAGCGCCTCAGCCGGTCCACTCGCCCACATCACCATAAAACCCAAAGACCATAAGTCGATAGCAAGACACCCTGTGTTCAAGCCGATTTTTATTTTTATTTTTTACACCATAGCCCAGTGTCGTCATAACTCGACACTGGGACAAATTTTGAGTCCGCGTTATCCCCGCCTTGGTATTTTGACCATGGTAGCCCAGTGTCGTCATAACTCGACACTGGGACAATTTTAAATTTTGCATCAGCCTTGTCTTTTTCCCAAACATTCTAATTCTGAGGGTCGAGACAAAATTGGCTATGAGTCAACGTCTTTGTCCGAAGATTCTTCCATCATCTCCATACAAAGAGGGACAACTGTTGACACCCAATTTTGACCCTCCCGTCCAGTCATTAACTATAGAATTACACTAATTTTGCAAAATAAGTCTTATGATTTTTATAATAAAATGCAGCGAATAAAACATAAATATTTTAATAATGGCATCGTGTCTTACGTAGAGTTTTAAGCACTTAGAGTCTCGCGCCCGCATTAATTAATTTTAAGCCCTGTCATGATTCTTAATAATTAATAAATACATAAAATAAATAATTTAGCAATGACGTCGTGGCAAGTAGCATAGCCGCATTTTATTAATACGCCAGAGAATTTCACAATCATTTGTATTTTAAAATCAATTTAATCTAATACATGCATTTAATAGCGTCGCATTTATAAAGCTTTAAATAATTCTTAAATATCATACTTGCATTTAGCATTTAAATAATTTAATCTAAACTCAATTCAATTTTAATTTAACTTCGCAATAATGCACAATAATAAGATTTTAAATGATAGCGCCGCATTCTAAGATATTAAGCACTAATGGCACACCCGCATTTATAACAATTAAATTAATAAAGCACCTAATTAAATAAGCACAATTTATTAATACCTATTTAAACAATTTACCCCTAATTAACTAATTAAGCACCTAAAATTAAATACCTAATACTTTAAAACTAACTCCAATTAATTAATACACTTACCTAGAATTAATTAGCTAATTAATTAACTATCCTAAAACTAATACCCCAGCCCCACTCGCCCAGCCCATTTCCCATCTGCGACCCGCAAGCCCAATCCCCATTATCCCCTTATCAGCCCAAATGCCCCGCCCCAACCTCATTTTTCCATCAGTAGCCCTTTCCATCGTCTCTTCCACGCCAGACCCTCGAACGAAACCCTTAACCTAAAAAATCGATCGCCGCACCTCGTCCCAACACCCATGCCGGGATTCTCGCCGTAGAATCCGGCGAATCAGCTACCATATCAACACCCTGTCCTTACCATTCGCAACCAAGATCTCTCTTTAACACCTCAATCATTTTCTTACCAAATCTCGTCAAATCGCACTAAATCAGCACCCTAAATCGCGGTACCAATAACTTACCAACTCAGAACCCAAAATGATGGTTATAAATACAAGAGGAGGGTGAGATGGTGGGGCAAAAAAAAACGAGAGCACAGACGGCAGAACATTCGAAAGGCACAGCTCAGAGAATAGAGCAGGAGCAAGACAGGAGACCTATAGCATCGACGGGGACACTCCTCAGCAGCAGTCGAACATAGGTCAGAATCAGGGGGTCGAACACAGAGCATATACGAGAAGGCTCAGAGGAGTCCAACAGCAACAGAGGAAGAGCACATTAGAACAGAACTCAGTACCTAGGCCATTAGCATCTCAAGAATAGGTAATCCGAATCCCTCTCTCAATTCTAGCCAAAAAATCAGCAAGCAACTTTACCCTTCTATTCGCATCGCAAACCCAAAACCCGTCGAGTGGCACCGACGACTTGATACGCCGGTCATTGCCGGAGAAGGTAAAAATCCACTCCCTCTCGACTTCTGTTCATTTCGTATTTGTGTATGAATTTGTGCTAAATATGTGTTAGTTCATTCATGTTGTCGTATTCATTAATGTAAGAATATGACATTGAATAAGTCTGCTTTAATTAGTATGGATGCATAATATCTAAATGTTAGGATATTGTTCTGAGGTGTGATGTATAATTTTCGATGACTCAGATTTAATTGCTCGGTTGGGTGTTTATTTTGTATGTTTTGAAAAGGTTATAGCATCATGTCATGTGTTATATCTATTTGTCAAGTTGTCGAAAAATATTTATACTAATTTGTATGCTCACGTTATATGTGTATTGGGTCTTTGTTGGCATTGTCATATCGTGTTTAGTGTGCTTTTGGATTATTTAAGTATTTGGGTATCACATGCATTAAGCATGTCGCAAGACTTGAACCAGTCTAGGTTGTATTAATCCATCATTACATTCTACGCTCGACTTACAATCATGTTTCACATAGTCAGCATACGCGAGTGTAATCTAATGTTGAAATCATTTAATTGAATGAGAAGTGTCTTCAACTCTTACCTAGTTGTATACATGTCTAAACTGCTTGTTAGGAAGATGTGTTATCCTACTTTGTAATGTACTTTCCCCGATTTTCCTTATTTTTAGATATGTCACAAATGTATGGTAGATTAGATATGTATCAAATGTATATCATATGTGTCCTCAAAGCATGCTAGGAATCCTTGAACCATTTACGTATATTCCCTGTTAGTGTCTCTGTTTACTTGCTGAATTACCGTTTGCACCATGTAGCAGTAAATGCATACTATAGGTTAAGATCTCGTATGTTCCTAAAATTGAATAAAGGAAATGCTTGTCTATGAATTTCATGTTAATTAGAAGTGATGATAGCCTTTGCCTGCTTGCTCTAATCCATCTCATTTGTTCACATGTCTGTTTTAAAAGAATCAATGCAGTTTGAATAAATGAGTCCTATAGAGATAGTTCTTTGAAGATTTGTATGGTATACATAGGCTGTATTGCATCAGTTTGCTGGAAGTTCCCTTGTCTCAGTTTCTGAAGTCATAAGATAAAAGGATTGTGTAAGACTTATTGTATACATACTCCATATATCGAGCGAATACCCTGTCTGAATATTTAGTATGTCACCCAATATGCTTAAAAAGGATATGAAGTAGGTGCTGTTTTGAATATCATGTAGTTGTTTGGTTCTTTGGTTTTAAAATTGAAAATGTTAGTGCATACTTAGCTGCTTTGCTTTAACCGGGAGGATACATCTCACGGATGTAAGAGTACAAGCATAAGTATATGTATTCATTGCATGTTCAAGTCTCATGTTTTCTCTACTGTATGCATTTTAAAGCTGGTTCTTATTTAAAATGTTTGAATTTTTGACTTTCTTTGGAATGTCTTTGTTTCGTTTTGGAAGTAATATAATAACAATTATACATATATTTGGTTTAAGTCCCTTCTGCTTGCTTCTCATTGCTCACTGTCTGTTTTGCCTACTGATTCCCATTGTCCTTTCCATGGATACACTGGGTTTGATAGGAAATATGTTTGCTAAAATGCTTATTTATTGCTAAATGTTCAGGGTATGTACTAATCCTTATCTTTTCTTATTTTTTTTTTTTCTTTCATGAACCACATTGGGAGCGACGAAGAGTCTCATAATGAGACTCATCTTGACTTTCGTCAAATAAAGACATGCATTCCGTGTTCACCATGTTCTCGCCGGAAGTTCCAGAGACAAATAGGCGAGTGACACTATCATCTTCCTTAGTAGTCATTCCTTACTCTCTTAATCCCATCCGCCACTCTTTTTATATCATTCTTATTTGCTTTAAGTTAATTGCTCAATTTGTAATTATAAGATACTTAACTCTATTAGTCTTTGAATGAGTAGATTGGGGAGGGTAGTTTGAAACTTGAAAGTCACCTTTAATTTATTTATTTATAAATTTGTCATGCTTGTTTAAAACTTTCAAAACTTTTTTAATCACTCTTTATTTTTTTTTCTAAGAAAATAAGGTTTCATTTTGATAAAGTTCATAAATAAAAAATGTTTTGTTCTCGTAATTCACTTAACATATTATGTATATAATTCTTTTCCATAATGAACTTTTGTTTTCTTAAAATGCAAAACATACATATCTTATGAGCTATCTATACAAATTCTTACTTTCATAAAAGATCAAACTTTACCTATAGTACATACTTTTCCAATAAACCCTTTTATGTGTTTATAAGCAAAACTCGTGCAGAATTTTATGGAAAAGATATATATTTCTCAAGTATTACTTGCAACATCTTTCTTGAACTTTATATTTTCAAAACATGCATGTCTAAACTTTTTACCAAATAATATTAAATCTCTTTTGCATTATGCCACACATGAAAAATATTTTTTAAGTAAATGCATACCTTTAATCAATAAATCAACTTTAAAGATAAATGCATACTTTTTTCATATGCATTTATAATGCTTTACAAATGCACGCCTTCATTCAAAAGACTAATTTTACAGGTATACAATAAGTCTTATAAATCTTTTATGTTAGCAAAAATGTACTCTTTTATAAAATAATTGCATCATCTTTTAAAACAGACATTACACTTTTAGCACAATAATTAACCTTAGGTTTGAACGGACAACCGCAAGTTAGCGGATCCTTTAGGGTGCCTAACCCCTTCCCTTTAGGATAATAAAGAACTCTTACTCAGAATCTTATTAAAGTTTAGCAGACCATTAAATGGAGTTAATGTTTACTTTAAACTAGTTAAACATTTAGGTGTCCTAATTCACCCAACTAATTAGGTGGCGACTCCCGAACCCTTTAGCATTTTTTAACACTTTAGCAACCCTTTTAAATTTTAGTATTCTTTTAATTTTAGCACTTTTAGCATTATTATTTATTTTCTAACTTCTTATTTAAGCAGGGTTCACTTTTAGAAAGTCGCGGTCGAAATCGGGCGCGACAGATCCTATCCAAACCACACCTCATTACATACGAGGTAGATGATGACATAGCTAATTTAGACAAATGTATAGGATTAGCTAGTGCATTTATCATTTAGCAATTTTCTAAGCAAGTATAATGCGGGATGCTTAGAACAAGGTTGATGCAGCTGGTTTATCTCACATAAACATGCATAGTAGAAGCGGGAACACTCCAGTATGTGCGTAAGGCAAATAAGAATGACTCACTGACTATTTGGGTAACTCTTCTTAGATACACCGAATCATTGACACCAAATTTAGACATATTCCATCATACTAGGCTATGCATTAAGAGGGAAAACAGGGGGGTGACGGTAACACAGAGATGTATTTATAAGCACATTAATGATGGACACTTCAGAAACAAGGCATAATGTGGTCGAAATGGTTATCAAACATATGACTGAATTAGCTAACTGGCTTATTATGTCCAAAATAACAGATAGTGCTTATTAGGACTGATCTAATTACAAGTTAAATAACACAAGGCATGCTTCAGTATTTGAGTCTTTAGATGATAAACATGAGTCCAAATTTATACGCCTGCACACACACACACTGCTTCCTATCACCTTTCACATTTTGCTACTCCCAGATTCATACCCATGAGTATATAAACATGTTAATAAAGATTTAAAACTAAACCTATCCTACACTGCATATAAACAGATTATCGAACGTGTTTCCATATTGTTCAACCAGTTTGCAATTTGTTATTCACTTTCAGATTCGATTTGGGGATAGGCTTCAGTGGTATTAAAACAGGCATGGACAGTCAATTTACAAAAAAAACACATATGAATTGTATACTTCAGTGAACGCATCGTGGTTATGAATATTAACAGGAAATTCGTCAAAACATGATTTGAAGCGACTTCACATGTATACTGAATACATCTGACAAGCACATGATCAATCAAACAGATCACAGAATATAAATCGAATGGAAAATCAAGGGCGATGAATTTACCTTCTCCGTACATCGAACCGAGACAGCGTATCAAGTCATCGATCCACTCGGGTTTTGGTTTTGCGATGCGAATAAAAAAGGGCAAGCTTGTTTGCTGATTTTTGACTGATATTGAAAGGAAGGGTTTCAGACTTCCTGTTCTTTGCGATGCTAATTGTCTGGGTGTTGAATCCCTAACTGCCGATGCCTTATGCTGACTTTTATTCTGCGAGAATGAATGTCATTTCCATTTGTTGGTTTCGACGGGTTCCTTCTTATGGTCGTGATCTTTTCTCCTGTCTCCCCTTTGTGTTTTAACAAGTATCTCTCCCCCGTGGAAAACTGATGCCTTTGCATGTGTAGGTTGTTGGTTTATATAGTATTGGTTTCGGTATTAAATGATTTTCGTTTAAGGTAAGCTTCGATTCTTGGCGAGATTTTGGATGAAGATTTGTGACCATCTAGGGACTGATTTCGAACGATTCTCACTGATTCACGGATGATTCTTACTCGAGGGATTTATGGTAGGCTTCTTGAGTATAATTTTGGAAGGTAGATATTGCATCACGATTTTGAATGGTTATGGTTTAGTTATGCCAGATTTCCACCCTGAAAATCCGGCGAGCTTCGCGGGTAAAGGGGAGGGGTGTATGCGGCGGACTTTTTTTAGGTTAGGGTTCCTCTAGGTTTTCTTGTTTTATGGGTTTGATCGATAGGGGTGAGGCGTGGGGGGAAATAAGGCTGAAGGCGCTGGGCCTGCGGACGTGGGCCGGGGCGACGGGTAAGAGGAAGCGGGCTCATGGTGTGGGGCTTGGTAATTTAAATTAGGTATTAGTTTTAGGAATTAGTTTTAGGTAGTAGGTATTTAATTAGTGGTAAGTTATTTAAATTGTGGTTAAATTATTTAGGTGCTTTATTAATCTAATTTTGAGTTTAAAATTATTACAAAAAATAAAGACGGGCGTGCTATTTAATTAGTGCTTAATTTTTTATAATGCGATGCTGTTATTAAAACTTATTAAATAAAAATTGAGTTATTTAAATGCTACATGCAGATAGGACTTCTTAATTCTTTTATGAATGCTATTATTAAACGCGTGTGTTAGATTATTATTTTATGTATTTATTATTTATTATTAAGAATTATGACAGGGCTTAAAATTAATAAATATGGGCGCGGGACTCTAAGTGCGTAATTTTCTACGTAAGACGCGGTGCCATTATTAAATTGCTTATTTATGCATGTATTAATGTTTTATCGCTGCATCTTATTATAAGAAATCATAAAAAATTATTTTGCAAAATTAGTGTAATTTTATAGCTACTGTCTGGACGGGAGGGTCAAAATTGGGTGTCAACAGTTGTCCCTCTTTGTATGGAGATGATGGAAGAATCTTCGGACAAAGACGTTGACTCATAGCCAATTTTGTCTCGATCCTCAGAATTAAAATGTTGGGCAATTAGGCAAGGCTGACGAGAAATTTAAAATATGTCCCAGTGTCGAGTTATGACGACACTGGGCTACCATGGTCAAAACACCAAGGTGGACTAACGCGGACTCAAAATTCGTCCCAGTGTTGAGTTATGATGACACTGGGTTACCATGGTCAAAACACCAAAGCGGGCTAATGCGGACTCAAAATTTGTCCCTGTGTCGAGTTATGACGACACTAGGCTACCATGGTCAACACACCAAGGTGGGCTAACGCGGACTCAAAATTTGTCCCAGTGTCGAGTTATGACGACACTGGGTTGTGGTGCTAAAATAAAAAATAAAAGTAAACTGGCCTGAACCTGGGGTGTACCGGTATCGACTTATGTTGATGGATGTATGGTGAGGCGGAGTGAGTGGACCGACGCTTGAGGCCGCTTCTGCCATTTGTTGGGAAGGTTGGCCCCCCAACAAATTGTCCCGGTTCGCTGTAAGAGAAAATCCATATTGTGCTCCATATCTTGCAGTTTGTTAAAGTTCCTGTAGATTGAAGCTAAGATAGAAGCATTAGTGCATAACTGTCAAAACAAAACAATGTAAGAATGTGAATTTTGTGTTGTGTTTGTAGTCAAATCGTATATACTATATAATGAAATGATGTGATGATACGCCGTCTTGTATAGGCGAGATGCAGATGACGCCTTGTGTGGGCGTTGTCGTCTTGTATGGACGAAATGCAGATGACGCCTTGTGTGGGCGTTGTCGTCTTGTATGGACGAAATGCAAGTGACGCCTTGTGAGGGCGTTATCGTCTTGTATGGACGAAATGCGAATGACGCCTTGTATGGGCGGAATCGTCTTGTATGGACGAAATGCAAATGACGCCTTGTATGGGCGTTATCGTCTTGTATGGACGAAATGCAAATGACGCCTTGTATGAGCGTTATCGTCTTGTATGGACGAAATGCAAATGACGTCTTGTATGGGTGTTATCGTCTTGTATGGACGAAATGCAAATGACGCCTTGTATGGGCGGAATCGTCTTGTATGGACGAAATGCAAATGACGCCAGATGGGCGCGTTATCGCTTTGTATGGACGAAATGCAAATGACGCCTTGTATGGGCGTTATCGCTCATATGAACGAAATACAAATGACGCCTTGTATGGCGGATCGCTTGTATGGATGAAATGCAAATGACGCCTTGTATGGGCGGATCGCTTGTATGGACGAATGCAAATGACGCCAGATGGGCGTAATCGTCTTGTATGGACAAAATGCAAATGACGCCTTGTATGGGCGTTATCGCTCAGTATGGACGAAGTGCAAATGACGCCAGTATGGCGGAATCGCTTGTATAGACGAATGCAAATGACGCCAGTATGGGCGGAAACGCTTTGTATGGACGAAATGCAAATGACGCCTTGTATGGGCGTTATCGCTTGTATGGACGAAATGCAAATGACGCCAGATGGGCGTAATCGCTTGTATGGACGAATGCAAATGACGCCAGATGGGCGGAATCGTTTTGTATGGACGAAATGCAAATGACGTCAGATGTAGGCGTTATCGTCTTGTATGGACGAAATGCAAATGACGCCAGTATGGGCGTTATCGCTCATATGGACGAAATGCAAATGACGCCAGTATGGGCGGAATCTTCAGTATGGACGAAATGCAAATGACGCCAGATGAGCGTTATCGTCTTGTATGGACGAAATACAAATGACGCCAGTATGGGCGTTATCGCTGTATATGGACGAATGCAAATGACGCCAGTATGGGCGAATCGCTCAGTATGGACGAATGCAAATGACGCCTTGTATGGGCGTTATCGCTTTGTATGGACGAATGCAAATGACGCCAGTATGGCGGAATCGTCTGTATGGACGAAATGCAAATGACGCCTTGTATGGGCGAATCGCTCAGATGGACGAAATGCAAATGACGCCTTGTATGAGCGTTATCGTCTTGTATGGACGAAATGCAAATGACGCCTTGTATGGGCGAAATCGTCTTGTATGGACGAAATGCAAATGACGCCTTGTATGGGCGTTATCGTCGTGTATGGACGAAATGCAAATGACGCCGGGGATGGGCGTTATCGTGGTGTATGGACGAGATGCCAATGACGCCTTATGGCGGGCGAATCGTCTTGTATGGACGAAATGCAAATGACGCCTTGTATGGGCGGGATCGTCTTGTATGGACGAAATGCAAATGACGCCTTGTATGGGCGAAATCGTCTTGTATGGATGAAATGCAAATGACGCCTTGTATGGACGGAATCATCTTGTATGGAGGAAATGCAAATGACGCCTTGTATGGGCGTTATCGTTTTGTATGGACGAAGTGCAAATGACACCTTGTATGGGCGGAATCGTCTTGTATGGACGAAATGCAAATGACGCCTTGTATGGGCGTTATCGTCTTGTATGGACGAAGTGTAAATGACGCCTTGTATGAGCGTTATCGTCTTGTATGGACGAAATGCAAATGACGCCTTGTATGGGCGTTATCGTCTTGTATGGATGAAATGCAAATGACGCCTTGTATGGGCGTTATCGTCTTGTATGGACGAAATACAAATGACGCCTTGTATGTGCGGAATCGTCTTGTATGGACGAAATGCAAATGACGCCTTGTATGGGCGTTATCGTCTTGTATGGACGAAATGCAAATGACGCCTTGTATGGACGTTATCGTCTTGTATGGACGAAATGCAAATGCCGCCTTGTATGGGCGTTATCGTCTTGTATGGACGAAATTCAAATGACGTCTTGTATGGGCGCTGTGAAAATGATGCTTAAGGTGTAGATAAAATTGTTCTATATGTGGGGTTGTGTCGTAATTCATGCATAATCAAAACTAGATGAAATAATTAAAGTGTAAATGATGTAGCCTGAGTAAAGAAGATGTGGTTTTTTGCGAGATGTATTTGATGTAGACTTGTTGCAGTTTGACTTTGTGAGTGAATCTGTTGTATTGGAATGTTTCTGTTGGCGTCGTTTTCGGCCTCAGCATCGTTTTCGGGCTTGGCGTCATTTTTGGACTTGTTGTGCTGATAACGTCGTTGACTGGACGTGTTGTTGCTGGCGTCGTTTTCGGACTTGACGTCGTTTTTGGACTTGTTGTGCTGATGACGTCGTTGCCTGGACGTATTGCTGCTGGCGTCGTTTTCGGACTTGACGTCGTTTTGCTGATAAACGTCGTTGCCTGGACGTGTTGTTGATGCTCATGTAGA
Source organism: Przewalskia tangutica (assembly GCA_029844215.1). Taxonomy (NCBI): domain Eukaryota; kingdom Viridiplantae; phylum Streptophyta; class Magnoliopsida; order Solanales; family Solanaceae; genus Przewalskia; species Przewalskia tangutica. Next base: position 89,191,484 of record CM056736.1, on the reverse strand, counting down.
ATAAATGCTCCTGCAAGCTAAGTTTGAGAAAAATTAGTGTATACCTATTTAAACGAAATGATAAATACATATGAGAAGTGCAATTCTATGGGTAGAGATGTCGTCCTTGATACGCCTGATGAATACTGAGATGTTGTCATTGCACGGACATGCTAAACGCTGCAACTGACGAATTGTCATGATGCCTTTGTTGTGTGTGATGTGTGGGTTGTAAATGTAGCTTTATGCCCGAGTTGATGCGCTAGACTTGTTGCGGAATTTTGAATTTTGACTGCTGATTGTCGATGGCCCTCTCTGCTTCTGCTGCGGACTTTGAACTTTGGATTGTTGTCATATCTTACGCCTGCTCTTTCTCGCTTACGCTAATATGGAGGACCTGCGCTCAAAGAAAACTTGTGAGTTTGGGGGGGTGGTCGATTCGTATTTGACTTCGTCGCTTTGTTTCTTGACATTTGCGCGTCTGGCCTGTTTGGACCTGCAACCCCTGTCTGGTTTTCTACTCTGTCCCAGTTTTGAATATGTGAAGGGCGTTTGGCCTAAAGTGGGTCTCAATGGGGTTGTTTGTATATTTATGTGTATTCTCGTTATTTTCAAAACGAAGGGAAATTTTCCTAATGGTGTGACCGAAGCCGATTTAGGCCGCCTACGTATCCCCATGAGGGAATCAAGTCATGACGTAGTTCATTACAAGCAAAAGAGAAATTGGGATTTTCTAAAAGGTGAGACCGAAGCCGATATGGCCGCCTACGTATCCCCACGAGGGAATCAGGTCACACGTAGTTCCAATCTCTGCTTTGCCTATAGGGACCATGCCCTTGAATCAGTCATGTCACTGGATCGTGCCTTTGAACTTGTGAAATATCGATGCTCTGTCATTGCTTAGTCAAATACAAATCGACCTTTGGGGGAGATGATAAATCCTTTTAGACAAAATGTAGCAAACTGCGTTAGTGTAAAGCACGTGATTTTGCAAAAGTGTAAAAACATTTAGCAAGTACAAGTTGCACATAAATTGTCACATTGCAAGCGAGTCCTAACATGCGTGGGACCCTTTTATGCCAGAGGTAGGCCTAAACGTCACATATGCGAGGTTATGATAGATTTGTCCAAGTCGTCCAACTGTAATGCTTCTGTTGGAAATGGCGACCAAATGACGGTGCACTTTTTCCCACTTTTGGCATGTCATGATTAGGCTTGGATTTGTCCATTATGGTCACGCAACACATAATATGCTGGTTGGTCGTTGGGTTGAGAAAACCCGTCGACAAGTTTGGTGTCTTCCTAATTGTGGTGTCAATGCCAAAGATTGACCCACCCAGGGCAAATGCATGCATGCCTTAAAATAAAGGGTGATATAGTTCTATCCTGAGTTTCTAAGATTTGGCTTTACCAGACGCAAGGTTCCCGAGCGGACAACTCGAGTGAGAAGGCTACGCGGCTGATAAGACGAACCGATCTAACTCCGCGCAGGCGCCAACTCTCCTAAAATTTGGATATTTTGAAAGAAATTTGCGGGTGCGCGAAGCACACCAGCGCGTGAGTGTGTGATAGTGTGAATTTTCCAGAATTGAAGAAATATGAGCGGAATGCCAGTTTAAGGAAAGCAGTAAAACAGTTAGCAATAAAACAAAATACAGCACAAAGTTAAATGCAAAAATAATGGCCAAATAATAACCCTAGGTCTGTTGTGGTTAAGAACCTAAAATCTCCAGCGGAGTCTCCATTCTGTCGCGCCCCTTTTCGACCGCGACATTATTCTAGCGAACCCTGCTTAAATAAAATGTTAGAAAATAAATAAAAGTGCAAAAGAATGCTAAAACATTAAAAGTGCTTAAAAGGTTAATTTTAAAAGTAAAAGGTGTTAAAATGCTAAAGGGTTGCTAGGGAGTCGCCACCTAATTAATTTGGGTGAATTAGGACACCTAAATGTTAACTAGTTTAAAGTAAACATTAACTCCATTTTAATGGTCTGCAAAATTGTGAGATTCTGGACAAGGGTTCTTTATTATCCTAAAGGGAAGGGGTTGGGCACCCTAAAGGATCCGCTAACTTGCGGTTGTCCGTTCAAACCTAGGGTTAATTATTATTCTAAGATGCAATACATGTCTTGAAAAAAGTATTTAAGTAAAATATAGGAAGTATTTTTTGCTAGCATAAAAATGTGAGATTTGTTTTAAAATATATAAAGCTAGTTCTAGCTAAAATATGTATTATTATGTGCAGAGATGATTTATGCATTTATAACGTATTAGATAAGATACATGTGTTGTAATAATACAAAATCTTATTATGACGAAATGTGTACTTGTAAAATATCCATTATGCAAAGGCTAACAAAATAATTTTTAATTATGAATGTTAGTAAGAGTTTATGAAGAAATTAATTTATTATGCTAAGGATTTAATAGCGAGTGACGCTTTAGCTACGTGAATATTTATGTCATTTTAGTATGACTTAGGCAATGCATAACTAGTCATAAAAATAACTAATTAAAGGAGAGTGAATTTCTAGCGTCAAACTATTTTTCTAATGACAGCCCAAAGTTTAATTATTCTAAGTGTACTACTAGTAGTGTAATGTTAGGCAAATAATTACAACGAATAATAGGGTGAGGATATGAATTAATGATGACTCGAAGAAACGGCGAGGTCATCTCGCCTATGGTTTGGAGTTTGTGATGCGGAGAGGATGAAGCACATAAGATGCGGGTCTTCATTTGTTGTAGCTTGTGATGAGTCTCGCCATGAGACTCTTTGTTTCGCTCCAATGCATTTCATGTAAAACAAAGGAAGATAAGGATTAGTATATATCCCAAATCTTACGCAATAATACAAATAAATAAGATATTCATATAAACTTAAACACGTATGCTGTAGACATTTAACTACATCAGCAAAGCAAAGGGGGTTCAAAATCAGTCCGGGAATCGGCCCAAAATTAGTCGAAACAGGGGCTGAAGTTGGTCTAAAAATAGCCAAAACAGTGGCCCAGAATGACCAAATTTATTTACAACTACGACGATCTAGGCAACACAAGCAGACATCGACCCATGGTAACCTGTGTGGAAAAGCAGTGGGCCTCAACAAACCCAATAATTAAGGCCAGCTTATCAGCACACACAGAGGAGAATTGTAATATAGAAACAGACCCAAAATCACACAGTATGCCTGAAAACCTGCTGTAGTATTAAGCTCTTATGTATGCCGTAGGTATGTTGGAAGTATGTATATGCACTCTTAATGGATTAAATACAGAAAAAATGAAAGACAGCATGCCAGCATTCTTCATATTCAGTTATTAGAAGGAAAATAAGAGTATCTTAACATATTTAAATTTTAAACAGGGGAACCATCAGGTAGCTCCAAGTGGATGACTTAGCCAAGTGAAATAACACATATTCTTCAAGAACTTTAGTATGTTATGATAGATCCTATCCAAACCACACCTCATTACATACGAGGTAGATGATGACATAGCTAATTTAGACAAATGTATAGGATTAGCTAGTGCATTTATCATTTAGCAATTTTCTAAGCAAGTATAATGCGGGATGCTTAGAACAAGGTTGATGCAGCTGGTTTTATCTCACATAAACATGCATAGTAGAAGCGGGAACACTCCAGTATGTGCGTAAGGCAAATAAGAATGACTCACTGACTATTTGGGTAACTCTTCTTAGATACACCGAATCATTGGCACCAAATTTAGACATATTCCATCATAATAGGCTATGCATTAAGAGGGAAAACAGGGGGGTGACAGTAACACAGAGATGTATTTATAAGCACATTAATGATGGACACTTCAAAAACAAGGCATAATGTGGTCGAAATGGTTATCAAACATATGACTGAATTATCTAACTGGCTTATTATGTCCAAAATAACAGATAGTGCTTATTAGGACTGATCTAATTACAAGTTAAATAACACAAGGCATGCTTCAGTATTTGAATCTTTAGATGATAAACATGAGTCCAAATTTATACGCCTGCACACACACACTGCTTCCTATCACCTTTCACATTTTGCTACTCCCAGATTCATACCCATGAGTTTATAAACATGTTAATAAAGATTTAAAACTAAACCTATCCTACACTGCATATAAACAGATTATCGAACGTGTTTCCATATTGTTCAACCAGTTTGCAATTTGTTAATCACTTTCAGATTCGATTTGGGGATAGGCTTCAGTGGTATTAAAACAGGAATGGACAGTCAATTTACAAAAAAAAACACATATGAATTGTATACTTCAGTGAACGCATCGTGGTTATGAATATTAACAGGAAATTCGTCAAAACATGATTTGAAGCGACTTCACATGTATACTGAATACATCTGACAAGCACATGATCAATCAAACAGATCACAGAATATAAATCGAATGGAAAATCAAGGGCGATGAATTTATCTTCTCCGGACAGCGAACCGAGACAGCGTATCAAGTCGTCGATCCACTCGGGTTTTGGTTTTGCGATGCGAATAAAAAAGGGCAAGCTTGTTTGCTGATTTTTGACTGATATTGAAAGGAAGGGTTTCAGACTTCCTGTTCTTTGCGATGCTAATTGTCTGGGTGCTGAATCCCTAACTGCCGATGCCTTATGCTGAGTTTTATTCTGCGAGAATGAATGCCATTTCCATTTGTTGGTTTCGACGGGTTCCTTTTTATGGTCGTGATCTTTTCTCCTGTCTCCCCTTTGTGTTTTAACAAGTATCTCTCCCCCGTGGAAAACTGATGCCTTTGCATGTGTAGGTTGTTGGTTTATATAGTATTGGGTTTCAGTATTAACTGATTTTCGTTTAAGTTAAGCTTCGATTCTTGGCGAGATTTTGGATGAAGATTTGTGACCATCTAGGGACTGATTTCGAACGATTCTCACTGATTCGCGAATGATTCTTACTCGAGGGATTTATGGTAGGCTTCTTGAGTGTAATTTTGAAAGGTAGATATTGCATCACGATTTTGAATGGTTATGGTTTAGTTATGCCGGATTTCCACTCTGAAAATCCGTGAGCCATGCAGCGGAAGGGAAGGGTGTATGCGGCGGACTTTTTTTTAGGTTAGGGTTCCTCTAGGTTTTCTTGTTTTATGGGTTTGATCGACAGGGATGAGGCGTGGGGGAAAATAAGGCTGAAGGCGCTGGGCCTGCGGACGTGGGCCGGGGCGACGGGTAAGGGGAACTGGGCCTGCGGGTGTGGGCTGCTGGTAATTTAAATTAGGTATTAGTTTTAGGTAGTAGGTATTTAATTAGTGGTAAGTTATTTAAATTGTGGTTAAATTATTTAGGTGTTTTATTAATCTAATTTTGAGTTTAAAATTATTACAAAAAATAAAGATGGGCGTGCTATTTAATTAGTGCTTAATTTTTTATAATGCGATGCTGTTATTAAAACTTATTAAATAAAAATTGAGTTATTTAAATGCTACATGCAAATAGGGCTTCTTAATTCTTTTATGAATGCTATTATTAAAACGTGTGTGTTAGATTATTATTTTATGTATTTATTATTTATTATTAAGAATTATGACAGAGCTTAAAATTAATAAATATGAGCGCGAGACTCTAAGTGCGTAATTTTCTACGTAAGACGCGGTGCCATTATTAAATTATTTATTTATGCATGTATTAATGTTTTATCGCTGCATCTTATTATAAGAAATCATAAAAAAATATTTTGCAAAATTAGTGTAATTTTATAGCTACTGTCTGGACGGGAGGGTCAAAATTGGGTGTCAACAATCTTATCCGACGGAGGTGGAAGCGACGTCCAGCAATTTGACCACCAAATGTAATTTGTTGAAAATGTAATTTTTTTAATTATAATTTTACTATATTATTTTTTATTATTTGCAACTTTCAACACCACAAAATTGTATTACAAAAAGTATCATATTGACAGTCTTAGAATGTTTTTATTAAACTATCTTGTTCAATTATTAAGTTGTTTATATATATGTTATTTTTTAAAATTTAGTGTAAAAAAAAACACGAAAACCCGATCTCGTACCACCCCGCCCCGATATTAACGGTCCTCTTTTCTGACGGAATCGAGACCGGGACGGGACATCGGCAGAACTAACCAGTCCCGCCGGATACCGATCCCGCCCCGCCCCGTTGGCCTACCCCCTACATGGAACAGCCAACACAAATTTCACAACACATAACAGTCTTCAAAACACTTTAAATGAACTCAAAACAACCTTAATATCAAACAATAATAAATAAATAAAAGAAGCAACTTTCCAGTCCCTTTAATCGTCAGAAATGCCCACCATTGGTGTCACCCTTTTTCCTTCTTTACAACAAGGACCCAAGATTCAATTTTGCCTTTCAAATTCATCTGTCCATTCATTTCTGTATAGTTTTAAACCCAAAAGGTTTCATTTATAGAAACCATGTCCTTCCCTTAAGGAAGCCAAGAAACAGACACCAAACACGTCTCCTCAGAGCTTGAGGAGGCTGCTTAACTTTAACCCCCAAAATAGTGATGATGATGAGAGTGAGAGGGATAGTGGATTAGGAGATGGTGATACTGCTGTTAAAGGTACAATTTTGACAGGTCTTTTGATTGTGGGTGTGCTTGGTGGATTTGGAACTGTTGGGTACATATACAAGGACCAGATCAATGCTTTCTTGAACCAGTTTTCTGGCTTTATTGAAGGTAATGTCGTATGACTTCTCCAATTATATATGTTTCCATGCTTTCTAGTGGACATTAGAATTTGGATTCTAGGTAGACTACTTAAACTTGTAATGTTAGTGGTAACAGAAAATATATCTAGATAGCTTTACTTTTTTTTGACGAAGGAAGCTGATCGGTGTATTTTATATACACCTTTTGAGTCAGTCTAGTTAGTCTTTTGTCCCATTTTGTACATACAAAGTGTCGTATTATGATAGATTTTCTTTCTTTTGAGTCAAAGTGGCTAAAGTGGCCAAATGGCGGAAAAGGAGCGAAAAGAGGGAAAAAAGAGGAGGTACTAGAGCTGAAAACGGAGAAAGTGGCAAACGAGGCTGAAATCGGACACTGCGCCTCCTGCAATCGAAGCGGTCGCGCGCTATTATTCGTAGAAGGCAGAAGATCCAGTACGCGCCTCAGAGACGAGAACAGCGCGGCGCTAAACATCCGAGAAGCCACAGGAGTTGCAGGCGCCGCGCATGCCAGATATCGGCCGCGCCAAAACACCCGTATTGCAGAACTTTAGGCGCGCGCCATCTGCAGGCGCGCGCCGACGCGGAAAAATTAGGTCTTTTGACGGATTTTTGGGCCAACTGCGAGGAAAAGAGGGGAGACGTTTTAAACCTATAAAGGAGAACCTAGGCGGTTTTCAAGGTTCCCTTTCTTGCCAAACACTGAGTTTTCTTGCCAGGAGATTGGAGACCTAAACATTAGTAATTTCTTTTCTTTTCTTTTCTTTAATTCGGTTTTGCATGATGAACTTTGAATTAGTTCTTGTCATATTCATGGCTAGGAACTAATTCTCTTATAAAACTTTCTATGTTGAATTCTTGAACCTTATGTTATAAAGTAATGCATGCTTATGGTTATTATTCTTATTGAGAGATCTATCCAATAATTGAGTTGAATTCTTGGTAGCTAATTGACAACTAGTTATCACTATATGATTTCTAATCAGTTACGAAAAGGAGGATTGTGAATATCTTTGTAAATTGGATGACGGTCTTGAATTGGGGATGAAAATACCTCAATTAGATTTGTAAGCGTTGATGAGGCTTAACAACCCTAATTTTTGCGCGTTGTGCGTGACGGTCAACTAGGTTTTGTGCTTAATCCTCCTATGAGTTACTTATCGTGAAAGTTAGGTAAGGAACAATCTGGGGTTGAGTGTTTATATAACCTGCGGGAGTATAAAGCGATTTAAAAACTGCTTTCTCCAAAGAAGAACACCATAAGTAATGCATTAACAAGTAACATAAGCGGATAGTAAGGATACATAAGCCCTATTCTCATCACATCCGAATTAAATCTTTATATTTAATTAGCTTTCATAACTCTTAGTTACAAACCAAACAATCAATCATTAATTCACGAATAGATACTAGAAAATAGATAATCGGTACTTGAACCTAATCCAGAGGGCGATATTCGGTCTTATCTAAGACTATACTCGCGATACGATAACGTGCACTTGCGTTTAAAGTGTGTGCATATTACGCATCAAGTTTTTGGCGCGTTCTTAGGGATTAGGCATTAGTTCAATATCAAATTTATCTATTTTTAATTTCTAATTTGGTTTTATGTATAGTTTTTTTAATTTTGTTTATTTTATGTATTTATTGTGTGAAAATAAAGTGCCGTGATTCTTTGTTGGTTTTGATTTATCTCGTGATCCTTAAGACATGGATTTCTCTGTCGATATGATCGAGCTCGACCATGTAGAGGAAGAGAGGAGGAATTACGAGAAACTCTACTCGATCTCACGAGGTCCCAAGCTCGGTTCATGGACGAAATGAGGTTGGGTATAAAGAGGTTGGAAACGCAAATAGCGAGAACTCGCGATCATATTCAACAAATGACAAGTTGAGAGCACGAATCACACCCAACTATTGAGGAATTTGGTGAGATAGTGGTGTAGAGAAGGAAAAGATTGCGAAACCCAATTATTCACCTTCGATTCTGTGGAAATTCTTTTTCATGCACCTATCACAGAAGAAACACCACTAGCTATCACGAATGACTCCCAATTAGGAATTGCATACCATCGCGGCAACCCCAGTCAAGAGATGTAGAGAATTTCACGGTTTCTACAAAATAAAAGCCTAAAAGACAAACTCATCTTGTGTGCTTGGGGATACTTGTATGTTTAAGGCCCTGTTTGAACAAATAGTTATAGGAAATTGAGACCTATAGCAATAAATCATGGATTGCAAGCGATTCGCGAAGTATCGATGGGCACTCGAAAGGTTAATTGCGTCGGCTAAAAGCGTAAAACGGCGCTTGTTGGGAGGCAACCCAGCGTTTTCAATTATGTTATTTTAATTTACGTCTTTAGCTTATTTTATTTTGTCTGCAGAACAATCTCACGGTCATGGGGTCTTGTGTTTGGTGTGATTGATAGATCTGAGAATGAAGGCGAAAAAGCGAAGAAAGTCGGGATTTCGAAAAAGCGGGTAGCGCCCGCTGGCAGAAGCGCGGCGCCAAAAGAGTGAGCAGCGCAGAATTTAAGCGCGCATGGCCAGCAGCGCGGCTCGAAAGTCGAAGGAGCGCGGATGTTTGGCAGCCATGGCTAAAAGCGGCCATGGCCGGCGAGAATCGAAATTTAAACGCCTAAAACTGGACCCGCCGGCGTGACGGAGAAACACCAAAGAAGCAGTGGCAGCGCCGTGGATGAAGATGAGCACGAAATAGGGGCTCATATGAGCGAGACCCGACCGACCAACCACGAAGCGAGAACCCCAGAGCCACAATAGGAAATTGTACCAACACGAAGGAGATGATGCGGACGCTGCAAGCGATGAGTACAAGGGCAAGAAACAAGGCAACAAATCGACGGTGAGTGCCTTGTTCAACCAACGGTCGATCGTTATCCACCGCCACCACCACCATTTTAGCCAAAGTTTGTAAGTGTCGTTTTCTTTTCGTCTTTGAGTCTACACACATTGGGGCAATGTGTGATTTAAGTTGGGGTGTGTTTTTGTGTTTTAGTTTTTATTTGTGTGTCGTTATGTTTTATTTAAATTTTTCTATTTGTTTTATGTTTATTTTGAGTCACCAAAATTTTTTCTTTCTTGAGTCATAATTGCCTGTCAAAGATCATGTATGCTGTAGTTGCTAGAAACACCTAATGAAGTAAGGTGGAATAATGTAAAGGAATTGAAGCAACTATCTAAACACTTAGGTTAGATATGTCAAAAGCTCACATAATCTGTCTATTTGGAGTTTCTTGCTTAAGTTATGCATGCTAAATGATAAATGCTTATGTGTTATGAGTGCTTGCTATTTGGCGAAATAGTTAGGATATCGTGTTAGGGAGATGACTCGGGCATTTCTTTGATAGCCAATTCTTACCATTCTTTTCTATCCGTACTTTAAAAATATCCCTAGTCATTATTGAGCCTAAATTTGAAACTTCTTCTTTGACACCCCATATTCCCACAAAATTGTGCCATAAGTGAAAATATGAAATAGTGGAGTACATTGTGTTAAAAGAAGAAACAAAAGAGTGAACAAGTTTGAGGCACCCTAATGGAAAAGTAATAAGAAAGAGGCAAAAGCCTAAGTTTGGGGGTGCTATTTGTATAATACACTTCACTCTCCCAAAACAAAGAGGAATGATAGAATTGAAGTGAAGGAAAGAATCAAAAGAAAAAGGGAAAATTGAAAAGCCAAAGAGCTTATGGTACAGAAAAATGAGTCTAAATGCATATCTTTACCAACTCCTACCTAAGCCTACATTACAACCTCAAAGTCTGAAGATCTCTTTTATGCATATCCGAATTAGTGGAGAATAGCAAGTAAGCATGCCATAGGAATTCTTGAATTTATATGCATGATTTAGTATATTGACTTCCATTAAGCATGATGAATATGAGTTTGCGAAATATTTAGCTTCGTGTGTTTAGTGTCTTTGAAAATTTCATGCTATATGTTCCTGCGTATTATTCGCTAACCTTCATGTTTTTCTAGTTAACATTTATGCGACAAAAGTGATTAATGACAGAGAGTCCTTTATTTTTCATTCTTTTGAGTCTTTTATTGTATTTCTTTCTATCTTTGCTCGAGTGAGCAAAGGTTAAGTTGAGGGTATTTGATCGGTGTATTTTATATACACCTTTGAGTCGATCTAGTTAGTCTTTTGTCCCATTTGTACATACAAAGTGTCGTATTAGGATAGATTTTCTTTCTTTTGAGTCAAAGTGGCTAAAGTGGCCAAATGGCGGAAAAGGAGCGAAAGAGGGGAAAAAGAGAGTCTTAGAGTGAAAGCGGAGAAAGTGGCAAGCAGTGAAATCGGACTGCGCGGCCTCCTGCGATCGAAGCGGTCGCGCGCTATTATTCGAAGGCTGCAGAAGATCCAGCGCATGGCTCGAGACCGAAAGCAGGCGCGGCGCTAAACATCCGAGAAGCCACACATGAGTTGCGGCCATGGCTACCGCATGCCAGATATCGGTAGCGGCGCCAAAACACCAGTATTGCGAGAACTTTAGCGCGCGCGCCTATCTCGCATGGCCGCGCAGCGGAAAAATTAGGTCTTTTGACGGATTTTTGGGCGAACTGCGAGAAAAGAGGAGACGTTTTAAACCTATAAAAGGAGAACCTGGCGGTTTTCAAGGGTTCCCTTTCTTGCCAAACACAAGGTTTTCTTGCCTAGAGATTGGAGACCTAAACATTAGTAATTTCTTTTCTTTTTCTTTTCTTTAATTCGGTTTTGCATGATGAACTTTGAATTAGTTCTTGTCATATTCATGGCTAGGAACTAATTCTCTTATAGGCTTTCTATGTTGAATTCTTGAACCTTATGTTATAAAGTAATGCATGCTTATGGTTATTATTCTTATTGAGAGATCTATCCAATAATTGAGTTGAATTCTTGGTAGCTAATTGACAACTAGTTATCACTATATGATTTCTAATCAGTTACGAAAAGGAGGGATTGTGAATATCTCGTAAATTGGATGACGGTCTTGAATTGGGGATGAAAATACCTCAATTAGATTTGTAAGCGTTGATGAGAGGCTTAACAACCCTAATTTTGCGCATTGTGCGTGACTGGCCAACTAGGTTTTGTGCTTAATCCTCCTAGAGTTACCCTTATCGTGAAAGTTAGGTAAGGAACAATACTGGGTTGAGTGTTTATATAACCCTACGGGAGTATAAAGCGATTTAGAAACCGCTTTCTCCAAAAGAAGAACACCATAAGTAATGCATTAACAAGTAACATAAGCGGATAGTAAGGATACATAGAAGCCCTATTCTCATCACATCTGAATTAAATCTTTATATTTAATTAGCTTTCATAACTCTTAGTTACAAACCAAACAATCAATCATTAATTCACCAAATAGATACTAGAAAATAGATAACTGGTACTTGAACCCTAATCCTAGAGGACGATATTCGGTCTTATCTAAGACTATACTACTTGATACGATAACGTGCACTTGCGTTTAAAGTGTGTGCATATTACGCGCATCAGAAGCCGCAGCCTGCTACTCTTTCGAGTGCGCATAGGGTAAACCCCGGGCTGACGCAATAGCCTGCAAACCACGTCAGCCGATTAACCACACTTGGCAAGACATGTGTGACAGACTCAACTAAGAAAGTTTATGCAGGGGATCGAACTCGTGACCTTGCGGTCCCGCGCTCTACTGCTACACCAACTTGGCTACCCTTGCGGGTATCTAGATAGCTTTACTGATTGATAGTTCAGTAAATGTAAGTGAAAATACTAATCTATTCGACTCTCGGGTTCGTGGCTTCTGGCTCGTCTTCTTTCTTATCTCCATTTTGTTAAGCACCAAAGACCTTACTGCTAGAAAGATGCTCGATCAAGATTGTAGTTGTTTCCTATACTTGAACCGGTCTTCTTGTCTTGGATAGAATGAGCCTATTTTGTGAACTCATGCCCTTTGACTCTTCCCTTTTCCCTGCCCCTCCTCATGCGTGAAAAATTGGTGAAATAGCATTTCCAAACAAGTAGCAACACCACCAAATTCAAGGTTTCTTTATCTTGTAGACTTGTTTGAACTGATTTGTGTTCCACTTGGCATTTTTGGTGCTAGTTTGCTTCCTAATATGGTTATCGCACAAAATTCAGTTTGGAGAGTCTTTTTAACAATACTGAGAAACTTGTAAGCCAAATGAAATAATGCAAAGACTTTCAACAGATACATACAACAACATACCCAGTGAAATCCCACAAAAGTGGAGTTTAAGGGAGTAGAATGTACGCATACATTACCTCTATCTTGGGAGGTAGAAAGGTTGTTTCCGGTAGACCTTCGGCATAAGAATAAGCAATTCAAAACAGTACTAAAAGAAAATACCGAGAACAAAGCAGTCATATCAAAATATTATAAAAAACATGATAGAGCAGTAACAACACACAAAAAAGAGTATTGACAACCACCGGTCAATACGATAATCATTGTACAATAATCACTCAATAGTAGCAGGAATCAAAAGGAAAGAAACTACAAAAGTAATACTATGACTACTAGTATGAAAGGACAAGTGGGGCAACGCTTCACTACCTACTAACCTTCTATCCTAATCTGTGTCCTCCATAACTTCTCATCTAAGATCATATCCTCGGTAAGTTGGAACTACACCACATCATGTCTAATCATCTCTCCCCAATACTTCTTCAGTCTACCTCTAACACCTCCGCACTCACCTCCGCACTGGTCCATTCACATGCTCGAACCATCTCAATCGCGTTTCCCACATCTTGTCATCCACTAGCCCGGACGTGTATTGACATATCAAATATAGGTTATAAATTGATAAAACTTTATACGATCATAACTTTGCGCTCGGACGTCCGTTTTACCTAAAAAAAAAATTAATTTCGCGTATTTTTTCGATACGGGTGTGGCCAAACTACTCAAGCGGTTTGATTCCGCCGATTTCTCCAAAAATGTCCATCTTGCCCCTCAATTTCACTTTTTCCCTAAATCGTTACGTTTTTCCCCTTTTCAAATCTAAATACCTCGCGATGTAACAATTGATTTCAACGTAAAAATTTCGTGGCACCGCGTCCGAGAATGTTAATTTCAGTATTGAAAATTCAATTTTAAAAAAAAACGAGCCCCGGAACCCGACCCGACCCAGAATTATATAATATTATATATTAGAAATTTAAAAAATTATGAATTATATATATTAGGAATTATATAATTCAATATATATATTATAAATTATACATATTACATATATTAGAAATTATATAATTCAATATATATTAAGAATTATATATATTATATATATTATTTAAAAAAAATTGATCCGGACCGAACTGAACCTGGACCGAAAACTCAAATTATGAGGACTGAAGACCGGACCGAAAATTGAAAACTCAAATTATGAGGACCGAAGACCGGACCGAATTTCTCGGTCCGGTCCAATTTTTCGGTCCGGACCGATTAGCCCTACAGACCACCGACACATTACTTCAATGCATTCAGTTATTAATATTGGATACTAATTTACTTGCATCTATTGTTTGAGTTCGCATGCAACCCTATATCTGCAAGACAATGGATAATTCAATACAAAGTTTACTTGCATCTATTGTTTGAGCTTGCAGGCAACCCTAACCCTATCTCTGCAAGAAAATAGTTACCTCAATACAAAAGTACTTGTTCAATATTGTAAACAGCTGAATATCTCGAGATAAAGGGGCAGCTAAATCCAGATAATGCAAAAAACTAAACAACCTCTCGAAAAGGTCAAACAGATCAACGGTAACGGCGGAGAGACAGGGTCTGGTTCCTTTTCCAGGTTGCCCTTCTTGAGGGGCGAGCTTTGTGGTGGAGATGTCCTCTTCCTCGGAGTCCCCTGTATTTCTTACCAGCTGAGGTGAGACCACGCAATTCCCTGTGCTTATGCACTGGGTTGCAAATCCAGTTGATCCTTGGATCGTTGCGAATAGCGGCATGGGCTTGGTCAACCAATATTACCTCATAGTACTTGTAGGTTGAATCCTGCATTGGAAAGGTTAAGTCTAAGCAACAAGAAAAAACTATTAACTCCGACCTCAAAATAGAACCATTTACCAAAGTGGTGTTTACATTTCAGCCGCAAACTATTAACTCAGATCTCAAAATGAATTCAATCACCTCGCAAACCGTAATAGGATTTAACTCCTCAAATTTAAAGTCTCTTGTGATAATTAAATACAGTTCTTTGTTTCAATTAGATATGCAAAAAACTTCACTCTAGAATGTGGGAACATAAATAAGCACTAAAAGTATAAGAAACAGGTATTAATGTTTAAACATGTACCTCATTAATCCAGTAAGAGTTGAGGACTCTAAGACCACCCAATTTCCTACCAGCACGCTCCTCTGCAACAGATCGCTTGCTTCGCTGGAACTTAAGTTGGGTAACTCCCTGGTTGGTGGGTTTACCATACACAATTCCCTTGGAAACTGGCCTCTTCCTTCCACCGCGTTTCACACGAACGCGATAGACAACATAGCCCTGGAAAGATAATGGTCTTAATGACAACTCTGAAGTAGTCCTTACTATGGAAAAGGAGCAAGCATAACATATAACATGGTAAATGAAAAGACTTCTGCATTATAATTGTTCCTCAAAGGTGTAAAAGAAACATACTATGGATATGGTTTTCCATCCTTAGCATCTAGAAAGTGCACCAAAAAGGATGAAGAATATAACAAGGTTGTCAGCCTTCAGAAGCATCTTGGCAAAAATCACAGATGTATGTCTCAAGCTTAACCGAGAAATAAAATAAGATCTCAAAGTGCACGAATATAAGTAGACTGAAAATCATAGCCACTTGATGAATAAATAATAGTATTAAACAGAAGAACATGATTCAGACTTCACTTCCACAAGATATCCAACTCAAACTCACTATTTCATGAGCAAACTTGCAAAAAGATAAAATAGATGCCAAGTCACATTGTCGAGTACATTACTACACACATTAGAATGTACCTGCTTGGCCTTGTATCCCAGGCGGCGTGCCTTGTCAGGACGAGTAGGCCTGGTAACACGGACAATAGAAGGGAGCTGGCGGTACTCCCAGCACCTCACCCTTTGCAAGAACCTCATAACATCTGACTGCTTCTTCCTCCATAGCTCCGACACATATGTGTAAGCCCCTACGTTTCCACCAAAATCAAACATGACCGTTATTCCGGCAATACTGATATCCATAAATACCAATATCCAAAACAACATTGTCTCATCTATACTTTCTTCCTATCTAGCTTTCAGAGTAAAATATAAGAAAATTTATACTGTAAGCCCCTACCTTTCAACCAAAATCAAACATCATCTGGTATTCCAGCAATACCAATATCGATAAACAACAATGTCTCGTTTAAAATTTCTACCTATCCAGCTTTTAGAGTAAAATATAAGAACTATATTTACAATTCGAGTCTCCTGATGGCTTTAGGCAATAAAAGCAACTTTTTATCAGAGGACAATCACGAGGGCAGCATATTCAGTAAAGTCAAACTCTAGAATTGAAACACCATTCATAGTTATTTAGAAGAAAAACTTAGTTAATCAGACTGTGTAGAGACACACGCGCAAAACTTGTTTTCAAGTACGGAGCACAATCTCTCCCTTCAACCCTTTGAGCGAAATAGCGTTAATGGAAAGAAAATTCATGGACCGAGGACTAAATCACCTGATTAAAGTGTGTATGTGTGTCTAAGTATGTGCATATATACACACACATATAGTATATATTTACTCGTGTATACAGTTACGCGCACTTGTGTATGTATATTTGTGTGAGTGATTCAAGTGCTAGATCTGTCTTTGTTCAGTTCAACAAATTATATTGAAATTTCGGTGGTTTAACAAAACCATTAGCACAAAATGAGCAACTACCTATGGTCAATAGATAATTCAAAGTTTTTTTATAAAATAAAACTAAAGATAACCTAAGGATTGTTCGCATTCGGGTAGATTTTCGACATGAATGAACTTAGCAAGAGTATATTAAAGCACAAGGATGGATGAACATACCCATTGAGTCACTTCTGCTGCTCTTCTCCTTTTGTGGTGCTCGGTTATGGCGATTAGGTTTTTGAGTTAGACGCGTTATAAAAGGACTGTCATTATCCTCCTGGGCTAGTCTTTTCGGCCCAATAGGCCCATGCTGATAGATCAGATTTTACAAGCTATTTAGTTAAGAGTTTACGCAAATGTTCCTTTTTTAGGTCACTATTTAAAGTTTGTTTCTAATTTTAAAAATTGTGCAAATATAACTTTTAAAAGTAACAAAAATTATTGTCATCTAAAATTTTCTCATGTGATTTTTAATTTTGGGAAAAAAATTAAACAATTATCTAAAAGATCTATAAATTGCAAAAGAAATTGAAAAACAAATCATGATTATCGTAAAAAGGAACGACCGACATAAATTTGTGAGTTAGTTATCAACTGGGTCAAATCCCATTTCATTGAGGAGAATTGCACAAATAGTCGAGTTTAGGAGCACCGTTTAAAACGTCAATAATATTTAAATAAGTAAAATATTTAGACAGAAATATTCTACACTTATTTTGGATGTACTTATACAGGTTAACTCTAGCCCCGTGTGTTTTGATTTTGCAAGTATGAAGCTAGTTCTTACAAATGGAAACTCAAGTTTAACTATATGTTAAAACATTGAGAGGACATTAATATGACAGTTTTTATCTCTCCAATCTTTATTTAACTTGAATAGTTGGGACTTGGGACAAAGTATTACGTATTGTATATTTAAATGAGATTCTGCAATATGTATATCAGTTTTTGGCAGTTGTCAACTTTTATGTTGTCTTTCGAACATAAGGGGTGAAAAAATAATTCAAACGAGGTCTAAAGTTGATGCTAACAATAAAGCCAATGCAGTACATCTAGAAAGCCCCTCATGCCATGAATATAGCTAGTGTTGTTATTTTGGTGTTGCTGCTAGTGTATATTTGCTAGTGTTATATTGGTGTTATTGCTATTATTATTTTGGTACAATTATTTTGGTATTGCTAGTGTGATTATGCTATTTAGTTTGATTAAACTATATTAATGTTCTTGGTACGTGTTAGGTACCAAACTTTACAATGTCACTTTTTGTTGGAAATTTATTAATGTGAATTTAAGTTTAATCCATTATTTATGACTCGAATATTTGAGGTCTCGCACGTCGGAAATGTCGTTTCCACACACGTGCGATCGTAATGTCAAGTATCATAAATTTCATTAGTGAAAGAGATATTGGTACGTGAGTAACGGTCTGAGACATAAAATAATGGACGATCGTTGGTTAAATGACGCGCGTTACACGTTGATAAATGAAGAAAGAAGTGTACGAAGTGTAAAGATGAAACGAGTCGAAAATCGCCGTGAAGGTAAGCGACGCAGCCCCGTCGGAGTCACAGCGTCGCGGCTCTTCACCTTGTGTTGGTTACTAGAGCTCAGGCGACGCGGCGCCTCCCAGGCAGCGTCGCGGCGCTTCAGTGGCAAAATGGTCGACAGAAGCAGAGAAGTTTCTGACTTTTGGGTTGGTTTTGGAGCATTGATCCTCCATTACTTAGCACTTGAATTCAGACATTATTTGGCTGAATTATAACCCCTCAATAAGTGTGTCACGACCCGACCCCGGCCGCGATCGTACCTCAGGGTACCTATCGGTATCGTCGAGAATAGAATGAACATCATGAAACAAAATCAGTATAAGGTGAACATCACTGAAGCCGATAAGGCGCTTTCATAAAATAACTTAACCGAAAGTGAAACAAGACATCTTATCATTCTGACCCAAAACCACAAACGTGACTACTGCACTTCAGGAATAACAATGGCGGACGGGGCCCGCCATACCCCCTGATTGTACAAAAGTAAATAACCGCAGGGAATCATACCACAAGACAAAGCCTCCGGAGGGATGGAGCTTTCCAGAAAATGAACAGTGATCCTAATCGTGCGGACGGTAAGTTACGATCTCGACTGCGGCGTGAGCGGCCAAGGAGGTCGATAACAGTACCAGTATGTGGCGAGAAAATCTCGAAAATACCTCATAAGTCTAAAATAGCGGGGACATGTATAAAATCGGTTTACGTAACACCGTACCTTACCAACAATGAGAAAATCACCATATACTATCCGCATGAAAATAGGAAGCTCATAATCAACACGTCCAAGTAAACTCGTATAGAGACCGTGGAAGCATACCCGTGGAATCCTTCATCACCGACAGACGCCCAATAAACTCATACTAAGACAATGGAAGCATACGTGGAATCCTTCACATCGTGGCGTCCGATAAGCTCATACTAAAACAATGGAAGCATACCCGTGGAATCCTTCATCACCGGCGACGTCGAATAAACTCAACGTGGTATGGCGATCTTGGGCTTGCCTCATTCATACTCTTACCCGAAGAAGGTGGTATAACGATCTTGGGGCTTGCCTCATTTATACTCTTACCCTTCATCGCATGCCTCGGAATCCTTCATCGTAGCATGTCGAGTGCGCATACAGTGGAATCCTTCATCATCAAGCACGTCCAAGTAAACTCATAATCGAACAATGGAAGCATACGGTGGAATCCTTCATCATCAAGTGACGTCCAAGTAAACTCATAACTGAACAATGGAAGCATACCCGTGGAATCCTTCATCACTGGCGGTACGTCCAAGTAAACTCATAACTTCTTCAGGCTTTCATTAACATACAAAATGAATCTCATTTTCATGACCTTATTCAAGAAACCCCAACTCTTTAACCTTTCATAAAGTTATTATAACTAACTCCCATAAAGCCGTTATACTAACTTTATGCTTTAAAGCTTTAGATGTTCATACTCTTCATAAGATCACATAACTAACCTCCCATAAGTAGTTATAACTCCTTATGTTTCAAAAGATTTCGTTCTTTTTATTAACCAAGAGACTTATACTTCAAATCAAACTCACACAATTTCCGTAATACTTCTTCATGTCACGAAATCCTTATCTACCTTATTTAGGTTAAACCATTACTTAGGAATAAGTGGGTTAGCTCTCTAACCCAACCAACTTAGACATTTTAAAACAAGTCAAGTACAACAAATAGATTTACTTCATTTAAAACACGACGTCACCGTACTATATAGTTCAAACTACTCATGCTCAAGAGATAAGAAAGCTCCACATACCTCTTTGGTCAATCCACTTGCTAAGCTCAACTACCGCAAGTAATATTTCAACCTATAATAACCATGATATGTTCATTAACCTCTAATTCCAATGTAGAATAATCTAACTCAAAGCCACTAAAATTCTATAGAAAATTGGCAAAGATTTCCTTTGTTTCTACTCACTTTGCCACCTTTCTCAAGGCCGAATTTACCATCAAAACACCACGTTGTAAGGCTCAATCAATCCAACATTTTAAAGGGATTACACACCCAAATACCAATTCGCCCATAAGTTTACAACAATTCACTTAACAATCCTAAGGTAGTTTTAGGCTTCAACATGCTCATAAACTCTTCTTAACCCATTTTTCATATTCAAAACACATTTCTAGTCTGATGACTCTAAGAGCATTATTTACTACCACAAGTTCTTTCTTCCTCACATGCAAAACTAAATCTAAAGAAAGAATCATTACCTTAAAGTTTTAGCCCAAACTTATTCCAAATATTGCTAGCTTCCTTGCCAAGAACACCACCGCAATAATGCCCACAAGCTAGCTACAAGCTTCCTTTTGGTTCTTAACTATTGATTTTTCTAAGGGTTTTTAGAGAGAAGGGGAGCGATTTGAGAGAGAGAGAGAAGATGAAAGATAGAAAATGTCCAAGTCTTGGTCAATATCTGCATGCAACAGAAAATCGGATGGGGACACTTGTCACCCTCCCATGGTCTCTTTTAAAACAAAAATCGACTTTTCTAAGTTTTTCCGCCTCGGCGCGCTGGCCACGGCCACGCGTGAAACCTCCGCAGCTCTCGATCTTTCGCGCCGCGCTCGCTATTCGGCGCGCGCGCTGCACTTCAGCGACCGCTTCAGAACTTTAGGCGCGCGGTTCGTCCGCATGCGCAGCCGCGCTTGTCCGAAACGCATTTACGTCATTGCGCGACCGAAC
The DNA here is from genome assembly GCA_029844215.1 of Przewalskia tangutica. Classification (NCBI taxonomy): domain Eukaryota; kingdom Viridiplantae; phylum Streptophyta; class Magnoliopsida; order Solanales; family Solanaceae; genus Przewalskia; species Przewalskia tangutica. Next base: position 89,170,705 of record CM056736.1, on the reverse strand, counting down.
TTGTAACTCTCATAACTTTCTACTCCGACGTCCTATCGACGAACGGTTGGTTGCGTTGGAATCCAGACTCAACGAACTACGTCCTAGGCCTTTAAAACACTTAGGAACTCTCAATGTACCGGGTCATAACCCGCCTCAAAGTTGACTAAAACCCGTCCGGAACAATCCGTCAACCTATCTTCTGAAAATTTTAAGTCTTACCCCCTTTCGTACGCCCTCATGCGCATGACCTGAACTACGGGGTGTAACAAAGTGTCATTACATGACTATTGAAAAATAATTGGCTAGATGAGAGGTCATCTTTCTTACACTATAAATTAAGGCCATTGACATAATTGAAGAACACTACACTCATACTTATATTCAGATTTTCTGAAACTCTTCCTTTCTAAGCATTCTTTCAAACACTCAAGACTCTTCTTGAGAAACACTTGAGTTTTCTTTGCTCATTTGTTAGTTGTTGCTTTATCTTGGGAGACAATTGCACATTATCGTAAAAGGATATATACGGAGCAATAATATCTTATGGACATAGTGAATGTCACTCGACTCAGTAGCGCAATTATAACACTCCCATATTTAGTGTTTCTTGATTTCAGGCTATCAAGATCAAAGAGCTTGCTGCAATTGGAACGAAGACTCAAGACGGACTCATGAACCATTCAAGAACGAAGTTCAAGAACTCACAAGTTTATTGTAGCCACAACTCTTGTTGGCTACAAGATTGTTAACTATTGTAATTCTTTTTGTTTATCTTTTCGAAACACTTGTAATAGTTGTATACTATTCTTGTACATCAATTGTAACTCACAATCTTAAGACATTATTTTTACTAGTGCTAGAAATAAGTTTGCCAACAGATATGATCCCAAATCTGACTGTGATTTTCTTGTTGAAACCAGTTCTGTAAACAGTTAAACCACTGTCTCTGTCAACAAATCTGGTTATGTGCATCCTTGAGCTTACATTGTCATTAATAAAGTGAGTTATTAATGATAGAACGTAACTCTCAAAATAGTGTTGACTAATGATTGTTGAGAATGAGACATCAATGATATATTATAAGTCAATATGTGGCATGCAACACATTCTTAGAGAATGTAGTATGTCTCACTTACTACTAGTATGATTACTAGTGATGGACACATATATACTCTTAGAGAGTATTGATATATCCTGTTGATAAACTATTTGTTATATATGTCTAGAGTATTATTAGCATGTGCGATATAAAGGTTCTTTGACTTGAGGTCAATACACACCTAATTTACATAGTAATGTACTTGACCCTGTCCTAAGCCTAAATTCCTTATAGGATGAGACATGACTTGAGTTGGGTACATTGCGATGTAAACAAAGGTGGTAGTTGAGCCAAGAATATGATTCATTCCTCTATTGGATATTCGAGAAAGAACACTCGGCTTTTCAGTAATATTAGGTCGATCAAGCCATTGACCAATGCAAAAGACATATTTAGCATATGGTCTAGTTGTCGACTAATATAAATGAGATAAAGTGATCAAGCCATTTGGATAGACACATGGCAAATCCTAAGCTTGATCGAGTCTGACTGGCCCACTGCATCTCGAATTTTGGGTCAGGTTTTAAGCTTAATCCTAATATGATTTGTAACCTAACCTCCCATATATATTCAGTACTTAACCCTATTATTTTGGTTATTGAAACTGATAACTCGATTCTTACTTTCTGAACTCAGAGTTCAGAAAATAAAATTATCTCAAATCTCTGTCAAGATTTTCTAGCTTTCCTGACATAGAAATATACCACATCAAGGCTTGCGGTCGAAAGAATAATTGTGTGCTCTCTCTTTAGTAAAGACTCCAAGAATATCAACTGTAAGTTTATATCTCATGTCTTTACAAGTTTTAACTATAACGTAATCATATCAGATACATAATTGTTGGGGTAAGTAAGTTAAACAAATTTAAACTTTCGATGTGTCTTACTTACATGTTTTAGACCCAACAAACCCCTACACATAATATATAAATGTTTAAAATATATCATATAAATACATATGACTTCAGTACCAGACATATTGTAACACCCCATTTCAACCGGAGTCGGAAACGGGATACTGCTACGTATGGTTGATTCCTAAATTGTATTTTAAGGAGTCGCCACCTAATTATTATAATGAATTAGGACACTAAAAATGTAGCATAAAATACTACGAATGATCTCCATTAAAAGGTCTGCGAAAGCTATGTGAGATTCTAGGTAAGGGTTCTTTATTATCCTAAAGGGAAGGGGTTAGACATCCTTTAAGATCCGCTAACTTGCGGTTATCCATTCAAACTTAGGCTTAATATTATTGTGCTAACATGCAATCTACAATTCTAAAGGTGTTCTAATTATTAAATCAACCAAGAGACATTTGAATTAGGCACGTAAATATTTAAAATAGATATATATTTAACAAGATAGTAATAAAAGCAAATAATCATAAAAAGAGGGAATGAAGAGAATTTAGCGATATTTCGCTTTTATTTTATTTTATGTGAATGCTTTAACTTTGGGGTGCGCATCCGGGTACCTGCAAAGACACTTAGTAGAAGAGTTAGTAAATAATAAATAAATTACCAAACGAACACAATGTATGTATATATATATAGATATATATGTAAAAGATATTGTAAAAGATATATTTTTATATAGTGTGGGCTCAGCTAGTGTTATGTCAAGGATACTAAGACATGAGAAGTCAATATCGCTTCGGCTGCGGTCGACTCGCCACGCCGATGAACGATATTATGCATTCTCGTCTAATCTTTTCACTTTCCTCCTCGCCCACATATTCCGTCTCGCTTACCATGGAGGCCTCCAGATCGACGGATAAATCCTTCGTAGGCCAGTGTAGTATCAAGTTCAAAATCAGTAAAATATCAAGTGTAGTATCTTGTTCAAAATTAATAAAATACCAAGTGCATTATCTTGTTCAAAATAAGTAAAATATCAAGTGTAGTATCTTGTTCAAAATCAGCAAATAAATTAAATAAAAGGACCGAATCGCCCAAAATTAGTACAGAACCCAATGAACAGTGGGCGATTCACGAACGATGCGATGCGAAAAATTCGACGGAAAACCAGCGGTTCGCCGGAGTTCAAACTCCGACCATTATACCAAAATGAGGTCGAATCAGCCCAACAAACAAACGTAAGCCGACAAACTCCACAATATCACCGAACCAGTTCGCCGGAGTTTTAGAAGCAGGAAATTTCAGACGTCGCCGGAGTTTGAAAAACTCCGGCAGATACTCCAAAAATCAGAAAGTCAAGCCATTAGCCAAATGAACAACAGATACCAAAAAGAACGTCAAAACATGGTCGCTTTAGACTCATTACTTTGAAAGCACAAAAGGAAAATGGCGGCTCACTACCACGGTAACGCCGAGCAACGCGCCGTGGTGTTTGATCTGACGATGAGGTTCGCGGATATTTTCACAAACAATGGGTTCGCCACTGGGTTAGTGAGGTTCGCGGTGAGGGTTTCGACAGTGGGGTTGGCGTTCGAACTCCGGCGTGACCGCGGAGTTCGCGGTGGTGTAAGCGGCGAGTTGAGGGCGAGGAAGAGGCGGCAGGCGGTGTGTGTGAGGTTGGGGTGTTTAAAGGGGTTCGTCGGCTTGGAGCTCCGTGAAGGAGTGGCGGCAGGAGGAGAGTGGGCGGTGAGAGATTGAGGATGAGAGTTAGGTTTGAAAAAAATGAGATAGAAATGTTATGAAGAGTTGGTAGTACATGTTCTGGTTGCCTTTAAAAAGTTGTATTTGAAAATTTAAAAATGGGGGGGGGGGGGAAGATGAAAAGTGATATTTGAAAATTTAAAAATGGGGAATAAAAGAGGGTGTTTGGATGAAATTAAAAATGGTGTTGGATTGGAATGATTCAGATTGGGTCTCGTACTGGACTGGTTTGACAAAATGCAAAACGGATTAATTATTTAAAAAGATGCAACATTATTAAAATGCAAATGCCGATACAATAATAATAAAAATATAATATTTAGACAAATGTTTAATGTCTAATTAGAATTAAAGCGGGATGTCAATTAATTATTTAAAGAGATGCAAATATTATTAAAATAAATGGCGGTGTAGTAATAATATAAACATAATATTAACAAAGAGATAATGCTTAATTTAAAAATAAAAGATAAAAAATACAAAAAAGATGATTAGAATGCGGTGTCCTGAAACACATAAAATTGCAATAAATATATGAAAAACGGGTCAAAATTGATTGTCAACACATATAATCATACCCATGTAATTTCACACTTAATATTAAAGCGTTCAATGAATTCTCATATTGCAAAGATACCTACAAGTTAGGATAAACATTAAAATATACATGACCATAAGCTAAACTAGTACCGTCCATATGAGGGATTTCTTCCCGTTTTGGTTTCTACCATTTCTTAAAGTTTCTATGAAGCTTTCCGATAAGTCTTTTAATGTAAGTGACTTAAATGAAACATGTACTAATCCAATATGCATAAATATATGAGTTTACTTATAAGGGGTAATATCACTGTCAAGTAGCATGATCGCTATCTATAATGATTGATTCTCCATTAATTTTAACTACATGTTTGAGACCTAATTTCACAAAAATACCCATTTGATATATTAACCCGGGTTGAATCTTTGGGATAATCCACTTATTAAGTAGATCTATGTGTTGAGGTGTATTTTTCATATTTATCTTTTTACTGTTTTTAACAGTATTTATGTTATTGATGATATTCTTCTTAAGAAATGTGTTGAACATATATCACATATTGTCACATGTGTACCATGACTCTGATACCAAACGACGGAAGGAAGCACAGAGAAGACACTACCACAAGCGCCTTTAATGGGTCGATAACCCCGACAGAGAGACTATCTTAACTCACAACGGATCTAAAACGCCATAACGCCACCTCAGTTCAACGTGCTAAACATAGGACCATCATCCCGAGCTTCATACATTCCGCCTAGGTTATTCTCTGCATGACCTCAATACTTTCTCATATGAATCTTTGCTAATTAAAACATTTTCACCATAAACAAGTAGGACACAAAGTGTTTAGCATATCATTTAGGCTAAATTTAAATATAATAATAATAAAATAGAATAAAAATAAAATTACATAATAACAAAAGGCTGTGTTCAGCTGAGAGAGTTGTACTGCAAACTTCAAACTTTTATTTATCAAGAGGGTATTTTATAAGTAGAGAGAAGGTGGTTCTAAAATCTTATCTGTGAAATTTTCTCAATAATGCATGATAATTAATTCATTTATTATTATATTATGTCAGTTTAACTACATGGTAGTATGATAATTGATGTATTATGTTATATCAAAATTTATTATTTGATATATTTTAAGTGATTAACTTATTTAACTAATAGATGTTGTAATACGTGAAAAGTTTTTTTTTAAAAACTTTAAGGTGGAATTATTCAACATAAACACTTTATTGTAAGTTCATATGCTCAATCAAAATATATCATAATTTGAGTGTTTAAATTAAGTCAGCGTTTGGCAATAGATTTTCAATTTTTTTAAGAACCCCGCTTGGTGAAGTTTTCAATTTTTGAAGATGTGTTTGATCAATTCTATTAAAACAAACATAAAAATGACTTATATCCATAAGTTTTTAAAACTATCAAGAATACCCAACCATACTTACTAATCCCAAATCACTCCTTCGTGTTTTAATTTTGTTGTTGAATTTTATTTCAATATTTTTATTTTACTAATTTTATTTTTCTTGTTGAATGCATCCCAATTTGTGTAATTTCTTGTTGAATTGTACTATTTCTGCATTTTAATTTGTGCAAAGTGAGACATTTTTTAATATAGAGACTCAATAATTAGTTATTGAATTTACAAGCAGTAACATAATTTTTTAGATTAAAACAATAGTGACAACTTACGATATAGCTTGAAGCCTTCAAATAATTATGTATTTTAAAGCATTCTTGATTAATAATGATGTGAAAACATGATAGATGCAGGCTAGTTGTATCATAAATAGATGATTTTTTTTTTTATAAAATACAAAAATTTGGGCTAACTTTTATTTTTTTTTATAAAAATCAATGGATAGATCTTGGTTCAAAAAACCCGATGCTCTAAATGGTCCGGATCCGGATACCGACTTAATGAGGCTTCAATCCTCGAAACATAATGAAATCCAATCAGAGAGCGAGTACAAGTCTTCAGGGATCGAGTCAGAAAAGTAACTACAGATCGTGACCGTTCATGTAATGCCAAGAAAACACAACAAAAGCTACTATCAACCGTCGATGTCATACTTTCAAAAAACACACAGGTAAAAACAAATCCTAACCAACCCCGGCTTTCACATGTTCTATAAATAGCATCTAACCCAATTCCTCTTTTCCTATACTTTCAACCTTTTCATCCGCCTTCTAAGGTTCGATTTCTTTTTTCTTTTCCTTTACATGTTTTGGAATTTCGATTGTGTTTTGAATTTGGAATTTATTAGTATTAATATGCAGTGAATTTACACAACGTGGTGTGAACCCTAGGTTTTGATACATGTGTAGATGTGTTGGTTTATTATGTTTAGATGAATGAATTTTGAGATTGACCAAAATTGTTGTTTACAGAAAATCAAATGGCCCGTACAAAGCAAACCGCCCGTAAATCAACTGGAGGCAAGGCTCCAAGGAAGCAGCTAGCAACCAAGGCCGCACGTAAATCTGCACCTACAACCGGAGGAGTTAAGAAGCCACACAGATACAGGCCAGGAACTGTTGCTCTTCGGGAAATTCGCAAGTACCAGAAGAGTACGGAGCTGTTGATCAGGAAATTGCCGTTCCAGAGGCTAGTTCGCGAGATCGCACAGGATTTTAAGACCGATTTGCGTTTCCAGAGCCACGCTGTTCTGGCTTTGCAGGAAGCAGCCGAGGCGTATCTTGTTGGTTTGTTTGAGGATACTAACTTGTGTGCTATTCATGCCAAGAGAGTTACCATTATGCCAAAGGATATCCAGCTCGCCAGAAGGATTAGGGGTGAAAGAGCTTAATTTTCTTGTTTCTTAGATTGTTTTAGCAATTTGTGTTGTTTTTCTTCTTAGAGGTATGAGCAGTTGTTGATTTGACAATATACATATATAGTTTGGTTTTATTGGCATTTCAATCCATGTGAGTTTAATTTTTAATCACAGCTTAAACAAATCATGTCTGAATTGACGTTGTCGACGTTTGAATCTCTTTCAATTCCACCGTCTTCTAGGGTTTTGTTGTTTGAACAATTCTGGTGGCGATGTTGTAGAAATATTTCTTTAGTGATGAATTTGAAGGAGCCATATTGATTCAAGTTATAAAAGAAGAGGAACCAAGAAAAAGATCCGAGGAGTTAATATTGAAAATTAAGTTTATTGCAAGTTGAAAAGGGGAAAAATTGTTTCTTCAATTTTAGGCATAAACTTGTTTCAGCTTTAAACCCCCAATGCTTCCAAAATTGTTTTCTCAATCCAATATTTATGTAGATTTTATGGGTATTAAAACTTGTTTTATGCCTAATTTGATGAGTTGAATGATGTATGTAGCAAGAAAGATAACATAGGTGTTTTTCCCATAGTCATAAGCTAACTCGTTCCGAACCATAAAAACACATCTACCATTTTCCCACTTTTATCATCAATGTACATAACAACTGTTCTAAAAATTTCAACATTATTCTCTAGTCCTTTTCATTTGTCATGCTCTCATGTTTATCTTTTACACCTCCTTAAATATCATTAATTAAAATAACAATTAAATTCTCCTTATTTATTTTTTATTTCAAATTAATAATACTCATCCTTTCATCATATTAATCTCTATTTATATTTACTAAAGTAAACATGAAGTTAAAAAAAATAATTAAGCTATTTTAGACCAATTATTTTTAATAATAGTGAGAACTAAAAGGGACATTAGAGTATACATGGGCTTTTCATATTTCCATTTTTATAAATTAAATGACCTTTCAATTGTACTCCCTCGTTTACTTCAAAATATCCATTTTACTAAAAATATATTTTCATTTTTATTTATCACTTGAAAATCAAGTTTTTTTTTTAATATTTTTTAATCTCCCCACATCATTTATACAATCTAAGACTAACATAAATTATTATGAATATTGTGATAAAATAATCAGATTAATTATTAGTTCTATTTTTTTTAAAGAATGTGCAAAGTTACAAATAGAGGTCAGGTGACGGAGGGAGTATGACAAACATTAAACGATGTGTGATTCTTTTGAAACTGAAACGACTCTCGGCAACGGATATCTCGGCTCTCGCATCGATGAAGAACGTAGCGAAATGCGATACTTGGTGTGAATTGCAGAATCCCGTGAACCATCGAGTCTTTGAACGCAAGTTGCGCCCGAAGCCGTCAGGCCGAGGGCACGTCTGCCTGGGCGTCACTATCTCGTCGCCCCCCGCACGTCGCGCCCACACTCTGACACGCGATGGTGTCGCGGGGAGGACAATGGCGTCCCGTGTGCCCCGAGCTCGCGGCTGGCCTAAATGCAAGTCCACGTCGACGGACGTCGCGACATGTGGTGGTTGTAACCCAGCTTTCGTGATGCCGTCGCGTGTTCGGACTCCCGGATCCTCTTTGCGCTCAAGCGCTCCGATCACGCAGGCGGGATTACCCGCTGAGTTTAAGCATGTAAGATCTCGAGGGTCATTGATTCTCTCTTTAAGAGGTTCAATCAACAACAAAAAATTTAGTATGGTCCCACAAGAGTTAAAAATTAATAAATGAATATATTTTATCATAATTCATATTAATTGGTATATAGTCTCAATAGATTTGGAAAATGAGTAACTAATGTTAAGGATAAAATAAGACACAAAATTGTCTTTCTTTTGATATGTTAAAATAGACAAGTAAAAATTCTACATATGTACTTTCAGACCTCAACGAGATTTTAGTAGACATTTCTCTTGCTTAAATTGCCCAATTGTATCGAGAGACTAAAGAGAATGCCTGGTGTGACAGACTCTTACAAGAAATCTATGCGTAGATAAAAGATTTGTTCATCAGGATGTAGGATGAACTTACGCTCAAAAAATTAATAAATGACGTTAGTGGACGAGTTACCCGAAGAGGAGTAAACCCCACTCTCATTCAGTTCAGAGCCCAAATCATATTGACTTTCTCTCGTTGTTTGTCTAAAGATAGATAAAAAGGGTCGGAGAAAATGACTTTATGAAATTCTCTTCTTTCTAAAATTGCGCAAGACAATCAAAAATTTATTTTTAATATTATGGACAATTAAAATTGATAGGAGTGAATACTATTCTTGAATTTTAATTTAGCCATCCTTGAAAATACAAGTGGTTAATTCCCAATGGCTATTGGTTTTCTTTTTCCCATCATAGTTATACACTTTACTACTAGGTTTTCTAATGTCGCTTTAAAAGGAAAATAGAAAGAGGAGAGGGAGGCAGCTTATACTCTTTTACCCTAAACCCTACTCTTCACACTATCAAAATGGCTAAAAATCATACCGAGGAAGAAGAAGAATCCGGCGAAGAGATGGAAGTATCTTCACCGGGAAACGCAGATACTGAATCCGAATACGAATCCGAATCCGAATCGGAAAAACCACCAGTTGCCACAGCACCAAAGAAGCCACAACCTCAAGAAGATTCCTCTTCTTCTACAGAGGAGGAGTCTGAATCCGAACCGGAAACCCAGAAACCAAACCCTGTTGTAAAACCCATTACATCCAAACCCATGGATGAGCCAATAAAAGCCAAACCTAGATCCAAACCTAATGCTACTGCCAAACCTACTTCTCCGACGAAGAAGTCCACTGCCGGAGCTAAAAGGTCGGCGGATGATGGTGAAGCAAAGGAATCTAAGAGGTCTAAGAAGAAACCAGAGAAAGAAATTGAAAATCCAGTGAAGAAAACACCAACTGAGGATGTGAAAAGGCAATTGTTTCAGAGATTATGGAGCGAAGATGACGAAATTGTTATCTTAAAGGGTATGATTGATTACAGGTCGAAGAAAAAAGCCGACCCAGTTACGGATTTAAGTGCATTTCATGAATTTATCAAGAAATCTTTACAAATAGATGTTACTAAGACTCAGTTGCAAGATAAGATTAGGAGGTTAAAGAAGAAGTATGAAAACAATGCTGGTAAAGAGAAGAAGGGTAAAGAGAGGACTTTTACGAAACCCCACGAGCAAAAAGCTTACGAATTGTCGAAAAAGATTTGGGGTAAAGAGAAAAGTGATAATAAAGGTGAAGTTAAAGTGGAGAATAATGCAAGTGCTGGAAGTAAAGATAATGGGGTTTTGGTTGAAGTGAAGGAAGAGAAAAAGAGTGTTGAGGTGGAGAAGATTGTGGAGGTTAAACATAGTTTGAGTTTGGTTTCGTGTGCGAAAAGTGTTGCTGATTTGGAGAAGTGGCTTCAGGAGGTTTCGGGGTTGCTTAGCGTTGAGAAGAGGAATGAGATGAATGAAAAGTTTGCACCTTTGAAGGTAGCTGAGTTTGATTTGTGCTTGAGGAGGGTGAAGTTGATTGATGAGCAGGGGGAGCTGGTGCACGAAGCGATGAAAGCTTCTGGTATTGAGATCTAGAAAGAGTAAACTAATTTTGGGAGAATGTTCCTTTTAGGTTTGTTTCTGCTTGTAGTTCTGTTAATTGCTCAATTTATGTAGTTTAGCTCATTGTCTTTACAAGTAGCTTATTTATCTGAATTGGAGATTGTTTTGTGTGATTTGTTATTTGGATATAAACCATATTTTGTCTAGTCTCGCTCTCTAGTAGTCACAACTGCTTATTTAGCATTTGAATGTTTGCTTGTTGTTGATTTTGCTGATTCATTGGTTGACAGAATCATAGTTGATGTTATTGAGAAAATACATCTTATCACCCCTAAACTTGCACCGAAAACTCACTTTAGCAATTTAACTTTATGAGCGTTTATTTACCCACTATACTTGTTTGAAATGAAATAAATACCACTGTGAGATTATAATACAAGTCTCACAATATGAGGTGTAATACACGCGCGCCACGTCATTGACATGTCAAAGCCACGCCAGAGCCTCAAAAATTCTATCTAAATTTTTAATTCTTCTTCATTTCTTTTTATTATTTCAAGGTTTTTTCTTTTCCTTATGACAATTGAGATGGAGACGAAAGAGGCCTGAGGCACCATTTCTTTGGTCTTCTTTCCTCAATCGCCAGAATACATGAAAGTTCCGGTAAAAATATCTTTCTTTTCGACTTTAGAAACATTGAAAAGGGTCGATTTTTTTCCGTCCAGTAAACAATGACTTTTGGGTGGAAGTAATAGAAGTCCAGGTGACATGTTTGTGCGAAATACAGTGGATTTGTATTTGTGGATTCTTGATTTGAAGAACCGTTTTACCTTGATTGTAAAAGTAATCGAATCGGTCTTTTAATGGTAGTCCATAGTCGCCGGAAATTTTGTGAGTCTAAATTTGTGAGTTAGGTTATGATTTGTTCTTATAAAGAAAGAGTAATTGGATGGAATGTTAGGTAGTTTTTTGATGGAAATTGTTGGTGAAGAGAATGGAGAGGAGGAGAAGAGATGAAGAGAATGAAGCTTCATTGCTGCCATTGTTGTGAAAAAGTTTGATTCAACATTGGCAGATGGCTATTATGTTATTTAATGGTGGTGTTTTTATTGCTGTTGTTCTGGGTTTGTCGATCGGGTATTTGCTCTTCAGGACAGGTGATGAGGATGATGTCGTCGTTGATAATCCATGTGCTTGATATTTCTGGTTTATTGTAATGGGGTTGCTTTCTTGTTTTTGTTTTGTTTTGTTTTTATTCATAGAAATTATGTGGAATTTTTCGGCCCTATGTTTTCCGGCGTGACAGATCTAAGAGAGGGAGACAACGGGGAAGGGGAGCGAGAGAGGGAGTTCGCCGGAGCTAGCAAGAACGAAGAGAGGGAGCCCAGCTGTGAGGAATATGACAGCGGGGCCCACTTTTTTTCTTTCTTAATACGCGCTTTCATTTCTTTTTCTTTTTTTTTTTGCCACATCAGCATTTGGGGTGGTATTTATTTCATTTTAAACAACTATAGGTGGGTAAATAAACACTTGTAAAGTTAAATTGCTAAAGTGGATTTTCGGTGCAAGTTTAGGGGTGAAAAATGTATTTTCTCGATGTTATTCAAGGGGTTCTACTTTGACGTGGTCATTTATGTTGGTATGTGAGGATTTGTGAATTAGCTTTGAGTGAACTTCCTTCTTGGATCAGCTTTTGTAAAGAAGTTTTATTTAAGCTCGAGTTCTGTTATGCTTCTTTCTGTGATGCATTATGGCCACAAACATATTGGTTTCCTTTAATAACTAGGGATGTCAAAAACGAACACTGTTAATAACAAGCAATTGGGATGTAGCTCTTCAAATAGTATTTTCCTTAAAAGCTTTTTATCTGCTTCTAGATTCGTAGATCTTAGAAGATTGTCTTTTACTTGAGGAAAGAAGTCTGTACAAATATACCTTTGTGAGGACACTTAACAGTAATAATAAGTGGCAGAGCAAAGGAGGGTTGGGGTTAGGAGGCTGTCTAAATTGCCATTGTAATGTGAACAACATTTTTTATCGATAAACTAGTTCTGTATTTTTTTGGTAACATTGTGAAATTACCATTAAAGCAAAAAGAATAACAAAGTAACAAACTAAGAGCACCCAATCCCACCACCACCTCCCAGGAGGGGTGTGATGAGTATGAAGCCTCATAAAGACCTAGTTACAAAGTTGCTGCCAAAAACTCCTACATCTATGTGCACGTTTAGAAAGCTTAAATCACTCAATTCTTTCTACAATTTCTCGCTTAAACTGCTCCACCATATCAACAACTGTACAGAAATCCTCTTGAATAATCTCCAATTTCTAGCTTTCCAGGTATGATATATCAGGCCTCCCAACATAGCAGTCACCACTTTCTTTTTAAATTTCTTCCAGTGCCTTCTTTTAACTGCTTCCAGCACCTGATGAACTCATGAACCTCACCTACAGGCAGTTGAACATCAGACCACTGCAGCAACTCAGCTGGTGCTGTCTTGAACCAATTACAGTCTACAAACAGATGATGACTGGACTCTAATGCTTGTGTATCACTAAGACAGCAGTAGAGTCTTCAACAGGGATATGCATATGAATAAGCCTTGCTTTAGTTAATAACCTCCTGATGCACAGCAAACCATAGTATAAATCTATGTTTTGGAGGTGAAACACAATTCCACACCAGTTCATCAACATTCAATTCCATCTGGGCTCCTGACAAGGCAATGTAGCTCCTGGTTATAGAGTAGCCCCTCTTGCAGTTAGAGTGAACCTATCCTGAACATATCATCCTCTCATTTTGTCCTTCAATGAGTTCAGCTTCCTCCAAATACCAGCTGCTATCCAAAGGAGCTTTGTGTGCCCATATGCTAGTGTCAGTTTTTATGTAGAGCTCATGAATACCAATAGAGGGTCTCTTTTCAACACAATCTGCCAGAGGAGCTTCCAAACAGAAGCTATATTCCATTGTCCACATCCTTTTATATTGAGTCCTCCATACTTAGGAACACATACTTTGTCCCAAGGAACTCTATTGTATTGTACTGGCTTGTTTTTAGGATTTATAAGGATTCTAGCACTGAGCATACATCCTATGTACATTTGGCTAGTTGAGGGGAATAGGATTGGTCCTGCTTTGTCACTCTAAAGTTATTGATGGAAAGAGTTCTTTATATGTTGCAACTGCAACCTGGAAGTTCTATCATTTTGGTTGTTTCCGTGACAATAATATAGATAAATAGTTTTTGATGAATGTCAGGTACTGGGAATTTATGATGTATCATTATTTTTTTGGTATTTCTCATTTTAATGTCTTGCTTAATAAGATTGGATGTCATTACTGCTGCTGCTACTATGAGCTCTTTGGACTGTTTCTGAGACAACAATATCATACCCAGGATATGCCCACAAGTGGGTTTGTTCCTGAGATGTATAGCTTAAAACCAATCATTTGGTGGTATTGAGTTAGGGTTGATATAGTCTACGGTTCCTTCATTATTTGATAATATTAAGATATTGACCTACTACGTTAAGTAGCTATTCAAGTGTACTTGGTGCCCTTTAGGAAGATTGCTTTAAAATTAAGGATGTGACTGAGTTTGACTCCGTTTGTAAATGACACTAACCTTGTATTCGTGTGTGTGTGTGTGTGTGTGAATTTGAAAAGAATGAATGTCAACAATCTTATGAGAAAACTTCTACCTACCCCATCTTCCTTCAATTGCGCTGACCCCTCTTGTGATTCTACTTAGTTTTTAAATTTAGAAGTGGAATGCCTTCATAAAAGCCTGGTATCTTGAGTTCCTTCCGTTTAATATAGTGATCTATTCTCTCTCTGTGTAATATATGTATGTATAGTCAAATTATGACACACTTCCATCTGTATCATCATTCATCAGACTGTCCCCAATTTCAGCATATTTTTTCTGCTAGTTGCATGTCCCTGTAGACGTCTTTCTCTGTGGTTATACTATCCAGTCCGTTCTCTGCCTCCTTCGATTAGAAGGTCTGTTTCTGGCTTTTGGTAATTCTTAAACATTTTGGCTTCCCACCAAGAATTTTCTGGTTCTGGCTATCTCCAAATGATTGAAGACATGGCGGACCAATGTGGTCCATGAACCAGATTACTGCCCTTACAGGCGAAGTTCAGGGGCTATCTATTCACCTCGCAAGGAAATTATCCTTACTCAAAAGGTCAAGAAAAAATGCTGTTTTTTCTATGCTTTATAGTTTGATGATATAATACAAGCCCTTCTGTGCACGTCTACCAAGAATCGTCCATGATGCCTTGTATGCTTGGTTCGTCGCAATAATTCAATCAGGTCTTTATAGTGTGCAAATAAATGAACCGGTGAAGGGACAAAACGTAAAAATGTAAGGTAAATGTGCAAATCAAATAATAGCTTTCTGATAAGGGCTGCAAGATGCAAAGAACTCTAGAATCTCCCATACATAAAAGGGAGCAAAATGCCAAAATAAGAAAATCTAGCCATCTTTATGACCCATTATTGGGAGCCCTAACTTGTGTAATGATTCTCATAGTTCTCCAAAACCACGAGCATGCAGCACAGGATGCGTATACTAATACTGGTAATTGCTATTATCGTAAAAAAACTTGCTGTTAGATCATATATCCCGTATAGAAAATGCAGATTTACAACATTTCCGTCAAATCCTTAAACCAGGTTATTGAGATCATCTTATATCTGCATTTGTGCAGTCTCTACTCGCTTGGTTAACACAATAAACTTAATCCTATAATGAGGAAGACAATGGCTAGAAACCCCATGAACAAATATCTGGCATGAACAAGGAGGCAGCAGATGCCACATGGAGGAAGCTAAATAGAAGGATGGAAAAATAAGTATTTATGTGATATTAATCAATAGTTCGCATCATTTATGACAATGTCAATAGGTTCTACTAGATGATTCATCACAAGTAAACTACATGAGATCGATGCATAAAACTGAAATTAGGAAGATAATAACTCAACAAGTGATGATTCAAATTAACTTTGTTGTGGCAGCGACTCATTGAAGGCTTGAGCTAGTTCCAATAAGCACGCGGAAATTTATTCATTTAAAAAAATGGAGCCTCCATTCATTTGAGAATTCAGATGCAGCAAAGACGGGGGAACAATTGGGCACCATTATTTATAATGGTCCGGGAAAGGTTCCATTCTCTCTCTGCTCATTCCATCTGTCAATCTGCAGCCATAATCAAAAGCAACGAAGAATACATGAAGCTGATAACATGACAAAGATTAATGGCATGTAATAAAAAAAGAATTACCACCAGAAATTTTATGAGTTGAGAGGATATAACGTGCTAGCCAGAAAGAGTATTAACCACTGATTTGGTCTACCGGGAAAAACACACACAACATGTCTTTCTTTCAGCTAGTCCTTATTAGGAAATATTTTAGTCTAATCCTGTATGGCTGTATCAGCCTCACTAAAAATTGCTCTGCCTGCTCCCAAAAGATGTCCACACTCGACCATCCGAACCTGGCTGATTTGACTTGTACTTTGGATCATAGCTGTAAACTTTTCAATACTGCACATCTCAGCCACGTCCACCACAATCACTATCCAGAGGATACACAACTCGCCAACTTTACTTACAGTAAAAAGCAGTTATAGAGGGCTACTCAAGCAGGCTGGAACTGGGAGGATGAGTGGCCATGAAGAATGATATGGAAAGCTAAAGCACCACCTAAGGTTGCATGTTTTGGATGAGTGGCAGCTAAAAGTGCTTTTACCACAAGATATACAGAAGGGGGGATTTTTATTATGTAGTAGATACTTCCTTTGTGAAACAGATGTGGAAACAACCAACCATTTTCTGTTACATGCAGATTTGGGCACTTTTCTGGTGTGTTTTTGGGGTACAGTGGGTGATGCCAAAGAATGTTAGAAGCTTAATGTCATGCTGGCAAGGGCATAATTAGCAGCAAGCTGAAACAGATCTGGAAAACCAACCCATTGTGCATCATGTGGACTATATGGCTAGAAAGAAATAAGATATGCTTTGAGAAGAGACAATATCTATCTTTTGCAAAATACAAATGCATACACAGCTTATATATGTGTCAAAAACTTTGAAAAACCGACCGAACCGTACCGATTTATAAGGTTTTTTTCACTAAAACCGTGGATATTTATTTAAGCTTATAACCGTCCCGAATAATTGGGATGGTCTTTTTAATTTATTAAAAAAACGAACCGACAGTCTACCTTCCCCAGACCCACGTTGTGCGATTTCACTGGGTATGTTGTTATAAAAAAATTATATATATATATATATGTTAAAATTAATATATAAAATACATTTTATAGATTATGTTTTAAATATAAAAAAAAAACTGGCCACTGACTTTGGGCCTTTAGTGGTGGATTTAATTTTCAAAAGGATACCCAATTACCCTTAGTAACCAAGCAATTAGTAGAAGACGGCCAAACGTACCAACTATTGCACTCCTATTACAAGTTTGAAACTAGAATCTTCAATTTGGAGAGCAATTAACAAGATTCAACAATTCTTGGTGCAAAATTGAAGTACTTCTTTAGGAACGCAATTGCCATTCACTCAGGTATTTACTTTCATATTCTCTGTTTTCCCTTTTACTTTTTCAGTCAAATTATCTAGTTTATTTTTTTGAATTTTTTTTTTGATGTTAATTACATGCATTTTTTTCTTTTCAAACCTATACCTTTTGAAACACAATTTCTTAGTAACTCAATAATTTTGTGGAGGTCTGAGTCATTAGAGACGCATTTCAATTATGGTGTATTTTGAGGTGACACTTCAAAAATAAAATAACCAAAAATTAACCGAACCATACCGAAGATAAACCGACATTATTGGGATGGTTTAAAAAATCTAATTTTGGTTATATATTGTAAAATAACTGAAGGATTGGGAATGGTATAATTTTTTAAAAATAACCGGCCGAACCGTCCCATTTACACCCCTACAATGGAGCAAATATTGTCATGGAGTTTTTGTCATAATTTTTCGTACTTTTTAGCAGTACCTTCTTGGTACTCTATCTTTAATAAAATTACCCTTTATTCAAGAAAAGAAACTTATGATAACTCCCCACCAGGAATCTGGTTCAATCAAGACAAATATCAAGTTCTACTAGTAATTTCATGACTATCAATTGCTGAAAACAACGCCCCAGCCATAATACACACCAGAAAACCACTGCTAATATCATTTAATTCTCAACTTTCACCACCAGCTTCCAGAATGTATACTAGATCGAGACAAAAGCGTCTTCTTCAAGTAATTTCTGTAAATTCATATTGTTGAAAGTGGGGCTGGGGTTAGGATGCCATTATGGTGGCATATTACCTGACTGCCTCCTAATATATTTAAATAGGATGACACTTTGGGCTTCCTTGGATGGCCATAGAGATTTCACATCCATAAGCACAAGTGTTTTCCCACAGGTTCACAAAAAATTGTGGAAAAGCACATTCAAATGCCAATGGACGTGGGTTCCCATTTCATGCTGATAAGAAATAATGCCCATGAGTGCCATCTCCAATCATGCCCCCATTTTGGCACAGCTTGGATGGATTTGATATCAAAGACAGAAGAGTATCCATCTTCCTCTTTACTGAGTCACTCCCTCCTTTCTTCCCTAGATTCACTTGGTTTGTTGTTTCTATTCTAGTCCCCGATCATCTCAATCGAAGCATCACCCCCCCCCCCCCCCGACCAAAGAATTAGAAATTAATAAAAAGGAACAAAAAGTAAAGAGTTTCTGCCCATGTTTTGATTTGTTGTCTCTTATCCACGATAGACCTCTTTTGCTCAATTTTAGAATAAATCAATTCTCTTTTGTTTTTCCTTATATTGGTCTCTCTCCCTCTCCACGTACTGATTTAGCGTAAATCAACTTTACCAGACCCTCCTTGTAGTAACTAGGAGTGTTGTTTTTCTTTCACAGTTTAAACAACATTTTATTCAGTTTACAACAAAACATACTTTCAAATTATACACCATATATCTTTTTTTTTAATATGATGAATCGAGCATTTAACAATAAATGTATTTGCACCAAATAATCATGTGATTATTAATCTCTGCATTACAATTCAAATATTATTGTTCATAAACCAAACGACCCCAGTGATAATAGTTTTATCAATTTCAATTTCATAGGTTCAATCCACATTAAGTCTGAATCTGTCCATCCAAAACTAAACAGGAGTTCCGTCTCATTAGTGGATGTCTACTACGTAATCTATCCCATATTTGCCAAAAGCTTAGTTAAACATGGGAATCAAGATGGTTAGCATACTACCGAAAGTGTATAAATATGATCTACAGCTATAAAGCAAACATACCCATTCACCAGGGCAAAGGGAGCGGTAGTACTTGGCAAACTTGTCACACTCAGGTGCACCTTCACCCTTTGCAGCTGTGCACCTGAAAGACAAACCAATGGTACATAAGTGACACTTTATTGTTTGATTTAAAATACAAAACACACAGAAAGAAACACAAAGGAGGAATGGCTAGTATAGATGTGTTTACTGACCGATGATATTCGACATATCTTGTAAAGCAGTGCCTCGACTGATTTGTAGTAGGAAAGCGGAAGTCAGCGGGCGCTGTCTCAAGCTGATTGCCAATCATAACATAAACAGCAGAAGACAGTCAATGCATATGCTATTGGCTAGTAAGATGGAGTATAGATTGATGGTTAACTAGATCTAACCTTAATCTCAGGGGTTCGAACAGCAGATTCCTCATTTCCTGAGGTCTCATCTTCAGTAATTTCACTGCTTTCATCACTGGAAGCCTCCACAGCAGGAGAGGCTTCAGCTGCAGCTTCACTGCTTTCCTCTGGTTCGGCAACTTCGGTGCTCTCGACCACTGGATTCTCCTCAGTTTTGGAAATAACTTCTTCAGCTGGAGCATCTGAAGGGGTCTTAACCTCACTTTCTTCCACTGGTTTTACTGTTGTGGGGGCTTTCTCTTCATGCTCTTTCAGAAAGTATTGCTGCAAATCCAAGGACAGGACAAAGTTTGTCATTTGTAGCAAAAAGCTCTATCAAAGGCAAAGAAAATCTCAATGCAGAATAGCAAATCCAGAGACTATTATTATGCCCTGAAATTCTAGATAACAAAGTCGATGACATTATTATAGCATTAAATCCTCGAGAAACATGTCAAAATGGAAGAGTGAAAGAAATTACAAGCTCACAACTAAGTGAACAAAGATGTTAGAACATGGTCCAGCCCTTCCCCGGACACCGAGCATAGAAGGGGCTTAGTGCACTGAACTGCTTTTTTATAAACCTAACACACATATAAGATACTCCCACCTTTCCTCTCTTTACTAGATGAACCTCAAATTCCATGAACTGCTCGTGTAAATCAAAATATAATTAACAGATAAGAAAAGACTCAGCAATTCACAATAAAATGATTTTCCTTCGAATTACAACTACTCCTAATTAAAATCACAATACAGGAAAATAACATCTTCGCTATATGCTCTTATTTTCTTTCTCCAAAACTTATTCAATAAATTAATAAATAATTTCTCATTCACATAACTCAAACAAAATTGAGATCAAGCTCGTGTGATTCAAAACTTCATAACGAACGCAAACACATCACAAGTATTTCAATACAACTTATGAAAAAAATAGCATAAATAGATTATCAATTAAAAGAACAAAAACTTATGAACAGATCATCAATTAAGATAATAACGAAACCAAATCGAAAGATAAAAATTGTAGTAGTAATTGAATTTACCTCAGATAAGGATGGAGCATTTGAGGTTTCGACTGCGGCCATTGCTGAATTCAGCTGCGACGGTGGCCGATGGGCCAAGAAATTAGTAAAGTTAGGTTTTTCGGTAGAATGTTCAGTTCATCAGTATTGACTATTGAGTCTTATGAGAGCGATGGCGAGAGAAAATGGAGAAGCATCTGATCTGCCGTTAGAAAAGGCTCACATCTCGAGGTGTGGCCCATGGGCCTCCTAGTTTTGGTGTTATTGGACTGTATCACCTCTCACTGGACTTGATCTGATCCCTATTTTGTAGTGGTTTTAATTTTTGCCACTCAAATCAAAATTATGTCTTTTGGACATAACTTCTTTACATGTCGACACAAGTTATGCCGAATGTGCGGATTTCCCTTCAAAGGCAATGGTCTTTAATTTTCACCCTTCAAATTTGGAGTATTTAATTTTTGTCATTCCCTTAAAAATATCTTAAGGTTCCGGGTGAGAACGGTAGGGATTTGTTGGGTGTAAAACACACAATTAAGGCACAACGAAAGTTTAAAATTTTGAGTAAACTTACTTGCCCCAACAAACGTTTCTGGTATGATTATGAGATAATTCAAATCTGCAAAGACAGAAAGAAAACTTACAGTTTAAGCTTTGTTAGTCTTTACTAAAGGGAGCGCACACGATTGTCAATCCGAGTGCAAGCCTTGCTTCGGTATATTCTTTTGCCCAAGAAAGCTAGGAAATCTTGACAGAGGTTTGAGAGAATTTTATTTCCTGAACTCTGAGTTCAGAAAGTGAAAAGTGAGAGCATCCTGAAATTATGGGTTAAGTGTCAAATATATAGTGGAGGAACCCTAAACCAAATCAAATTTGGATCATGCTTCAAGACCAATCCAAATTAAATTGCAGGGCGATCGAATCGCCCATCGCTATTCCTCTATTTATTTTCTGCACGTTTGACTTAATTATATAATTTTCATCAAATGAAAATTATCCCATAATTTATTATTAAATAAAATATCTTGATTCTAAATCCGATATTTTACATTCTCTCAATATACCCTTAGACCGAAAAAGACAATCAACTTAGTGTGATCCTTTAGGCCTTCACGCATCGGCACTTGATCAAATCAAGGTTCACACGGAACTCCTAGACGGCGCCGCGACCCGATATGTGAAGACGCTTACAAGACTCAAGTAATGACCTTCATGTGAGATGATAAATTCCTTTCATTCGCGACACACTCGATCAAGCTTAAGATTTGCCGTGTCTATCCAAATGGCTTGATCACTTTATCTCATCTATATTAGTCGACAACTAGACCATATCCTAGATATGTCTCTTGCATTGGTCAATGACTTAGTCGACCTAACATATCTGAGAAGCTGAGTATTCTCTCGAAATTCCAATCGAGGAATGAATCCTATTCTTGGCTCAACTACCACCTTCAATCTACTTCGTAATGCACCCAATAAAGCCGCGTCTCAACCTATAAGGCATTTGAGCTTAGGACATGATCAAAGTGCATTGCTCCGTAAAATATTGACCTCAAGTCTAATGACCTCTATCTCCCACATGCTGATAATACTCTAGACATGTATAACAAATAATTTATCAGCAGGGTATGCCAATACTCCTCTAAGAGTATCCATGTGTCCATCACTAGCAACTATTGCTAGCAGTAAGTGAGATATACTACATTCTCTAAGAATGTGATGCAGACAACATGTCGACTTATAACATATCATTGATATTCATTCTCAATGATCATTAGTCTAGGTTATTTTAAGAACTACACTCATTAATATCTCACACTATTAATGACAATGTAAGTTCAAGGGATGCACATTAATGAATAATATAAACAATCAAATAATAATTTAATAATTGCAAATGTCAAGTATATATTAATCTTATTAATAATATGAATGTGTTCAAGTACATCTGCTCCTAAAATGATTGTTTCTAGGACATATATACTTTCAAGAACCTCAGCTCAATAAAAAAAAAACTCAAGATTGAGTTTGGATTCGCAAGACAGAGTTTGCCTCATAAGTCATATCTAAAGACAAACTTTGGGTTGCGATTTTTTTTTAGTTTTTGTTTGAGAGAGAATTCGAATTTAAAATCTAAAAAATTTAGGCGAAAGACAAAGGTTTAAAGTTTTCAATTTGAGGAGAAAAATTAAAGATCACCCCAAAATAAGGTCATTCCTTCTAATTGCCCTACCCTTCACTACTTGAAGCCTTCAAAATTCATATTTAGTTTGTAGGAATATCGTAGTGTTATCGCGACAATTGCTTTCAATAGTTACGTGTTTATTAGAGTAAGAAAATGAAATGAGAATGATAGTAGGGTTGTTTGATAAACAAATTAAGTTATTCTGGAATTATAGTCTTTACAATTCTTATTCTTGAATTAATTTATCCTAAGAGGTGAGATAAAATAATATCAAGTTTAATGAAGTAAGATGAGTTTTGCATGATTAAGTTTAAGATTAATTTTATATTATATTTAATAAAATACAATTTTATCCCAGAATTATGATCGAGCAAGTTCTCTCTAAAGATAATGCAATTATCTAATAAAGAAATAATCCAATTCTCGTTCACACAACTAGAGCATTAACTCCTGCCCAAGATCCCAAAAAAAGAAGAAGTCAGACACTTATCAATTATCATTTTTTTTTGTTGTGAAGGCACGCGCCATTCTTCTTCTTTCGAGTCTTGCAGGTAAACCTGGACCGTGATAGCACGCAAACCACGCCACCATGTAAAACACTTGGCAAGCCATGTGTGATGAGCTCAACCAAGAAGGTTTATGCAGGATCGACTCGTGACCTTGCGGTCATTCTCTTCTTCAAGCATTCTGCTTCTCATGGTTGGCATAGGGATAATAGTACTTTTAGGATCTCATACGGATAAATTCTGAAATTGATCTTTGTAATATATGAATTATAACCATCAATTAATAAAATATATAATTTGATCTTTTTATATAAGAAAATATTATATTTGAACTATTTTAAGAAGTATAAGTAGCGGTTCAAATGTGAAATTAATTAGTGAAACGGTCATAAGTATAGTGAATTTGTGAATATTTACAACCAAAAATATAAAAATAAACATTCCAATCAATTAAAGCATTCTTAGATAGATATCACACGAACTAAAGTTAAAATTAACCAATAATCTACGATAACAACATATTCAGTGAAATCTCATAAAAATTAACCAATAATGGAGAGACCAAATTCAAAGTGCAACCATGCCATGTTTTTTTAAATCCCCATGTTAGCGATTTATCCACACGCTTAACGCAAGTGCACGTATCGTGACAAGTAATATAGTCTGGGTAAGACCGAATATCGTCCTCAGAGACTGGTTTTCAAGTACTGGTTATCTATTCTATGGTGTCTATTTGGTCAACGTAAATTGGGTTGGGTTTTTAGACTAATAATCAAAACTAATGCAGGAAATAAACTAAATATGAAAGTACTTTGATTTAAATCAGTTATGATGGAAATAGGGCTTCCAATCTCCTCAACTATCCGCTCGCTTTAATCTTTAATGCAATAATAAAGGTTCTTCTTCTATATTGAGATAACATGTTAACTAAGCCGTTTTATATTTCGGTTAGGATATATAAACACTCAACCCCGATGCAGAACCCTTCTATCTTTCGATGATAGGATTTACCACAAAGGAGGATTAAGAACAATAACCTATTAAACTACACAAGTATCGGGGTACTTTCGTCCATGATTTTAACCTATGTTTATTCAACTATAGCATATTCACAATCTCTCCTTTCGGATCTCGATTAGAAATCATATATGTGATGATAATTAGTGATCAATTAATTACCAAACAATCAAAGCAATTATTGAATAAATCTCAACTATATAAAGAATAAACCAAAACCATGCATTAAATCTTAAAAACGAGGTTCAAGTGATTCGAATGGAAAACCCTAATTAAAGTTTAGCTCCTAACCATAGACATGCTTAAGAACTAATACAAACCAATATAAACTGAATTAAAACAAGGAAAGAAGAAAAGAAAATAATACTGAAAAGTCCCCAAAGTTGTCTTGTCTCCTTGAATGGTGTTATGGAATATTTACAAGATAATGGAATGATGGATTGTAGAATAAGGTCTAAGGAGGTATATTTATAATGAGTAGGGTTTTAGGGATTTTATAGGTTTTGTAGGTAGGAAAAATTATCCATTTTGGACTCTGAAAACGTGTAAAATTCGGCACAGAACTCAAAAATTCCGCGTCAGCGCCGTGGCCCTGCAGACTGGCGCCACGGCGCTGAAAAATTAGAGAAAATCAGACTTCGCAAAACATTGGGCGTCGTGGCGCTGCTGGCAGGCGCCACGGCGCCGGAGGCGTTAATTGGACAATTTTCTGATTCTTCGTCTTTTTTTCGTCCGGACTTCGTCTGATCTCTTCTATACTTTCCGAGACTTCCTAGACTTTATTTATTGGCCCTTTTAGTGTGCAATTCCATCTCAATTATGCTCATTTCCTCTTCTTTTCGCCATTTCTCCATTTTTGACCGCTGTGACACAAAAGAAAGAAAAACACACCTAATACTATACTAAACATAAACGAAATGAGTAAAATACTAACTAAAAATGACTCAAAAAGTGTATATAAAATACACCTAACACTCCCCCCCCTTATTTAACTCTTGGGATTATATGATAGGTTTATTAGACCTTTTTGTTGAAGTAACAAGACAAGCATTCATTTCTTTGTATCGATATACATACAATATACTCTTCGTATACAAGAAAAATCAGAAACTATATTTCAGTAGTGAAAGAAGAAGATGAAGATGTATTATGATCTTTCTTATTCATTATACTTGAAGAAGTGAAGTTTACAATGGATTATGATCTCTTTATATAGAAGCTTGTAGCTCTACATATTTGTAACTACCTTTAACTACTTTTAGGCTCACATCTAACTAACTTCTATAATAACTACTTAACTCCTTCTTTAACTACTTCTAACTGATTTTTGCTTTCTCAACAATCCCCCTCAAGCTGGCTGCTGAAAAAATGTTCAGTAGCCCAAGTGTTGATGCTGAATTCTGTTCAAGCCTTTTGTAAGTAAGTCTGCTGGTTGATTTGTAGTGTGTATATATTCTGTTCTCACTATCCCTTTTTGAATCTTTTCTATTACAAAATATAGATCAATCTCTATATGTTTAGTTCTTTCATGAAAAATAAGATTTGCTGCAATTTGTATTGCTGATTTGCTGTATGTAAATACTGTCACCGGATGTTTGATGTTAGTTCCAATATCTTTCAATAACCAAGTATCCAAGTTAATTCAACCACTGTACCTGCTAAGCTCATGTATTCAGATTCTGTTGAGCTTATAAAGATTGTGCTTTGTTTCTTTGACTTTCAGGAAATAAGAGAATCACCAAATTTTATTATATAACATGTAACTGATTTCCTTGTATGAGGACAAGCATCCCAGTCTGCATCACAATAGGTTGTTACTGTTTCTTGTCTGTTACTAGACATAAGAATGCCTTGTCCAGGCTGATTCTTTACTTACCTCACTATTCTCAGTGGTGCATTAAGATGTGACTTTTTTGGTTGTTGTAAAAACTGACTAAGTGTCCGAACACTGTAAGCTATATCTGGTCTTGTAATTGTGAGATATAGTAATTTTCCTATTAATCTTTAATATGCATTTATGTCTTCTATTGGATCATCTTCTGATGTAGATTTATCTTTTTCTGCTTTCTGTTGTTTCTGTGTATACTCATCATATTCCTTTGTAGTTAGTTTTATGTGTCAATCCATATGTGTGTTAATAGGCTTAGCTGCACCTAGTCCTAGTTAAGAAATAAGTTCTAATGTATATTTTCTTTGGTGCATTAGAATCCCCTTATCAGACCTTGCAAATTCTATTTCTAAAAAGTACCTCAGTTCTCCTAAATCATTCATCTTGAATGCCTTTTGTAAAGACTGTTTTGTTTCTTCTATTAGTTTTAGATTATCTATTGTTATTAGCATGTCATCTACATACACTAATACTATAACTAGTCCTTGTTCAGACTGTTTTATAAACAGTGAATGATCATATTGAGATTGCCTAAACTTCATATGTATTAGAGCCTCTGTAGGTTTAAAATTCTATTGCCTAGGTGCTTGTTTAAGTCCATAACAATGATTTAACCAACCTACATGCCTGTCTGTCCCCCTGGCTGGTGAATCCTTGTGGCAACTCCATATAGATTTCATCATGTAGATCTCATTGGAGAAAAAACATTATACACATCCATTTGGTGTATGTGCCATTTGAAGCTGCTATGGATATAATAGTTCTTACAGTAACCATCTTAACAACTGTAGAAAAGGTTTCATGATAATCTATTCCTTCTTTCTGACTATATCCTTTTGCTACATGTCTAGCTTTGAATCTTTCAATCTCACCCGTGGCATTATATTTTATTTTATACACCAATTTACAACCTATAGGAACCGTATTCTCTGGTAAAGTAACAATATCCCATGTGTGATTATCTCGTAAAGCTTGAATTATGATTTCATAGCCTCTCTCCACCTAGGATCTTGTGAGGCTTCCTTATATGATTTTGGTTCAACTATTGTTGAACAGGCTGTAAGAAATGCTTTATAGGTCGAGCTGATATTGTTATAAGATATATAGTTAGCTATAGGATATGGGGTACTATTTTTTGTGACAAAATCTTTAAGCCAAATGGGAGGTTGTTTTGTTCTTGTGGATTTCCTCGCAGTTGTTTTATCAGCCTGGTTTACCTCTTTATTCTGTATTGTATTTTGAGACAAATCTTATATTATGATATTATCTGTGTTAGTATGACTAAGGTTCTCTGATGTATCAGCTATAATATTGTTATTGATCATTGTGTTACTTGATATATTATGAGAATTATTGTTATTCTGATGTACAACAATTATTGGTATAAACATTTCAGCCAACTGATAGTTACTAGAGTTATCTTGAAAGATTGGCCTCTCTGGTGTGTTTATTGCAAAAGGGAATTCAGTTTCTCTGAATACTACATCTCTATTAACAAAAAATAGTTTTTTTATATATCATATAAAACACACCCTTCTTAGTCTCAGAATATCCCATAAATATACATTTCCTGATTCTAGACTGCATTTTATCAGTAACAGATAAATCCCTAGCAAAACATAAACATTCTAAGACTCCTAAGTGACTTATGGTAGGCTTCTTATTGTAGAGTTTTTCATAAGGAGTCTTATTAGTTACAGAGGAAGGCAGTCTGTTTATTATGTATACTGTTGTTTGGACACACAGACCCCAGAACCTTATTGGTATATGCCCTTGAAACCTTAAGGCTCTAGTTATCTCAAGTATATGCCTATGTTTTCTTTCTGCCACCCCATTATGTTGTGGTGCATATGCATAAGATTTTTGATGTATAACTCCTAACTTAAGCAATATATCGACACACACTTCATTGACAAACTCAGCACCATTATCCGTCCTAATTATTTTTACTGTTTTACTGAACTGAGTTTGCACAAATATCATAAAAAGTTTTAAGACAGTACATACATCTGATTTAAGTTGCAGCAAGTATATCCAAGTCATTCTAGTGTAATCATCTACTATTGTAAGAAAATATTTCCTCCCATCATGAGTTGGTACTTTGTAAGGACCACATACATCCATGTGAACAAGATCAAACTCTTTATCACTATTATTCTCACTCAAATGAAAGGCAATCTACATTGTTTTGCACATGGACACACATCACAATTTTTTATAGTTCTAGCTATAGAATCAGATCATGTTCTAAGTATTTTACTCAACACACTACTAGAAGTATGTCCAAATCTTTTGTGCCACAACTCTATTTTCTCTTCAGAAATTTCTTCATGCTCAGTATTTCCTCTTACATTTAAGCCTAACTTCATTTGTCCATTTAGTAGTTGTGATGAAGGCTGGTTCACTAGTATGTATAATCTATTTTTTTACTATATCAATCTCCTTCACCTTCCCACTATAAAGATCCTGAAAAATACAGAATTCTGGATAACAACGCTGCACAGTTAAGTTGTTTGGTTAGTTGAGACACATACATCAAGTTAAACTTAAACTGTGGTAGAAAATACATTATGAAATGTACTTCTGTCTGAAATGTTACTTGAACCAGTGTGTTACTCGGACTGTTTCCCTATTAGGTAAGTGTACTTTCTTGAAATCAGAGTAATCTTGTATTTTAGTTGCATTATCTATAAGTTCAGATTTGAGACCATATGTGTCACGACTGCCTCGGTTCGTGGATCGTGCCTTACCCGCACCCAAGTAGTCATACATCGAGAAAATCGTGGAAAAAATAAAACAAGACATGAAATAATTGTAAATGATACACGCTTCGAGAAAAGGGTTGCTTTTCAAGATATATACATAACCAAGGTTTGCGATTACATCCCAACTGCATAAATGACTCTGCACCTCTAAGGAAATAAACAACTATGGCGGGACAGGGCCCCGCCATACCCTGACTGTACAAAACTATCTACAACAGGGAGATCATACCCAAAAGTAGAGCCTCCGGAGAAGATGGAGCTCCTGACACCAACGCAAGAGATCCTAAGGATGTGGATCTAGCACTGCCGCTCTTACTGCGCAGATTTAACGCACTTCAAGGCGAGGTCAAGACAACAGTACTAAGTATATGAAATCAGAAAGTACTTAAATGAAAACATATCATTTTAAAATCAGTTTTGCAAGATGTATGAAACAACCAAGGTAAATCGCATACAAGGCCACATCATAAACAAGAGCAACAATAGGTAAATCAGAATGTGTCTTCTAGCTGCGAATGATCAAGCAGGCCACCGCGTAGTATCACCATGCAAGCCTAATCTCGACTCCAGAGTCCGTGATAAAGCCACTCATATAGCCCGCATAGGGTATGTAACCCCGCATCGAGGGTAGCTATTCCTCGGCATCGCCCCGACTCGTAGTCCGCATGGCCACATAGATCGCATGAGGTATAACCCCGCATCACTAACACGGAACTCCCAGAGCTCCGCGTAGGTCCTTGGACCCGCATGAGGTATTCTCGAATCATGGTCCTGCATCACCGAAGTCTACCCCGTGACGGAGGCGCTTTAACCCCTGCAATATGTCAAGAGTGAGTGATATTATACTAACATAACGACTTATCGTTAAACAACATAAGCACAACAAGAATACTCTCTTACACAAACGTTACAGCACACTAACACACATAGCATCATATCATGTCTACTTATCAAACCATCTTATTATTCTTTTCACAAATCAATATAAGTCCGTTATAAACACATGTAAACTGTTCTTTTATTATTCTTAAGTGGTTATACCTAACTTCCCATAAAGCTAGTATAACTCTTAAGCTTCGCTTTAAAACCAATTTGTTCTCTTCGTTTAAAAGTGATTCAAGATTCTTTTGAAATACTTTCGATCCTTATTATTTAGGCTTAAGTCGCAAGACATTGCCGTAAGTATTATTCAGCTTAAGTCAAAAGACATTGCCGTAGTTATTATTCGCTTAACACTGCACGTCTACCGCATTACATATATATTTTAAAATATCATGCTTTAGGAAGAATCACATACCTTCCGGCAAAACCACCGCCAAGTTGAATATGTCGCGCGCAGAATCAACCTATAATAGTCGACACGCCTATCAACGCTCGACTACTCAAAACAGCTTAAGCAGAGGGTTCTCTATTCTACGGAGAATTGGGCAGACTTCCCTACCCTGAGCTACTCAAGTTCATCGTGAAAACAAATTCCCAAGTAAGTACAGTTTGACTATTCTTCTTTAAACCCTTCATCGTGATAACAGTTCAATTCTATTCTGTAATATTCTTCTAAGTATTTAATACTTATTCTTATACTTCTACAGTATGCATTCTCTAATACAAAAGAGGGTTAGGATTATTTACCTCGGTAAGCCCAATAATATCCTAGATAAAAGTCGCGCCGAGCAAGGTTTAGCTCCTAAGTCAGACGCTCCAAGGAAACCTTAGAAGTTCTTCACAACTTCTACTAAGGACTAAGGGATTTGGGCTAGGGTATTTTGGGCATTATAACAATACTAGAAGGCAACTTTTCTACCAAGGGAGGGGGGGGGGGGGGTAGAAGGCTTTGGACGAAAAGCTTTAGAGAGAGGGGGAGGGATTTTTCAAGACTTGGAAAGGAATTTGTGGATGAAGAACTCTTCATCTTAAGGGGGTATTTATAGGTCAAGCCATGGCCAACCAAGGGTCAAGATGATGCCAAGTGCAAGGCAAGTGTAGGGTGAAGATTTAGGCAAGTGTTCATTCTATCTACTACTCACAAATATCCTACCAACTCCTTGACTTGTGCAAAGGCACAAAAAACGTGCCATCCAAGTCCAATTCGTCCAATGGACGATTCAAGTCCATCAATTGGAGGGTGCCAAGTGTCGCCCTCCCGTTGGTCCAAAATGTTTCGTCTCTCGGAAAAATCCGCAAAAATTAGAAATGGCATAGCCGGAATTTACCCTACGAAAGCTGTGGAAACGTTTCGTCGGAAAACGATTCTTTTAGCGAGTTGTGCACAATTTTCGAACTTGGCCTAACTTTAAGGCTAAACTTTCGTACGTACGCCCTCACGTACATACTCTGGAAATACGGGGTATAACAATATGGTTAGTAGCCCATGTATCTATTATCCATTGTCTCATTATGTCAGCTACAAGTAAGGCTTTATGACTTAAATATTTGTGATTAGATATACCTGCAGCAACAATATTTGAGGATGAAGATGGTAACTCTTTGCTCTGATTTGCTTGTGCCAAGCTTTGATTCAACAGTTTCACTATTTGGCCATACTGATCTGAAGAGAACTTTGGAGCTCCATTAACCTGCCAGTTGCCTGAATTTGTATTCTCACAAGTAGATCCATCATTCATGACATCCTATTTGTGTATTTTCTCAGTAACACTATATTCTTCAGCACAAACATTATGAGCAACATATTCTTTCCTCTTAGACTTGAAATTTGGAGGATATCCTACCACCATATAACACCTCTCTTTTGTGTGTCCTTTCATTTTGCACATGTTGACAGTCAATTTTGACCCGTTTTTTGTATATTTGTTGCAATTTTAAGTATTTTAGCACACCGCATTTTAATTGTTATTTTACATATTTTTACATAATATTCTATGTTTATTTCTTCACAAAAATGGCATTGCATCTTTTATTTTTAAATTAAGTATTATGTCGTTGTTAATATTATGTTTTTATTATTGTTGTACCGTCGTTTTATTTTAATAATATTTGCATCTTTTTAAATAATTAATTGACATCCCGTTTTTACTTTTAATCAGACATTAAACATGTCTTAAATATTGCATTTTAGTATTATTGCGTCGGCATTTGCATTTTAATAATCTTGCATCTTTTTAAATAATTTTTTCTTTAAATAATTAACCAAATTTGCATTTTTGTCAAACCACCAAATTCACCAAATTAAGACACAATTTGAATCACCCAACCCAACACCATTTTTGTTTTTAATTCCATCCAAACACCCTCTTTCATTTTCCCCCCTAAAATCAAAACCCACTTTTCATTTTCCCCCCCAAAACTAAACCCAAGCCCTAAAAAACCTACCCTATAAATAAAACATTATACTTCCACTTTCCCCCCAACACAAAAATCAGCCCCCCTATTACTACCCTAGCCCCACATAACATCAGCCCTTAAGAAAATCAGCCGCACACCCCAAACCTTCAGCAACCCTTTCTTCCCCTCCCTCATCGCCGCCGCCGCCCTTCGCCGGAGTCCTATCTCCGGCGAACTTCCCGCAGTCCACACCCCAGTCGCACAACTTACCTCACTCACCTCTTTCCGCCACTCCTCTCTCTCGCCTCACCTCTCAACTCGTCGGCGAACTCCTCACCACCACCGTATCCCGTTGACACACCCACTGTTACAGTGGTGTTGCTCCGGCGTACCGCCGTGGAAGTGACACCGCTGCTTTTGCTTGTTATGAAACCTAGCCGGAGTTCTTTAAAACTCCGCAACGCTTGGTCGACGTTTATTTTTCGTATTTTGTTGACGTGTTGATCGTTGGATCGATTTCGGTTTTCCGCGACGCTCGTAATTTTCCGTGAACTATGTCACACGATTTTGTTACTATTTGTTGTTTGTCGACTAATTTTCTAAATTTTTGGTATCGCCGAATTTGAAGACTCGTGACGCTCAAATTTCCGGCGATGTTCTAAAATTGCGGGTGTGTTCGTTGTGTCGTTGGTCACTGATTCTACTATCTTTTGGCATCGAGCATCGATTTTGCCCATGTTTGTTGGCTGATTTCGGCCATGTTCTGGACTGATGTTTTGGCTATTTTGCTACTTATTTTTGGGCTATTTTGGTACTTATTTTTGGCTATTTGTTGGACTGGTTTTGGCCACGTTTGTCGGGCTGGTTTTTGGCCATGTTGACACTGATTTTCGGCCATTTTGCTACTGATTTTTGCCATTCTGTCGGGTTGATTTTCGCCCTGTTGCTACTGATTTTGACATATATTTTTGCTGGTTTACTGATTTAGAACAAATACTACACTGCTGGTTTTTACTGATTTTGAACAGATACTACACTTTGGCCGATGAAAAAGTTATCCGTCGATTTTTGAGGCCTCCACAATTGCAAAGACGGAAAATAAAATAAATGAAGCTTTCTGGGCAAGGATGATTTCTTCCACTTACACCGGATAACCAACATGCGCTGGCAGGGCGAATTCTCGCAGCCGCACTTGTTTATGCTGTTCCACTTTATATATTTTTATATCTGAGCCCTCCGTGTTTAAAACTATTACTGTTTTGGCGCGGATATGAAGGTTTTATTTATTTTATTGCTTTTAATAATATTGGCCGATGAAGGAATCTCCGTCTGATTTCCAAGGCCTCCCATGTACAAAAGACGGATTTATTTTTTGACTTTATTTATTAATTATTGTTATTACTTTAAATTGCTTATTTTATTACAAACACTTTTACTAAGTGTTTATGCAGGTACTCGGAGATCATCTTGTGCAGAAAGCCTAAAAAAGGCTAAAGATGTCTCGGAGTTTTATCTTATGTCTCATTAAATTTTAGTTTTACTATTTTGTATTGCATTTTATTTTAATTGTAAATTATGTAAAAATGCTTAGAATAGGTAGAATAGAAGTCAATATATAATTAACCTAGATTTGAACGGATAACCGCAAGTTAGCGGATCTTAGAGGATGCCTAACCCCTTCCCTTTAGGATAATAAAGAACCCTGATCCAGAATCTCACATAGCTTTCGCAGACCTTTAAATGGAGATCATTTATAGCATTTTTATGTTATTTAATAAGTGTCCTAATTCACTATAATAATTAGGTGGCGACTCCTTAAAATACATCTAGGAATCAACCATACGTAGTACTCCCGTTTTCAACTCCGGTTAAAATGGGGTGTTACAGATGGCGACTCCGCTGGGGATATCAGGTTCTTGATCATAGCAAGTCCAGGTTAATTAAATATTGCGCCTTATTTTGCTTTTATATTTGTTGTAAATATTTTATATTGCTTGCTTTTATTTGTAATTAACTATTTTAATTGCTACATTATTTTACTGTTTTCCTTAAACCGCATTCCGCTCATATTTCCTCCACTGAAAATTCACATCGCCACACACTACACGCTGGTGTGCTTGGCGACCCGCAAATTTCTTTCAAGAACACCCAAAATTTAGGAGAGTTGGCGCTTGCGTGGAGTTAGATCGGTTCGTCTGATCAGCCACGTAGCCTTCTCACTCGAGTTGTCCGCTCGGGAACCTTGCGTCTAATAGGCCAAATCTTAGAAAGCTTAAGATAGAGCTATACCACTTTTTATTAAGTCATGCTTGCATAAACCTTAGGTGGGTTAATCCTTGGTATTAACGCCACAATTAGAAATCCACCAAAATTTGTCGACGGGTTTCACAACCCAACGACCCATTAGCATACTATGTGTAGCGTGATAATGATAGACGGATCCAAGCCTGGTCATGACACGCCAAAATTGGAAAAAGTGCACCGTCATTTGGTCGCCATTTCCAACAAAATATTGCAGTTTAACGGTTTGGACCCATTTATCATAATCCCGCATATTTGGCGTTTAGGCTCACCTCTGGCATAAGGGAGATCCCAAGCATATTAGGGCACGCACTTGATTTGCATGTTTTTTGTTTATTATTGTTTGTCGCTAGCAACTCTGTACATATTATTTAATTCAATAATTGCTCTTTTGCGATTCCGAGCTCGAGCATTTGTATTTTTGCACTTTTTGCTTTCACATTGCAATCAGGACTTCATCACAGAAATCACTTTGAATAAGCGCGACTTAGACTTTGTGAAGCATCAACCACCAGTCCGGTCTAACCAATCAGGGGAGTCTTTGACTATATTGTCACACTTTTGCATTTTTATTATTTTTGGTCATTTTCCTACTCACCTATTTCTTATATTTTTTGCAGGAAGATCGTCCTCGCAAACAACCGAGGGCGGTCGAAAAAAAAGAAAAAATGAGCGTTAGTTATGTTGATTAAAAGAAGTTAGTCTATACCAGATTCAACGATACATCGCTCTCAATTCTTCTTTACTTTGTATTTTTATTCATATTTGCAAATTCAATTGACATGTTTAGCGTTAATTACATAGTTCTTTCATATCATGCATTTTACAACATAATTATTCCGAACTACGCGTGTCTGATTCTCACCACACGGTGTGATACGTAGACAACTCATTTTGGGTTCGACACCACAAAAATAAAAATCACAAAAAAAAATAATAATAATAAAGAGCGCATGTCTCACTCATGCATCCCATTCATCATGTTTTCGGGCATTCATCTTACTTTGCATTCGTCCACAGCGGACAATCATTTCTTTTGCACAGCTTTACATTGCTATTTTTTGATATATGTTTTCAAGCATACATTTTATAACATATTTGAATGAACTACGCGACTGATTCCTCATGGATACGTGAAAATTTCTATTCGTTCTGACTTTTATTCAAAAAAATATTAATTAATTAAAAAAAAAAAAAGTTGTTCAAAAAAAAAAAATACAAAAACATTTTTTTAAGTATTATTGTTTAACTTTGTTGATACCAATACAGTTAGAGTTGTGCATAAAAAAAAAAGTGATAATCAGTATAGGTTGACTTTGTGGTAAACCATAGATTCTTTTGGTCCCTCTTATTCATACCCGCAGATAACATTGTCTTGCATGTTTCCAAGATAAGAATGAAACCGACCTCATCGTTTCATATGCATTGTGTGGTGAGTTATTTGAATAAGCTCAATTGCATTGCATTGTGATCTAGAACTTGGCCTGGATGTTTGTTGAGGCAAAATCCTGAGTAACACTCGGTGTAGGAAATGATCGTAGGCTTTCTTTGACCCGTTTGAGCCTTTTCAGCCTACCAAATAACATTATCCCATGTACACCCCTTTGAGCCTAAAACCTATTTTTTGACAACCGCATATTACACCTATAACCTTTCTGAGTGCGTATGCAATATCCCTCTTTTGGCCCGACCTCCTCGAGCGCTTTAGAAATGTGCAAGTGGCTGACAAAATCCTGCGCTGAAGTTTGCAAAGACAAAAGTTGTCAAAAATCTCAAAAAGAAAAAGAAACAAAAGCAGAGACGACTTCACACAAAGAGGAAATCAAAAGCCCCGATAAAAAAGGGGGGGGGGGGAATACATAACCCCGAAAAAAAGGGGCTCGAAATGAAGGATTCAAAAGAAGTCAATACAGAAAAACTGGGACAAAAAGAAAGCAAGTCAGCATTAAAACACACAAATATCAAGCATGGACGTAGTCCAACTCTCGAGGAATGATTAGTCACTTTTACCCAAATGATATCCATTCCTTTCACCAAGCCTACATTACAAGCCTGTGACAAGCCCTACATGATCTTATACTGAGGGTTCTCACATTAGTGGATACTTACATGACGACCAAGCCTATGGTATCACAATTGCATGCATTGAACATCTTTTTGAGTGTGAGCGTAATTTTCTCAACGTCCCAAAATTCAAAATACTGGAATATATGTGAGAACGGGACTTTCTTTCTGTGAGGCATTTGAAACGTGAGATTACGTGTAGTTCGAAACTCGATGCAAGCAGTTGTGTCGACACTCGTATGTTTGAGGTACTATCCAAATCGTGAATTACACGCAGTCAATCTCGGTTAGATCAAAACAATAAAAGAACATCCTTATGCACAATACTAATTGTTTCAGATCAACCGAGTCGGAACGAAATGTCGTCTTCCATTTTTTTCAAAAAAAAAAAAAAAAAAAAACAACAACAACAAAATGCATATTACATAAAAATCGTTATTTTTGTATCACGAACTACGTCTTGACCTGATTCCCTCAGCGGGATACGTAGGCAGCCACATCGGTTTCGGTCACACCATTAGAAATATTTCTTCCTTGTTTCTCGCATACGACTGATTTTGTCCATCGAGAGTTTAACATTCTCACATATTTTGCATCCATTACTACCTACATATTTTCGGGGTTGCATTCTCATCTACTCAATTGTACATTGTCCATATTCTCGCATTAGCTTTTCATTCATTATAAAAAAATGCTTACCCGATCGCTGATAGGCCAAGATGCAACCTTACCAGTTCAACATCTTCATTACGTAAACCGACATTTTAAGGAATTCAGCAAGAAAATGGCAATAGATGTGAAAAAGCAAGCCAACTAGGTCTTGATTGCAAACCAAGAATGCAAGCGCCAAGAGCCAAAGCCGCAGACCGACGCTAATCAACCACTCATTTCCTAAAAACTCACAAGTTTTCGAGCGCAGGATCTTCATATCGCAAAGCGCAGAACACAACAATAAACCCACGCGGTCACAAATGCACAACGCCTATGCAATGACGCTTATCTCAACCTGCACGGGTCACAAAGCAGGTACGCCCCTAAACCAATGCATTTCATTTTAAGCCTATGCAACGGTTTCATTCATGTTTCGTCTATGCAACGACGAGCATCTGCATCGCGTCTATGCAACGACGCCATTTCATTTAAGCCTATGCAACGGCTTCATTTATGTTTCGTCCATGCAACGACGAGCATCCGTGACGTCCAAAACGACGTCATTTTATTTTAAGCCTATGCAACGGCTTCATTCATGTTTCGTCCATGCAACGACGAGCATCTGCATTGTGTCCGAAAACGACGTCATTTCATTTTAAGCCTATGCAACGGCTTCATTCATGTTTCGTCTATGCAACGACGAGCAGCTGCGATCGCGCCCATGCAACGACGCTTTTCATTTTAAGCCTATGCAACGGCTTCATTCATGTTTCGCCTATGCAACGACGAGCATCTGCGATCGCGTCCACGCAACGACGCTTTTCATTTTAAGCCTATGCAACGGCCATTCATGTTTCGTTTACGCAACGACGAGCATCGTGACGCGCCCATGCAACGACGCTTTTCATTTTAAGCCTATGCAACGGCTTCATTCATGTTTCGTCCCACGCAACGACGAGCATCAGATCGCGTCTACGCAACGACGCCATTTCATTTAAGCCTACGCAACGCCTTCATTTATGTTTCGCCCATGCAACGACGAGCATCGATCGCGTCCATGCAACGACGTCTTTTCATTTTAAGCCTATGCAATGGTTTCATTCATGTTTCGTTTACGCAACGACGAGCATCCGCGATCGCGTCCATGCAACGACGCTTTTCATTTTAAGCCTATGCAACGCTTCATTCATGTTTCGTCCATGCAACGACGAGCACCGTGATCGCGTCTATGCAACGACGCTTTTCATTTTAAGCCTATGCAACGCTTCATTCATGTTTCGTCCCATGCAACGACGAAGCATCCGTGATCGCGTCTACGCAACGACGCCATTTCATTTAAGCCTACGCAATGTTTCATTTATGTTTCGTCTATGCAACGACGAGCATCTGCATCGCGTCCATGCAACGACGCTTTTCATTTTAAGCCTACGCAACGGCTTCATTCATGTTTCGCCTACGCAACGACGAACATCCGCATCGCGCCCATGCAACGACGCTTTTCATTTTAAGCCTATGCAATGCCTTTCATTCATGTTTCGTTTACGCAACGACGAGCATCCGCGATCGCGTCCAAAACGACGCTTTGTCATTTAAGCCTATGCAACGACTCCATTTATGTTTCGTCTATGCAACGACGAGCATTCGTGCGTCCAAAACGACGCCATTTCATTTAAGCCTATGCAACGCTTTCATCCATGTTTCGCCTATGCAACGATTTAACATCCGTGATCGCCTACATGCAATGACGCCATCAACATCTGCAATAACCTTGTCTTTTTCAGCACCACATCACCTGCAACCCAGTGTCAATCATACTTCGACACTAGGACATTTTTAATCGGGCCACACTTTGCTTTTATTTTTGCGTCATCCACCCGTGTCATCATGATCCGACATCGACATTTTTCGGTCCAGATCATCCCTATTTTTGAATTCTAGTTTATAAACAGACAAAATTGACTACAAGTCAACATCTTTGTCCAAGACTCTTCCATCATCTCCGCACAAAGAGGACATGTTGTGATCAATTTTGACCCGTTTTTTGTATATTTGTTGCAATTTTAAGTATTTTAGCACACCGCATTTTAATTGTTATTTTACATATTTTCACATAATATTCTATGTTTATTTCTTCACAAAAATGGCATTGTATCTTTTATTTTTAAATTAAGTATTATGTCGTTGTTAATATTATGTTTTTATTATTGTTGTACCGTCGTTTTATTTTAATAATATTTGCATCTTTTTAAATAATTAATTGACATCCCGTTTTTACTTTTAATCAGACATTAAACATGTCTTAAATATTGCATTTTAGTATTATTGCGTCGGCATTTGCATTTTAATAATCTTGCATCTTTTTAATAATTTTTCTTTAAATAATTAACTAAATTTTTGCATTTTTGTCAAACCAAATTCACCCAAGACACAATTTGAATCAGTCCAACCCAACACCATTTTTGTTTTTAATTCCATCCAAACACCCTATTTCATTTTCCCCCCTAAAATCAAAACCCACTTTTCATTTTCCCCCCCAAAACTAAACCCAAGCCCTAAAAAACCTACCCTATAAATAAAACATTATACTCCCACTTTCCCCCCAACACAAAAATCAGCCCCCCTATTACTACCCTAGCCCCACATCAGATCAGCCCTTTAGAAACTCAGCCATGACACCCCAAACCTTCAGCACTCTTTCTTCCTCCTCATCGCTGCCGCCTTCACGAGTCCTATCTCCGCGAACTTCCCGCAGTCCACACCCCAGCCGCACAACTTACCTCACTCAGCCCTTTCCCGTCACCCTCTCTCCTCAGCAGCCTCACCCTCTCAACTCGTCGGCGAACTCCTCACCACCACCGTATCCCGTTGACACACCCATTCTGATGGTGTTGCGCTGCACTACCGCGGAAGTGACACCGCTGCTTTTGCTTGTTATGAAACCCAGCCGAGTTCTTTAAAACTCCGGCAACGTTGGTTGACGTTTATTTTTCGGTATTTTGTTGACGCGTGTTGGTATTGGGTGATTTCGGTTTTCCGCGACGCTCGTAATTTTCCGTGAACTATGTTGGCACCGATTTTGTTACTATTTGTTGTTTGTCGACTAATTTTCTAAATTTTTGGTATCCGCGAATTTGAAGACTCGACGCTCAAATTTCCGCGATGTTCTAAAATCACGTGTGTTCGTTGTGTCGTTGGTCACCGATTCTACTATCTTTGGCATCGAGCATCGATTTTGCCCATGTTTGTTGGTCGATTTCGCCATGTTCGACTGATGTTTTGGCTATTTTGCTACTTATTTTGGGCTATTTTGGTACTTATTTTTGGCTATTTGTCGACTGTTTTGGCCACGTTTGTCGGGCTGATTTTTGGCCATGTTGACACCGATTTTCGCCATTTTGCTACCGATTTTTGCCATTACGTCGTTGATTTTCGCCGTTGCTACTCGATTTTGACATATATTTTTGCTGGTTTCTCGATTTAGAACAAATACTACACCTTTGGTTTTTACCGATTTTGAGCAGATACTACACTTTGGCCGATGAAAAATTATCCGTCGATTTTGAGGCCTCCACAATCGCAAAGACGAAAATAAAATAAATGAAGCTTTCGACAAGGATGATTTCTTCCACTTACACCGATAACCAACATGCTACCGGCAGTATGAATTCTCGCAGCCGCACTTGTTTAGGCTGTCCCACTTTATATATTTTTATATCTGAGCCCTCCGTGTTTAAAACTATTACTGTTTTGGCGCGGATATGAAGGTTTTATTTATTTTATTGCTTTTAATAATATTGGCCGATGAAGGAATCTCCGTCTGATTTTCAAGGCCTCCCATGTACAAAAGACGGATTTATTTTTTGACTTTATTTATTAATTATTGTTATTACTTTAAAATTGTTTATTTTATTACTAACACTTTTACTAAGTGTTTATGCAGGTACTCGGAGATCATCTTGTGCAGAAAACCTAAAAAAGGCTAAAGATGTCTCGGAGTTTTATCTTATGTCTCATTAAATTTTAGTTTTACTATTTTGTATTGCATTTTATTTTAATTG
Organism: Przewalskia tangutica; assembly: GCA_029844215.1. Taxonomy (NCBI): domain Eukaryota; kingdom Viridiplantae; phylum Streptophyta; class Magnoliopsida; order Solanales; family Solanaceae; genus Przewalskia; species Przewalskia tangutica. Next base: position 89,129,633 of record CM056736.1, on the reverse strand, counting down.
TAAATTATGTAAAAATGCTTAGAATAGGTAGAATAGAAGTCAATATATAATTAACCTAGATTTGAACGGATAACCGCAAGTTAGCGGATCTTAGAGGATGCCTAACCCCTTCCCTTTAGGATAATAAAGAACCCTGATCCAGAATCTCACATAGCTTTCGCAGACCTTTAAATGGAGATCATTTATAGCATTTTTATGCTATTTAATAAGTGTCCTAATTCACTATAATAATTAGGTGGCGACTCCTTAAAATACATCTAGGAATCAACCATACGTAGTACTCCCGTTTTCGACTCCGGTTAAAATGGGGTGTTACAGCACACATCACATTATAGATTATAGTTGTTGTTTCTTTTGTTCCACTGTGAGTTAGAACTAGAACTAGTAGGATTATAGCATACTTTAGAGTACATAACAGTAGGATCATGTCCAATATTCTTACTGAACTTTCCAGGTCCAACCCTAAGAGCCCAGCTGACTTTGCAGTGATAGATTTCTGGCTTTCATCACTTGTTATCATGGAATAATCCTTATTAACAGAAGGCAGAGGTGTCATTAACAAAATTTGACTCATTGCGTGCATATAGTTCTCATTAAGCCCAATCAAGAATTGATACAACTATTGTCTTTGAAGATATTCCACAAAATCTTTAGACTTAGCGCATCCACAACTAGGTGGAGGGACTAAAGACTGAAATTCTACCCAAAGACTCTTCAACTTAGTATAATATTCAGATACACTAGAACTTCCCTGAGCTAGTGTAGCTATCTCCCTATGAATGTCATAAGTTCTTGAATCATCCACTTTATCAAATCTTTCCTTGAGATCTTCCCAGATTTCATATGTAGTTTCAACATACATAACTCTACTTAGTAAACCACTGGACACTGAATTCATGAGCCATGACTGAACCACAGCATTAACTCTATCCCACTGATCTCATAGCTCATCTCTATAGAGTTTTTTTTTTTTTTGCAATTTCCATATACAAAGCCTATTTTATTTCTTCCAAGGAGAGCTATCCTCATCGACTTACTCCATAGAGCATAATTTTCAGACCCCAGTAATTGAAAAGAAATTAAGGACACACCACTCATATCAGAAGCTTGAAGAAACAGTGGATGATTGTGATCCATAACCACTGTGGTTGTGGTTGGAGTAACTGTAATTCTAGTTGTGGTATCTTGTTGATTTTCTGAAGTAGCTCATATATTGATACAATTTCTCACTTTCTCTTGGTTTTGTGTTTAAGGTTCAAGATTTCAGATAGATGATCAAGAATCAGAAAATATCAAGATAGACAAGAATATGAGAACAATATCAGAAGATGATATACTTCAGATATCAATATTCAAGAATCAGAGAAAATACAGTATAAAAATGATCCAGAGATGGAATAATATGTTGTCCTTGACTGAATGCAGAAATTCTAATATGATGTAATACAAACAAGAAGTTGAGATTTCAGAGAACAATGATCCAATAGAATTGAGAAAACAGAAGATCAGAAAGAACAGAAACAGAAACTTCAGAAATTTCAGAGAAGAGAGTTTGTACAAACTTCGTAGAATATGACGTGTCTTATCACGAATTCTGATTCAGATTTCATTGCGGAAGCATACCCCTGTGGTGGCTCTGATACCATGTTGAAGTAACAAGACATACATTCATTTATATGTATCGATATACATACAATATACTCTTTGTATACAAGAAAAACCAGAAACTATATTTCAGTAGTGAAAGAAGAAGATGAAGATGAAGATGAAGGTGTAATATGATCTTTCTTATTCATTATACTTGAAGAAGTGAAGTTTACAATGGATTATGATCTCTTTATATAGAAGCTTGTAGCTCTACAAATTTGTAACTACCTTTAACTACTTTTAGGCTCTCATCTAACTAACTTCTAGAATAACTACTTAACTCCTTCTTTAACTACTTTTAACTGGTTTTTCTTTCTCAACACTTTTTAGTATATAATATTCACAATGATTAAAGTTAGACACATCTAATTGAAATGTAATAAAACTAACAAGCACAAGGAATTTACATTATTCAAATATTAAAGAGTGATATACACGTGTATATCATGGTCCAATCTGGACTCCACAAATTATAATTCATGTATAATTGTAATGGTATTGATCTTGTACAAGGAAAAAGTAACATAATTAGAGTAGAAAAATGTAGAATTATTTTTCTATATACACCATATTTAGGATTTGTATATATACCTCTCATTATCAATGAAAATAATCAAGAGATTATTTCTTATATGGTATCATAAGTCTAGGGCAAACTTTTCCTCTCACAGAAATATTTTCTTCCGCTACTAGAGGTGTGGCCGACGACCATACTCCCTTCGATCTCCATAAATTTTCTTTTCTTCTCCGCAAATCCCTAATTCTTTCCTTATGTCTACCTCAAAGAACACGTTTCATCCAGCCATTATAGTCTCCAACATCAAGAACAATATCTCTATTGTTCTTGAGATGGAAAATGTCCAATACACTATGTGGGCAAAATTGTTTAAAGTTCACGCACGCTCGTATCAAGTCCTTTATCACATCATCCTCTCCATAATGGGCACGGTGAAGGTGCCTACACCGAGGATGACACTGTGTTATGGACAACCCTTTATGCTACCGTACTTCAATGGATTTATTTCACTATCTCTATCGGCCTCTTACAGACGATTATTGAACCTAACACCACGGTGATGGAAGCTTGGAATAGAGTGTGATATATATTTCAAGACAACAAAAATTCTCGTGTTGTCACTCTTGAGCAGGAATTTTTCCATGTCAACATGGAAGAATTCTCGAATGTCTTAGCCTATTGTAAAAGGATGAAGGAATTGATAGATCAACTTAAAAACGTTGGTGCGCCCGTCACCAATGATCGTCTTGTTTTTCAGATGGTTGCAGGCCTATATGAGGCCTATAATGACATTGGGACACTTTTTCATCAAAGTAATCCTCTCCCTCAGTTCTACCAGGCCCGTTTCATGCTCACATTGGAAGAGACCGACTTCGTTAAAAAGGCGGCTACCGGAGTAAATTCCGTCATAATGATGTCCACATCGAACGACCCTCACTCCTTCATTGACGATGCAAATCAAAATCGAAACAATGGTGGCGGAAAAAAGAGTCAAAATCGTAAAAATAATGACAAGAACTGTGGCGACGGTCGCGGTGGTAACGATAATCGTGGCGACAGTAACGGTGGATCTAACGGAGGTCGTAAAGAAATTACGGACTAATCCGGCAAAGAACCGGGGCCTCATCGGTCGCGGATGGACCAGTGGCCCAACTGTCCTTACCTGCCATTATTTATTGATTATTTTGTGAGTATAACTATGTATGTATCCTTTGCTTTTAATCTCCATATTTTTCGTCTTGATTCGAGGACTAATGTAGCATTGTTCTCGAATGAAGGATGAACTTATGTTGATGTGTTAGATCTTGGAAGAACTTTGAGCAAAACTTTAAATTGTTCTTGAGGGAAGATGTTTCTCGAACTCTCCTTTCTGTTGAAGACATTTGGAGAAGACTTTAGGTGTTGTTGCTCTCCTTTGCCTCTAGATGCTATGCCAATTCCAAGATGTCTTCAAAAGAAGATATGTGACCTCTTTATATAGGTGTTAGTTAGAGCTTTGGGGTATTTTGTTCTTCAAGTAATTCTAGCAAACCTTGGACCAGAAAGACGTGGGTTGAGTTCGTCTTGTAGAAGCCCAATTTAATAGAGTAACACGAATGTGATATGGATTTCATTCAAGTCATGTAATTTTGACTTAAATAATTAATCCGACTTTATGAACCAAAATTTGACTTGGTCAACATGTCAATAACTTAAAATTTAATCCAAATTGTGTATGAATTAATTCAATTAAAATTTCGATATCTACAATAGTTATGCAGAATTTAGTTATTCATGTATTACTCATTCTACCTTTTATCTTGCATAAAATAATACATAGAATACCTCATAAGTCATAACTCAGTACATTTATTAGTTATGAGATTTCTAAATTGCAAACCAAACATCATACTAATTTTATATATAAATAACTTACCTCTTAACCAGCTACCAGACGTGTTATTACTTATGCAAAATTCAATACATGAATAACTCACCTTCAAACCAACTACTAAACGACCCCGAAAGTTGAAATATTTATGTGTGTTAATTGAAACAAGTAATATGAATTAAGATTTTGTTATAAATGAATAACGACGACTTACACCCAAAACAAATGTTTCTTCCATTTAAATATGTATTGATGAAAAAAATTCAACAATTTAAGACGATCAAACATTAGAAAACAATTTTAGCAAAGAAATATCTTTTTGAAAATACATTCTACGCTGTACTAACATTTCTAAACTGGAGATTGACATGCTTGGAAATTCATCCAGCACAAGCAATGTTTCTTACAAAGATTGTTAAAAAATCAATATTATTTTTGCTCAAGCAAACAGATATAGGATTATGAAAATCCTTTGAACGCAGGAATTACACTTTTATTCTTTAACACCGTTTCACTAATTTTTGAAAATAGTCAAATCATATAAAAACATAATTCGGTCAAGATTCAATTTGACTAGATAGTCAAAGATTACTTTAATTAAAAAACAATGCAGAATCTAATCAAATTAGGAAAGCCAGGTCTCAGGACACCGTCCAATGACAAAGGAGGGGTTTAAGCGCTACAGGCAACTGCAGCGTGAAATCGATTTTCGGTGAGCGTTACTCGCTATCTTACGGGGTTGAACTCAGAGTCTTATCAATTGTCCGTTCTCAAACCCTGGCTATTGGAGTACATCCCGCGATTTACTGGTAATAGTGTTGAGAGACCGATACTATCATTTTCAGGACTAATCTGACGCAAGTCGGGAAGCTGGATATAAAAAAAGTCATTGGAGTTGTATAACCTTTGGTAATTTAACCAATGCAAATGAAAGTAATCTTAATTAGGTTGCAGTAATTACATGTCGTCTTGGAGACAAATCCACTTCTAAGGGTCGTTATTAGTGTTACTCCCAACGGCTAATCTGAAAATGATGGAAAACCATTTATTGCCTCGGAATGAAGTAAAGTATTGACTTTATTTTGCTCTTCAAAGCTCAACTAAATTGGACCATAAATCAATAATTTTAATTGATTTAACTTATATACATTAATTAATACAAATGTTTTTACACTATAATATATAATGAGTTATAATTTGTCATTTATTATTATTAAGGTCGTTTTAATGATTTTAAAAAATTGGCTACAGTTTTTTAAACTAATCTTATTGTGTAAATAATTTTTGCATCATTAATAAATATTTAATGTTTGCACCTTTATTAACATACCCAACCAAAATTGGATTTTTAGTGGAACTTTTGGATTTGTCTATACGAGGAAAAATACAAGAGTTTGAACTCAAAAAATCCTTAAGGATTATTAATTAGTTGAGCTCTTTTTTTCTTTTCTCCCTATGATCTCTATTAAACAGAAGGTAAGCAAAGAAATTGGTTTAAGATAAATTAGATCTCCTGCTTGATTCGAATTTAAGGACATTTAAATCATGGCATCTAAATTTCTAAAAGAAATAAAAATTTATCTTAAATCTAAATGGTCTCTGTCCAAACTAAGGTTGTCTAGTGAGTCGGGTCGGTCCGATCCCGACCCAGTCAATACCGCTTACTGTCCCTCCCCCCGTAAAAAAATGGTAGCGGAGTTCGAATTCGAGACGGGACTAGGGCTCGTCCCGACCCCCTCTGTAAAAATAGCCTTGCACAACAATCAAATTTAGATTTTGACCGTTGTACAACGTCTATAACGGCCATTTTGGCCCCCACCCCATGAACTCCCTACCCCTTAATATTTATTTCTAACCCCTAAATTAAATATTTACACTTTAATCCTATTTCTCAACTATAAATACCTCATTTTTCTCTTCATTTTTTTAACAAATCTTTCTACCATCTTTCTATCTATCTCTCTACAAGTCTATATTGCCTACTAAATATTTTATTTTATTTGCTTATTTATATCAAAATTCAAAAATTGGGAGTGAAGTTGACAACTAGCTTGAGGATCATCCATAGAACAAAGTTTCAATTTTCAACCTCGATTACACGTCGACGTTACGTCGACGTTTGGTACCTTCGTTCCTTCTTTAAATTATTATTGTTACTTAATTTTAATTATCGTATTTAATTTCATTATCTTTAATTATTTATTTACATAATTATAATGGAACGAATTAGACATTTTAATTCTGGTAGAGATACTAGGGGTAACAAGAGTAAGGGTGCATCTTCTAGTAATCCTAGTCCCGATGATTTAACTCATGTAAATGAAACTAATTTTTTTATGTTAATATTAATATACCATTAGATCATGAGGTATATTATTCATCTAAACCATACTTTAATTTAGAAAATGAATTAGAAGATAATTTAGATAACACACCCACTAGTGCACCTCCATCTCAAAGCTCGGGCTCGAAGTTTCACTGAAACTCAACCGAATGCCTCATATCCTCTAGTATGAGTGCATCACGACCGAACCGGGCGTGGTCGTGCCTTACCCCGGGCACCCAAGTAGACATACATCAGAGTAATCAGCGGAACATAAACAAGACATGGAATATCAAGAAGTGAAAAAAAAAAACAGTAATCTGAGAAAACTTGCCCTTCGGCATATATATAAATCAGCTTAAAACCGAACAGTTACATCCCATTACAACTCTGCCCACAAAGATTACTCTGCACTTAAGAATGATATGACAACAATGGTGGGACAGGGCCCGCCATACCACGAATGTAAATACCTACAACGGTGGACTATACCACCGATAAGCCTCCGAGAAACGGAGCTTCCCAAAGCTGACTGCGATCCTAAGAGCGAGGATCAACACCGGTGTACTTACTATGCGGCATGACGCGGCCGAAGGAGGTCGACAACAGTACCAAGTATGTGAATCGAAAAATCAGTAAATGAAACCATAGTAGTCTATATAAAGCGTGAGACATGTATGATAACCAAACTACGATTCACGATAAATAGCGATCATGTCAAGTCGTGGACTCACACCTCAAAGTCATCACTCAAAATATCACTATGGGTCTCGCCCATAACATCAATCATGCCCGTGGAATACCTTCCTCACCGCGATCATGATATCAAAGCACCAAGGAATACATGAAACACTGTGTCCCACTGTGTCATCATAAAACCGTGCGGGGTAAGTCACGAAGGCATAGCCGACTACTAACACCAGCAGCAACAAGGTCATAAATCGTATCATGAGATCTGTCTAGGCCATACATGATCAAAGCCGCCACACGCCCGCAGATCAAATGCGCGCGTCTAGCCTCGAACTTCCATGACTCCGCGATAGGCCAACCTCATAGGCGCGTGAGGTATTCTCGCGTCGGTAGCTACTCCCGGCGTCCGCTCGACTCGCGATCGCGTAGCGCGTAGACCGCGTGACCATAAAGCCGCACACTAACTCGGAACTCTCGTAGCTCCATTGTTATACCTCGTGGTTCGTGCCGTGCGTATGGGGCCACGCGGAAGGAGTTAGACTCGAAATCGAAAACTTGGTCGAGGGCCTCAGCGCGCGGGCGGTGGCGCGCCAAGGCGAGAATTCATGCGCGGCCGCGTCGAAATCGCGGCGCGCTAAAGTTCCGAGTGTCCGCAGAGTTGCGGCCGCAGCGCCGAAGCGAACGCGCGCCGAGGCGGAATTTTGGGCGGAAAAACTTAGAAAGTCGATTTTTGTTTTAAAAGAGGCCATGGGAGGTGACAAGTGTCCCCATCCGATTTTCTCACATGCATTATATTGACCAAGGCTTGGTCATTTCATTCAACTTTTCATCTTTACACTCCATCTCTCTCTAAATTAAAAAGCTCATCCTTCTCTAAATTCCCAGAGGAATTCTAGCCTAAGGAAAAATCAAAAGTGTAATAGGAAGGAAAGGTTATTACAAGCTTGTGAAGACTATTGTGGTAGTGTTCTTGGAGAAAAGGCTAGCAAGTGTTGGAATAAGTTTGGCTAAAACTCAAGGTAACATTTCTTCTCTTGTAGTTGGTATTGGGCGTTGCATGTTTAATAGGAAGAACTTGTAGTTGGAAAAAATGCACTTAGAGTAGTTGCATGTAAAATGGGGTTTGATTATGAAAGAATTGGTTTGGGGATTTTATGAGCATGTTGTTGCCTAAATACTACATTAGACTTGTTGGGTTAGTTGTTGTAACTTGTGGGGCTGAATTTTACACACCAAAGTTTAGGTGTGTAATTCCTTAGTGTTGGTTGGTTGTTGAGCCTTAAACACGGCATTTGAGCGTTAAAAATCGACCTTGGAAAGGTGGCAAAGTATGTAGAAACAAAGGAACGCTGCCCAATTTTCCGTAGGAAATTGGTGACTTTAACTTGGAAAAATTCTGCATTGTAATTAGAGCTTGATAAACGATTGTGGTCATTTTAGGTTGACATACTACGTGCGGTAAATTGGACTTAGCTTGTGGATCGACCAAGAGGTATGTGGAGCTTTCCTATCTCTTGAGCATGATTAGTTGTACATGTAGTGCATGAGACGTACAAGATTTGGAAATCTTCGTTTGTTATAAGTATTTGATACTTGCTTCGTTTTAAAAGAAAAGTATAAAAATCCCTTGGACTTAAGGGAATGTGTTTTACTATTGTTTAACTCTAATATAACGGCTTTATGGGGAGTTGGTTATATTAGTTTGTGAAAGTTTAATGGAGAAAGGTTTTGATGATTTGAACTTGTGGAAGGAAAATGGTTTTAAGGCATGAATTGCCTAAGGTTTTACAAGAAATGAAGTCACTTAATTTAGAAGTTTGAGATAGTTTTAAAAGGAAATGTGACTTGCTTTGAAAAGAAATCGTAACTTGATACTATGGTGATTAGTATCTTGGAATTTTTGTATAAAAAGAGTTATTTCTTAAAAGGTTAGAGGTACATGATACTTGGGTTAAATTCCCGGATTTTTTTTTACTAAAAGACATGATCGTGCCTTAGGTATACTAAAATGAGAGGATGTATTAATACTATTAATAAGAAGTTAGGTGATTCTTAACTTGCTTAAGTTATGATAGGCCGGTAGTGCTTATGTTATGATATGATAGTAGGTAGTGCTTATGTTATGATATGATAGTAGGTAGTGCTTATGTTATGATATGATAGCGGTAGTGCTTATGTTATGTATGATAGCGGATGAGCTATGTTATATATATATTGTTACGGGTAAACCGGGTTATTATTTATGCCATGGATTTGCTACCCATGATGCGAGTGCGGCGCTTGGTAGGATCCATGCGGGTGAAATAGTCCCATGCGAGTACGCGATGGTACTCATGCGGATCCACAGGATCCATGCGGGTGAAATAGTCCCATGCGGGTGAAATAGTCCTATGACGAGGCGGATGACCTCATGCGGGTCCACAGGACCTATGCGGGTGAAATAGTCCCGAGTAGGATTGCTTAATGATCTACTGCAGGCGAGTACCTGTTTTGATCACGAGCCTCCTATTTTTATGCTATAAAATGTATACTTGTTACTCTCATTGTTAGTAAGGCACAGTCTGAGTAAACCGATTTTCGCCTATAACTCCAAATTATATTTTGACTTATGATATTATTACGGTATTTTCCGTTTCGCATATTTGGTACATGTTATCGACCTCGCCCGAAGTGCGTTCATCTGCGAGTTGAGGTTCATAACTGCGATCCGCACTTAGGATCACGGTTCGGTTCTCGGAAGGCTCCATTTCTCGGAGGCCTCGTCTTTTAGTACGATTCCCGAGGTTGTAGACTTTTGTACATTCGGGGTATGGCGGGGCCTGTCCGTCATAGTGTTATTCATTCTTAGAGGCTCGTAGTCTTGTCGAACTTGGTTCGTTAAGGATGTAATCGCTATTCGGTTTATGTACTTTTGGGTTAGCTTGATTTGGGCTAGACTATTCTATATCTTAATGGTTGTTTATCTTGAGTTTACATTCCGCTGGTTTTCTCGATGTTGTGTCACTAGGGTGCGGGTTAAGGCACCGGTCACGTCCGGTTGGTCGTGACAAAAGTGGTATCGAGCGATTAATCCTCGGAAAGAGTCTACAGCCGTATCTAGTAGAGTCTTGATTATCGGTGTGTTGTGCACATCTATAATCGTGAGGCTGCAGGATATTTAGGATTAGTTTCCATTTCTTCTCACTCTAAGATCGTGCGATAGAGTGTGTGGTTAGTGGTCGTCTCTCCCTAATAGGTTATGGTGTTTGCATTCTGAAGCGTGATGACCAGAGAAGATTATGTGGATTGCGTATCCGTGTTGGTAATACTTGTAGTATAGTTGGTATTGTGACATACGGTATACAGTTTACGTGTGAGTCACATATGTGTTGCCTAGAATGATTTTAGATTACCGATTTGGTAAGGACTAAATAGATCTGGGAAGGTGTGAGCAGTTAAGGAACTCTCGAGGTTTTACGTGCTAGTTTGAGATAATTAGGAGACGATGAGTTGTCGGAAAAAGTAATGGAACCTTAAGAAGCTTAATTAAGGGGCCCAATGGGAGACTATGTTTGTAAATTAAGCTACGTGGTATGCTTAAGAGGATAGTACGGATGGGATCCGTGTGGAGTAAGTAATGGTTGTTGTGACCAAGACGACACGACTATGGTATTATGAGAATTTAGTATACCCGCTTATGGGGTGGGATCAGTTGATAGTAGTCATTACGTGGCGAGTCACGCAGTACAAAGCGAGTCTAATTAATCATTTTACGAGTTCGCAGACGTATCCCACGGAACCAGTTGTGAGCGCGGAAATGACCTTATATTGTTTTAACTTAGTAACTCCAAGATCGAAGGCGGCTTTATTATGGAAGTTATGTAAGCTAGAATAAGTTTGGAAGTGCGGAAAGAGTACGGCCGGTGAAGTGAGCAACCAAGTGTGAAAGAAATGGCGAGAATCCATGAGAACCTTTATGGGGTAACCACACCCGTGAGTGTTGGGTGGTAGCCGTGGGCGATAATAATTGTCGAGAACGATATAGTCGTCGGACCTAGCAGTATTGGCATGACGGACGTTGAGGTCATTATGAGTACGGGCTAGTTGGCCTCATGTTATGCCAACGTGGACTACGAAGAGATTGATTCGGTACAATTTTCCGTGCAGGTTATCAGTGGAGAGGAAGGAAGTGGTAGTAACGGTGAATTATCCTTCCTTCTTTGGCATCATTGTTTTTAATAAGTTTGTGTGACTTGTTCGTTGGGAAAAAAAAAAAAAAAAAAAAAAAAAAATAAAAAAATAAATTTTGACGCAGAAATTAAATAAAAATTTAATTTGAAGGAATTTATTTTAATTTCCCTGGGAGGTACTTGGAGTTGGTTTGGTGTGGCGGTCGGGGCCACGACGCCCTGGATAATTTCAAGGAAATGTGCAAGGCAAGAATAAAATAAGTACGGGCGCTGCCGGCAGAAAGAAGAGGGCATCTTTGGTAGGTTTTGAAAATCTACACGATTTTAAGGCGGTGCGTAATGATTAGATATTTACAGGACCACGAGAGGACGCGGTGATTAGGGTTGTGACACCAAGGAAAGTTTATTGAAGGGAGATAAGTTCTCTCCCATACATAAAAGGATAGTCTTACGTATTATGGGGTTATGTGTACCCATGTAGTTAGACGAAGGGTGGGAGACTGGTAGGTCTTCAGTATCGTCATGCCATAAGTTACAGTTTTAGATAACCGTGGAAAAAGTATTATGTTGGGGGTAATTAAGAACGACGTCACGAAACGGTCAGGGAAGTGTCGTAAGAAAAATGAAGGTAGTACATGTTTGAAGCATGCGATTATGGATCAAATTAGAAACACTTTACTATTAATAAGCATAAGGTAGGTTATGACCAAAAGGATAAAAGAGAATACAACTATGGTTATGTAAGTTGCACGAGACACGATTACTCAGAACTAGTGTAAGACCATTAGTAGGTAATGGGCGGTAGGAACACCTCGAGGAAAGGTAGTAGCATCTGTCTTGTGAGAAAGATAGTAAGAGAACACGGCGAGGTAAAGGACCCGTGACAACTTGAATTAACTTATAAAGGAAAGGCGAGTAGACACTCGAACGATAAGAAATCTTGACAAGTCATTGGATTATGTAATACCGTGAATTGAGGTTGAACAGGACTATAAGCTCTACGAATGAGAGAGGATAATAGGATTACTACTTGACAAGATCAAGGAAGTCTTCCCTAAATTGTGATTGGCGGAGTCTTAGCCACGCGGCAAAGGAATCAGATCCAAGTATAGTAACCAAGTTTGGTTGCAAGAGAAAGGGAAACAGGAACCATAACGAGATTAAGGATGCTCGAATATTTTGCAAGTGCAAGAGAGGCTTCCTTATTGGAAGAGAAGTTGACCACGACTACAGCTTCTAACCCCCGCGAGAGACTAGAGGTTAGGGTATTATTGTAACACGTTGGGTGTTGGGCTAGGTTGTGTCTTGCAACACGATAAGGTTAGAGCTTATGTTTCCGGCGGTTAGGGAAGCAAGAAAGGAATTACGTTACTCGCGATTTAGAGTCGGCGATTAATCGTACCTTGAAGATTTGGAGGCAATTTCCTTATATAGATTTCATGTGGATATTTGCGTAGACCACAGAAACTCGGTATATCTTGATGCGGCGGTGAATTTGCGGCGAGGCGGTGGTTGGAGCTACTTAAGGATTGTGATATTGATATCCTATACCACCGGGAAGGCGATGTCGTTGCAGATGTCCTTAGTCGCAGATTGATGGGTAGTCGCCGAGTGCAGCCGGGAAGAAGGACATGGTCCGAGAGTTACACCGATTAGCAAGCCTTGGGGTTCGTTTGGTTGATTCCGTTGTAACGAATTCGGGTTCGAGAGGCCGAGTCTTCCATCGTCGGCGAGGTGAAGAGGCGGCGATGAGGATCCGATTTTGGTACGATGCAGAGACGCAGCTCTCCGGGGAAGAAAGAGTCTATTTGAGTAGCCGGACGGGGTGCTAAGGTTTAAGGGCCGATTAGGTGTTCCGATGTGGCGAGGACCGTCGGCCAGATTCGGGAGGCACCCGGTGCTCGTTATTCGATTCATCCGGTCGACTAAGATGTACCATGACCTCAGTGCGTGTATTGGTGGGATGGTTTGAAGAGGGCGTGGCGGTTTTGTTGCCCGATGTCCTAATTGTCGGCGAGTTAGGTTGAGCACGAAGCGGTGGCTATTACAGCTATTGATATTCCGATATGGAAGTGGGAGGTGGTCAACATGGACTTTATTACGTGGTTACCTCGCACCTGGAGGAGACATGATTCCATTTGGGTTATTGTTGTGGTGTGAAATCAGCCACTTTCTTCTTCCAGACGGGGCGACATTTTCACCAAGGACTATGCCGATTATATATTAGAGATTGTGAGATTGCACGAGTCCCGGTGTCGATTATATCAGATAGAGAGCCCGTTCACGGCTAACCTGGAGGTCTTTCGGAAGGATTAGGGACAGTGAGTCTCGTGCGGCGTTTCATCCTCGGACGGACGGACGGGCGAGCCGACTATCGACACTCGAGGATATCTGCGGGCTTGTGTTATTGATTTCGGGGTACTGGGAGGATCATTTACCTTTTGGAGTTTGCTTATAACAACGGCTACCATTCTAGTGTTCGGATGACGCCATGAGGCGCCTTATACGGGAGGAAGTGCAGTCACCGATAGGTTGGTTTGAAGTGGGAGAAGTGCGATTAATAAGGTGAAGCTTATCCGTGAGGCGGTTATTGGCGGCCCAGTCGGCGAAATCATACGCAGATCATCGGCGTCGACACTTAGAGTTTGAGGTCGAGATTGGGTCTTTCTGAAAGTGTCACCCATGAAGGGTGTGATGAGATTTGGGAGGAAAGGAAACTCGGCCCAGTACATTGGGCGTATCGATTGTCAGAAGAGTGGGCAAGGTTGCCTATGAGTTGGATCTGCCGTCCGATCTTGGCGCGGTACATCCGCTTTTTCACGGGTGCATGTTACGGAAATGCGTTGGAAATCCATCTAGAGTGCACGATTCGGGATATCCAGTGTGGAGGAGTTGTCGTATGAGGAGAGTCCGATAGCGATACTCGATCGTCAAGTTAGACGACTCCGGACGAAGGAGGTGGCTTCCGTCAAGGTTTTATGGCGGAACGAGAACAGTGAGGAGATGACGTGGGAAGCGGAGGATGATATGATGAAGAAATACCCACACTTATTCCCTATACCTCCAGGTAACCCTTTTTCCTACTGATTGGTGTTAATTTGGTTGATTATGCTTGAGTAATGTTGTGGCTCGGGGAGCATTCTTATTTGCTAAGGAATAGTTAAGAAGATATGTTTATATTGTGTTTTGTGTAAGGCTAGAAGGAACATTCGGGACGAATGTTTCTAAGGGGGGGAGAATGTTATACCTCGTGGTTCAGGCCGTGCGTATGGGGCCATGCGGAAGGAGTTAGGACTGAAATCGAAAAACTTGTCGGGGCCTCAGCGCATGGCCGGGCGAGGCGCATGGCCAAGGCGAGAATTCATGGCGTGGCCGGAAATCGAACGCTGGCGCCTAAAGTTCAGTGTCCGCAGGAGTTCGCGCCATGGCCAGGAAGCAGGCCGCCGAGGCGGGAATTTTGGGCGGAAAAACTTAGAAAGTCTGATTTTTGTTTTAAAAGAGGCCATGGGAGGGTGACAAGTGTCCCCCCCCCCCCATCTGATTTTCTGCTACATGCATTATATTGACCAAGGCTTGGTCATTTCATTCAACTTTTCATCTTTACACTCCATCTCTCTCTAAATTAAAAAGCTCATCCTTCTCTCTAAATTCCCAGAGGAATTCTAGCCTAAGGAAAAATCTGAAAAGTGTAATAGGAAGGAAAGGTTATTACAAGCTTGTGAAGACTATTGTGGTAGTGTTCGTGGAGAAAAATGCTAGCAACGTGTTGGATTAAGTTTGGCTAAAACTCAATGAAACATTTCTTCTCTTGTATTTGGTATTGGGCGGTGCATGTTTAACAGGACGAACTTGTAGTTGGAAAAAATGCACTTAGAGTAGTTGCATGTAAGAAATGGGGTTTGATTATGAAAGAATTGGTTTGGGGATTTTCTGAGCATGTTGTTGCCTAAATACTACATTAGACTTGGGGGGTTAGTTGTTGTAACTTGTGGGGCTGAATTTTACACACCAAAGTTTAGGTGTGTAATTCCCGTGGTGTTGGTTGGTTGTTGAGCCTTAAACATGGCATTTGAGCGTTAAAAATCGACCTTGGAAAAGGTGGCAAAGTATGTAGAAACAAAGGAAACGCTGCCCAATTTTCCGTAGGAAATTGGTGACTTTAACTTGGAAAAATTCTGCATTGTAATTAGAGCTTGATAAACGTATTGTGGTCATTTTAGGTTGACATACTACGTGCGGTAAATTGGACTTAGCTTGTGGATTGACCGAAGAGGTATGTGGAGCTTTCCTATCTCTTGAGCATGATTAGTTGTACCTATGTAGTACGGTAGACGTACAAGATTTGGAAATCTTCGTTTGTTATAAGTATTTGATACTTGCTTCGTTTTAAAAGAAAAGTATAAAAATCCCTTGGACTTAAGGGAATGTGTTTTACTATTGTTTAACTCTAATATAACGGCTTTATGGGAGTTGGTTATATTAGTTTGTGAAAGTTTAATGGAGAAAGGTTTTGATGATTTGAACTTGTGGAAGGAAAATGGTTTTAAGGCATGAATTGCCTAAGGTTTTACAAGAAATGAAGTCACTTAATTTAGAAGCTTGAGATAGTTTTAAAAGGAAATGTGACTTGCTTTGAAAAGAAATCGTAACTTGATACTATGGTGATTAGTATCTTGGAATTTTTGTATAAAAAGAGTTATTTCTTAAAAGGTTAGAGGTACATGATACTTGGGTTAAATTCCCGGATTTTTTTTTACTAAAAGACATGATCGTGCCTTAGGTATACTAAAATGAGAGGATGTATTAATACTATTAATAAGAAGTTAGGTGATTCTTAACTTGCTTAAGTTATGATAGGCCGGTAGTGCTTATGTTATGATATGATAGGCCGGTAGTGCTTATGTTATGATATGATAGGCCGGTAGTGCTTATGTTATGATATGATAGGCCGGTAGTGCTTATGTTATGTATGATAGCCGGATGAGCTATGTTATATATATATTGTTACGGGTAAACCCCGGGTTATTATTTATGCCATGGATTTGCTACCCATGATGCGAGTGCGGCGCTTGTACTCATGCGGATCTGGACCATAGGATCCATGCGGGTGAAATAGTCCCATGCGAGTACGCGATGGTACTCATGCGGATCCACAGGATCCCTGCGGGTGAAATAGTCCCATGCGGGTGAAATAGTCCTATGACGAGGCGGATGACCTCATGCGGGTCCACAGGACCTATGCGGGTGAAATAGTCCCAGGAGTAGGATTGCTTAATGATACTACGGGCGAGGTACCCTGTTTTGATCATGAGCCTCCTATTTTTATGCTATAAAATGTATACTTGTTACTCTCATTGTTAGTAAGGCACAGTGCAAGGTAAACTGATTTTCGTCTATAACTCCAGCTTATATTTTGACTTATGATATTATTACGATTTTCCGATTCGCATATTTGGTACATGTTGTAGACTCGCCCGGGCTGCGTTCATCTGCGCGAGTTGAGGTTCATAGCTTGGCGATCCGCACTCTTAGGATCACGGTTCGGTTCTCGGAAGGCTCCATTTCTCGGAGGCCTCGTCTTTTGCACGATTCCACGAGGTTGTAGACTTTTGTACATTCGGTATGGCGGGGCCCTGTCCGTCATAGTGTTATTCATTCTTAGAGGCACGTAGTCTTGTCGAACTTGGTTCGTTAAGGATGTAATTCGGTTTATGTACTTTTAGGTTAGCTTGATTTGGGCTAGACTATTCTATATCTTAATGGTTGTTTATCTTGAGTTTACATTCCGCTGGTTTTCTCTGATGTTGTGTCACTAGGGTGCCCGGGTTAAGGCACCGGTCACGGGTCCGGGTTCGGGTCGTGACATCCGCATAGGTCCCCGGGACCATCATGAGGTATTCTCGAATCATGGTCCTGCATCGCTGAGATATACCGCGTCGGAGGCGACTTAACCCGGGATCATGTCGAGGTGAGTGGTACAATACCAACATAACGGCTGATCGTTAAACAACATAAGCGCGATCGAGGGAAACCCCTTTACACAAACATCACAAGATACTAACACACGTAGCATCCTAACATGTTTACTTATCAAACTAACAAGAAAGTATTACAAGGCTATCACAAACCAACACAATCAAGTTATTCACACAAGGTACTTTCTATTTTATGTTAAACAAGTTCGGGTTTTCATCTCCAAAGTACTTCATACATTAACTCTTAAAGATCTGTTTCTTTCACAAAAGTCACACAATACCCGTAGTATAAAAATAGAGTGACTATCTTCCGAAGTAAATCAAAACACTTTTCTTTGTAAAATCAAGTAACAACATTCTTTTTCAAACGTTCAAGTTTGCCTAATTTCCATTACTCAAGTTTCTCATTTTCGAAATGTTTCGCAGTTCATAGTATTAATCACTTAATGATATAATTCTCCTTTAAAACAATTTGAGAAACATATGTCTTATATGTGAGTAGGTTATTCTTGTTTATAACAATCTTATAACAGCATCCATGATCTAGGAAATGTAATATCATTTTGTCTCATCTTAGCTTCTATGCAGATGGAGGTTTCTACTGGTTTTAATAATACTTGATTAGTCAATACATTTCCCTTTATTAGCGCTGCTGTGGTCTGTTCGATACTTATTCCGATTTCCGAAATCAGTAAAACATTATTACCTTTTAAAAACCAAGTACTTATTACTCACGAATGAGGTTTCACACTTTTTAACAAAATTCAATTAAGTCAAGTCTCTTATCTTTTAAGATCAAGTCTCTTAACTTCTTAAAACAATAAATCATTCTTTTTATCTCTCTTAAGCCGTTATACCTAACTTCCCATAAAGCTAGTATAACTCTTAAGCTTTTAAAACCAAGTATTACTCTTCTGTTAAAAATGATTCAGTATTCTTTTGAAATACTTCAAGATTATTCAGGCTTAAGTCAAAAGACATTGCCGTAATTATTATTCAGTTAACACACGTACGTCTACCGTACTATATATATTTTAAAATATCATGCTCAAGAGTATAGGAAGAATCACATACCTCGCGACGATTATCGACTATAAGCAAAACGCTCCACGGCTATAACCCGGCTAGCCTTGTCCACCTTCCAAGTAGATCACGCTACTCGCAAGATTTGACTATAATGCTTATCCAAGTCTATCAATGTCTAGACCACTCAGAGAACATTTCTAGATACAAGATTCTACGGAAAATTGGGCAAGACTTCCTACCACAAACTTCACAAGTCTCATCAGAAATACAAATTCTATGTAAGTACAGTTCAATTCTCTTCTTATATACTTTCCTAATTTCCTTGTATATACCTTATACTTAATTCTTATACTTCAATAGTATATACTCAATTACAAAAGGGAGACAAGATATTTACCTCGATAAGCCCAAAATAATCCAAGTTTAAATGTCGATCCTGAGCAACGTTTAGCTCCTACTCTGGGCGCTCCAACCCGCACCAAACAACCCTTAGAAGTTCTACGCAACTTCTACTTAATACTTCAACCGGCAATGAAGATTTTCCTTAGGGTTTCGGTTTGAGACAAAAAAGACATAAGGTAGTATTTCCGGGCTCTACGTATAGAGGTAACTTTTGGAATACCACAAGGTATAAGGCTAAGGTATTTTGGGTATAGTAACAATATTTGGAGAGTATTTCTACCAAGAGGGGGGGGTGTATTATGAGAACAACTCTCAAGAGGGGGGTACCCTACAGCACCACAAGGAAGGGGTGTGTCTCGGCCACACCACAAGGAGGGGATAACTCTCGGCGAGGGCCTCACGAAAAGGGGAGAGGCTTTCAAGACTTGAAGACTTGTGGAAAGGATGAAGAAGTCTTCAAAGGGGGGGGGGGGGTATTTATAGGGAAACCAATGGCCATGATCTAGCCAAGTGGGGGGGGCAAGTGGAGGGTCAAGATTTGCCCAAGTGCCCCCTAACCTACTCCTCAAATCACTCCACAAACAATGGCCCATGTTTTAGGCCCCAAAACCCTCCCAATCGTCCAAGGCAAAAGCCCCCATTGCCACTCGGCGAGGTGACAAGTGTCACCCTCTCGTTGGCCCAAAAATGTCCCGTCACTCGGAAAAATCCGCAAAAATTATAAATGACATAGCCGGAATTTTCCCTTCGCAAGTTTTGTAAAACGTTTCGTCGAAAAACGTTTCTAATCGGGGGTTGTGAACAAAATTTCGATCCTATGCCTAACTTAAGGCTCAAACTTTCGTACGTACGTCCTTACGTACATACTCTGGAAATACGGGGTATAACAGAGTCGATGCCCAAGTCAACGAAAATTAAAATCATCTGCATGAGATTTTTTTGATAGGGACATGATAATCAACTAGCTAGATGTAAAATTTGTCAAGAAGTTAAAAAATTTAAAATCGGAAAAAATCAATTGGAACGGGATTTTTAATGAGACATGTAGAAAACTCTCACAAAACAAGGTATAACCAATACATGACTGAAAAATCATATGTGCCGATGCCTCTGAGTCGGGACAAGTTTCACATAGTGTCCACGACCAAGTACATGGTCGAATTAACTCGATGACGGGGGTAATTATAGGTCCTAAATATGATAAATACAGAGATAGGGAAAATATAGCAAAATTAGTTGCGGTGGAGAATTTGCCTTTGTCATTTCCTTACTCTCCTGGTTTTATTCATTACATTAGAGAAACGTATAATCCTGCTTTTAACGATTTTTCTAGATCAACTATTAAAAGAGCCGTTTTTAAATTTGCACATGAATATCAACAGTATTTGCGTTATGTATTATATCATTTTAATGGCAAAGTGACTATCACTTCTGATATAGGTCGTAGTACTAACAATAATGATTATTTAACTGTAACATGTCATTAGATAGATCAAAATTGGTATATGCAAAAAACATATTTTAGCATATAAATATATTGATGATAGACACACTAGATCTTTTATTGAAAGAAATATTCATGAAATTTGTGAATATTATAGAATAACTGATAAAATTATGACTGTTACATTAGATAATGCTACTTCTAATGATTATGCTGTAAACTTTTTAAAAACTAGATTTACTCCATCTTTTCTCGATATTTCTCATATAAGATGTGCATGTAATATTTATAACTTAGTTGTAAAGGATGACCTAAAACTTTTTGAAAACATCCTTGATAAAGTACAATTTGCTATAAACTTTATTTTTAAATGTTTTAAAATATAAAGACGCAAAGAGTATAAAAATACTTGTCATGATTGTGGATTACCTTATAAAAAAATTCAGAAGAAGTAGAGACTATGTGAAATTTTGTTTATGAACAACTATTTGTTGCTCATGAATATAAAAAGCCTATAACTTTATTATTTAACGCCCATAATCAAAATTCAAGGGATATGCTTGTAAATAATGATTGGATTTTTTTTAGAACTTATTGAATTTTTAGAGAATTATTTCTAGCTACTAAATAATTTTATGGTATTTATTATCCTACTATTTCAATTATGTTATTTTATATAGCTCTAATATTTTGTTACTTAGTGAATATATGCAAAACCCGTCTTACGCTGCATCTATTAAAAATGTTTATAATTTTTTTTAAAAAACATTTTTTCTATTCCTACTATTTATATTATTGGTGATGTATTAAATCTGATTATTAAAGTAGATAGTTGTAAAACACTTGTTGAAACGATTTATGAAAGTATAGAAATACTTCCATCTCCAAATCCAACATACCCAAAATAAAGAACCAACCCACAAACCAATTAGAGAAGAAGTTACGTCTAACATACACACTGAATCAACCTACTTCTATACCATCTTCTTTTACTTCGCTGCAACCTTATAAAAGACATGTTGTTTCTGCCTCAAGTATTCACAAATTGACGAGTTTGTATAGTGGTTCAACTTCTTCACAAATTGACGAGTTTGATGTTTATGTCTTGCAGGGTGTTGTACCGTACGAAACAATTGTCAATGAAGGTGGACGTGAAGACTTGCTGAGATATTGGAGGGAGAATGAGAAGACATTTCCGACACTAGCAAAGATGACTTGAGATGCGTTGAATATTCAAGCGTCATCAACAACTTCGAAAAATGCTTTTTTCCATTGGAATGTTTCAAATAGGAGATCATAGACACTCATTGGCGGGAGACAAATTGGATATTGCAGTTTTATTCAGAGATTGGATTAGAGCGGACCGTAGAAGGTGCGGTCAACCAGAGATCGAAAAATTTGACCAACAACTTCCAATTCCGACAGAAGATCATCAAAAGATTGTGAGGAAATTAGAAAGAGTATGATTAACTATGTAATTTTTTTAATGACAATTTTACTATGTGATTTACAACTTTTGAACTACGAACAAAGTTGAAATTTTAAAATTGTATTATAAAAAAAATTATATTTCTATTAAATAATATAAGAGGCACAAAAATAGCCTTGAGATGTTTTATTCACTATCTTGTTCAATTATTTAAGCGTTTAAATATATATATTTTACAATTAAGTGTCTAAAAAAATCTCTCAAATCCCGCAACTCGATCCGACCCGACCCGTCCCCAAATCCCGACCGCTCTTCCTACGGGATGTGGGACGGGACATGACCTCTTCCCGGCCTGCTAATCCCGCCGGATCTCGATCCCGCCCACCCTCCACCCACCCCGTCCCACCTCGACTCGGCCCACTGGCCACCCGGTCCAAACCATCCTCAAAAGTCAAAACGCACTCAACGTTTAGTACCTACTCACACGATGACGGTGGACCCCATTATATCGAACATGTAATTCATGGAATTGAAGTAACATTGTTCTTAATTCTGACTAACACCGAGTTGTCTCGATTTAAGTAAATACTGTATTTCATTACTCCAAATACTTATAAATATTATTCTTTTGTTTTACAGTAGGCGTAATTGAGTACGTAATGTCAAATGAGTCTAAAGTTTAATCTAAAACGTTTTATCAAACTTAATTACAAGCTCAAATTTAGGGAATAAAAAACATCAAACTTGGATCATCAACATATTTCAACAACATATAATCCCACCAAGTGGAGGTTCGGGGAGGGTAAAGTGTACAAATATCTTATCCCTATCCTTTGACGAATATGGAGGCTGTTTTTGATAGCCCCGACTTAAGTAGAAATGAAGAACAACAATAATAATAAGCAGTAATAGCAGCAAGAAAATAAGATAACGAAGTGAAAGAAACAAGCAAGTAGTAATAGAAAACTAAGAATATGAAATATGAGAATACTAAATAATATGACGGAAATAAGATTGATCCTGCACTAAAGGAAATAATACTAATCCTAATATTAGGCCTCTACTCTAATCCTCGACCTCCACACCCTCCTATCTATTGTCGTGTCCTTGGTAAGCTGAAGACTCGCCATATCCTGCATGATCATATCTCCCTAATACTTCTTCGGTCTGCCTCTACCTCTCCTCAAGCCTCCCATCACCAACCTCTCACGGACCGTCTGGGCCTCTCATTTGGACATGTCCAAACTATCACAACCTCACCTCCCGCATCTTATCTGCCAAGGAGGTCATTCCCACCTTGCTTCGAATTTCTTCATTTTAATCATATCTCTCCTAGTAAACTCACACATCTACCTCAACATCCTCATTTTCACTACTTTCATCTTCTAGACATGAGAGTTCTTAACCGCCCAACACTCTGCTCCATACAACAACGTCGGTTCATCAACATATTTCAACCAAAAACAAAAAATATACATCTCCAAAAACAAAAGTACAGTCGTAATAAATAACCACATCATTTTAAAAAGGAAACATGTAGTTTGAACCACTTTAGCTAAAAAAAATATTTGGGGAAATAATATAATATCAATCAAGTTTTTCTTCTTACAAAATTTGCACGAAAAACATCAACAGTTCATGGTAGGTAACCCGCGAGGGTAATCAAGTTGGTGTAGCAGTAGAGCGCGGGATCAGAAGGTCACGAGTTCGATCCCCTGTATAAACCTTCTTGGTTGAGCCTGTCACACATGGCTTGCCAAATGTGGTTAATCGGCTGACGTGGTTTGCAGGCTATTGCGTCAGCCCGGGGTTTACCTTGTGCGCACTCGAAAGGATAGCGGCTGCGGGTTCCTTAGTAAAAAATAAATAAATCATCGTATGTAAAGAAGAATTAAATTAAGAATATATAAAATTAAAATAGATATGTATGTATTAAGGAAATACACAATTAGAACTAATGCTATTGTATACTACTAAGTGACAATTAATAGTTATAAAATTCTTCACTTAAAAGCTCGTTTTTTATTTCTTTTTCTCATTTTTACACGTGAGAGTATCTTAACTCTTTTTACCACATCAACATGCAGAGGATAAATGATACAAACAAACAATCAAGTCCAGGATAGCAATTAAGACAATATAAATATTTTATGTATATAATAAGACATGACAACATTAGCTATATTTTAAACTATTTTGCTATTCTTTCCATATTTATTTATGTGATGATATTCGGATTTCGAGATGTAACTGAATATTTTTTTTATCATCGTAATTATATATATATATATATAAACATTTTAAATGATTTATTATTATAATTTATAGTATTTTTTATTTAGTTTTACATATATAAATTTTATATTTAATTTATAATTTAAATTAAAAAATTTGATTTCCGAGAAGTGAAAATGTGAAATAAATTGAGAAGAGAGAGTATTAAGTTATTGAAGTATCAGAGTGAGTCCTGAGGTGAGTTGAACTCGTGAACAAGACAACAATAAAACGTAATCACACATAGAGGATCATTCTTATCTTAGCAAAAAACGCATCCTCATCACTATCATCTATTCATCATCATCCTTCTCTATTTCTCTTTTGCACACACGAATGTACAATCCCCTCTCTCCCAATTTCCGTCTTTATTTAAAGCTTCTTTTTTTTTATTTTTTATATTCAAGTTTTTGGCTTGCGTTAGATTAATCGTAAAGATAATAATAACGGTCTTTTAACAATTACTATCAGTAAATTGCAAAATTTGCTCCAATCCGTATTTGAAAAAGGACAACTGATAGCCCTACCAGAATAACTTTAGAAGATTGCACCAAAGCTGCTAAATATTAAAGCCCCCTTCTCTTCTTTTAAGCTAAATAAATCCCCATTTCCCCAAAAGAACATGTTTTACTGTATCAAGTTTGAATCATTATAATCTTACAACCTTGATTACTTTAATATAATAAAAAAGGCATAATTTTTAATTTGTTACCCTGTTTTTGAGTCCTATATTTGTCCCTACTCTGTGGTGACTAAAAAGTCTGCGGGATAAGGAGAGAGAATAGATACACTCCTCTTATATTATTATTATATACACCCACTAATAGCCTCATTTCTAGAGAGAGAAAGAAGTTGGACTGGTTTAGAGTGAGAAAAAGCAAGGGAAGGTCTGCTGGTGTTAATGGATAATAAAAGCTGTAATTCTTGTGGTGATGGTGATTCTACTGCTACATCTGCAAGTAGTAGTAGTAGTAATAGAGACATGTATTTGAAATACCTCAACAAAATCTCCCATAAGATCTCTAAACCCATTAGAAAACCTCCTCTTTTTGACAACCAAAATATTCACGCGCCACCGCAACTTCATCCTCCGCAGCAACAACCACCGGTGTATAATATTAACAAGAGTGATTTCAGAGATGTTGTTCAGAAACTTACTGGTTCGCCGGCGCATGAACGGATTTCTACTCCTCCGCCTATACAGCAACCGAAAGCACCTAGTTCGCGGTTGCAGAGGATCCGTCCTCCGCCGCTTGCTCAGATTAGCAACCGTCCACCTCCGTTTGTAAACGCCGTTGCTGGTGGTGGTGGATTTGTTGGCAGTCAACGGCCTGGTCAGGTACAGCCGTTATCTCCTCTTCCACCGTTTCCGGCGGTGCATGCGTCGGCGGAATCACCGATCTCCGCTTACATGAGGTTTCTCCAAAGCTCATTCGTCTCTGGTGCTAGTGATTCCGATAGCAAGCGATTCTCTACTGGACTATCACCACTGGCTCCGCGGTGGAACAACTTTGGTGCGCCGCCGCAGCAGCCGCTTCCGCTTCCGCATCAACAGATCATTCCTCCACCACCGGCAGCGTCTTCTTCGATTTTACCACCGTTTCCGGCGTTTCCCTCATCGCCGCTGCCGTTTGGATGCTTACCGTCGCCGTACGGTTTGCTATCTCCAGGTCTGCTACTTTCACCGTCCGGTCAACTAGGGTTTCAGCAGCTACCTCTGTCGCCGACACTTCCAGTGCCAAGCCCAAAGTGGAAGGGTATTTGAGGAATTTCATAGAAACATAAAAAAAGGTAAGTCTTTTAGGAGTTTTAAAAATCTATTTTTTTGTTTTTATAATAGGAATATATAGTTTAAAATTTGTACATGTACATTTTGGGGGGAGTCGTTGGATTATATTCAAGAGTAGTCTTTTATGCCCAAATATGATTAAATAGCTAATTAGGGGTTTGTTCTGTACATGAATGTAAAGACAATGAAGAGAGAATTTTCTGTTTGTTCATCCAGCTATTTTTATCATCTTTATGGAGAAAATAGTAGTAAAATACTCATTCTTTGTGGTCTCCGACTTACTTCAATCTTTAAGTTCCATTGATTTAGAATGTGACCTTGATCCTCACTGTACTGATTCATTGTATGTACTTGCCGATGGGTTATCAAATGTATTTTTTTTATAATCGTGATGTTTGAGCCCGCTTGCGTTCATCTCGACTCTTTTGTTAAGTTATGTTGAAAGAAGAACAAATAAAAGGAAGTGTGCACCCAATGGTGTCACCTAAAGTAGGTAAAAATCACGGGAGATCAAATTGTTTAGTTCAATTTTGTTTTACTCCAAGGGAAGATTATACTTGATGAGCATGGACACATGAAACTTTGTCTGTACGAGGCAGATGCAGGATTTTCACCATGGTTTGTGATTTGAAGTGCAATTGTGAACTTTATTAATCATCATTAAATGTCTGTTGTATGAACGTTTGTTTTGAAGTTACTGACGTTTTTAATTGAAAAGATAAAGGTAAAGTAGTAGACTGACGTGGAGATATTGTGTTCGTAACGTCGGGCACTGCTTCGTGTGATTTGTAATTCTTTGGGTTGATGATTTTTATGAAAAGAGTACAATACGTGGACCAGTGTGTTCCTAGGTCCTGCTCAATTAATTTTGAACCTCCTTTGACTGGTTGATTTCAAGAACCTTCTTTTAGCTTTTATTTTCTGTATGGTTGGAGACATTGCTGTGGGGCTACCTACTTATATAGTCTATAACTCCCATGAATCATATGAATTAATTATCTGCTTTACGTCAGAGCAACCACATCCAATCACCACTCCAAATGTCAGTGTTTTAGACTGAGACGAGTTTAAATGGAGGAAATGGATACCGATGATTCATAAACCAATTTCTACTAGTTAGAAATCGATACATTGTTGATGTTGTTCTAGCTGTGTTGGAACACAGTTCTGAGTCATGGTGCATTGCTTGGTAGCATGACTGATCTTCTCTTAACCATTCAGTTTTTCCAAGCTAAGCCAATAGCATCTTAGTTTTGGTCCGAGGTAAAGAATACAACAAGTTACAAAGAAAATAACTTTTAGGGGTTGATTAGTTAACTACTTAACTCCCCCTCTGGTCTATTTTACTAGGCATGGTTACTAAAAATAAATGTGTTATTTTAGAAAATCATGATGGAAGTAATTAGTTTTTCCACCTATAGCTTACTCTAATAGATGCGGAGAGAGATTAATGTTAGAATATTATGTTAGAATATTCTAGATGTGTAATTAATTAGTGATATTATATTTATGTAAAATTCTAATATATATGGTAGGTAGTACCAAGAGTTATGGTTAGAATATTCTAGATGTGTAATTAATTAGGATGATCATTTGTATATATTCTCCCTTATGGGATAAAGAATGATTAAGGAAAACATTACATAACTCTTTCATGGTATCAGAAGCATAAGGAAGAAAAAGATCTTCAAATATTTTTCTTGTTTTCCTTCCAAAATTCGGTCATCTTCTTCCCTGGTTTTACCTTGACCGAAAATTTTCATATTTTTTCGCTTCTCCAGTATTGTTCTTACTCACAACCATGTTCGATCAAAACTTGCTTTCACTCAAATTTCTTACTATCTCCAACATCAAAACACATATTTCACAAACTAGAGATGAAAACTGCTCACTATGCAAATACGGGCGAGTTGTTCAAAATATGTTGTAGGGTTCACAAAGTTCTTCATCATATAATTCCACCGAAAAATGGTACAACAACGAAACAATCATCTGAAGCAGACAAAGAATTGTGGGATACCCTTGATGCCATAGTTCTTGGTTGGATTTATGCAACAATATCCACAGATTTGTTGCATACAATAATGGAACTAGATTCTACTGCTATGACGGCATGAGAACGCTTGAGAGACATTTTTCAAGATAATCTAAATTCTCGTGCTGTTGCGTTGGAACAAGAATTTTCAACCATTGTCATGACAGACTTCCCTCACGTTTCAACCTATTGTCAACGTCTCAAAGTGTTGACAGATCAATTGAGAAACGTAGTTCACGATTCATCGACAACCTGTTAGTTTTACAACTAGTCACGGCCTCACGGATGCTTATAGTGGCGTGGGACACTAATCCGCCAAAGTAATCCTTACCAAAGTTTTATCAAGCAAGATCCACGCTTGTTCTCAAGAGTCGAGTTTGATTAAGAAGGTTTCAACGACGACAAATTCGCCACGTTGCCACGCCTTCAAACGGCGTAATTATTTTGACTATTCTTCACAAAATAAGAGTAAAAAGACGTGGTAATAATAATAAAGGTGGAAATCGCGAAATAATAAAAGGGCGGGGTCACCGACCGGCGAATTAACTGGCGGCAAGAACCACTGTGCCATCGAAGCAAGGCCCAAAGAACTGGCAAGAAATTTCAATGCAGAATCGGCAAAGAATGGCGAGGCAGGCCAAAGAATTCAGATGTGAATTGGGCGAGCAAGCCAATGTGCCCAATGATGGCACTCAACCGTCTCCAGCATTGGGCAACAAGACAATGTGACCCGAGCCCAATTACTGGTCGGGCCTCAAGAGTAGCTGGGGCCTCCTCCGCCAATGGCGGAGGCCCATTCAACAACGACACATCCTACGGATATCGAGCAAAGCATGACACTTCGGACTCAATCCACCGGATTCTAATTGGTATATGGACTCCGGGGCAACGTCCCATATGACGGCATCCCAAGATTCTATTTTAATTTGAGCAAAAAAATGGTATTATTGTCGGAAATGGTCATTCAATTCCAATAAAAGGTTATGGGTCAAACACACTGTCACCACCACTGGTTTTAAATAATGTCCTGCATGCTCCCAAATTAGTAAAAAATTTGGTATATGTTAGGAAGTTTACTATTGATAATTGAGTTTCTGTTAGATTTGACCCGTTTGGTTTTTCCGTACATGACTTTCAGACGGGGAAGCTTCTCATGAGATGTGATAGCAAAGGGGAGCTCTATCCAATAAGTTTATCAAATTCACAGTCTAAAGTTCCTTCCACTTTTGCAGTCTTGGCACCATCACTATGACATGAACGATTGAGACATCCGGGGGAGTCCATTTTGGCCTCCCTTAAACAAAATAATTTTATTTCATGTACTCAAACTCGTGTGTTGAATAAGTGTCATGCTTGTGCCCTTGGTAAACATGTTAGGTTGCCATTTACTTCTTCTACTTCATGCACTACTATGCTATTTGATATTTTACATTGTGATATTTGGACATCACCTGTTTTGAGTTCCTCGGCTCATAGATATTATTTACTGTTTCTTGATGACTACTCTAATTATTTGTGGACATTCCCTTTGTCGAAAAAATCACAAGTGTTTTCCACTTTCCTAAACTTTAGAGCATTTATCCGAACTCAATTTGAACGGGAGATTAAAAGTATTCAATGTGACAATGAGAGGGAATTTGACAATAATCAGTTTTGGGATTTTTTCAAAACAAATGATTTACAATTTCGTTTATCCTGTCCTCACACCTCTTCACAGAATGGGAAGGCGGAACGCAAAATTAGAACCATAAACAATATTGTGAGAACATCCTCGCCTACGCTTCTATACCCCCCATTTTTTGGCATCATGCGCTTCAGATGACAACCTACATGTTGAATATCCTTCCCCATAAAAACATGTCTTACCAAGCTCCACTAAAAATACTTTACTTACGAGAGCCCTCATATCATCATTTGAGAGTATTTGGTTGTCTTTGCTACCCATTATTTTCATCCACCACAATCACAAAACTTCAACCCCGGTCTACTCCATGTGTCTTCTTGGGATACCCTACGAATCACCGGAGTTACATGTGTTATGACATTTCTTTCAAACGTATGATTATATGTCGTCATGTAATTTTTGATGAATCACAATTTTCTTTTGCCAAGATACATGACACCGGGACAAATACTTATGAATTTTTGGATGATGATAGACTCCCGTATCTAACTCATTTTTTCCATAGCCCGGGACTCATAAATAATGTTGGATCTACGCAGCTGGGCCCACTGGACCAAGGACCGATGATCCAGCCACTGGAAAATACAGTCCAACGAACTGGGCCATCATTTCCAAGGCCCAATGCAAGAGACCCTTCTCCTCCTTCACACCAGCTGCCCCTTCAGTTGGGCCAATCTGCAAATCCAGGCCCAACTCCACATAAAATGTTCGTCCAGCCCAGCGCAACCAGTGGCGTGGAAAATAGCTCGGCAAGATGCTCACCCATCGCTCACTCTCGGCGATGGAGTCGATCCACTAAACCGGCCAGTCACCCGTAGTCAACACGGAATTACAAAACCCAATGTCAAATACAATCTACACACTCAAGTCTCGAAATCACCTTTGTCGTGTAACCCTGTGTCTGCCCTAAAAGATCCTAATTGGAAAATGGTCATGGATGATGAATATCATGCTCTAATTAAAAATAGGACATGGGAGTTAGTACCGCCCATCTAATGCTAATATAATTCGCATGTGGATTTTTAGTCATAAAAAAATCGATGGTTCTTTTGAGCGCATAAGACCCGACTTGTGTGATGACAAAACTCAACTGGGATTAGATTGCGGCGAGACATTCATCCGTGGTTAAACCAAAGAACTATCGAATTGTTCTCGCCTAGCCTCTCAAATGATGGTTACTTCATCAATCGGATGTCAAGAATGGCTTACACGGACACTGAGTAAAGATCGTATACATGCACCAACCATTGGGGTACATAGATTCTCAATATCTCAATCATGTGTGTTTACTTAAAAAATCATTATATGGCCTCAAACAGGCTCCCAGGACTTGGTACAAGTAGTTTACAGATTTTGTGTTCAACATGGGTTTCTCAAACAACCGGTCGGATAATTCACTATTTATTTATCACCAGGGTAATCATACTGCTTATATTCTCTTATATGTAGATGATATTATCCTAACAGCCTCTTCAGACTCTCTTCGCAAGAATATCATGACCCAGCTGAGTTCCGAATTTGCTATGAAGGATCTTGGTCCACTTCACTACTTTCTAGGAATTGCGGTGACACGCCATGCAGGTGATTTATTTCTTTCACAAAAGAAGTATGCATCAGAGATCATAGAACGAGCTGGAATGTCATCTTGCAAACCTTCTGCAACTCCAGTAGATACCAAGTCAAAATTGAGTGTCATATCCAGCAACCCATTTGCCAATCCGACATTGTATCGCAGCTTGGCAGGAGTTTTGCAATATCTCACATTCACCAGGCCAAATATTACCTATGCAGTACAACAAGTGTGTCTGTTCATGCACAATCCAATGGAAGAACATATGCATGCACTCAAACGCATTGTACGATATATTCAGGACACTCTGAATTATGGATTGCATATGTATCCCTCTTCCATGTCCAAGTTTGTTACATACACAGATGCAGACTGGGAAGGATGTCCAGACACTGCACGCCCACCTCCGGTATCAAGGCCTTCCTGGTGATAATTTAATATTATGGTCCTCCAAAAGGCAACCCACAGTATCACGGTCCAGTGTTGAAGCTGAATACCGTGCGATAGCCAATGTTGTGTCTGACTCATGCTGGATTCAGAATCTTTTACTTGAGCTTCACTGTCCTATTCCGACAGCCACTATGGTATACTGTGATAACATTAGTGCAATTTATCTCTCCGGAAATCCAATCCATCATCAACGCACTAAGCATATTGAGTTAGATATTCATTTTGTCCGTGAAAAGGTGGCTCGCGGACAAGTGCGAGTGTTACATGTCCCGACGCGACATCAGATCGCAGATATTTTCACAAAAGGGCTTCCGCTGATCTTATTTGAAGAATTTCGGGACAGTCTCAGCATTCGCCGCCCTCCAGCTTCGACTGCGGGGGAGTGTTAGAATATTATGTTAGAATATTCTAGATGTGTAATTAATTAGTGATATTATATTTATGTAAAATCCTAATATATATGGTAGGTAGTACCAAGAGTTATGGTTAGAATATTATGTTAGAATATTCTAGATGTGTAATTAATTAGGATGATCATTTGTATATATTCTCCCTTATGGGATAAAAAATAATTAAGGAAAACATTTCATAACTCTTTCAATTAATGTGGTGTTTTGAAGTTTAGTATTGAATGAGATCAAAGGATAAATGAGAGTAATTTAATCATATGTTTATTTAAAATTTTCTTGACGTGCAAAACGCAAACATGACAAGCATAATGGACCGGAAGGAGTTGGAACAAAATGAGGGCTTATTTTGTTCTGCTTCTGATTGAATTTTTAATTTCAGTATGAGTAATTTTGGGATTTGTTTATCTCATCACTATGGTACTAACTTTGTATCACACTTAATTGTTAATGTCAATCTAGATCTTTCAATAAATAACCATAATAATATAATAGTACTTCAATATCAATTGAAATCAACAACAATAAAACATCAAGTATTTAAACTCATACTAGCTTGGTGTAGATAGAGGCATGTTTGATTCAGTGTCCTAAGACAAAAATTCGTCCTCACTTGTGCTGTAGTTCAACGGACATCTGCCTTGAGGATACAACAATCTAAGTGAAAGTTCTCGCACAAGAACTTCACTCCTGACGAATTTACTATATGTGTTCTTCAGAAAATTGCATTCGGAAGAAGAAGATAATAGAGCCACAATCTTAGATCATTAGATGAATTTAATGATTGATTGTAATGTTATGAGCATTGTGTGTCCTCCAACAAGCGATTAACATGCATTATATAGCATAAAATTCGACCTTAAGCTGTCATTCATCAAATATTGTGATCTTACACGAAGAGACACACCTTTTGGGCATTCTGAAATTTTCCCGTTGGGATTAGCGCCGCGACGCTCCAAATCGATCAGACTTCTCTGAAGTTTTGGCGCCGTGGCGCTGGTCACGGGAAATTTCAGATGTTCAAGCGCCGCGGCCCTCTCCTTAGGCGTCGTGGCACTGCGCCTCAAAATCGCAACGCTTTTTAATCACT
The DNA here is from genome assembly GCA_029844215.1 of Przewalskia tangutica. Lineage (NCBI taxonomy): Eukaryota > Viridiplantae > Streptophyta > Magnoliopsida > Solanales > Solanaceae > Przewalskia > Przewalskia tangutica. The sequence continues at coordinate 89,096,842 of CM056736.1, read as the reverse complement.
TTTTGTTCTTCTTCTTCTACAAGTTCCAACAATACCCCACATTTTCTATTCACACATCTCATAATACCCCACATGTGGATAGAAAATAAGATAATTAGGAAATTATCGTTATTTCTGTCAAACACGATATGACATGTCTCAGAAATGATATCTTTTAGACTTGAACCGTTCGTAGTGAATACCTATCGGATCTACTTGTGAAGTAGTGGACAAAGTGCCTTGAACTATTCACGTTTTGTAGTAAATCGAGACAACAAGTATCACACATACCATATCAACATATTTCAATTCTTACGGTTGTGTTCTTTTCGACCATGAACAACTCCTTCTTCATGAGAATTTCTAGAGAACGTAGCCATATCGGTTCTCCCAGATGCGATCCACATCAATATCATATAGGTAATATCAAACAAGAATAGTCCGTACTATCCCACCAAAAATGCGTTCGAGTATTATTAAGAATAATCTATTCATCCCTTAAAACATCAACGGATACACACTCAGTACACCATAGGAATGAGCATATGTGTGTTTTATGCTCCTTGAGTCTTCCCCAGCTAGTTTTCCTATTGAACCTAAACCATGAGATCTCCAATTATGATAGGTTAGGTTTCCACCACTTAACGACTCATTGTATTGGCTTTAAACACATTTCCCTCGATGTAAATACGACTTGCTCTCTTGTAAGGCCTTTTGTCAAAGGATCCGCTATATTGTCATTTGACTTTACATAATCAATGGATATAATTCCATTCTTCAGCAAGCTTCATATTGTATTATGACGTCGCCTTATATGTCTTGACTTGCCATTGTGTATTTGATTCTTTGCCCTCGTCAGGGTAGCCATACTATCACAATGTATGCAAATGACTGTCACAGGCTTTGTCCACAACGAAATACCTTCTAGAAAGTTTCTTAGTCATTCTGCCTCTTCGGAAGCTTTATCCAAGGCTACAAACTCTGCTTCCATAGTTGATCTCGTATTTACCGTTTGCTTTGATGATTTTCAAGATACCGACGCTCCACTAAGTGTAAATATATACCCACTTATGGACTTACTTTCTGAATGGTTGTAAATCCAATTAACATCACAATATCCTTCTAACCCGGGAGGATATTTTGTATAATGCAACTCATAGTTCATTGTATGCTTCAGATATCGTAGTGCCCTTATTAGCGCTACCCAATGATCATTTTCAGGATTGTGTGAGTATCGACTAAGTCGACTCACTATATATGCCAAATCCGATCTCGTACAATTCATTAGGTACATCAAGCTTCCAAGAACTTGCGTATACTCCAATTGAGACACACTATCACCTTCATTATTCTTAAGGTGACTAGCGAGACCAAATGACGTAACAACCGGTCTATCATCATAGTGTCTGAATTTTCTAAGGATTTTTTCAACATAATGAGATTGAGATAATATATAACCCTCAAAATTCCTTAGAATTCGAATATCAAGAATGACATCCGCTATTCTCATATCTTTCATATCGAAAGCGGCATGCAACATCTTTTGATTTGGTTAATAACATCCTTACTTGATCCCATAATTAGCATATCATCCACATACAAGCATATACTGACATATGCATTATTACACTTCTTAATGTAGACACATTTGTCACATTCATTTATTTGAAAACCATTTGATAATAATGTATTATCAAACTTTTCATGTCATTGTTTTGGAGCCTGTTTAAGCCCATATAAAGACTTAATCAATTTACAGACTTTCTTTTCTTGACCTTTAACAACAAACCCTTCCGGTTGTTCCATGTAAATTTCTTCATCTAGTTCACCATTCAAGAATGCAGTTTTCACATCCATTTTGTGTATTTCCAAATTGTGAATCGTTGCTATAGCAATTAACGTCTTTATAGAAGTAATTCTAGATACTGGTGAGTATGTATCAAAGAAATATACACATTCCTTTTGTATAAACCCTTTGACTACTATACGTGTTTTATATTTTTCTATAGTACCATCAAACCTTAGTTTTCGTTTGAAGATCCATTTATGGCCTATTGATTTTTGTCCCGGAGGGAGATCAACCAATTTTCATGTATTATTTTGTACAATGGATTCTACCTAACTTTGGATAGACTCCTTCCAACAAGGTGCTTCAGATGATTCCATAGTAGCCCTATATGTTTGAGGTTCTCCTTCAACGGAAAAGGTCATAAAGTCCGGTCCAAAATATTTGGCGACTTTCCCTCGTTTACTTCTCCTCGGTTCAGAATTTTCTTCTTGAACAGAGGAAGTAAAATTTTCATCATTTTGAGTGTCTTGGCATGACTCAACTTGAGGCAGTGTCCTCTTCTTATTACTAGGAACACTTTTATCCTTGTCTTTGTAAGGAAAAATTTCCTCGAGAAATTCTGCTTCAGCAGATTCCATTAGTGTGTTCTTGTGAATACCTTCAACATCGGAATGGTACACCAAAAACTTATATGCTGCACTATTATTGACATGATCAATATATATGCAGTCCACTATTTTTGGTCCAAGTTTAGTTCTCTTTGGTAAAGAAACTTGAACTTTCGCTAGGCAACCCCACACTTTCATCCCTTTGAAAGTAGGCAATCTTTCTTTCCACAATTCATAAGGAGATTGATCATTTTTCTTTTGAGAAATTTTGTTCAATATCATATTTGCAGTAATTAACACCTCACCCCAAAAGCTAAGGGGTGCCCCCGAACTAATCAACATAGAATTTATCATATTTTTCAATGTTCTATTCTTACGTTCGGCAACTCCATTTTGTTTTAGAGTATATGACGCAGTGGTTTGATGAACTATACCATGAGTAGAACACAATTTTTTGAACTCATTTGATTGATATTCACCACCTCTGTCTGACCTTAGAATTTTAATTCTTTTGTCAAGTTGATTTTCCACTTCCGCTTTGTATGTTTTAAACTTGTTCAAAGCCTCATCTTTGGTATGTATTAAGTATACATAGCAAAATTTACTGCAATAATCGATAAATGATATGTAATAATTCTTTCCTCCACGCGATGAGGTTGCTTGGTAATCACACAAATCACTATGAATTAAACCAAACACTTCATTTGATTTCACAACAGATTTATGAGGATGACTTGCATATTTTGACTCTATGCAAACCCCACATTTAGTAATTTTGTTCATAGAACATTTTGGCAACATACCTATCTTTATCATTCTTTGTAAGGAAGGATAATTAACATGGCCTAAACGAGAATGTCATAAAGAAGGGGAATCAACCATATACATGTAAGTTAGCATAAGGCTGCGTTTTCATTAATAATGACAACTGTCTGAGTAGGTACAATGCTTAATTTGAAAGCCCCTCACTGAGGTAACCCTTTCCTACATACACTCCACCTTTGGTGAGTACAAATTTGTCAGATTTTATTACAATTTTGAAGCCTTTGTTGCTAAGAACAGACCCAGAAATCAGATTCTTACAAATTTCAGGCACGTGCAACACATTTGTGAGCACAAGATCATTCCCGGAAGTGAGCCTCAAAGTCACCTTCTCTTTCCCTTCTACCTTGACAGCAGCGACATTTCCCCGGAACAGTGGTTCTCCATCCTTGATGACTTGGTAAGATGAAAAATGTCCTTCGCTGAACATACATGTCTTGTAGCACCCGTGTCCATCCACCAACCGGTTGAATTAGTAACAAGATTTGCTTGAGCAACCACAACCTCAATAAATTGGTTCTTAGTTTCAGCCCGGTTGGATTGGTTGACATGACTCGAACCTCCAACACCACCATCTTGGCTCTTGTGAAGGCGACAATCTTTTGCCCTGTGCCCAGGTTTGCCACATACCCAACGTAGTCCCGGTTGTGGTTTCTTGAATGCATTTTTCCTTTGTAGGGCTAGTGCATTCCTCTCGGTTGCAAAAGATGGCTTGACACCAACAAATTTGCCCTTACCTTTATGAAACTTGGCCTTGGAAGGATTGTCTTCTACCATGTTGGCATTAGGCTCCAATGAAACAACATCAACCCTTTCATTCTTCCGTTTGTCTTCTTCAACACGAATTTTCAGAATCAGTTGCTCAAAACTCATCTCCTCGGTTAGATGCTTCAAATAAACCTTAAAATCCTTCCAAGAAGGAGGTAATTTTTCAATAATAGCACCAACAAAGAAATATTGGTTAAGGCCCATACCTTCAACCTCTAGTTCATGAACAATGACTTGGAGTTCCTCCACTTGCTTGACAACTGCCTTTGCATCGCTCATCTTGAAGTTGAGAAACTTTCCGATGACGAACTTTTTAGAACAAACAACTTCAGTTTTGTACTTGTTCTCCAATGACTGTCATAACTCCCGTGCTGATCCGAACGTGGAGTATATATCATAGAGAGTATCATCCAAGGCGTTGCGAATGTAGTTCTTACAAAGAAACTCTTGGCTCCACCAAATCTCAATAGCCTTCAGCCTTTCGGCTCTCTCTGCATCAGTAGGAGCATTCTCCCCTTCTCCTTCTGGCAATGCCATTGGAGCCTCAGTAGTCCAAACATTTGCCACATGAAGAGTGGTCAAATAAAACAGCATCTTTTGTTGCCAGCGTTTGAAATCTGAACCCTTGAATTTCTCGAATTTCTCCACATGAGTTTTCACCATTGATGATCCAGATTGATCTATATTTGCAAATTAGGAAATAGTATTCTCTGAAAATATTGCAAACTCAACAAATCAAAAAACTAAATTTTCTGAGAATTTTTGTCTTAGATTGTTAATGTCAATCTAGACCTTTCAATGAATAACCACAATGATATAATAGTACTTCAATATCAATTGAAATCAACAACAATAAAACAACAAGTATTTAAACTCATACTAACTTGGTGTAGATAAAGGTCTGCTTGATGCAGTGTCCTAAGACAAAAATTCATCCCCACTTGTGCTGTAGTTCAACGGACGTCTGATGATACAACTATCTGAGTGAAAGTTCTCGCACAGGAACTTCACTCCTGGCGAATTTACTATATGTGTTCTTCAGAAAATTGCCTTTGGAAGAAGAAGTTAATAGAGTCACAATCTTAGATCATTAAATGAATTTAATGATTGATTGTAATGTTATGAGCAATGTGTGTCCTCCAACAAGTGATTAACATGCATTATATAGCATAAAATTCGACCTTAAGCAGCCATTCATCAAATGTTGTGACCTTACACGAAGAGACACACCTTTTGTGCATTCTGGAATTTTTCCGTTGGGATTAGCGCCGCGGCCCTTCCCACAACGCCGTGGCGCTGATCACGGGAAATTTCAGACGTTCAAGCGCCGCGGTCCTGTCCTTGGACGCCGTGGCGCTGTGCCTCAAAATCACAACACTTTTTTAATCACTTTTTGCTCTTCTTCTTCTACAACTTTCAACATTAATGTGGTATAACAATCAAGAGATTACAAATTCAAAGATAAAATAAATAAAATGACAAAAGATGCTCTTCTCCAAAACTCTTCTTCTAACGTGTTTCAGGAAATCAAAGCTAAATTTGAAAATAAAACCAAATACATATTTATATCATATGTTACCCAATAAAAATATACTTGTTCATTAAATATTTTCGTCATTGTTTAATATCTTAGAATAATTCACTTAACTTGCTCACAGACCAAATAACTCACAACCCCTTGCTGAGGACATAAGTCCGATGTAGGGACGTCGTGATGCAAACAATGTATGCCAAAGGGAATCTACATGTGTAGAAAATGGAAGAAAACAAGTGGAAAAAAACAATAAACGTCAACCAAAACAGGGATACCATGTATATCAATCATCATTAGCTTATACTACTTTTGTTGTTCCTATCCTCACTATTTCCCCTTTTTTCCACCTTTATTGGGTCCGTTCGTCCTTTTATTCTTTCGTCAAAGGAAGTATCTTGACCGGAGGCACCATTTCCAAGTTCTCAAGTGGGGTATGAAATGAAAAGAAAGAGCAGTTTGTTAGAATTTTTTCCTAGGAAATAATGCATAGTTTCTCCCATACTTGTCCTAAATTTAATTTAAATTGCACTATCGTCATCAGGACTATGACCAACTATCTCTCTCAACTTGCTTCTAATAAGGTGAAACTATTACTAACTACTAATATGCCACGTGACAGTGAGAATTTGAATTACTTACTGAGGTGCATGAATTTAGATAGATATATATATGTGATAATCAGTGACTAGTTCAGGAAGTATTATGCGTTTTCTCATTTTCATTGGCTTTGTCTTTGAGCATTGGATTAAAAAAGTTCATTTCTCGTGTGAGTAATCGATTGAAATGAAATCATATGCATACTAAATAGTTTCAAGGTATATGCGACAAACAACTAACTATTGAAGATTAAGCTCACAGATTATGTGTTTTCACTTCTTGGTTTTTCCCTCGTCAGCGTAGAGAATGTTCTATATATCTGAAAATTATGGTATAAATGAATTTATTATTCATATACGAATACGATGATGCAGGCTGAAGAGAGCTAGGGGGCACGGGACTTCTCAAGATGATATTAATCTCCCTTGGGGAGTCTTTCATTAATATCAAAGTATATATAGAGTACAATGTTCATCCCTTATACAATAGGAATTCTAAACCTATACAAAAGAGGAATCCTAGTCTTACCATAATTATATTTACACAATATATGGAAATATTCTAATTATGGTAGAGATACAATTGTTTCTATAATATACATATTTACACACCCCCTCAGTTGGAGCGGGAGGAGGCCGGACGCTGAGACTGGATCTGAAGTCAAGAAATAACTGTCTGAAGAGTCCTTTGGTAAATATATCTGCATACTGATAGAATGATGCAACATGTAATACTTCGACATGGCCTAGTGCAACTTTCTCACGAACGAAGTGTAGGTCTATCTCAATGTGCTTGGTTCGCTGATGTTGAACCGGATTATGAGACAAATAGATGGCAGATACAAGAGGCTACATCAATAGCTGCAAAATTCAGCCGTAAATGCGCCCTGGATACATTGGGTTTGTTGGCATTATAGGCATCACAGTACACAATAGATGCATGACGCAGCGACATCAAGTTCTAACAAGAACTTTCGAGCTAACAAATCTCGCCATTACATTTGCAACGCTCAGTACTTTCAAGATCGAGTGAGATAGGGTATCCTGCCGCCGCGGACAAGAAATCGATTATCCCCTAAAAACACAAAAGTCGGAGTGAGCGTCGCGTGTCCGGACACCCTGCCCAATCTGCATCCGTATATGAAAGCAACCTGTTTGGAGCAGAGGGGTATAGGTGCAAACCATAATCAAGAGTGCCCTTAATGTATCGAATGATACGCTTAAGAGCAGTGAAATGAGACTCCCTGGGGGCATGCATGAATAAGCACACCTGCTGAACAACATAAGATGTGTCTGGCCTGGTGAAGGTGAGATACTGAAGTGCACCTGCAAAGCTCCTATATAGAGTAGGATCAGAGACTGGAGCACCATCCATGGCACTGAGCTTAGATTTAGACTCAACTGGAGTAGACACCTCTTTGCAGTTTTCCATCTTAGCCCTGTCACAATCTCTTCTGCATACTTACGCTAACACAAGAACATATGATTGACAGACCTGGTCACTGATATCCCCAAAAACTAACTCAGCTTCCCCGAATCAGTCATTGCAAATTCGGACATAGCAAGATAATAATCTCATTTTTCAATCTGTCGGAGGAGACAGTAAGAACAATATCATCCAGGTAAAGTAATAAATAAGCAGTGCTACTACCTCGATGAAAAATGAAAAGTGATGTATCACTCTTGCTGCATATAAACTCAATTTGCAAGATATACCTGACAAAACGATTGTATCACGTACGGGGGGCCTATTTCAGGACATATAGTGACTTATGGAGACGACACGCGTAGTGAGGAACTGCTGATGAGTGAATCATGGCGGCTGATGCATGTAGACTGTCTCTCTCAGATCCCCATGTAAGAATGCATTCTTCACATCAAGCTGATGGATCGGCCAGTGTTTGCCCATGACAATGCTCAAAACTGTGCGGATGGTAGCCGGTTTGACAACTGGGCTGAATGTCTCACCACAATCAATGCCCTCATGCTGATTTGTGCCATTAGCCACAAGTCTTGCCTTATACCTCTCAAGATCTCCACTGTCTCTGAATTTGTGACGAAATAGCAACATACAACGAATCACATTCACTCCCACATGTCTAGGTACTAGATCCCACGTGTGCTATTTAGTTAAAGCATTGAATTGCTCAGTCATAGCCGCATTCCAATTAGGGTCTTGTTTGGCCAATATAGGGTTCTTGGGAATTAGTGAAATAGTTTGGACAGACAAGTTAAATTGGACTTTGGGTTTGAAGATTCTATGCTTTGCACGAGTTTCCATTTGGTGAGTGGGGATAGTAGGAGGTTCCAAGGCGGATGGATTTGTTGGATACGGAGAAGGAGGGACAGATGCCGGAGTAGGCACCGCCGAGCTGGAGGGAACCGTCGGCGGCCCCGTGGCGCCGTGATCAAGTGCCGCGACGCTGGAGGACTGACAGACATCTTTGATGTTTTGGCGCCGTGGCGCCTTGGTCCGCGGCGCTGTCGACGGAATCAGGGACATGTTCGGAGAAGTTTTGGCGCTGCGACGCTGACCATTAGGGCCGCGGCGCTGACGCTGAAGAAGAACTGTTATTCTCTAGTTGACTTAGGATGATGGGAGAGATGGCAGACTCGTCCAGAAAAGAGTAATCCTGTTTTTGGAACTTTTTAAGATTTGAAAACGGGAATGTGGTCTCGTCGAATGTGACGTGACGAGAGATATGGATCTGACGAGTGGACAAGTCATATCATAGACCTAGGTAGACACAAGGAGTGGACTGAGGGGCTAGCTTGTGAGTGGCAGTAGAGGCAAGGTTAGGATAGCATAGACAACCAAATATTCAGAGATGATCATAAGAGGGGACTCTATGATAGAGAATTTCGGTAGGGGTCATATTGTGAAGGGTGCTAGTTGGGAGAATATTTAGAACGTATTCTGATATTTTAGCAGTATAGACCCAGAAAGATGGAGGTATGGAGACATGAATCAAAAGAGTGTGAATCATATTGTTAATGGTGCAGATGATTCTTTCAGCTTTACCGTTTTAAGAGAAGGTGTGGGGGCAGGAGAAGTGAAAAATCATGTCATTATTAGTACAAAAACGACGAAACATAGAATTGTTGAATTCACGATCATTATCACACTGATTTTTTTTATACCTTTTTCAAATTGTGTTTGAATGAATGTTCGAAACTCAAGAAATTTGACAAACACTTGCGATTTAAATTTGAGAGGATACAACCAAACAAAGTGAGAAAAGTCATCTAGTAGGATAAGATAATATTTATGACCGAGAGAACTAGCAACATGTGATGTCCATAAATCGGCATGTATAATATCAAAGGGTGCAAAAGTAACACTAGTGGATGACTTAAACGAAAAAAGAGTATGTTTGCCTAAAGAACAAGAAACACAGTTTTGGGCAAGCTTTCCATTACAAGTAATGAAATTATTGCCTCTAAAAAATTAAAAATTGAGGCTCCTGGATGACCAAGCCTATTATGCCATGTGGAAGAAGAAATAACCGCTAGAGAGACGGGAGAACAAGATCTGACAGCGGAGGTGGGAGTGAATAGATAGAGATCCCCCGTGCTATTGCATCTCATAAGAGGTGTCCCCGTATGAAGATCCTTCATAGTGAAACCATAAGGGTCAAAATCAACGGAGACAGAGTTATTACGAGTGAATTTGCGAATATAGATTAGATTCTTAATCATATGTGGGGCGTATAGGGTATTTTGAAGGGGGAATGGATGAGGAGGTGGTGTAGGATGTACCATAACTCTTTACTGGAATGCGGTGGCCACTACCAACTGTCACAAATTGATGATGCTTTAAACCAAACAGTTTGTGAATATTACCTGCAGACCGGGTGAGGTGAGAAGTGGCTCCGGAGTCCATGTACCAGTTGTTGTCAGACTGTTTGTTGAGACAGCTGAAGGCCTGACCAACTTAGTGGGTGTCATCTTTGGGCGAGCGCTGAATCGGGCTAGCGGTGGCGCCGCGGCCAGACGGTATCGTTGAGGTGTCGCGCAGGCGAATCTGTGGGCCCTGTTGTTGCTGCTGCTGATTCTGCTGTCCGCGACCCCTACTACGACCACGACCTCCTCTGCCGCGACCCTTGCCACCGCGTTCCTGCTGCGGTTGAGAATTTTCTGGCGGCGTTAGATCTTGAGGGCGTGTTTCGACAGCTAACGCCTTCTGATTGTGCTCATCCTGCTTAGCACGGCGAATCTCTCCGAGCAACAACTGCGAACAAGCTTTGTTAAAATTGGGAAGCTGATCTGCCTGTTGAATTATGGCGGCTAATATATCATAGTCGCCTTTGGGAAGGCCTGCAATCAATTGCAACACCATCTTAGTGTCCGAGACAGGCGTGTCGACGTTGGAGAGTTGATTCGCCAGTAGTTTCAACTGTCTGCAATATTCAGTCATGTTGGAGAAATTTTCAAGGTGTGTATTGTTAAATTGTTCTTCCAAATATACCGCACGAGTGTGCTAGTTATCTTGAAAGATTTACTCCAAGCGGTTCCATAAATCACGGGCTGTGGCACCAGATTTCATGATAGTAAGAAGAAGATCCTGAGAAATACTACCATAAATCCACTGTTTGACGCCGACGTCTAGACGACGCCAAGTAGACTTCTCAACCTCCGGAGGGCGCAGAATAGTGTCGTCGATGTTTACAGAGACATGCATTACGAACGCTTCAACCTGGAGAATCGATCGCTTTTCTTGATCAAGAAGAATGAGAATATAATTCTTGATATTGGTAACAGTGAGGGCGGGATGAAAAGAGGATGACGACGTGGTGATGAGATTTGTGGAGATAGATGCGTCAGAATCAGAAGCGTAATCCCGAGTATCCATTTAGAGAAGAGAGAAAATAAGAAGAAAAACCAAGAATTTTGGGAGGAGAGGGAGAGGAACCGCTGAATCGTCCCGAGGCGTGGGGTGGGACTGCACATGCATGGCTCACACAAAGAAATTTTTTAGGGTTTTGTGTTAGGTTCTTGATACCATGTAAGATGATATTAATCTCACTTGGAGAGTCTTTCATTAATATCAAAGTATATATAGAGTACAATGTTCATCCCTTATACAATTAGGAATCCTAAACCTAAATTTTCGCTATGCGCGGGCGGGGTCTAGGGAAGGGTCGGACCACAAAAGTCTGTTGTACTAAGTCTTACCCGGTATTACTGCAAGATGTTGTTTCCACGACTTGAATTCGTAACCTTTTGGTTACATGACAACAACTTTACCAGTTACTCTAAGACTCCTCTTCCAAAATTATATTGTATATATAAGATTAAAATTATTTTTATATATAATAATAGATGTTCGATTCCCTCAGATTTCTCGTATTTCTTTCTTTATATTTTGAATTTTCTTATTGAAAATCTCAATTCTGTCATCGGCTAAAAGAAAATCCATCCAAATTCCTTTCGCTGAATATTACATTGTATATATATATTAGATATTGAAATATATTGACTTTCTCATGTATTTATTTTTTAAACTTTTTAATGAAAATTCTCGCTTCGCGATAAAGGCAAAAGAGAAAATTAAGTAAAAGTGGAATCTCTCTCTATATATTCTTGACCCACAACTCCCAATTATAGGGATTTACATCAGCCACTATCCACCCATCATATAGTACCATTAGATGATAACAATCACATCAAGTGTTTATGGTTTTTTACGTGATTGGATATACGGTGGAGCGAGCTATAAAAAGTGTTGAAACACTTAAAATTGACACATTTAGAGGTATTTGCATTCAAGACCTCCAACAATATGGATATAATATTGGGAAAATTCACGACATTGCCATCTCTATATGCTCCAATACTCCTACTGATGATATTTTCACCATTGGCATTTGTGTTTGCATTAAAAACCCTCAATTCAAAATCACTCGAATTTATGGGGTTGCTTGATAAATTATGACTCATGAGTTTAAGATGTTAAATTTGACTCATCTATTCTTAATATTAATAATAGTAAAATAACAAATTAAAGTAATAAGCTAGTTTGATAAGAGAAAATATCACATCATAAAATAAGATTTTAGTTTAATGAATTTAATTTTTGAAAGTTGAGTTATTTATAAGTTAAATAATGTCAGACACTTTGTAACACTCTAAAAATGAAAAACAAAAGTGCCATATAGATTGAGTAAATTTTCTTGAGATACAGGTTTTGCATTTTCAACAAGAGAACACGATCAGTTGCAACTATATTGTAATGATCATGAACTCATCAGGGTCGTTCTTATACTTTTAAGAGTCTGGTGCGAGAAACAAAAAAGATCATTTTTTATTCACATAAAAATTAAAATTAATTATTAATCAATATTAAAAAAAATTATTGATCAAACATCAAATAAATGTATAGTAAACACTATATTTGATTCAATGATTTCAATTTCAGTACAATAATGCTACGAAAGAGATACCTTAATGTCATTACATGAAATATTTAAAAGAACATCTACCATTACATTAGACATAGAAAATCGATCTCCTTGCATTTTTATCTGCAAAGTCATCAAATAATCTTTCATAATCAAGAATGTACTCTCAATTAAAATAAAAAATAATGTATTCAATCTTGTCTGCGTCATGGTTGATCTCAAACAAAATTTCAACGTCTTCAATCTAGAAAAATTTCTCTCTGCAGATGCAACGGTCACCAGAATAGTCAACAATATCTTATATGCAATAAATGAATTGGGAAAATAATTCATTCTTTTAAAAAAGTTCATTATTGCACTAGCTGTTTTTACTTCATGTTTTAGAATATGTTGCATGATCTTCAATTCTTCATTCAATCTGTTTTTTTTTTTTTGTTTAAAGAGGGAGGGGCCTACTGGTTGGGACTTCATGCCAAATTTATTTTTTGTTTAAATTAAAAAAAGAAAAAAAGTTTATTTTTTGTTTAAAGAGGGGTTGGGACTTGGAGGCCAATCTGATTTTGTGTTTAAAAAGAAAAGTCATTTCATGCCTGCTCATTAGATTTGAACACACAATCTCTCACTAGGGAAGTAGTTTTGAAGGGAGCCTCAACCACTACACTCACTAATAAGATTAGAGACATTTTTAATACATACCTTAACATTTGAAACCAATAAAAGAAAAAATCACAATTCTGGGTCGGAGGCCCCGCCGGCTGGGAGCCCTGTGCCGCCTCGACCGCCCCAGAGATGGTTCTAGACCGCATACTGCCGTAGCTCTACATTAGGTCAATAGTGGAGTTACGTCACGGAAAAAATCACACTGTATATATAAGATTAAAAAAATTAATATATATATATATATATATATCACTGCGTCAGAGACACTAGGCTCTTGCCTATTTGACTTCATTTGATCCTTTCTTTCATGATGTACTTCTTATTTGCCTTCAAAATCTGTTTAAGTTGATTCATTTGACTGTCCAAATTCAAGGGGTCAAATAATATTTGTTTTCTTTTCGATTTAGTTCAGTAACCTATGTTTACAATCTTTAGTCTTTAGCCCTTTTATGTATTCCATTTTCATTTCGGGCCTACTTGGCCCCAAAGTTTTTTATGACCACGTTAAGGGCCAAATTCTTTCAATGTGCGTATTCGGGCCTTATTTCATGTAGTCCAAATATTTTCAGTTTTCCCAATCTCCAATGGGCTAGCGGAATCAACTATGCCAACTAAACCAGAATAAGGCTTAACGAAAGTGTAATTGTCAAGCTGTCAGTTTTCACGAATGACCCCTCCACAAGGGTGGTTTTGATTTTTTGGCATCGCTTAATAAACATTTTAAAATTAGCCTTCGCTTCAAAAAATTAGCTCGACAAATATTTTATTGTCTATCAGACATAAATTGTGGACATAAATTAGTTTTGCCCATAAGTCAGAAGTTCAGAATATTTATGCCTATGGAATATAGATGCAAAGCTTTTGTTGTCTATAAGCTGTTGACATAAATTAGTTTTGTCTATAGCACAGAAGTTCAGAATATTTTAAGATAGTGAATCTGCTTAAATAATCACAAATTCAACCTTAAAATCCAAAATTATAATTTATGTCTTATTGGCAACAAAATCTTTCTCGCAATTTTTTTCAACTTAAAGTCATTTCTTAAAGATTTTGTCAAGCAAACAGAAATTCAAAACTGGACACACGTCATTTTCTGCAAATGTCAAGGTCACAAAGGCCAAGTTAGAGTGTTTGTTCCCATTATCAGACGTCATAGGACCTATGCTAAAACCAGTGCGTCGTCATTCAATCTTTTTTTTTATCATGGTTTTTATTAAGATAATATCATATGTATTTTAAGAATTATACATATAATATATCGAATTTAATCGGGTGATTATGAATTTACGTGACCCATCTTTTATACATAAATCTGTCCCTGCATACGTGGTCATATGTGTTAAATACGACCAAATAGTTTCAAATCAATATTTAAAAATTATTGCCGCTTGTTTCTTGTGTTTTACCCAATAAAAGGAGAGGAGGGAAGGGAAAAACCATTAGGGGTCGTTTGCTAGCTGGTTAGAAGTAAATTATTTATGTATTAAAATTCTGAATAAACAATACTGTGTTTGGTAGCTAGTTATGAGGTGAGTTATTCATGTATAAAATTAGTACAATGTTTGGTTTGCAATTTAAAAACCCACATAACTAATATATATAAATTATGAGGTAATATATATATTATTTTATGCCGGGCAAAAAATGAAATAGTTAATACATTAATAACTAAATCCTACGTAACTAATACCTGCATAAAATAATAGATGAATTGCCTCATAACTAAACCATATATTATTAATAGATGCATAACTCTAACCACTATCCAACCACCCTTACCAAGTGCATTTTGTACATACTCAACTTGTCTATCTCACTGGTCACTACATTCTTTCTTTTTTGTTTTTAAACAAAAAGTTTACTCAGAAAATTGTTTTCCACCAGAAGAGAAAAAAAAGGTAAGATGTTGACGACTCAAACTCATTCAGACTCAGTGACTCTTATCAAGATGAGGACATACTCAATCCAGCAATATTCATGCGTCTCGACAAAGAACAGCTTCTTTTTGTCTGTCTACTTTCATAGGTACTCAACTTGGACGAAGCCTATTCTTGTGTTGTCCAATGCACTTCCATAATAACTTGAGTGCGTTTGCTACCTATGAACTTTTGGTATTCACCCCTTTGGAACAAGAAAGATCAATGATGACGTTATAAGAATATTGAGCAATACAATAGCATGTACAGTTGAAATTTCCATGGACTATCTGCGGGTGTGTGCCTAGTTGCTAAGATAACACGGGTCAACTGTGGCACTAGGAAAATAGAATTACATCATAAATAACACTTATGAATATTCATATACCTACAATCAAATAGACAAATAGTACCTTTTCCTCCCAAAAGTTCCATCATTATGATGGAGGAGTTAGGCCTAACTCCAATCTGTATAGGCCTATTATCGCAATTACATGGAGGAGGACATAAACCTTAGCTTCAATTAACTGTGAAGGTTGGTGTCAACCAATATATTACAAATTACACAAACTTATACTGTGAGTATGGGAATCCTTTCTAAGTTTTGAATCAGTCATAGCATGATTGATAGACACATGTACAGAATTGTTCTCATCAGTCTGCTTAAAAGACTGTCAATTGTCATTGGACACAAACTTGTTTCTTCTAGGTCTAAATCTGAAACTAAGGATACTATCATGCTCTTACTTCATTGAAGCTCTAACCTTTCTAGGAAGAGAAACAGCTTCACTGAAGATAACACAAGATTTAGACTCTTCTCCCAAATTTGGCAGATGATCTGCAGTGTTATTGCCTTCTGTAAAAGTATGTGTTAAAGTATATTCGATCATTCGGTAGTGAAGCCCAGCAGCCCAGCCGTGAGATCCTTTTCCCTTTCCTTTGTATATTTGGTGAATAGACTTAGGTTTGTATCTTAATTAGTAGTGTAATATTATCATAATTGTAAAGTTAGTATTCTTATAGAATAGGAAGAAGATCTTCCTTATAACTTGTATATATATCTTTCATTAAAAAGAATAATCAAGTGATTATTTATTTTATGGTATCAAAAGTCTAGATTCTCTTTACCTTGTTTCTGCTCTTCAAAATTTCATCTCTATTCTATTCGAAATTTTGCCCTAAATTCTCGATTTTTTTGTGTTCTTCCTCTTTCACAAAAATCGAGTATCTTCTCTTCCAAAATCCTTTCTCACAAACTCCCTTCTCTGAATCTTATTGTTCTATTCCCTATGGCTGATAAGAACACTTTTCACCCTGCCCTTATAGTTTCTAATATCAAGAGTGTTCATCCTATCGTTCTTGACCTAGAAAACGTTCAATATGGGACGTGTGCGGAATTATTTAAGATTCATGTTTTGACACATAAAGTCCTCTACCACATCATTCCTCCAACTCCTCCAAAGGGGGGTGATGCGGCGTCTACTTCTACGATGGTTGTGCCCACTAAAGAAGCAGATCCAAAATTATGGGTCATGCTTGATGCTAAGGTTTTTCAGTGGATTTATGTCACTATCTTGTTGGATCTTTTACAGACGATTATGGAACTCAACTTCACAACTATGGTAGCGTGGGATCGAAGCGAGACATATTTCAAGATAACAGTCATTCTCGAATTGTTATCCTTGAGCAGGATTTTTCTCAGGTTTCTATTGCGAATTTTCCAAACGCCTCAAGGACTTGGCAGACCAACTCATCAACGTGGGTTCTCCTATTTCTAATAGTTGTCTAGTTCTTCAGATGACTGCAGACCTGTCAGAGGCCTATAGCGGTGTTGCTTCAGTTATTCGACAGAGTAACCCCTTACCAGGATTTTATCAAGCCCGTTCTATGCTTATTTTGGAAGAAGTCGTATTGGCTAAGAAAGTGGCGATTGGGGCCAACTCCGTCGTCATGATGATAGCTTCCAATTTTACTACTTCAAATTCAGCCAACGTGACCCAAAATCACAACAACGGGGGTGGTAAAAAGTGTCAAAATCAAATAAATAATGGCAAAAATCGTGGCGGTAACAACGGGGGCAACCTTCAGCAGCAACAACAGTCTTGGAGCCCACATGGACCCCAGGACAGTGGCAGTGGCTCACAACACCTTACAGCGCCGCGGCGCATTCTTACAACACCGCGACACCTCAGTATCAGTCGACGCAAGCACCGCGGTCCAACGTCTTTTCAGGTCAGAATCCAGATTTCAGACCAACGTATGGGCAGCCCCAGCATTCCAGTATACTTGGGCCTTGCCCCCATCAGGACCACCACATAGTGGGCCCTACCCAGACCGACATTGAAGCAGCGATGCATATGCTTGGATCAATCGGACCCTAATTGGTACATGGACACCGGCGCCACTACCCACATGACATCTGATCAATGTATTCTCTCGTCTTATTCCAATTTGAGCGTATAACTGTTGGTAATGACAATTCTATTCCAATTAAGGGTTATAGTCATAAAACTTTGTCCCCTTCTCATCTACCACTTGTCCTGAAAATACCCTTCATGCCCGAAAATTGATTAAAAATTTGGTGTCTGTCCGTAAATTCACCACTGATAATTGGGTTTCTATTAATTTTGATCCATTTGGGTTTTTGTTGAGTGTATTTTATACACTCTTTTGAGTCCTTTTTAGTTAGTATTTCACTATTTTATTTTGCGTTTAGTATAGTTAGGTGTGTTTTTCTTTCGTTTGTGTCACAGCGGTCATAAAGGAGAAGATACTACTTTTGAGGATGAAATGAGCTTAACTGAGGATGAAAATTGCACAAGCACAGTCCAAGGAATGAAGCCTAAGAATTGCCAAGAAAAAACAGAAGAAATCTGGCAGATTTCTGACAAAAATCAAAGAGGCACCGCGGTTCCATGGAACCGCGGTCAGAAAAATTAGCACCGAGGCATAAAAATTGTCGAAAGTTTGAAACTGAAACACCGTCGAAGGCACCGCGGTCCTGGCTAGTCCAGTGAGCTACAGTGGTTTCAGAAGAATTAGCACCACGGTGCCTGCCGACGGAACCGCGGCGCCGACGCGTATTTTCCAAAAAGTTGGGTCGAAATTGGACAATGATTTTTCTCAGATATAAATACCCTAAACCCTGTCATTATTTGGGGATTGAACTTTGGAGAGGAGAAAATGAGGCAAGACACAATTGAAGACATCTCATTGTTCAAGTTATTTTCTTTCTTTTACTTTATTTCAGTTTATGTTGGATTGTAATTTTGTTCTTGACATGACAATGTTTAGGAGCTAAATACTTTAGTAGGGTTTCCATCGAATCTTCTTGAAGCTCTTTCATATAGTTAATGCATTAGTTTTTGAGTTCTTTTTCAGCGTATTAAGATCTATTCAATATTGTTATGATTACTTGATAATTAACTAGCTATTAATTGTCATCACTTAAATGATTTTGAATCAAAAGTCTGAAAGATGAGATTTGAATATGTTGTAATTGTCTAGACATAAGTTAAAATCGTAGACGAAAGTACCTTGATACTTGTGTAGTATTATAAGTTATTGTTCTTAATCCGCTTGTGTGGTAAAACTTATCATAGAAATATAGAAGGTTTCTACACAAGGTTTAGCTCTTGTATGTCCTAACCGGAATATAATGACAGATTAGTTAACCTGCTATCTTAATAATAAAAAGAATCATTAGCATTGCATTAACACGTAAAAGAGTGGATAGTTGAGGAGATTGAAACCTTATTTCCTTCATATCTGTTATAAACCCAAAGTATTATAATGTTTAAGTTTATTTTCTACACTTAGTCATAAATCAAGCAAAAGAACGATTGCCAAATAGATACCATATGATAGATAATCGGTACTTAATAAACCAGTCTCTGTGGACGATAAACTTGGTCGTACAGACTATATTACTTGGAACGATACGTACACTTGCGTAAGCATCTAGAATTATCGCAATAAGTTTTTGGCGACGTTGCCGGGGATTGACGTACTGTTAATATCAATTTATCTATTCTTATTTCTAATTTAGTTTTTTTTTTCCAGTTTTTTTATCTTTATTTTTGCTTTAGTGCTGTATGCCGTGATCTGTTTGTTGTTTTTTATTAGTCTCAGAAACTTAGTTTATGCGAAGTAGGAGAGGAGTAGACACTCCTATCCCTATGAACCCTGAGATTGAAAGATTGTGCAGACAGAACAAGAAAGAGAAAAGAGCAGCTGATTCCTTAGAAATGGGAGATCAGCGAAATAATAATTTGGTGGATGATGAGTTATCGCCTGTCTTAAGACAAGTCCCTGCAGAAATGAGCTTGGGGGACTATGTGATGCCTACTATTACAGGGGTGCAGACTTGCATCAGGCTTCCAGCTGTTGAAGCCAATAATTTCGAAATCAAACCAGCAATCTTGTACATGGTCCAAGGTTCAGTACAGTTTGGGGGATTACCGTCTGAAGACCCTCATTTGCATCTAGCAAATTTTCTGGAGCTGTATGCAACCTTTAAATACAATGGTGTCACTGATGATTCCATACGGTTGAGACTCTTCCCATTAGAACAAAGTGCTGGCTGAACTCATTACAGGCAAATTTCATCACTACATGGCAAGACTTAGCCCAGAAGTTCCTCGCCAAGTTCTTCCCTCCATCCAAAGCAGCAAAGCTCAGAGGAGAACTTAATAATTACTATTAGATGGATGGAGAGTCACTCTATGATGCATGGGAGCGGTTCAAAGATTTAAAGAGGAAGTGCCCACATCATGAGATTGAGAAGTGGATGCTAGTCCACCTATTTTACAATGGGCTGAGTGGTACAACTCGTACCATCATTGATGCTGCAGAAGGAGGTACGTTCATGAGAAAGAGTGTCAATGGGGCACATGATCTATTAGAAGACATGGCCACAAACAACCATCAGGGGGCAAATGAGAGAGCAATAAATAACAGGAAAGTGGCTGAGATTCATCAGCTAGATGCTATCACTGCATTGACTGCGCAGGTAGCCTTTTTGACAAAGCAGATGCAGTAGAGTACCATGGCAGTTAAAGCAGTTCAGATACCAGCTAGATGCGAAATTTATGAGGGTCCCCATACTTTTGATAGATGCACAACAGTGGACCCAAATAATGTGACCATGGAGAAGGTTCAGGCAGTGGGGAATTTTCATAGAACCTACAATAATCCATTCTCCAACACATATAATTCAGGGTGGAGAAATCACCCAAATTTTTCATGGAAGAATGAACAAGGGCAGCAACCACTATTTCAGGCATCATCCTCACAAATAGCTCACCACTAGACCCACAAGAGGCTTCACCGACATAAAAGCAGCATTGTTGACCTTGGCCAATTCTCAGACTCAATTCATGGCAGCAACTAGGTCCTCAATTTTATCATCCAATACCTGAGCACGCTTATGACAGAGACCAAGCGATTCACGACGTAAACAAGATCCTTCATTAGGAACTTAGACTCAGGATAGGCAAGGCGAGAAGTTGAAGCAGACCAGGGAACTCTCCCTAGTGATACAGTGATGAACCCTAGGGAGCAATACCAAGAAATCAGTTTGAGAAGTGGGAAGCAATTAGAGCAGAGGGCACCCCAAACAGTAGTTGAAAATGAGAAGGATGCGAGCATAATCAAGTAGAAAGGAGGGGATACGATGGCCGCCTATTTTAGAGAAGGCTCCACCCGCAGTGATGAGGGAGTACACAGACAAAATCTCTTACCCTCAAAGACTGCAGAAGAAGGCTTTGAATAAGTAGTATTCGAAATTTTTGGAGGTATTTAAAAAACTGCACATTAACCTTCATTTCATTGAAGCCTTGGAGCAAATGTCAGCGTATGTGAAATTCATGAAGGACATCCTTTTTAAGAAGAGGAAGCTGACAGATTATGAGATAGTGGTGCTGACAGAGGAGTGCAGTGCCATATTGCAAAAGAAACTTCCCCCAAAGTTGAATGATCCAGAGAGTTTCACCCTACCTTGCACCATAGGGAATGTGACATGCAAGCAAGCCTTATGTGATTTGGGGGAAAGTGTCAACCTAATGCCCATCTCTGTGTTTAAAAGACTTGGTTTGGGGGAGGCAAGAGCAACCACAGTCACGTTGCAGCTAGTTGATCGTTCAGTTGTGAATCCCCAAGAAATTATTGAAGATGTGTTGGTACAAGTGCGTAAATTCACCATTTCTGTTGATTTCCTTTTTTAGACATGGATGAAGATGAAAATATACCCATGATCCTTGGGATACCATTCCTAGCCACAGGGAGAGCCCTCACTGATGTTAAAAAGGGGGAGTTAAAGCTCAGAGTTCAAGGTGAGAAAATGGTGTTTAAAGTTTTCAAGCAGCCCACTGAACCTCAAGTCGATGCTAGATGCTTTGTTGTTGGTGTAGTTGATAAAAAGGATCTTCATGAAAGTTCCAAGGGTACTGATGTTCTTGATGGTAAGAATTCTGCACCCGTTAATGATGTGGTGGATAAGAACAAGGGAATAAACCCTCCTGAAATAAGCCCTGTGATAAAGAAAATGAGGAGAAAAATGGTGCTAAAGTGGATATGCGGAGGGGACACTCTACCTCCTTGATCTAGTAAGTAACATGCGTCCGGCTAAAAGACGTTAAAGACATCGCTACTTGGGAGGCAACTCAATGTTTTAATTATGTTATTTCAATTTTTGTTTCAGTTTGTTTTATTTTATCTTGAACAGTCTCACGATCTGGTATGCTAGTGTTTTTGGATGACAGATGAAGGGCAGGACTCACTCCGAAGGGCGAATGGTTAATAATGCAGAAAACTAAAGACATTGGAATTTTTCGGCAATTCGTGACCGTGCTTGGAGCGTAACCGCTGCCTCCTTCCGACTTTCAGGCATGCAATTGGCCTTCCTCCTGCACCTGCTATGACCACTGTGTTGTGTCAGTAAGTTGTCCCTTTATTTTTAGTCTTCACACATTTGAGACAATGTGTCGATTAAGTGTTGGGGGGTGTCTTATTTTGTTTTGGTTCTTTTTGTTGTCTTTTTGTTGTTTTATGTGTTCATGAGTCATAATTTTTTTTACGGATCATGCATGTTGTAGTTGCTAAAGATATTGAGAGGATAAAGTGGGATAACGTAATGGAATTAAAAGCGACAATTTGTGTGCTTAAGTTAGATATGCCAAAAATTCATGACATCTAATTCTTTGAGATATTTGCGCTTAGCCTTTGTGTGTCAGTTATGGAAAGAAAGGGGTGAAAATGTCTAGAAAATTTGTTTGCTTGTTATTTGAGGCGAAATAGTTAAGATGTATATATTTAGGGAAATGATTCAGACATTTTTTTGATAGTCCTTCTTACCATTTATTACCTATCCTGACATAAATTGTATCACTAGTCAGCCTCTTTGAGCCTAAAATAAGTTCTTTCTTTGACACCCAATGATTCTTTTGTTGTGCCATAAGTGATATTTGAAAACTCTTGAAATGAAAAGTGTTGAAAAAGAATAAAAAAGAGAGTATAAATTTGATGCACCCAATAAAAAATATGCAAAAATCTAAGTTTGGGGTGCTTGTTATTTATAATGTATTTCATCCTCTCAAAAGAAAAAGGGAGAAAATAGGTATGAAATTGAAAAGAAAGTCAAAAAGAAGGAAAATGAGTGAATGAAAATGCTTATGGTACGTAATTGAGCCTAAATGTCTACTTTTATCTACCCCTGCCTAAGCCTACATTACAACCAGTGAAAGTCCTGATGATCTTTAATATGTATGTCTATGATTAGTAGAGAATAGCAAGTAAACAGATCTATAACATTTGGGAAAGATGGAATGAGATTGACATGCATAGATTATGTATTTGTATTTTCAATTGATCATGATCTAAGTGAATTTGCGAAATATCTAACTTGAAATTGTAGATTGCTAAATATTCATGCTATGTATGTTCTAACATATTATCCCAACTTTCATCCATAATTTTGAAGAAGCAGTGTAAGTTTGAGGGTGTTTGTTGAGTGTTTTTTATACACTCTTTCGAGTCCTTTTTGGTTAGTATTTTACTCTTTTATTTTGCGTTTAGTATAGTGTTAGTTGTGTTTTTATTTCTTTTGTGTCACATCGGTCATAAAGGAGAAAATACTACTTTTGAGGATGAAATGAGCTTAACTGAGGATAAAAATTGCATAAGCACAACCCAAGGAATGAAGCCTAAGAAGTGTCAAGAAGAACAGAAGAAATCTGGCAGATTTCGGACAAAAATCAAAGAGGCACCGCGGTCGTTAAGAGCACCACGCCCATGGAACCGCGGTCAGGAAAATTAGCACCGAGGCGTAAAAATTGCCGAAAGTCCGAAACTGAAACACCGTCGAAGGCACCACGGTCCTTGCTAGAGGCACCGCGGTGCCATATGTCCAGTGAGCTATAGTGGTTTCAGAAGAATTAGCATCGCGTTGCCTGCGAACGGAACCGCGGTGCCGACACGTATTTCCAGAAAAGTTGGGTCGAAGTTGGACAAGGGTAAAGGGGTCCGAAGCAAGGTTTTTATCAGATATAAATATCCTAAACCCTGTCATTATTTGGGATTGAACTTTGGAGAGGAGAAAAGGAGGCAAGACACAATTGGAGACATCTCATTGTTCGAGTTATTTTCTTTCCTTTACTTTATTTCAGTTTATGTTGGATTGTAATTTAGTTCTTGACATGACAATGTTTAGGAGTTAAATACTTTAGTAGGGTTTTCATCGAATCTTCTTGAAGCTATTTTGTTGACACCCAATTTTGACCCTCCCGTCCAGTCATTAACTATAAAATTACACTAATTTTCAATAATTCTTAAATAATAAAATGCAGCAATAAAACATTAATACAGGCATAAATAAACAATAAATACGTAAAATAATAATCTAACATACGCGTTTTAATAATTGCATTCATAAAAAGAATTAAGAAGTCCTGTCTGCATGTAGCATTTAAATAACTCAATTTTATAACGGCATCGCATTAAGCATTAGTTAAATAGCACGCCCGTCTTTATTCTTTATAATAATTTAAACTCAAACTTAGACTAATAAAACACCTAAATAATTTAATCACATTTGTTAATTAAAGTTATCACTAATTAATTAATAATACACTTACCTAGAATTAAATACCTAAAACTCACCACTAATTAATTAATTAACTCCTAAACACTAATACCCTAATTAACTAACCCAGCCCACTCCCCACTTAAATTACCCGTCGCCCCGGCCCAAACCCGCAAGCCCACACGCCCCTGCCCTTTATACCTTACCCACAGAGGCCTTTACCTTATACCCCTCTTCTCCCTCAAACGCATCGCCCAAACCTAAAGAGAAACCAGCAACCCTAAAAGGCCAGTCGCCGCCTTCGTCGCCGAGATTCTCGCCTGAGAATCCGACGACCTCTCCCTTACCTTCCTTACCCATGCACATCCAGCCAGATCTTCCTTCAAATCGTACCTTATCGAATCACTACAAATCGCACAAAATATCCTTCAAATCCCTCAATCTTGTCCTTACCATAGAAATCGCAACCAATATCTCTCTTTAAACACCTCAATCTTTACCTTACCATAGCTGCACAAATCGCACGAAATCAGGAGGGATTTTTACTGAATCACTCACTAATCAAGCACAGAATCAGCCCTCACTTACTTACCAATTTTAGAACCTAGAGTTAGGCTATATAAACGACATGCAATAGGCACCGAAAGGGAAGAAACCTGAGCAGCAGTTAGGAGATAGCAGTTTAGGTCAAAAATTGAGACGGAGAGTAGAGCAGAAAGAGGGAGAAGCACAATACGAGAGAGGCCCAGCAATCGACAAACCAGACCATTAGCATCGCGCAAGTAAGAAGCCTGAAATCTTTCTCTTAATTCTAGCCAAAAATCAGCAAGCAGCTTTACCCCTTTAGTCGCATCGCAAAGCCCAAAACCCGTCGAGTGGCTCCGACGACTTGATACGCTGCCCCGGCTCGCTGTCCGGAGAAGGTAAAATCCGCTTCTTATCGACTACTTTTTGCAGCTCTGTATTTCTGTATTTTTTGTTTCGCTTACTGAATATGTGTTAGTTCATTCGACTGGCAGTTTCTTTGTTAATGTATGAATAGGATATTGAATGGTTTGCTTCTGATTAATCTAGGTATGGTAATTATGGGAGTATCGTGCTATCGTGTCATATTTAGTAAAGATGAACATGTCTGTTGGCTATTATTCTTATGTGTTTCGCAGTGATATGAGATAAGCAAATTTTGAGGTCTGCATTAGCATGAATCAATTGGACTTGGGATCGATGCAAGATCTCAAATAGATGCTAACGAGAAAATGTCTATTGTCGATTGTTTAGTGTTTCTTCTTGGTACTTCGAATTGGATCTTCATGTCTAAATTACCTATTGTGATGTGTGTGTGGTTGCTCTTGGGCCCTTGAAAAAAAAATTATTTATGTCTGCATCTTTATGATAGATCCTAGCCATTCTACACTCATTCTAATGGCATGATATCTTAAAGTATTAGTATATTTGTAAAATGGCTTGAGATTAGACTGTATCTCCTTCCCTTTGAGGCTACTGCCAAAGGATCAAGTAAAGGTGATCTGAATGGTCCCTCAGCACGAACAAACATCTACACTTTTCTGATCAAATTGCACACATATGTCTGATTCATCTTTTGCCAGCATGTATTCGTCGCGTTTGTTTTTCTGAATCTGTCCATTTGTGACTACTCTAGTATGCTTGTTTCATTCAAGTCATATAAGATGTCCCTGAATTCCCTTTCTTCCTGGTGGTATTAGTAGTCGACTAGCATTGTTTGATTCGTTTGTATGCTTATTATGTCTTGTCTAGAGGCATAAGAACTTAATCTTTCCTTTGCCTAATCCTATATGTCAATTTAGTTGTATTACTAAAATCTAAAAGGCTGCCTTGAATAATGAGATGAGGTTGTTTTCTCCATTGTTTGTTTTAATATATACACTAGTATATCCCTTCCGTCAGACCCTTGCCTATTCATATTTAGTCTGCTGGTTTGATTCTCGTAAGTATGAATCAACATATATTCAAATGATCTGTTTTCCTGAAAACCACTTAGTGAAACTCTACTGAATCTTAATTTGCTTGAGAAAATATATATACATACATGCCTTTACCCCTCTAAGTGTTGGAATATACCTATGCTAGACAGCTACATCTCCTAAGTCATTATCGTGCCTATGTCTGTTGAGTTTGTCCAGATGGTGCCCATGCTAGCATACTACTCCTACTGAACTAATCTGCACCATGTTAAGTTACAACCTCTGTTGGCATTTTGTATACAGTCCATAATCAGGCCTTCATAAGTAATCAAGTATAGTGTATAACTTGGTATTGAAGCTGCATAGGGGTGAATAAAAGAATTAAATAAGCCCTCTTCAGGTACAAGTGTCTATGCTCTGGATAAGTTACACATATGTGTCTAAATAGTCCAGTATAAGTATGTATTAATTTAAGCATGTGTAATAGAAAGTATATGCATCTTCCAGCACGTTAAATAAAGTCTTACATGCCACCTCTTCATCTGGCAATGTGCATACATGGATACTTGTTACTGGGACCATCAAACTCGGGCCAATTTGTACCTAAAGTCTAAAAATCAGTGTTGGAGTCCACCTTTTGTTTAGGCCACTGAATACGAACGTGGTCCTACATCTGTTAAATTTATGAAAATATGTGTCATTTTACTTGCATTATTAATATGATTTGGATATATGCTAATCATTATCTTTTCTTTTCACATGAAATGCATGGGAGCAACGAAGAGTCTCATTGCGAGACTCATCGCGACCGTCGTCAAATGAAGACCCCACGTCTATGTGCACCGCATCCGCATCAGAAATTTCAAACCACAGGCGGAATGACACCGCCATGCCTTCGAGTCCATTATTAATTCATATCCTTCCCTATTCATTTGTTGTAATTAACTGTCTAACGCTACATTAATTATTAGAACACTTAGAATAATTGAATCTTGAATCAATAAATTATCAAGTAGTTGGATACTAGAAATTTGCTACCCTTTAAGTTAATTGTTTTAGGCTTGACATGCATGTCTAAACTTTTTTACCAAATAAATCTCTTTTGCATTATGCCACACATAAAAAATATTTTTTAAGTAAATGCATACCTTTAATCAATAAATCAACTTTAAAGATAAATGCATACTTTTTTCATATGCATTTATAATGCTTTACAAATGCACGCCTTCATTCAAAAGACTAATTTTACAGGTATACAATAAGTCTTATAAATCTTTTTATGTTAGCAAAAAATGTACTCTTTTATAAAATAATTGCATCATCTTTTAAAACATGCATTACACTTTTAGCACAATAATTAACCCTAGGTTTGAACGAACAACCGCAAGTTAGCGGATCCTTTAGGGTGCCTAACCCCTTCCCTTTAGGATAATAAAGAACCCTTACCCAGAATTTTATTAAAGTTTAGCAGATCATTAAATGGAGTTAATGTTTACTTTAAACTAGTTAAACATTTAGGTGTCCTAATTCACTCAAACTAATTAGGTGGCGGCTCCGCGAACCCTTAGCATTCTAGCACCTTTTTATATCCTAGCAACCCTTTTAAATTCTAGTATTCTTTAAACATTTAATACTTTTATTTGCTTTCTAACACTTTTATTCAAGCAGGGTTCGCTAGAATCCCGTTTTCGACTCCGGTTTAAAATAGGGTGTTACATATTTCATATAGTTAATGCATTAGTTTTTGAGTTCTTCTTCAGTGTATTAAGATCTATTCAATATTGTTATGATTACTTGATAATTAACTAGCTATTAATTGTCATCACTTATATGATTTCCAATCAAAAGTCTGAAAGGTGAGATTTGAATATGCTGTAATTGTCTAGACATAGGTTAAAATCGTGGACGAAAGTACCTCGATACTTGTGTAGTATTATAGGTTATTGTTCTTAATCTTCCTGTGTGGTAAATCTTATCATAGAAATATAGAAGGTTTCTGCACAAGGTTGAGCTCTTGTATGTCCTAACCGGAATATAATGACAGATTAGTTAACTTGTTATCTTAATAAGAAGAAGAATCATTGGCATTGCATTAACACGTGAAAGAGTGGATAGTTGAGGAGATTGGAACCATATTTCCTTCATAACTGTTATAAACCCAAAGTATTTTTATTTCTGCACTTAGTCATAAATCAAACAAAAGAACGATTGCCAAATAGATACTATATGATAGATAATCGGTACTTAATAAACCAGTTTTTGTGGACGATAAACTCGTTCTTACAAACTATATTACTTGAAACGATACGTACACTTGCGTAAGCATCTAGAAATATCGCAACAGTTTTCTGTGAAAGATTTCAAAACGGGGAGTCATCTCATGAGGTGTGACAGTAGGGGAATATTTATTCAATCACACCGAGTCTCAGCATATCGCGTCAAGCTATACCATCCCCTTTTGCAGCTCTTGCTCCTTCCTTGTGACATGCTCGTCTAGGTCATCTGGGGTCGTCTATTTTATCTTCTTTAGATATATATTGGGAAAAATTATAAAATTACCATTTGTAGCTTCAAATTCTAATAATTCATTGCCATTTGAAATTATTCATAGTGATCGGTTCTCAATTTTATGGGTCATCGTTAATATATTTTATTCTTAGATGACTATTCTAAATATTTATGAACGTTTTCAATTGTGAAAAAATATCAAGTTTTTTCATTTTCATAAAATTTAGAGCTTTAATAAGAACACAATTCGAACGGAAAATAAAAAACATTCAATGTGATAATGACAAAGAATATGACAATGGAGAATTTAGGGAGTTTTGTGCTCAAAATGGGATAAATTTTCATTTTTATTGTCCTCATACGCCTTCACAAAATGGAAAAGATGAGCGAAAAATTCATACCATTAATAATATTGTCCGCACTTTATTGATTCATTCTTTCGTTCCTCTATTATTTTGGCATCATGCACTACAAATGGCTACCGATCTCCTAATATTCTTTTCTCTAAAGGTTTGACATATTCATCCTCTCTCAAAGTGTTATACAATAAGACTCCGTCATATTCTCATCTTAGGGTTTTCGGATGCTTATGTTATCCACTGTTTCCATCCACTACGATCAATAAACTTCAGACACGTTCTACTCCTTGTGTGTTTTTGAGTTTTCCGCCAAATCACCGTGGTTATAAATACTTTGATTTGTCTTCTAAACGAATCATCATTAGTCGTCATGTTCTCTTTGATGAATCTCAATTTCTTTTTTCTAAAGTAGAAACACCCGTGCTTAGTACTTATAATTTTTTGGATGAGGATGTCTCCCCCTATATTCTCCGTCATTTTTCCAATTTGTCCGAAAAAATGCCGTCAGCACGGCGGCTCTGCACAGATAGCGTCGCGACGCCTCCGACGGTACTTCTAGAAATTCCTAAAATTTACCCAATCCAGCCCAGAGTCATGGTCCAGTCACTCGCAGTCAACGGAGTATTTTTAAGCCAAAGAGACATTTTAATTGGAATTCTAATGTTCTTAAATCTCCCTTATCCCGTAATCCTGTTTCTGCCTTAAATGACCCTAATTGGAAAATTGTCATGACCGAGGAATATAATGCTCTTATTGATAATAAGACGTGGGAGTTGGTATCCCGTCCTTCTAGTGTTAATATTATTCAGTCTATGTGGATCTTTGTTCATAAGGTTGATGGTTCATTTGCAAGGCATAAGCTAGACTTGTAGGTGATGGTAAGACTCAACAGGTTGGTGTGGATTGTGGTGAGACATTTAGCCTGGTGGTCAAGTCGGCTACCATTCGCACAGTGCTCAGCTTGACTCTTTCAAAATCATGGCTCATTCATCAGCTAGATATGAAGAATGTTTTCCTACATGGTGATCTTCAGGAGACAGTGTATATGCATCGGCCTTTGGGGTTTAGGGATACTAGATATCCTAATCATGTCTGTCTATTGAAGAAGTCCTTATATGGACTTAAGCAGTCTCCACGGGCTTGGTATAAAAGGTTTGCTGATTTTATTTCGACTATGGGTTTTTCTCACAGCAGGTCTGATAATTCATTGTTCATATATCGTCGGGGTTCTTCCATGGCTTACATATTGTGATATGTGGATGATATTATCTTGACTACCTCTTCTGATGCTTTGAGAAAGTCTATTATGACAATGCTCAGTTCTGAGTTTGCCATGAAAGACTTGGGCCCTTGAGCTATATTTTGGGAATTGCAGTCACTCGTCATGCAAGTGGATTGTTTTTAACACAGAGGAAGTATGCAACAGAGATCATTGAGAGGCCTGGTATGTCATACTGTAAGTCCAATTCTACTTCAGTTGATACTAAACTCAAGTTGGGTGCTGCAGGTGGCTCTCCGTATGAAGATCTGACTTGCTATCGTAGTCTTGCAGGCGCCCTTCAGTATCTTACGTTCACGCGATCAGACATTACATATGCAGTCCAGCAGGTGTGTTTGTTTATGCATGAT
The DNA here is from genome assembly GCA_029844215.1 of Przewalskia tangutica. Lineage (NCBI taxonomy): Eukaryota > Viridiplantae > Streptophyta > Magnoliopsida > Solanales > Solanaceae > Przewalskia > Przewalskia tangutica. The sequence goes on along the minus strand of CM056736.1, from coordinate 89,066,251 downwards.
CCCAGAGTTTAACATATGAATGCGCTCAAACGCATCCTTAGGTACATTCAGGGAACACTTAATTATGGTTTGCATTTGTACCCTTCGTCGACGTCTACACTTGTCGTATCTGAGATCTTGATTGGGGTGGTTGTCCTGACACCAGACGGTCTACGTCTGGCTATTGTATGTTTTTGGGTAATAACTTGGTCTCAGGGTCTGCCAAGCGTCAATCTACGCTTTCACATTCAAGTGCAGAGGCCGAGTATCGAGGGGTAGCCAATATGATTTCCGAGTCATGTTGGTTACGAAATCTACTTTTAGAGCTTCATTGTCCTATTGAGAAGGCTACCTTGGTATATTGTTTACAAAGGGTCTTCCCTCGGTCCTTTTTGAAGATTTTAGAGAGCGATCTCGTCTGGAAACCGTCGCTGATCATGGGTGTGTTAAAGTATATTGGGCATTCGGTAGTGCAGTCCAGCCGTGGGATCCTTTTCCCTTTCCTTTGTATATTTGGTGAATATTAGACTTAGGTTTGTACCTTAATTAGTAGTTTAATATTACCATAATTGTAAAGTTAGTATTATTATAGAATAGAAATTCCTATATAGAATAGGAAGATAATCTTCATTATAACTTGTATATATATGTCTTTCATTAATAAGAATAATCAAGGGATTATTTGTTTCAGTATGCTTGACTTGAAATTCCCAAACTTAGCACTCTCCCAAATCTGCTTAATGACATGAACAATTTGCCAAGGAGGCTTCATCTTTCTATTAAATTATGTTGATGATTAACATGGAATCAGATTCTCAGATTCTACCAGAACATTCAGGAGACCAGAATTGCTGCAAATTGTGCAAAACTGCCTTTGCTTCCGCCAGATTGTTACTACATTGACCATAATACTCAGCAAAGGCTTTAACCATATGTCCATATCACCCTTGTGATCCCAAATGATACCAGTTAACAGTTAACACCCCTAAATAGTATATTAGATTCATTATTTTATCTTCGATAGGATTGGAAAGATAAGAAGCAGCAGCACACTTTAATTAGGCACCTCGCAAAACGCAAAGAGTACGTATGATGGGACAAAAAATATGAATGCATAGGTGAATGACTCAAGCATCAATCTGCCATACACCGGAGTAAAGACGATGAAAGAACCATTGAATTTGCCACCAGTAACAAAGGGCACGTGATACTTTTGCCTAACTACTGGAGTAGTATTATATATAAATTTCGTACAGGACAGATTAAGACTAACTACAACTCCCTCGAAACTGATCACGAGAAGCTCCAATGAACATTGATTTCGCTACACAAGACTATTTAGACACTTTGGAACATCCCCTTAATTCTGTTTCTACAAGGGTAAGAAAAAAGGAGAGTAGGCAAATAAAGCTGTATTACCAAAAAGAGATTGCTGCTTCACTTCTGCTGTATTTGATATGTGAATTACACAATAACAATTCAAACGCTTTTAATTGCCAATAAGAGAACCTCTTAACGGGAAACATCAGATGGAACCACATTAAAACAGAAAGAACCTCTTAATGGAAAACATAAAAAAAAAAAAAAAAGGAGACCTCTTAACCTCAAGAACCACATTAAAATTAAAGATGGAACTTTTAAAACATCAATATTAAAGTTGTTCGTTGCCAATAAGATGAGAACCTCTTAATGGAAAACCATAATATAGCAAGGAAATTATGATAATCAGCTTCTCCCAATAAAAACAACTAGGGAGAAGTGAGAAGCAAATTAGAGGGTTCCAATTCCCTCAATTTTTTTCTTCAGGTTTGGGATCTTCCTTGATTTCATCAGCTCCATCATCCTGCACCAAAAGTAAGATCATGAATGTCATTAATACTGCAAACACCCTTGTCAAGTGAAAGCAATGAATCCTACTCATTATAGCTATTGTCAATAGACAAGGGAAACAAACATGATAAAAAATGTTTGTGAGCAAGATTATTACCTGCATATCAGAAGTCCAAAGAGTGAGATTGTCACGAAGAAGTTGCATGATCAAAGTGCTATCCTTGTAAGACTCCTCTCCCAATGTGTCCAACTCAGCAATTGCTTCATCAAAGGCCTGTTTCATAGGAAGAAGATGATTCAAAAGGAAGATATTTTTTTCGCAGCTGAGATGCAAAAATAAGATGTATAGAAAGCTGAGAGAACAAAAGGTCTCCATAAATCTAAGATAACCTGGAACTAAAAAACATATGATCTATATGGAGATGGTCTTACCTGTTTGGCAAGATTGCAAGCACGGTCGGGAGAATTCAAGATCTCATAATAAAACACAGAGAAGTTAAGAGCCAGTCCAAGTCGGATGGGATGTGTTGGGGAAAGTTCAGCAGATGCAATATCCTACAAAGCATTGTAGAAAATGAGGAAAACTGAACATAAACAAAACAAGATAGTTCATACCATAACCAAGACATCATGGCTAATCACAGAGCATTTTCCAACACTTGTATGTAATGACCTTTCAATTATATCAAACTAGTATAGCTACCACAAACAAAAACAGAATCAGCATTTTTCTTCATCCGACACATAATTAAACTAATAAACCCGTCTACATGAAGAGAAAATCCATAACAACATAGGGTGTGTTTTGTACAAAGGTAAATGTTTTCCAACTTTTCCATATTAGGTAGGTCAAAATATCTTGAAAAATAAGTTTCTGAAAAATAAGGAAAAAGACTTCCCTAATAGAATTTTCCTAATAGAAGCAAGGAAAACAAGTCAATAAGTGACATTCCAAATTTATTGTCTCATCCCCACCAACCCAACCACTTGACCATCCCCACCCCCCCCCCACTACTCCTGAACACCCACTCCCCACTCCCCACCCATCACACCCTAATAGTATTTTGGTAGATTATCATAAACAGAAGATCTGCTAAAACAAGTACTCATTATTATGCGACAAATCATAAATAGAAGATCTGGCAAAATATATACATATTAGGAAGCTCAAATCAGCAACAACCAGATCCGTAAAAATATAATCAAATCGATAAACAGATCAAAGTAAAAAAAGCGAACCTGAGCTGCTTTGTAGGCGGTGAGAGTACTCTCAGCAGCCTCCTTACGTTCAGCACCAGTCTTAAACTCAGCCAAATAGCGGTGGTAATCTCCTTTCATTTTCAGGTAAAAAACCTTAGAATCACCAGATGTTGCAGAAGGAATAAGCTTAGAATCAAGCAACTTGAGAATGCCTTCACAGATCTTAGAAAGCTCATTCTCAATCTTAGATCTATACTCGCGAATACTGTTAACGTGTTCCTCATTTCCTCTAGACTCTTCCTTTTGCTCGATCGATGAAATTATACGCCACGATGCCCGACGCGCTCCAATCACGTTCTTATACGCCACGGAAAGAAGGTTACGTTCCTCAACGGTTAGTTCTTCAGAACCGAGGGCATTTGAGACTTTTTCCATGAATTCTACCATCTCTTCATACCTCTCGGCTTGCTCCGCCAGCTTTGCCATGTACACGTTCTCCTCACGCGCCGTCGGTGCCACCGCCATGGTTAGATTTTTTTCTCTCTGTGTGATCTCGTTTTTTTTTTTTGAGATCTGAATGAAATGAGTAAATGTTTCGATTATCTGAATGGAATTTAAAATTGAGAGAAAGAGGACTTTTTTTGAATTGAGAGAAGTGGAGAGATTTTAGGATTTTGTTTTTCTTTTATTCCTAGAGTGAATCTAGACCGTTGATAGGTGAAGTGATTGACAGCACGGATATGAGCTGGATTTAAAGGGGTGCGTGGGGCTGACTGGGCCTCGGCCAGTTGGGCTTACATTGGTTATCACGTCCGGCCCATTATTTTTACCAATTAAAGTCTGTTTTTAACATTTTGCTTTTAATAACAACAAACCCAGTGTAATTCACAAGTAGAGTTTTGAGAGGGTAATATATACTTATGTCTTACATCTACCTTGGTGGGATAACGATGTTATTTCTTATAGATCATCAGCTCAAAAGAAAAATAAACAATGAAGAAATTGAAGGAAATATGACAACAAAAAAATCACGATACAAAATAAATAAAGCAACACATAATAGTACATCCATAAGAGTATAAATCTACTCAAAACCTAAATAACACTACAAAGAAAAGAAAAAGAGAAGGCAAAAGGCTAGCCCCTACCTCTCTCACAGATAGTGCGATAAAATTAAACTACTTACTAACCTTCTATCCTAATTCTCAACCTCCAAATCTTCCTATCTAAGGTCATATCCTCAGTCAGTTGAAGTTGTGTCATGTCCTGTCTAATCACCACCTCTAGTTCTTCTTCGACCTACCTCTACCTCTCATAACTTCTGTTATCGCCAATCTCTCACACCTCATAACTGGCGCATCCTCACTCTTCCTATTTACATGTCCAAATCATCTCAGTCTTGCTTCTATCATCTTGTTCGCAACGAAGGTCACCCAGCCTTGTCCATTATAACTTCGTTTCTAATTATATCTTTTCTAGTATGACCACACATCCATCTGGACATTCTCATTTCCGCGACCATCATCTTCTAAATGTGAGCATTATTTACTAGCCAACATTCTACCCGTACAATAATACTGGTCTAACCATCACTATATAGAACTTATCTTTCAGCCTAGCCGACATCTTCTTATCACAAAGCACCCCAGAGGCGAGCCTTCATTCTATCAACCCTACTCCAATACGGTATACAAGATCACCGTCAATTTTACCGTCTTCTTGTATTATGGACCCAAGATACTTAAATCTTCCTCTTTTGGGTATAGCTCGTGCCTCAATATTCACTTCTACATTTGTCTCTTGTGTCAAATCACTGAACTTGCACTCCGTATACTTTATCTTAGTCTTGTTTAACCTGAAACATTTAGACTCTAAGGTCGTTCTCCAAACTTTCAGCCTATCATTAATTCCACTACACGTTTCATTAATCAAAACTATATTGTTTGCAAATAACATACACCACGACTCTTCCTCTTGCATATGTCATATCAATTCATCAATCACTAAGACAAATAAAAATGGGCTAAGGTTGATCCCTGATGCAACTCCATCACGATCAGAAAGTATTCAGAATCACTTCTCACTGTCCTAATCAGGGTCTTGACGCCCTCGTACATGTACTTAATCGCTTTGATGAAACACCATGCGAATGTCCCTTGTTTGTTCCTCTACTCCTCCATCAACCTCCTAACTAGATTAATAGCTTATGTAGTCGATCGTTCTGACATGAATCCGAAATGATTCTTTATTTTTATGATGGTCTTCAATTTTTGTCGCTCAATACAAAAAACTTTATTGCGAGGTGCAAGTTTATATTTGTTCATCATATATTACACAAGTTATGTGTCGTGCACTTAAAAAATCTATGTTCCGCTAGATATAAATTTAATGTTGAAGAGTAAAAATTAAAGACCCCATTTTAAAGGGAAACAACTCCTAAGTCCTACTAAGTAAAGGAGATGTGTTCAGTCCCAAACATCTTCATCAATTATTGTCTTTTTGGATTCGAACGACTCCAAATTCTTTGTAAGTCGTAATCCAATCAAGTCATTGCAATTCGAAATTCCTATTCGTTTTGTACGTTCTAAAAGTGATCCTAGAATTCTGATTCTAAAGTTTGATTAGAAGAATGAAAAAAATAATAGATAGTAGTACTTTTTAGAACAGTATTAGTGAAGTTTCCGAAGAAATTTTATTTTATTCAGCGGGAATATTGAGGGCATGGAACAAAACTTTTGTTTCTAAGTGAAGCTCTTGCCTGGACCAATCCCCATCTCAATGATTATCATTTTTTTATTATATGTATCACATAAATTTACATGGGCTGCTCATTAAACCGGAAAAAGAAAGACAAATTTAGGACGAGTTTTATATATTATCAATCGTGTATGTCATATGTCATATTTATAAAATTTTATGTATGTCTTTTTTACAATGTTAGAAACCGAGTATCAAGAGGAATTAATCTGCATGCAAATATGAACCCAGCACTGATGAACACAGTGAACCAGGTTTGTGAGTAGAAGAGAATGAGGGAGCAAGAAGAAGGGAAGAAGGGGATGCGGAAGATTTTTCTATTTTCTGATTAAGCCCAACATTACAAAGTCAATGTCTATTTATACTATGGGTCATTTGCACCAAATACCCTTATGAAACAAACTAGGCTAGTACTAAAAATGTAAGCACTGCAAGTGCACATGAAACCACACAAAGCTGAAAATAGCAACACATAAGAAAGTGTATATCCCCTGTATATTACTGACATATACTGCGAATATCTGCGGTATCTCCAACATACAACCGTTTCAAATTGAAGGACAAACTTCTAGACAAGTATATATATAACAAAATATAGATAAACGATCTCAAATTTTGTTTTATTTTTTAATTGGAGATGGTCTTTTAAGAAACAAATTATTGATCAAGTAGATCATATTTTAACTATAGTTTTACAAGCTCAAATTGCTTAAATCGTTTACAACTTCTGTCTGAAAAGTTTCTACGTATGTTTGTGTTAGTTATGGGAAGGAAATATACTTATTGTTGGAGGAAAACGGTGTGTGTGGGTGTGGGAGGGGGGGGGGGGGGTGAATTGGAAAAGGTAAAGTCAAACATCAATTTATGTGGCACCAACGTTAGAGCAAGAAATGAAAGGGAATGAAGAAATAAACGGGGAAGGTTAGTTTCATTCATGCATGAAATTATGTTAACTTATTATAGTTGAGTAATAATATATATATATATATATAAATTACTTATCGTTAGATGATATAAGTTTACTAAAAAGCATATCTTATGTACTAGGTGATTTCTTGTGATATGTAACATAGTTATATATATCTGATACTTATACATGTGCAAATAACATGTATTTTTGATAAATTCATCATTCTTTTAAGGAGATTCAAATTATAAAGAAGTAAGCATACTAAGAAGTCAAGGTGATTCAACACTTATTATATGTACGTAAAAAAATAATTTTGACATTGTATATATAATGTATAATTTCGACGAAGTACCTCCTTCGAGTACCCTAACTCTACCCAAATATCGTATGAAGTTAATCAGGATGTGAGTAAGCTAGTTTGAGACAACATAATTATCTGACTTATCTTATTTACTACTTCAATGCATTATCTATTAGTTGAGTGATTGTCTTATATAATACCAATTAGATATTTATTTATTAGTATAATTTTATTAGAGGTAGAAGGGAGTTGAAAGTGGGGTGGAAAGGTCCCCGCCATTTTAGGCGAATGTAGTGGTGATAGGCATGGACGGTGCAACTTTGTTTATGACGTGGTCCACTCCACGCGGTTCCTACATTTTTGCTTATTATTATATTATATGCCCCAAAAGAATCTATTGACACAACAACAACTGAATTCCTCATTCGGAGCTTTTTTGTTTTGAAATCTAAAAGGTTTATAGAACCATTCGATTGAATAAGGTTTATACCGCTAATGTTAAATGAAGTGATAAGTATTTTTTTTTTACTTAATCGGTCATCTTGAGTTCAAGTCTTGAAAATATCTTTCTTTAAAATATCTTTCAGTATTTTATAATTTCATTGTCAAAATAAAATTTCTCTGCTAAATTTCAAATCAATTGGCTAGCGTCTTAAAGTAACCGTATATCGAATGGAAAAAATAAATTATATATTTTCATGTTTAAATTTATATGACACATTTTCTTTTTTAGTCATTCTCAAAATGAATGACACATTTTTTTATTTGTTAACAATTTAAATTTAAACTTTACATTTTATGTTTCTTTATTTAACGATATAATTTATAACTATAATAACATCTTTGATATATTTTATATAATAAAATTTAATTTAATTTATTTATTTTTTAAATTTTGTGTTCAGTCAAACTAAATTATATAAATTTAAAGGGGAAATATCAAGTAAAGGTGTCTAACGGGCCGAACCGGTCCGGACCGGTAGCCCCTTACCGGGTTTAACCGGTTCTGGTTCACCGGACTACCGGACCAACCGGTCCGGTTCATTACCGATTGAGTCGATGCGGTCAAGTGCGAGCAGTCCGTTTTTAAAAAAAATATTTCTAGTATTTATTTTCTATAATATAAACTAAATTCAATTTAAATATGTAATATAATAATATAATATATAATATATAATTTAGTTTTATATATTAAAATTGAAACTTTAAAGTTAACTTTCTATTTTATAGTTTATAACTTTATACTTTATCTTTATTTTATAGTTTACTTTATACAGTTTATACTTTATAGTACTGTTATAGTTATACACTTATACAGTTATACTTTATAACTTTATATTGTAATTATACTTTTATTAATTTATTAGATTAGTAGATATAAGTTAACAAATAAGTAATAACAGATTAACAACTAAATAGATAGTAAAATTAAAATTAATGATAAGATGTAAACTTTTGAACTTTCATAATGTTAATAAGAGTACATAATGAAGTAATAATAATTTTATTTACATATTATGCATCCTTCTTGCAAGTTCTTCGTAATCTATAGGTTGATTGAATTGGTTATGCTCCATAGCCTCTAAATCTGGAGTATTAATTCCAGTCCTGCCTTCCAAAATATTGCCTATTTCTTCATCTGCCGGAGAATTAACGTCTCCACATCCTTGATTTCTTCTCTCTGATCTGATCCAATCTCTTTAGCAGACTAACACTTCTAATGTGCTTCCACCCAATGAGTGACGTGTGTCTCCTATTTGATCTCGTGCTTGGCTAAATACACTTTCAGAAGCCACTGTTGAGATCGACACATTAAGAACATCTCAGGTCATCGCTGCAAGTACCTGTAATTGCCTTTTGTTATCCTGCCACCATTGTAAAGGGTCAAAACTTTTCTTCGGCTCCGCTGGCTTTTGCAAATAAAATTGCATCTCATCGCAAGATCGACTTGTGCTTGCTTGTATTGTAAAAGTGCTCCATACGTCTAAAGATTTTTCTTCATCGTCATCAGCATTAAATCCTGAAGGTGTAGACACAGAAGCAGAACTAGAAGGAATATTAGTAGCAGAGTTGTTGTTATCATGTAATGTAGCATAATATTCATATAATGTAGTTAAATTAGTATCAAGTGTACTTATGCAATCAAATGAAGATGGAGTTTCTGTTTCACCTACTTCCATATAAGTATATAAACTAAATATTAAATTATGACAATCTACTTTTTTAATAGAAGGATTTAAGACTGCACCAATACAATAAATATCAGGAATATGGAAAAAATATTTTTTAAACTTTTCAAACATAAGTGTAACTGCATCTTTATATTTCACATTTGATTTTAAACCATAAAGTAAATATGAAATTTCAGCTATATGAGCTAAAGCATTACAAAATGTTGGGTAATAAGATCCTGAAAATTCAACAGTGGCAGTGTAAAATTTACGTAAAAAATTTAAAAGTTCACCAATTGATTTCCAATGTTCGTCGGTTAACATATACATCACGTTCTTACAATGCGCATTTGCAACATGTGTTATGGGGTCTTTATACTTATAACATTCTTTTAAAAATAAATAAGTATAACTTCACCGTGTAATAATCTCTTCTGGCATGAATTTAGGTCTCAAATTAAATTGTTTACATTTTTCTTTAAATTCTATAATTTTATTTTTCCTATTATTACCCTGAATAACTCCAACAACTCTTTTGACAAGTTTTATTTGAGGTGAAAATAAATCAAGACCACTTTTAACAATTAAATTATAAATATGACAAAAACAACGAACATAAAATAATGAGGAAGTGGTGGGTGTAGCTCCGCTTTAAAAGATCTACAACAACAGTATTATTAGATGCATTATCGAATGATACACAAAATATTTTATTATAAAGATTATATTTTTGGGCATAAGAATAAATAGTTTCGCTTATATATTTTCAAGTATGAATTTGATCCTCGTCATACGCAAAAGCAATAATACGTTTTTCCATTCTAAAATTTTCATCAATCCAATGACAAGTAATTGTTAAATAATCATAACCGTTTAATGTATGTCCAATGTCTGAAGTAAAACTAACTAGGCATGGAAGGTTAGCAAACAAATATTGCAAACAAATAACATAATCATTATGAAGTCTAAAAATATCGGATCTAGTAGTACTACAAGGAACACCTTTAAAAAAAGGATTATATACTCTTTGAATATATGTAATTAAATATGAAGAAGAAGCAAAAGAAAAACAACCTCCGACAATCATTTTTGATAATTCAATGTGATCCTTTTTTGGATTGTACTTAGCCACCCCCTAGTTAATGGATTAAGTTGTTGTTGACCGGGTTCTAAATCAGAGACAGCATTCCATTGTGTCGTATGATCGTGTTTTATATGTCTACCTATAGTGTCCGCCCTCCCCGTCACCACCCCCTGTCTTATGTTTATAAGTTCTCCCACAAATATTACATCTAACTCTATCAGTACCCACAACTTTATCATAAAAGAGCCACACTTTACTCCTTTTTTTTCTTGCTACTGGTTCTGGTAAAGGAGGTCTACGACTACGACTACCACTAGCAGTACCAACATTGACAGAAGGAACACTAGTAGGTGTAGGAGGTTCTTGTTCTTCAAGTTCAACAATATTATCTAATTGAACGTTATCATATTCATTATCTTCTATTCCAAAATCTTCTTGCATTTGATCATAATCTATATTTTGATTAGATGATGAAGAACCTACATATTTTTTACCCCTTGAACTAGATTTACGGCGCAGTCCCGACGCAATTCCCCTTAGTAAAGACATTATAAAATATTTAAATAATCAACAAATAAATATGACAATTTAATAAAATAATTAGAGAATGAAACGAGTGTACCAAACTTCGGGATTCAGAATTCAATTGAAACTCGAAGCTCGAAGTCTTGCGTCTTGCTACTTTGAATTTGAAAACTAATAATAATAATAACTTGAAAATTGATAATAAAGATGATTAAGAGAGTATGAGAATAAGATAATTGAGAGAAATATTGTGTGATAAAAATGAAAAAAATGTAGAGAATTTATAGATTTTTTAAAGGGTAAAAATGTAATTAAAAAAAATAATAAACAAAACAAAAAAAAATTAAAAAAACAGCCAAACGGTCGAAATGACCGTTGGCACACCCCCCCTCCCAACGGTAACAATACCGTTTGGGCACTGTTTGCATTTATTTTTTTAGTTACTGTCAGTCCGGACACATTAGCGATAAGAGGCAGGTTTTCGTTCTGGATCTAACCGGTCCGGGCCTTATCGAATTTTTCCTAACCCGTGCGGGTTGGGGGTGGGGGCCAATCCAACCTCCAACCCGGTATTTCCTTACCGGTCCGGGCCGATCCGGATTTTCTACCGGGTCAACCCGGATCGGTAGACAGGTATAATATCAAGTATCGTCAATAGAATAGAACATGGATCAGTTACCTAGGAAAGAATGGGCTTATCGCTTTTTTGAATCCACCCAATAGGAAAACGAATCAAATTGAGGATAGACATATTTCTATTTTTTTTTTGTATATTTCTAATGTTAGCTATTTCCATATTATTGGATCTTACACTTGGTTAAACTTTATTGATTTATTTTTTGTAAATCTACTAAGTTTGACTTAAAATGTATATATTTATAGCTTATTTGGATGAGTATTTATAGTTAGGATTCTTAATTTATGATTTTGACTTATTTTTATTATTTTAACTTAAAAAAAGTGCCTAAAAGAACTATTATTTTATTCAAACACTATAAAAGTGCATAAAAACTATGCCGACTTAAAAACACTCAAAATAAACCAATCCAACGGCTCGTCATTATTGCCTCAAATTTTCATACTTTTATCGTCATTTGAGTACAAATTATACTACATTGGGTTAAATTGTACATCTTTAATTTGTAGATACACTGAAAATGGAATTTAACTAAAGCAGAAATTAAATGGAGAATATAGTTCATCCAATCATCACTTAATGATCCGCAATCATTAAGCAATGATTGGATGAAGTAAATATTTTCAAGAGTGACAAAAGTGAAGCAGCCAAAGTTATTGCTGAAGATGTAACAACGCGGAACAGCAATTGGAAGGAATTAAATCATGTGGACGCCAGGTTGAAGCTTCGCCCCGAGCCAGTGCAATGGCCTGGAATATTTTTAGCAGCTGCACGTTGTATGGAGGCCTCGCACAGGCATAACGTCATGGGCTGAAATTTTTCCAACTTGATTTTGAATTGATGTAAACGTATTCTATACCTATAATAGTCCTTAAACATGGGGAATTCAACCTAAGGAGGGACGGAGAGACAACACCTTTGGAGGCAAAAATATGCTGGGAGCAAGGTGAAAGATTCGGCAACGATGGTTAGGGTTAAACATGGGGAATTCAACCTAATGATGAATGTTTAACCCTAATTTATAACTTGGTGGTTGAACTCAAAATGCTTAGATGCCATATGAACATGGAAAGAATAACTACATATTATTAGTTAGATGCTATTTTTATTAATATTAATTTGATTTTATGAGGTACTTATATCTCAGTTGATACATATACAAGTATGAACTATGTTCTTGATGTAAATTCTTATTTAATAAATATAGGCTATATCATGTACATATATACCATGTGTATTAAAATTTATACATATTACGTAAAAATAAGAGAAAAGCCATTAATTTGCTCACTTTAAGAGGCATTGCCTCTAAGGGTACAACAACAACAACTCAAAACAAACTTTATTCTTGAATTTCTAATGAACTTACAATCTATAAACTACATTAAAATATAACATGATTACTTTATAAAAAATAATTCATATTGGCTTCTCTGGTGGCTGCTACATAGAACCAAGATAGTTGTCTAACTTCCTGTAGTTAGCGGGATTTTCTTTTGTGTGGTTATATGATTGGGTAAATATAGAACCTTAAGAACCTATTAAAATGAAGTGGCATTTTTAGCAAGATATAAACAAAAAGTTCAAGAAAGATCATACCGGAACATTAACTTTAGAGAACAATTTAACCCCTCTGTGAGCATCAATTAAAGCAACATCTTGAGGAGTAGAAACAATCAACCATCTTGCCACCACAGTTAAATGCTTTGTTGTTCAAATTTTTTCACCATGTTCATAAAGCACACCAAAATATTTTGGATTTTATCAGCAGTTGATACAAAATTGAGTGATCGTCTAATTTGAAGTAGTTGTATTTGAAAGCCTAGAAATATATCCACATGACAATATTTAAAATTTTATGAAGAGAATTTAAAGAAAAAGGAAAGATTGAAAAATATAAAGACTCTAATTAATTAATGTACACTATGACAAATTCTTTTAAATCCGTGATAAACTGAGCTTTGGAGTAACTGGTAAAGTTGATGTCATGTGACCAGGAGGTCATGGTTCAAGCCGTGGAAATAACCTCTTACAGAAATGTGTTGCGTACAATAGACCCTTGTGGTCCGACCCTTCCCCAGACCCCGCAAAATTTTCATCTTTCAGTGTTTTTGCAAAATTATGTAATACAATTTATGTTTATTCATTATTTTTGTTATTAATTAAGAAGCTTATCACGAGGGCAGCACGGTGCACTAAGCTTTGTTGGAAGATAACTTTACTATGTTGGGTCCCGGGCTATGGATAAGTAAGATTAAAATCGAAACAGCAAGAATAACTGAAACGGTTTCTGGATGTTGCCTCAACATTATGTGGCAACATCTGACAAAAACAGAATAAACCTTTAAAGAGTAATTGCAGCAGAAAAGTAAAAGACACAAAAGTTTATATTTTTAAGGGTATATATTAATATATCTCTTGATGGTCAATGACCAAAAGAATTGTATATATTATATACAATTACAAATGAATTTCTTTTTACAATTTTGCAATGAAAGAACGAAAAAAATTACAAAATAAAATAAAGTCGCAGATGACTTCGCCTAAGGTCTAAAAAGACAAATACAACATCTTTATGCATACTTGCTTATGTGTTTGTTATACTTTTTCAGATGTGTTACATGAGATGTCTGAGAGTGCTAAAATCTTCATTTCTTAATCAAATTTATTCAAGCCGTTTGCTCAATAGTTGTAATCTTTTTTCTTCAAATTGTTTAGTACTAATTTGTTGAGCTTCAAGGTCCCATGTATAAAGTACTGTTATTTATCTTCATAATTTGGCATTTGTTTGAGTCTCAAATTCCCAAATTTTGACATTACCGAGCTACAAGATATGGAGACAATCTTATATGTGATGAACTCTATAAGAAGTTAGGCCCTTGTAATTTTGTTTTTCTATGATGTGGATCTAGATCCGATCCGTGGACCCGGTGGATCTGGATTTGGATCTGATTTTTATGGATCCAATGGATCTGGATACATGTATGAAAAACAGATCTGGATCTAGTAGGATCCGGTCCAGATCCTATCCGTTGTCATCCCTATTTATAATATATCATTGATATCTCATTCTCAATGATCGTCAATCAAGGCTATTTTGAGAGTTACGTTCAATCATTAATATCTCAATTTATAAATAACAATGTAAACTCAAGGGATGCACATTAATGAATAATCACAAGCAATCAAAATCATAATTCAATAATTGCAAATGCCAAATTATATTAATCTTATTAATAATATGAATGTGTTCGAGTACATTTGTCCCTAAAATGATTGTTTCTAGGACATACATACTTTCAATCTCCCACTTGGCCTAGAGCCAATCACTAACGTATCTAATATCCATGTTTTCAAAGTGACCATTATGCTTGATTAAGCTTAATGGTTTAATAAACGGGTCAGCTAAATTTTCATCTGTGGGAACGTAGTCCAATCATATTTCTTCAGTCTCCACCATCTCCTTGAGTATGTGGTATTTCCTTGGTACATGCTTGTTTCTGTTCGTTGATCTTGGTTCCTTAGTTTGGGCAATCGCACTAGTGTTGTCACAATAAATCGTTATTGGACAGTGACACTTGGAACAACCCCTAGTTCTTTTAAGAACTCAGATATCGCGACAGCTTCCTTACCAGCTTCCGATCCAGCAATGTACTCGGCTTCAGTTGTCGAATCAGCAGTTGTAGCTTGCTTGGAACTTTTCCAATTCACTATTCCACCATTTAAAATGAAGGCATATCCAGATTGGGATTTGAAGTCATCTAGATCTATCTGGAAGCTAGCATCAGTGTACCAGTAGCTACTACCTTTTCTTGCCCACCATAGACTAGGAAATATTCTTTAGTTCGTCTAAGATATTTAAGAATACTCTTGACTACTTTCCAGTGCTCTTCCCCAGAATTATGCTGGAATTTACAAATCATACGAAGTGCATAGGCCACATCTGGTCTCGTACAAGTCATGGTATACATGATTGATCCAATAACTGAAGCATGTGAGATCCTCTTCTTGCGTTCAAGTTCTGCAACAGTAGAAGGACTATCCTTAACTTGATGCCTTGACCCATATGAAGACTTTCTTTCTTAGAATTTTTCATAGAGAAACGTTTTAGCACTTTGTCTATGTATATGGATTGTGACAGCCCCAATAATCTATTAGGTCTATCTCTATAGATCCTAATTCCAAGAATGTAGCAGGTTTCACCTAAGTCCTTCATCATGAAGGTGTTGGATAACCATTCCTTGACTGACAGCATGAGAGTCTTGTTATCTCTCATTATTAATATGTCATCAACATATATAACAATGAAGACAATACTCTCATCTGTGCGTTTACTATAGATGCATGGATCTTCTTTGCTTCTAACAAAGTCAAACGATTTGACTGCTTTGTCAAAATAAATATTCCAACTCATTGAAGCTTGCTTAAGTCCATAAATGGACTTCTGTAATTTGCATACTGCTTTTGGTTGAGTCTTGGATGTAAAACCCTCTGGTTGTATCATATACACCTCCTCAATTAGATTACCATTGAGGAAGACAGTTTTAACATCCAATTGTCAAATATCATAATCATAGTATGCAGCTATTGCAAGCAAAATCCGAATGAACTTGATCTTTGCAACTGGTGAAAAAGTTTCATCATAATCGACCACAAACCGTTGATTATAACCTTTAGCCACCAATCTTGTCTTATAAGTTTATACCTTGTCATATGCATTAATCTTCTTCTTGAAGACCCATTTGCATCATATTGGTCTAACCCCTATTGGCAAATCAACCAAGTTCCACACTTGATTGATGTACATTGAGTCCATTTCGGATTTGATGGCTTCTTGTCATCTTTGTGAATCAATGTCTAACATAGCTTCGTTGTAGGTTGTAGGTTCATCGTCATCAGGAATATATATCTCATTGCGTGTTTCAACAAGGAGATTTAATCTTTCAGGCGGACGGTAAGTTCTAGTGATCCTACGGAATTGAATATTTTGTGTTTCAGTGTTTGTTGTATTCTGATTAAGAGGAGGTGTTTGTGTGTTAGAAAATCCACCACCTTGAGAGCTTTGAAGAATGTCATTTTCATGTCTTTCCTGAACGGGATGATGTGCAACTATTGTATCATCTTCAATTGGTTGTGTATGAGAGTCTTGCATTTCTACATTATCTCACAACACTCTCACTGGCTGAAGGGCGTACTCTAAGTACCCATTCTTCACCAAATACTCTCACTGAATCCTTGCCTAGGTCTTTTGACAAGGGTTCAACCTCTGTATTATCTGTATTATCTTGTGCTTCTTGAATTTCTTCAAATTCTATCTTATTGCAACTTTGTTCCTTCTAGACATAGTCTTCTTCAAGGAAAATTGTATTTCTGGAAACAATGACCTTATGTTCTCCAGGAAGATAGAAATAGTATCCCCTAGTTTCTTTTGGATACCCCACAAAATAATACTTCTCACTTTTGGATTCCAACTTGTCAGTAAGCAACTTCTTTACTTATGCAGGGCACCCCAGGGTCGCATGTGTTTAAGTGCTGGCTTCTTGTCGTTTCATATCTCATATGGTGTTTTCTCTACTGACTTTGAAGGAACTCTATTCAGAATATATATTGAGCTTTGTAATGCATATCCCCAAAGGTATGTCGGCAGAGCTGAGAAGCTCATCATGGATCTAAACATATCTATTAGGGTTCGATTTCTCCTTTCAGCAACACCATTCATTTGTGGCGTTCCGGGAGGTATCCATTGTGATTGGACTCCATGAAGCTTCAAGTAATCCAGAAATTCTTTACTTAAGTATCCACCTCTTCGATCTGATCGAAGGGTCTTGATACTTGTTTCAAGTTGCTTCTCCACTTCTAACTTGTACTCCTTGAATTTCTCAAAAGTTTCAGACTTGTGTTTCATAAGATACACATGCTCAAACCTAGGGGTGAACGGGTCCGGGTACCCTACTATTTTTGAACTACCCGGAACCTACCCTGTAAAAGACCGGTTCCTAAATTTACTACCCGGAACCTACCCGTATCAATCCTTACCCGGAACCTACCCGGACCCTGCGGTTCCCGGGTACCCTGTAACGGAAAACACATTCAAAAGTAATAGAAAGCTGTCAATAAAAAGTTGCAATTGACAATTTTTAAAGCCCAAAAATCAGTTTGTTACTTGGACAAAAAAATTGTTTCCATTTCCAGTTAAAACGTCCGAAACAGTTTCATTTTAAAACCAAAACAGTCCATTATTCCAGTTTCCAGATGTGAACAAAGGTTTTGAAAATCATTTGGCGATCTAAACTAAAACGATCTACGTATCGTTTGGCTATCCTATATTCAAACCATAATAAAGTTTCAATATTGAAACAATTTTTTTGTCCAAGTAACAAACTGATTGACAATATTATCCAGACTTTTTGTCATACTTTCATAGCCTCCTTATGGTGTCTCTGACTTCTGAAATGTATAGGGTGCACAACTAATACTGGGCCAATGGGCTTTGTTAAATTAAAGTGGATTGGGTTGATAAATTAAATGGACTGGTGTGTTTGATTGTTTGGGTATAAAATTAAGTGGACTATATAAATAATTTAAAGGAGGGGATTAATAGAATTAGGGTATCGGTTAGGTTAAATTGCCGATTTATATATTTTAGGAAGGCAGGACCCTATTTTATCGGTTCCTAATTTTACTACCCGGAACCTACCCGTTATTCTAATATATCTACCCGGAACCTATCCGTTAGTGTCGATTCCGGTCGGATATCTGGGTACCCTGTACCCGTGCTCACCCCTACTCAAACCTTGTGAAATCGTCTGTAAAGTGATGAAGTAAGGGAAGTCTCCTTTAGCTTGAGTCGAAAATGGCCCACATACATCGGTATAGACTAACTCAAGCATCTCTTTGGCACGCACTCCTTTCCCAGAAAGTGACTTGGTGGTCATCTTTCATCTCAAACAAGATTCACAATTACCATATCATTCTAAGTCAAATGGTTCTAAGTAGTCTAACTTCCTTAATCTTGTTATCATTGATTCATTGATGTGACCAAGTCTACAGTGCCATAAGTAAGTAGGGTTTCTTGGAGTAATTATTTTAGCTCGTTTATTTTGTATATTGAAAATTTCATGACTACAGTTTAGAACATATAATACATCCACAAGCGGTGCATTTCCACAGATAAAACCATTAAAAGATAGCATATAATTGTCATTCATAATAAATGAGGAAAAATCATCAACGTCTAACATTAGAACAAAAATAATATTCTGCGTTAACAGAGGAACAAAATAACAATTATTAAGTTCTAAACAAAAGCCAGAAGGTAAATCTAGTCTATAGGTTCCCAGCATTCAACATCCACTCGTGCTCCATTTCCAATGCGCAAATCCACTTCCGACGGTCCAACCCTTCTGCTATCAGTTAGCCCCTGCACATTATACAAATGTGTGAGCCATAAGCTGTATCTAATACCCAATAGTGAGAATTAGTTATAGACATATTTATTTCAATAATCCAACAGGGCCAGGAGTACCTGGTGTTGTCTCCCCTTGGAGCTGTGCAGTCCTTCTTCCAATGCCCCTTTCTCTTGCAGTTGAGGCAAACATCTGCAGCTATTTTCACCTTCTTTTGAACAACTCCTCAAGGTCTCAAAACTGTGGGTGTGGCGGCAACCGCCTTACCCTTCTTCTTTTGCATATTCTTACTCTTAGATTTGAATTTGCTAAATGAGCCCACCATGAGCACAACCTTACCTTTGGAGGTGGACGATTCGAATGTCCTAAACATATTGTGAAGCTCTTGGAGACTCGCCTTGATTCCATTCATGTTGAAATTTACAATAAAGTTCTCAAACGAACCAGGAAGCGAGTTCAAGATTAGGTTGACAGAAACATTCACGGACAACTTCGTTCCAATGGAAGCCAACCTCTCTATTAACCCAATCATCTTCAAATCATGTTGTGACACCTGACCCCCTTCGTTCAACTTATATTTGAAAATGTCTCTCAGCAGTTCATACTCCATTGTCTGAGACTATGAGTTATAGAGACTCTTCAAATGTTCTAGCATCTCGTTGGGCCTATGTTCTCATGCCGTCTTTGTAACTCTGGAGTCATAGAAGATAACATAACACATTGTGCCGCAATAGCATCATCAAGATATTTCTGATAGGCTGCCTTGTCAAACAAGACATACTCTTCAGAATCTTCAGCAGGGACTGTTGGGAATGCTTTATCTAACATATACTCAATCTTTTCCAATCGTGACACCAGACACAAATTTCTTAGTCAGTCAGGGAAGTTTGCTCCAGTCAACTTATTTGTTTCAATCAACATTTTAAGTGACAGATTCGACATTGTAAACTGAAGATAAAATAGACCTGAAAATTAACATCCTAATATATAATTTCTATTTGAACACATTCGTTAACTAATTAATCGTGACCTTTAGTTTAATTAGCTCCCACTATTTTAACATATCCTTTTACCTCATGAAAGAATACAGACTTATATCAAATATGGTCATAATGGGCCAAGATCCAGACTCATGTTGTCTCCGCGTTTGCTGATAACTTCAATAACATGATCTGGTAGGTCTCTAAACCAATTACAAATAATTTGCAACTCTTGGTTGACCGTATGTTCTAAACAAAACGATCTGCGTCCCTCGGCTTGTCTGACACTGAGACGCCAAGATAGTCTCGCAAGTCAACCCCGTTATGCGATTGCAATTATGCATCTAAGTAGGTTTTGCCTTCATAGAGCAAACACTGGGGTGTAAATACCCATGAAGGTTTATCACCTACTTCTACATTTAACATGCATCTATGAAAGAGTCCGAGTCCTCGTAGACTTAGAGCAAATGCTGGAGCATAAATACTCATCTCGCCGAAAAGGGATCAGATCACGAATCCTTTATTATCACCCACCAATATCAATAACACACATGTCGACCATCATTCATTCCCACTCGTTCTTCGTCGTGCACCATGTTCGCAATGAATCGATTTCTGCACTAGGCTTAGTTTGAGCTAGAACTGAATGACTTTCTCGATTTACCGTAGTTGATAATTTAAGGTGACTACAAAGGTCAATCGTTCAGTCAAGGTATGTCGAATTTCAAGTGACCTTATTTTAATTCAGATTAAAAATCAATTTTTCATTTAACCCATATTATTATGTCTTTCAATTGTTACGTAACCATTGAACCAACCTGAGCTATGATACCACTGTAGGGTTTTCTTGAGTCTAAAACATGTAAGTCAGGTACATCAGAAGTTTACAATTTATTTACTTACTTACCCCAACAAGTTCGTCTCTGGTATGACTACATTACTATTGAAACCTGTAAAGACATGAGATATACACTTACAATTGATATTCTTGGAGTCTTTACTAAGGGAGCGCACACGAGTATTCTTTCGACTGCAAGCCTAGCTGTGGTATATTCCTCTGTTAGAAAAGCTAGAAAATCTTGACAGAGGTTTGAGAGGATTTTATTTTCTGAACTCTGAGTTCAGAAAGTAAGAATTTAGTTATTAATTTCAGTAACCAAAATAATGGGGTTAAGTACTGAATATATAGGGGAGGTTAGGTTACAAATCAGATTAGGATTATGCTTAAAACCTAACCAAAAATCCGAGATCTGATGGGCCACTATCGCATGAGCGCCAGTTACGCCTCTCGGCCATACTTGGCACTTGTTTTAATATTTTCAGTACGTTTGATTTAATTAAATCCAAAATCTAATTTTGACTTAATTAAATAATTTCCATTAAATAGAAATTATCCCATAATTTATTATTGGTTTAAATATCTTGATTCTAAATCAAGTATTTTACATTCTCTCAATACACCCTTAGACCGAAAAGACAATCGACTTAGGGTGACCCTTTAGGCCTTCACACATCGACATTAATCAAATTAAGGTTCACACGAAACTCCTAGACTGCGTCATATGACGAACTCAATATGTGAAGTACGTTTACATGACTCCTGTAAACACAACTTTTATGTGAGATGATAAATTCCTTTCATTCGCGACACACTCGATCAAGTTTAGGATTTGTCATGTGTCTATCCAAATGACTTTATCACTCTATCTCATCTATATTAGTCGACAACCAGACCATATCCTAAATATGTCTTTTGCATTGGCCAATGGCTTGGTCGACCTAATATTACTGAGAAGCTGAGTGTTCTCTCTCGAATATTCAATCGAGGAATGAATTCTATTCTTGGCTCAACTACCACCTTGGTTTACATCGCAATGTACCCAACTCAAGTCATGTCTTATCCTATAAGGAATTTAAGCTTATGACAGAGTCAAAGTACATTACTCTGTAAATTAGGTGTGTATTGACCTCAAGTTAAAGGACCTCTATATCTCACATGCTGATAATACTCTAGACATTTATAACAAATAGTTTATCAGCAGGGTATATCAATACCCTCTAAGAGTATCTATGTGTCCATTACTAGTAATCATACTAGTAGTAAGTGAGACATACTACATTCTCTAAGAATGTGATGCAGACCATATATTGACTTATAATTAGAGATGACAACGGATCCAGGACCCGATCTGGATCCGGTGGATCCAAATCCATTTTATAGGATATGGATCTTTAAAATTTAGATCCGACGGATTCGGATCGGACCCGGATCCGTTTATGACGGATTGGATCTGGATATGAATCTTGTCTTTGAGATTCGTATCCGGTCCAGATCCAACCCGTGAATCCGTTTTTTATTAAATACATTATATACTTATACATCCATAAGACCTGATGATTATATTAATTTAGATTAGATTCCTTATGTTTGTATAGCAACATGTTAAATGTATAGTTTCTTTATTATAGTAATTCCAGTATGTTTGTCTGATTATATTAACTCAATTTTCCTTTTTAACCCGAGCGCTGACCGACTTAAAACATCCAAAAAAACTAATGAGTCTTCCCCGATTGCAGCAGATTACAATTTTGTCTTCTTTATTTCTATTTTTAATTTTATACATATGCATACTTGCTTATGTGTTTGTTATACTTTTTCAGATGTGTTACATGAGATGTCTGAGAGTGCTAAAATCTTCATTTCTTAATCAAATTTATTCAAGCCGTTTGCTTAATAGTTGTAATCTTTTTTCTTCAAATTGTTTAGTACTAATTTGTTGAGCTTCAAGGTCCCATGTATAAAGTACTGTTATTTATCTTCATAATTTGGCATTTGTTCGAGTCTCAAATTCCCAAATTTTGACATTACCGAGCTACAAGATATGGAGACAATCTTATATGTGATGAACTCTATAAGAAGTTAGGCCCTTGTAATTTTGTTTTTCTATGATGTGGATCTAGATCCGATCCGTGGACCCGGTGGATCTGGATTTGGATCTGATTTTTATGGATCCAATGGATCTGGATACATGTATGAAAAACAGATCTGGATCTAGTAGGATCCGGTCCAGATCCTATCCGTTGTCATCCCTACTTATAATATATCATTGATATCTCATTCTCAATGATCGTCAATCAAGGCTATTTTGAGAGTTACGTTCAATCATTAATATCTCAATTTATAAATAACAACGTAAACTCAAGGGATGCACATTAATGAATAATCACAAGCAATCAAAATCATAATTCAATAATTGCAAATGCCAAATTATATTAATCTTATTAATAATATGAATGTATTCGAGTACATTTGTTCCTAAAATGATTGTTTCTAGGACATACATACTTTCAATCTCCCACTTGGCCTAGAGCCAATCACCAATGTATCTAATACCCATATTTTCAAAGTGACCATTATGCTTGATTAAGCTTAATGGTTTAATAAACGGGTCAGCTGGATTTTCATCTATGGGAACGTAGTCCAATCATATTTCTTCAGTCTCCACTATCTTCCTGAGTATGTGGTATTTCCTTGGTACATGTTTGTTTCTGTTCGTTGATCTTGGTTCCTTAGTTTGGGCAATCGCACTAGTGTTGTCACAATAAATCGTTATTGGACAAGTGACACTTGGAACAACCCCTAGTTCTTTCAAGAACTGAGATATCGCGACATCTTCCTTATCAGCTTCCGATCCAGCAATGTACTCGGCTTCAGTTGTTGAATCAGCAGTTGTAGCTTGCTTGTAACTTTTCCAATTCACTATTCCACCATTTAAAATGAAGGCATAACCAGACTGAGACTTGAAGTCATCAAGATCTGTCTGGAAGCTAACATCAGTGTACCCAATAGCTACTAGCTTTATTTGTCCACTATAGACTAAGAAATATTCTTTAGTTCATCTAAGATACTTAAAAATATCACATATTGACTTATAATATATCATTGACATCTCATTCTCAATGATCATCAGTCAAAGCTATTTTGAGAGTTACGTTCTATCATTAATATCTCACTTTATAAATGACAACGTAAACTCAAGGGATGCACATTAATGAATAATCACAAGCAATCAAAATCATAATTTAATAATTACAAATGTCAAATTATATTAATCTTATTAATAATATAAATGTGTTAGAGCACATTTATTCCTAAAAGAATTGTTTCCAGGACGTTCATACTCTCACAAATCATGCAATTGAATGAATCAAAGCTTAACAAAATTCAAAATTGAACACTCATCCGTATCTACATATAATTATAAGACATTGCGCAACTCTGTCTTTACAACTATATGACAAATTGCACATTCAAATACAGAAGAGTTGAGAAAAATCAGTTGGAGAATTGAAAAAACCTGCTAACACAGGAAAGGCGAACAACATCGCGAGGAGTGAGATAAGTGAGTGTGTCGCATAGAATTTCGTCGGGAAGAATGCGGAGGTCTCCGAGAGCCGCCGCTCTCCGATCTGTTTGTTCGGTCGCATTTGCAATTGGGGGTTTTCTTCTACCTCCATTGAAAACGGTACAAATCATTTTTTTATGCGAATTTTGAAGAATGAAAGTGAACACCCAATTAATGGAGAATGAGATTGAGAAAATTAAATCTTTTCAAAAAACCTTTTTGATTAAATTTTATTTATTGAAAAGTAACTTCAAATACATTTTATAAAATTTGTTTCGTTGAACTCACAAAACATGCACAAAATTTCAATAACCAAAAAGAAAGAAACTAAACTATCAATAGTTTTTAGTTTTGCATAAATTTATATTCAGAAATACTTCCTTTTTCCTAAAAATTGTCCAAATACTAACGTCTATTTATACTCCAGACTGACAAATGTACAACTTATAGTAAACCCTGTGCGCACTCGAAAGAGTAGCGGCTGCGGGTTCCTTCGTAAAAAAAAAAAAAAAAAAAAAAGAAGAGGAAAATAAAGAAAAAGACAACCTTAACAGCAGTACTTTCGTTTGTGTTGAAACTAAAATTTTCACGTGTTCTCAATGAAAGCTGGATATCCCTCTTGCTTTAAGCACATATACGGTGCAAGGAAATGGAAAAGCAACAATAACAAATAAATAAGAAATTTGAAAATTAAACAAGTAAAAGATTTTACTGAGTCAATTGAAGTTTCAATCTTTCCTTAAGATAATATTGCTCCCGTACGTCCTTTCAATGGTTGTGTTAGCAATTTATCTCCCAAGATAAAACAGCAATCAAAGGGACTCAAGTGTTCGCCTGATAAAAAAGATCTTTGAGTGTATTAGATTGCTAGAGAGGAAGACAATATTCAGAGAATTGGTTAAGTGTCAATGTGTAGTGTGTTTTTGCAATTGTGCCAAAGGCATCAATTTATAGGTAGATGATTTGGTCTTCTAAATTCACCAAATGAATGGCCATCAATGTCAAGTAATGACCATTGATATTGAGGTTAATTCAGCCTAGTAATGGCTGAATTCAATAGCCAAATAATGAAGAGTAATAGCTCCAAAGTCAGCCCAAGAATCAGTTTCAATTCGTCCTTTCATTTACCAACGTGAAACCAACGTCATTTGGCCAATAACCGTTTATTATCTTACGTCTCAAACAATTCGTATACGTACCAATATATCTTCCATTTAAGGAAATTATGATCCTTGACACTATATGTCACACTTAAATTATGATCCATTTAAGGGATCTGCGATATTTTTCTTATATTTTATGTAATCAATGGAAATAACACCCGAGGTGATCTGTTGCCTAATGGACTCATGTCTCCGTCGAATATGACGAGACTTGCCGTTGTATATTGAACTTCGTGCTCTTCCTAAAGCCGACTGACTGTCGCAGTGGATCATTACAGAAGATACAGGTTTATCCCAACATGGGACACCCTCTTAGAAACCATGAAGTCATTCAACTTCTTTTCCCGCTTTGTCCAAAGTGATAAATTCTGACTCCATCATGGATCGGACAATAAGGGTTTGCCTAGAGGATTTTCAAGACACAACTCCACCTCAAATTGTAAAAACCATATACGCTGGTGGACTGGATGTCATCACTATCAGATATCCAATTTGCATCACTGTACCCCTCTAGTACATTTAGACATCTTATATCGTGTATCCCGATCTTTAGCGTGAGTTTCAGAAATCAATGTTTTCCAGTGATCAACAAGTCGTTTTCATAGAGGCATATCCTGACGAGATTCCTTTCATGTAAACACACTTGTTAGACCCGTTAATGGCGAAATTTTCCAATAGTATGGTACTATCTAATTTCTAGTGACATTGTTTTAAGGCTTGTTTCAGTTCGTACCACGTTGTGACAATCCGACAACTTTTGTGTCTTGTTTTGGAACCACATACCCCTTGGGTTGATCTATGTATATTTCTACTTCCAAATCATCATTTAGGAAGGCTATGTTGACATTCATTTGATGTATTTCAAGATCCAGTAAGTCGGCGATAATTATGAACATACATATGGATGTCTTAGATTTATATTTGTTTATATACCCATTGACATTGTTGGTTCTCAATCTTTGGTTTGTGGTGCTTAGATGCTTTAGAGGCTTCGTTTTTACTTTTAAGTAAGTAAAGGTAGAACAACCTTGTGCCATCATCTAAGCAAGTCACAAAGTACTTGTTCTCCTCTCTAGTTTGAGCGAACTTCAAGAAACATATGTTGATATATGTGTGAGTCCTAAAGGAGCGGTTTTCCTTTCGACGGATCTAGGGGGAGCTTTTGGAGATTATTTGCCTCTATGCCTACCTCACACTTACGTTGAGGAATTATGTTGATAGACGACAATGATTCCAACTTTACCAATTTCAGTATAAATTGATAGTTATCACATCTAATCTATGGTGCAATAAATTAGAAGATTCAAACATGTAAGGAAGACTTAGCTTTATTGATAATTAAGGAAAGATATTGCAAGTGCATTATTTGCCTAAAGAGGTTTTCACAGACGAAGCCTCTCTCTAAGTAGAAGGCATTTCAGGTTTAGCATTAACTTTAAAGAGGTCTTCACAGACGAAGCCCCTTCCTACAAAAGTTCTATTTTTCGTGATTACAAACTTGTTAGCCTCGAATACTAGCCTAAACTCAGCATTGACCAACACAGGACCGAAGATTAAATTTTTTCGAATTTCCGGGACATGCATCACTTCCTTTAGAATCAGTTCATTTCCGGACGTCATCTTGAGGACTACCTTTCCTACCCCCAGTACTTCAGAAGAAAAGTTGTTGCCCATGAACAACTTCTTATCTGTGACTGGTGTATATGTGGAGAAGACATCTTTGTTGGAACAGATGTGGCAGGTAGCACCCGTGTCTAGCAACCATTGTGTTGGATTCTCAACGAGGTTGGCCTCTAGCACAATGACTGAGAATTCTTCAATCATATCGTCTAAGAGTGTGTCTTCGACGACGTTTACTTTATCCTTTCATTTGGCATTATCATATTTTTTTCTTGCGGCAGTCTTTCGCCATATGACCAACTTTACCACAATAATTGCATGTTCCCTTAAACTTTTCAGTTGTGTGGGACTGGCCATCCTTCTGGAACTTCCATTTTTTGCTTGGGTTTCCTTTAACTTCCGTCAGATTTGCCTTAGCCTCGGCGGGTTGTTTCCCCTTTGACACGGCCTTCTTATTGTCTTCCTAAATTTAGAGTTTGACAATAAGCTCGTCTAGTGTCATCTCATTCGTCTTAAATTTCAAGTAATTCATAAACTCAGTCCACGATGGAGGTAGCTTCTCGATTAATTCCCCAACCAGGAATTGTTCGTTGGACTTCAATCCTTCCAAGTCTAGATGATGTATTATCATTTGAAATTCCTGGACTTGAGATGAAACACTTTTGTTGTCAACCATTTGAAATTTCAGAAATTTTCTAATGACAAACTTTTTAGCACCCACATCTTGAGTGTTGTATTTCTTTTGCAATTTGTCCCACAATTCCTTGGCTGTCCCGACGGTGCAATATACCGTGTACAAAGGATCGGACAAACTACTCAGAATGTAGTTCCTGCACATGAAATCACTATGTTTTCATGCATCACGAACCAACTTCATGTCGTCAACAACATGGATACCTTGGCCCCCTCCCGCCAAATCATTTGATTGAGGGTCCTTGTCTTCTCCAACTTGTGGAGGGTCTTCGGTTAGGAAATGTGACATTCCCATAACCGTCAGGAAAAATAGCATCTTTTGCTGCCATCTTTTGAAGTGTGCACCCATGAACTTCTCAGGACGTTCATGGTGAAAACCAACCGGAGTTGAAGCAGTGTTGCTTCCTTGAGTAGGAGCAAAGACGTTTGGAACGCCTTGAGCAGCAGTGTTAACACTTGTGGTGCCACGGACACTGGTGTTACCTTGAGTAGTAAGATTGACATTAGTAGTGCCAAAAACAGTGGAGTTGAAGGCATTGAAGTTGCCTTGAGTAGCGTTGATTTGATCTTATCCAGTCATGTTGTTGTTGAAAGAAACGAATATTATCTTAAGCTTGTTGGATATTAATATAAAATTACAAGGAAATGGGAAAGCAATAACAACAACAAATAAATAAGAAATCTGGAAATTAAACAAGTAAAAGGTCTTGCTGAGTCGATTGAAGTTTCAATATTTCCTTAAGATAATATTGTCCTCGTATGTCCTTACAACGATTGTTCACATGTATGTCCCAATATAAAATAAAAATCAAACAAGTGAGCAAATGGACTCAAGTGTTCGCTTGATAAGAAAGATCTTTGAGTGTATTAGATTGCTAGAGAGGAAGACAATTTTCAGAGAATTGGTTAAGTGTCAATGTGTAGTATGTATTTGCAATTGTGCCCAAGACATCAATTTATAGGAAGATGATTTGGTCTTCTCAATTCACCAAATGAATGACCATCAATGTCAAGTAATGACCATTGATATTGAGGTTATTTCTGCCTAGTAATGGCTGAATTCAATAGCCAAGTAATGGAGAGTAATAGCTCCAAAGTCAGTCCAAGAATCAATTTCAATTCTCTCACTTCGTTACTGAAAATCGTCGAGGCATCACGGTCCCTCGGGATGGCACCGCGGTGCCTAAATTCCAGTAAGTCACTGGAACTGAAATTGGAATTAGCACCGCGGTTCCAAGGTGGAGGCACCGTGGTGCCACCTAGCATCGCGGTTCTGTCCTTGTAGCACCGCGATACTTCCCAATTTTTTGAGGCAAATTTCATGATTCGTTTTCATCTCTTACACATTTCTTCCTTTCATTTACCAACGTGAAACCAACGTCATTTGGTCATAACAGTCTATTATCTTACGTCTCAAACAATTCGTATACGTACAAATATCTCTTCCATTTAATAAAATTATGTCATTGGCACTTTATGTCATGTGTGAGGAAATAACGTTTCCTACGTGCGGGGCCCCAATTGTTCGATTCGTAATTAAATAGGATTAACTTTATTTCACGTTTAATAAATATTTTCAACAAAACCTATCACGTAAATGGCGTGCTCTTCTATAAATGATGACATATTTTTCACATCCTTATTTATACTATTCTATCTGTCTCAAATTACTTATTGTGTAATAGTTGTCTCAAAGTATTTGTCATTTTTAAGTTAAATACATAATTAATTATTTTTTCTCAATTGTACTATTTGTTATTAATGAAGATGACACATAAATAAAATAAACATTTAATAGTGCGAGATTATAAATTAGATATAAATAAAGGTATCGTAAATTAAACTTCTCTCCTAATTAATATTTCTTAAAGGTATAAACAAAAGAAAAATTGAGACAAAGTCATTTTGTATTGATACTATAAGACATCTTACTCCTAATTTAATGAACTTTTTGTTGTAAACCCGCCTTGGCGCCTTGCCCAGCCGGCAGCACGGCGCTGAAACCCTGGAACCTCAAGACTTACGGCGCGCAGCCCCGCTTCCAGCGCAGCGCAGCCGTGGCTCTATCCGAATTTTTCCCGCTTGTGCGCAAGACCGAACTTGTAACTTCCATAACTTTCTACTCCGATGTCCTATCGACGAACGGTTGGTTGCGTTGGAAACTAAACTCAACGAACTACACACTAGGCCTTAGAAACACCTACAAACTCTCAAGGTAACTGGACATACACCAACTCAAATTTGACTAAAAACCCGTCTGAAACAATCCGTCAACCTATCTTTCGAAAATTTTAAGTCTTACTCCCTTTCGTACGCTCTCATACGCATGACCTGAACTACGGGGTGTAACATCCCACTAGGTAAATTTTCCAACAATCCCCTCTTGAAAGAGGTGTTGGTGCACGCGGAGTGCCAACCATTAGCAATCTAGTAGCGGAAGTGTATTGCATCGGAATAGATAGCACGCAGCTTTGAACCTTTCCTAGTCAACTACCATCAAACATATGTACTGAGCGGTGAACGTGATGTCTTGAACCGTCAGTGTTTAGTATATGTCAAGACAACGATAGAGACACAAACAACAGTCCAATCTCTCATTTCTTCAAATCGTTCTGTCCGTCGTGGGCCGTGGATAGCTTCTTGGATTCTTAAGTGCGTTCATTTGAGGCGGCCACACCTCGCACTTAAATAGGTGATCTCCTACAAGGTACCCTGCAGTACCTCACCACACTAGTGTTAGGAATCATTAAAAGTATCCTCATCTTAACCTCGATTCTCGAGTGTTATGGTAAGACCCCGACACTTAACCTCTACCCACAATGCAGGTAGCACTTTAATGTCTATCGCGGGAATGCTTTGGATTAGTGTTTACATAAGGAACCAATATCTGAAGTGCTCTTGATTTTCTATAAGCGCTCAACTGGACCTTTACAGCTTAGTTTTCCCATTGAACCAAATTCTTGGGATCTCCAGTCAGTATGGATGGGTTACCACCATATCGGTCCTTAGTGATTGGGTTTTAAGCACATTCCCCTAGACAGACAGAACTCGTGATCTTTGGGTATTTCTTTAGTTTAAAAGATTTGTGATATCCTTTGATTTGTAATCAAGGAGGTGTTACCCGTGATGATCAACTACCAAACGGTCTTATGTCTCTGACGAATATGTCGAGACGCCGTCATCCGTGCCCTTCCAGAAGATGATTGGCTTGCCACAGTGTATAACTGTCGAAGGCACAGGTTCCTCCCGATAAGGGACTTCCTCTAAGTTGTGGTGAAGTTACTCAACTTCTTTTCACGCTTTGTATAAAGCGGAAGACTCTTATTTCCTCACGAATCGGCTGATGCAAGTTTTAGAGGATTTATAAGATACACCATACATATTCTCTTTGTGGCTATGGCGTTCTTCATATCCGATGTCCAGTTTGCACCGCTGTGTTCTCCCAGAACGACCGGACATCTGGAATACCTTAATCAATAGATTAGAGAACATATCAGATATCGTCATATCTGTCTTAGTGACATCCACTGATTGTTTCCAACATCACGAGTAAACCTGGTTCAACTGGTTGATTCGGCAAGCAATATCAGGTAGAGTGTAGTTGTACTCTGAACTATCTGAGACTTGTGCATATCGCTCCTGGCATATGGGTGCACAATGATTCTAGTCAGTTCATGAATTCTATCCATTGGTGACTTCAACGAGACTGTCAAAACTCCTCATAGATGAGTTTGTAATTAGACCAGTCCGTTAGATGTCTTAGAAGTTCCATTTCCAAGATGTCATATGTAATACCCATATTATGAAATATTGTTTCAACATCCCCTGTGATCAACATGTCGTCTACGTACAGGCATATCATGAACGGGTCAAAATTACTGTTATACCCCGTGGTTCGGGTCGTGCGTGTGAGGCCGTGCGAGAAATTAGAGAAACACGTTCAGGGGCCTCATCCATGGCCCGGAGGCGAGGCGCGGCGCCAGCGGTGAAGTGCGGTGGCTGAAGTTCCAGCGCATGGCCGGGAAGCAGGCATGGCGAAGATCCGAGGTCCGAGGAGTTGCGCGCGCCATGACGCCGGGAAGCGGCGGCGGAAAAACTTAGGAAAAGTCGATTTTTATTTTGAAAGGGCACGAGTGGGGACAAGTGTCCTCCCATCCGATTTTAGAACGCATGCAATATAATTGACGAGGCTTGGTCACTTTTCCATGTTTCATCTTTACTCTCTCTCTCTCTCTCTCTCTCCAAAGCTTGAGCTCCCCTTCTCTAAAACCTCGAAGTGTTCTAGCCTAAGAAAATCTGAAAAGTTAAAGGCAAGAAGGAAGCTTGTGACTAGCTTAGAAGTCTTGTGTGGTGGTGTTCTTGGAGAAAAGGCTATGAGTGTTGGAATAAGTTTGGCTAAAACTTAAGGTAACATTTCTTCTCTTGTAGTTGGTATTGGGTGTTGCATGTCTAATAGGAAGAACTTGTAGTTGGAAAAAATGCACTTAGAGTAGTTGCATGTAAGAAATGGGGTGTGATTATGAAAGAATTGGTTAGGGGGATTTTATGAGCATGATGTTGCCTAAATACTACATTAGACTTGTTGGGTTAGTTGTTGTAACTTGTGGGGCTGAATTTTTACACACCAAAGTTTAGGTGTGTAATCCCCTTGGTGTTGGTTGGTTGTTGAGCCTTAAACATGACATTTGAGCGTTAAAAATCGACCTTGGAAAAGGTGGCAATGTATGTAGAAACAAAGGAAACGGCCAATTTTCCGTAGGAAATTGGTGACTTTAACTTGGAAAAATTCTGCATTGTAATTAGAGCTTGATAAGCGTATTGTGGTCATTTTAGGTTGACATACTACGTGCGATAAATTGGACTTAGCTTGTGGATTGACCGAAGAGGTATGTGGAGCTTTCCTATCTCTTGAGCATGATTAGTTGTACCTATGTAGTACGGTGAGCGTCTGAGATTTGGAAATCTTCGTTTGTTATAAGTATTTGATACTTGCCGTTTTAAAGAAAAGTATAAAAATCCCTTGGACTTAAGGGAATGTGTTTTACTATTGTTTAACTCTAATATAACGGCTTTATGGGGAGTTGGTTATATTAGTTTGTGAAAGTTTAATGGAGAAAGGTTTTGATGATTTGAACTTGTGGAAGGAAAATGGTTTTAAGGCATGAATTGCCTAAGGTTTTACAAGAAATGAAGTCACTTAATTTAGAAGCTTGAGATAGTTTTAAAAGGAAATGTGACTTGCTTTGAAAAGAAATCGTAACTTGATACTATGGTGATTAGTATCTTGGAATTTTTGTATAAAAGAGTTATTTTTTAAAAGGTTAAGTACATGATACTTGGGTTAAATTCAGGATTTTTATTAAAAGACATGATCGTGCCTTAGGTATACTAAAATGAGAGGATGTATTAGTACTATTAATAAGAAGTTAGGTGATTCTTAACTTGCTTAAGTTATGATAGGCCGGTAGTGCTTATGTTGTGATGTGATAGGCCGGTAGTGCTTATGTTATGTGTATTAGCCGGATGAGCTATGTTATATATATTTATATTGTTACGGGTAAACCCCGGGTTATTATTTATGCCATGGATTTGCTACCCATGATGCGAGTGCGGCGCTTGTACTCATGCGGATCTGGACAATAGGATCCATGCGGGTGAAATAGTCTCATGCGAGTACGCGATGGTACTCATGCGGATCCACATGATCCATGCGGGTGAAATAGTCCCATGCGGGTGAAATAGTCCTATGACGAGGCGGATGACCTCATGCGGGTCCACAGGACCTATGCGGGTGAAATAGTCCCAGGAGTAGGATTGCTTAATGATACTACGGGCGAGGTACCCTGTTTTGGATCATGAGCCTCCTATTTTTATGCTATAAAATGTATACTTGTTACTCTCATTATTAGTAAGGCACAGTGCAACATAATTTGGTTTTATCTATAACTTCAGTGTATTTTGGACTTATGATATTACTACAGTATTTTCCAGTTTTACATACTTGGTACGTTGTGTCGACCCCGCCTGGAATTTGCGTTCAATCTGCAGTAAGGAAGCGGTGGTAGATCCTCATTCCTAGGATCTTGTACTCGAGTGTCGGGAGCTCCATTCGCCGGGCTCGACTTTTGGTATGGTTCTCCTGAGTCGTTGATATTTTGTACATTCAGGGCATGGCGGGGCCTGTCCCGTCATAGTGTTATTCATTCTTAGAGGCCTGTAGTCTTGTCAGAACTTGGTTCGTTAAGGATGTAACTGTTTGGTTTATGTACTTTTGGGTTAGCCATTTTGGGCTAGACTATTCTATATCTTAATGGTTGTTTATCTTGAGTTTACATTCCGCTGGTTTTCTCTGATGTTGTGTCACTAGGGTGCCCGGGTTAAGGCACCGGTCACGGGTCCGGGTTCGGGTCGTGACAAATACCTTTCATGTAGGCACAATTATCACATGCATTAATGGAGAAACCATTCGATAGTACTATCAAAGTTTTCGTACCATTGCTTCGGAGCCTGTTTCAGCCCGTATAGAGATTGGATAAGTCGACAAACTTTTTTCCCATTCCTGGAACCACATACCCCTCGAGTTGTTCAGTATTACTTTCTTCTTCCACTTTTGGACTTTTGGTTTTCCAACTGTTGGCTTTCTAGCGTCAGAGTAAATATTTCTTTAGTCTGATTCATTGTTTCTATTTTATCTGAAACTTGCAGGACCAAAATGTAAATATTTCAGGGACTGTAAGGAAGTTCAGAAAAGAGCCCAACAGTTCTACAAACCAACTCTCCGATTAGGAAGGTTGTCTCTACATCCATGTCACGCAATGCCGTGGTGACCCTGGAGGTTAAGCTACTCACATAGGAGGCTCTATTTGAGTATCCACTTTTACAACCTAAGAGTTCATTTCCCGGAGGAAGGTCAACCATTAATATGGTTCTATAAGATGGATTCCATTATTTTCCTTTCCAGAGTTGTGCTTCTGGAATAGACAGGTTCTTAACCAAATAGGTTAGAAGACCTAGGCTAAGTTCATCCACCTCTTTGCTCCGTATCGTTTCAACCTCTAGAGCTCCGAGTTCTATAGATCTGGAACACTCATTCCGGATTATCAGGCCCTCACGGGTTCTTGTTAACCTCGAGCAAGTACGTCTTTTCCCTTCTCAAGGGAAGATACCTTCAAAGAATTCAGAATTCTTTGACACCAAGAGGCGATAATCACTCCTGTTATTTGCAGATCCGATGGATATGCAATCTACAGTCTTAGATCCAACTTGACCAGTTTTCAACCTTTAGTCAGTTTTGAACGTGACTCTTCAATTTCAATATGAACGTGTCTCTTCACTTGCAATGGGAACGTACTTCTTCACTTACAATGTGAATGTGCCTATTCACTTGTAGTGGGAACATGCCTCTTTAATTTCATGACTCTTCACTTGTAATGTGAATGTGATTCTTCACTTGTAGTGGGAACAAGACTCTTCATTTAAAGTGTGAACGTGACTCTTCATTTGCGGTGTGAACGAGACTCTTCAGTTGCAGTGTGAACGAGACTCTTTACTTGCAGTGTGAATTAGACTCTTCACTTGTAATGTGAACGTGACTCTTCACATGTAGTGTGAACGAGACTCTTCACTTGTAATGTAATCTCCATCTAGTTTGTACAACTATGTATCAACCACGTAAAAGAGAGGTTCTTCTTCCGCTTATTCCATTTGACAAAATAAAAAGTGATTTTGCCTCTTCAACTACCTCACATTTATTCTTAGGGTTTATGTCGACAGACGACAACAATCTTAACTTGATCAATTGTGTCTTGATCTTCTTGTCCGTAAATAGGACGCGATCGGAAGATGCTTCCGGTTAACGGAGAATTAGTACTCTAATATTTGGATGTGTAGTGGAGATTGAATGTTGGTTCAACTCACCAGAAGCCATCTCAAAAGTCACAAGACTCTTGGATCTCAAAACCGGAACTCTAGGTTTTCTGTCCACTATTTTTGGGTTTTAGCGTCGCGGCTCAGTCAGACTGGTGCTGCGGCTCCACACCGTCTGAGGCAGAACCGAGCTTCGGATGCCCCTCTAGACAGGGAGCACCGCGACCCTTAATTCAGGCGTCACGGTCCTTTCTCAGAATCAGCCCATTTTGGACGTTTTGCATGCCGATGTATTGGATCCTTTTTATCCACAACTTTGTTGTCAAGATCCGACTGTTCTATCCTTATCTTGCCCAACGATAGCCTTAGCTTTTCGATCATCTAAGATTTGATTGTTCTAGCCCACTTCAGTCGCCCATAGGTTTTGTATGACTGAGTGTCTATTTTGGCCCACCTTATCGGGTGTCCAATTCTATCCTATGAAGGATCTTCTGTCCGATGGTGTGACAGGTTCATTTCATACCATCCTATCAAATGAAGGATCTTCTGTCGGAAACGATGATAGGTGTAACTTGGTTTAATCTTCTTCCCCTTAAGATTGATGCCCAGATAATTTCTGGCGTTTGCTTAAAAAACCGTGTAAATTAAGAGTGGTAACAGTTTTCGCACAGTTAGTGGAAATCGATCCGTTTATGTGCGAACATACTTTACACACTTTCATAATCAAAAGAACGGATCTTTTGAATTTGTGTTATCTTTAATCGGGAAGCCGATGAGACTCAATATCTGATTTTTAAAGTAGAAAATACAAGTTTTAACGATAAATATTTCCATATTACTTTACACAGATATTGACTATACTAACTATGAATGGTAAGGAAATAGACTTAGCCTTTTAGAGATATGGACCCCTCTAGTCAGAATGAGTGTCCATCATCTCCTTACCGTAACTCGGATTCTGAGACTGATATAGGCCCTCTGCCACAAGGTATAATAGTATCTGCAGTCTTCTCCTCTTGTCCTAGTTGATATCCAAGTCCTCTTCTGGATGATTCTTCGCAGCTTGATTGTGAGCGGATTTTTGACCCGCATATGCACGACTATCAGCTGTGTCTTGAAGATCAGTAAAGTTCGATTCTTCGACGTAAGCAGATCTTGTACTGTCGTCAAATAGAGATCCAAAACTAGTGCCTGATTTGCAACCACCATTGTTGACATAGATAGTGTCTGAACTATCAACTGAACTGTCAACCAAACTGTCCTCAACTAGAAAGCCATTTCCATAACCAGAATCGGTCACTCCAAAGTTGACCGACATCTTTCGACTACTAATATAATTTTGTCTTAAATTGTTGTAAATAATGATGTTGTACGGAGAATAGTACAATATTGTTACAAGTATGGTCGAAAGGAAAGATAAAACTACAAACAACATGTATGATTGTAGTGGTTACAAGATAATGGAAATAGCAGATTTCTAGTCTTCGTCTTGAAGTCTGGTTCTTGATATCTTCGAATTCCACAAGTGATGTTGGACACATGTCTGAAACAAATCAACAAACCAATGAAAGTGTAGTGCAATGTTCGTCGAGTCGATTGTTTGACAATCTCTCTTTAAGACAAAATTACCCCCGTTTATTATGGCTTACGGTAGATGGGTAATAGTCTCCCAAGATAAAACGACAATACTCTCTCAAGCACAAGCCAAATACTTGAGAGTCCTTGTAGAAGAAACAAGAACAAGAGATTGCTAGGAATAGAAGAAAGGCTCTCAACTATTTTCAGATTTTGTATTGTCAATTGATGATGTAAAATCTGATTTTGAGACTCCTATTTATAGGTGAAAAGTTGTGGATCACAAGACATGTGAATGCCTTAAATGGGGTGCATAGATCTTGCCAAAATGCATCTTGATCTTACCAAAAGGCACCTTGATCATGCCAAGAGTTGGCTAATCCTTGGCCTTTCAATTCTGTCCATGAATCAGAAGATTCTGGACACTTTCCGATTCACTGTTCTGGAGGCACCGCGGCCCTAAATCAACAGAACCGAAAATTCGAGCTACTGGAAGGGAGGCACCTAGGTCCCTGCCAGAGGCACCGCGGTGCTTGGAGCACCACGACCCTTGGCCAGGTAGCACCGCGGTGTCTTCCTTTCTTGGCTCGGTGCCGCGGTCCTTTTTCTCGAGACCCCGCGGCTCTTTTCCATTTTTCGTATTTTGCACATTTCTTCTTTTCTTATACCGTCGTGGGAGATACATTAATATGGCCAATTAATCGTCCATCCTTACCTAACTTAAGAAAACTTTAACATGTGTACCAATATCTCTTTCACTACGTGAAATTTAGCTAGACGTTGTACGACGTATGCATGTGTGTGAAAAACGTATTCCCGACATGCAGGCCCCTCGTGTTCAAATCATTAAGGACGGGATAAACTCGATCTCACTAATTAAATTTTCCAACACTTTTTTGCCTTAACGTCGAATTGAATAGATATTCTAATGTAGTTGGATTAACTTCTCAACTTGTTCGAATATAAATGAATAAACATTATTGTTCCAAATAACTCACTTGAAATGTTATTAAAAGAAAAGTTTAATTTGCTCCTACATCCCAAATTGTTATTGGATCTTACATCAACCTAGGGGGACAAGTGCACAAATAGTCGATTTTGGTATCACTAGTTAAGTCACAGAAGTTATATATAAAAATCTGTAAGGTTAGCTGTCCAAAACCAACTTCAGATATATGCGATCACAGTTGCAAAACTTCGTGTATGAAGTTTGGCATCAATCTTCCGATATTTGCGCTTGAAGTTTTGACTTCTCAAGGCAAAATTTCCGATACTTTGTCTTAAGTTTATCTTGCAAAGAAACCAACTTCTAACATGCTTTGTTGAAATTTGACTTATTAAGCCCAATCTTTCAATAATCGCGTCTGAAGTTTTGGTGACAAATTTCATATATGTGTCACGTTCCGACTTTTCATAAGTTTTTTCTTAGGGCGTGATGACACTCGGGGTAATTATCACCTCTCAGGCGAACCATTAGCTTCTTTTCTTCCTAAATTAGACATGTATTTAAATGCGAAAATAATATATATAATAAGCAATTCAAAATTTACGAAGAACAATCTCATGTGGGGCATTCCCTGAGATAATAAAATTTAGTTCTTTAAACATACTTAGTCTAGAGTATCTTTCACCAAATCCGAAGTAATGGATTGGTGGTACGATGAGGCTGCGGGACGATCGCTAGCCCTGTTACTGAGATTTTCCTCTATCGTGCTTTCCTGAAATATGTTAAATAAAATAGTCAGTCTTACCATCCGGGGCTGAATGAGAATCTCACATTACAATCCAAAGTAACCTCACAATATTTTTAATTACAATCACATTAAAAAAAATAAGCATGTTGAAATAAACAGATTTCAATCTAGTTATTAAATAAGCCAACAAATATTCATGTGTAAAATCTTCTCTCCACTAGTCCTAGGAAATACTTAGTTTAATCAATACTCCTGCTTTATCCCATATAACATATTACATATTTGTTGCGGTATGTGCAACACGATCCAGTGCATTTATATATTTATTATGGTACGTGCAAACCGATCCAATGCATTTATATATGTTGCGATCCGTGTAACCCGATTCAATGCATTTATGTATTTGTTGCGGTCTGTGCAACCCGATCCAATGCACTTATATATTTGTTGCGGTCCTTGAAACCCAATCCAATGCATTTATATAATTATTGTGGTTCGTGCAACCCGATCCAATGCATTTATATTTTTTGTTGTTATATGTTATATGTTCAAAAGACTCAAACAATATTTCCTTCTTTCAACCTTGCGCCTTTTCCACTTGTAAGAGTTATCAGCATGCTCAAAGAGTGCTTTCCAGAAGATGGAGAAGAACTCTCGAACCGTATTTTTAAATAAGGTGTTTAATATGCCGAGTCGAAGGTAACACGGGGATCTTATCACCATACAAAATTACCCCTGAAAATACTTAGTGTAACTAGTACAAATTCAGGCAAGAAACAACCCCATGAAAATTGTCTCGCCTGAATTTTTATAAAAAGGACACAATCTTGAAACAGTCATAACTTCTTATCTGTAAGTCGGATTAGTTCCCGTAAAGTATCAAACTGTCTAGAACAGAGAAATCTAGAACTTGTATTCAGCACAAACTTTCATATTCTTTACCGATTTGTACAGTTTTTACGTTATACATTCTGCCCTTTCAGATTTCGGTTGATCCGAGGCAGAAACTTTAAACAGTGCTAAATCTCAAACCGTAAGTCGATTTTATCCCCGTAAAGTCTCAAACTGTCGAAGATAGAGTAATATATAACTTTTATTCATCACACACTTTCAGATTCTTTACCGATTTATACAGTTTTTACGTTATACATTCTGCTCTTTCATATTTCGGTCGATCCGAGGCAAAAACTTTAAACAGTTATAACTCTCAAACTGTACATCGGATTTATCCCCGTAAAATCTCAAACTGTCGAGGACAGACTAATCTATAACTTTTATTCAGCACAAACTTTCAGATTCTTTACCGATTTATACAGCTTTTACGTTATAATATGTATGCTTGAAGTTTCCACCATATATATTTAAAATCAAAAATATTTTTTCCTGAAATATGAACAATCAATTTTCATCCTTGTTAATATTTT
This sequence comes from Przewalskia tangutica, assembly GCA_029844215.1. Taxonomy (NCBI): domain Eukaryota; kingdom Viridiplantae; phylum Streptophyta; class Magnoliopsida; order Solanales; family Solanaceae; genus Przewalskia; species Przewalskia tangutica. Next base: position 89,026,030 of record CM056736.1, on the reverse strand, counting down.
CAAAAAAAATCAATATTCACTTGATTTAAGTTTCATTTTCATATTGGAAATTCAAAACCACGTCTCTCAAGTCTCAACTTACAACAATGATTTCGATCCCCTGCATAAACCTTTTTGGTTGGCGCATCGCGCGCTGCCAAGTGTGGTTTACATGGTGGCGTGGTTTGCGAGCTCTTTGCGTCGATCGGGGTTTCTGCGCTGTATTCGAAAGAGTAGCGGCTGCGGGTTCCTTCGTCAACAAAAAACTTACAACAATGATAATTTTAATACTGAAGATCCTCAACAGTATACAGATACATCGTTTCTAAAAGACAGCTGCACCTTAAATGCCGCTATGCAAATAAGCCGCCTGTGCAAAATTTTCCACCTAAGGTGTTGTCCACCAAACATGGTCTCTCTCACTTACTCATCTCGCTCACTATTCATGGACTTAGGGTCTTTTTTTTTTTTTTTTTTTTTAAATAATATCTTTTTTTTTAGAAATAGTTTTTCAGAAACCGTTTAGAGAATCGGGTGTTTGACTTATCCTATATTTCTAAAAATTAGTATATCTTTATAATTTAATAATTTAAAAAAAAATTATTTAATTGCAGCATTTAATAAAAAATAATATTATATTATACATACGAAATGTAACGACAATATGATAGTCAATGACTAAATATGTCCAAAAGTTGAATATATTACATATTTACACAACTAATAAACTAGAATATAGAAATATTATTACGACTAGCAACAAAAAAAATTGTGTGTCTAATGGGAAACTTGACATTATTGATAATACCCTCCATCTTTTTTCCACACACCAAATGTTCGCTGAACTACATTTCTCAATGAGATGGACAGAACAAACTAATACTTAAAATATGGGGAAAATAAACTCATATAAACTACATTCATTGTTTGTATATATGGCAAAGATATATATATATATATATGACAAAGAGAAAATCTATTTTTTTATACTGCTACAATCTGTTTTTAACAATTACGCCATAGTCCAAAACAATTTTTTTTGAAAAAAAAAGAACAGAAAACATATCGAGTAGTTATCAAAACCCCCATAAAGATTTAAACTCAATTGAATTAAGCTTTAAAACATATAACGTATCGACTAGTTATTGAAAACTCAGTGAATAATTAAATTCAGTTGAATTAAGTCTATAAACAAAATTTTAACAAAAAAAAACAGATAACATATCAACTAATTATAAAAACCCCAGTAAATAATTAAACTCAATTGAATAAAAAAAAAGTGAATAATTAAACCCAATTGAAATAAGTCTATAAAAATTAACATATCAACTAGTTATCAAAAACACAATAAATAATTAAATTCAATTGATTTTTTTTTTAAAGTGAATAATTAAACCAAATTGAAAAAAGTCGATCAACAATTTTTTTTTTAAAAATGTTTGGAGAATCACCAAATTGGTGTTTCTCATTCTCTTCCATTATAGAAACACTTTTTTTTAAAATGTTTCTACTTTTTTATAAGTATGTGTTTGGCCCAAAAAGTGTTTTTCAAGTTTAGAAACACTTGTAAAAGTTTGGCCAAACACATACTTAAGTGGTGTTTGGCCAAGCTTCTGGAAGTGTTTCTGTCTCAGAAACACTTCTTTGGCCAAACACTCTCTTTCTAGAAGTAGAAACACTTTTTTCAGAAGTCAAAAAGTGTTTCTAGATGGGAAGAAGCGGCTTAATTTGGTCTTCTGAAGAAAGCACTTTGCTCATTCATTGAATTTTTTTGGACCCATTTACCATTTTCTTTTCACAAAATTTCTTTTAATCTCATATAATATCCTCATATAAAATAGAAATTTGGAAATAGGGATATGGTGGGGGTAGAGCGGGGGGTAAGAAAAAAATTTATATATTTTTTTATAAAAATAACAAAAAAATATGAAATAGAAATTTGAGGATGGGGTGGGGGTCGAGGTAGGGCGAAGCGGGGGGAAGAAAAAAATTCATATTTTTTAATAGTCTTTTTTATAAAAGTAACAAAAATATGAAATAGAAATTTGAGGATGAGTAGGGCAATGGGGTGGGGTGGGGATAGGGTGTAGGGCGGGTAAAAAAAATCATAATTTTTAATAATTTTTTATAAAAGTAACAAAAAATATGAAATAGAAATTTGAGGAGGTTGTAGGGTAATGGGGTGGGGTAGGGCGGGGGTAAGAAAAAATTTCATATTTTCAATCATTTTTTATAAAAGTAATAAAAATATGGAAAAAAAATTTGAGGATGGGTGGGGTTGGGGTAGGGCGGGAGGGTAAGGGGGGAAAAAAATCATATTTTTTATAAAATTAAAAAAATATGACATAAAATTTTGAGGATGGGTGGGGGTAGGTGTGAGTAGAGCGGGGGTAGATTTGGACATATTTGAGTCATTGACTATCATATTGTCGTTACATTTCTTATGTACAATATAATATATATTTTTTATTAAATGTTGCAATTAAATAATTTTAAAAAAATTATTAAATTGTAAAGATATACTAATTTAGAAACATATGATAGAAAAAAATATTTTAAATAGTTTTAAATCTATTAAAAAGAATATTCTAGTAAATTTGCATAAATCTTTGGCCAAGCAGACTGTTTGTTTCTCGAAGCACTTATAATTATAGGTCAAACACCTAATCGATTCTCGAAGCAGTTTAACTACTTACGAAAGCGAAACACCTTTCCAGAAGCTTGGCCAAACAGACCCTTACTCCCCACCAAATAAATAAAACAGGATAAAATAGAAATCGTAGTTTAAAAAGCGGCTGCGTGAGGCGACACATTTTATTTAGTATGGGGTGAGACGTCAGCCTCGAGGCATGAGGCGTAATCTCCATGAATTTTTAAGTTTTAAATTTATAATGTAGTGAAATATTATAATAACATAAAAATTATAAAAAAGAAATTAATAGTTTAAAGTAATTAAATATATGACTAAAGAAACTCATAGAAAACAAAACTTCTAACGTAATTTTACATATATAAATAATGCAATGATATAAAAACTATTATGAGATGCAATCAACTCTAACATCTTTAACTTTCAAACAATAAGAGAATCACAATTTCATAGAATATATTACTATCATACTATGCAATGTACATCCTAGAAGAAAATAATCAATAAAGTTTTTCAGTATTATAACTAGAACATCACTTCTTCATGAATAAAATGAAATCATTTTTTAATAGCGAATTAATAAAATATAATAATTTTGAGACATAGGACAAAACATGAAGATAAGGTGAAGATGTAAAATTCGACGTTGTATTCTTGAAAGAAATATTAAATGATACATCCTCATAATGTTCTCAAATAGTAAATTTATAATACTATGACTTGTTATTTGAATTACTCTCAATCTTCTTATTTCTACAGATGGAAAAAAATATTAAAAATCATTCATTTATTAAAGAATTACGAGGGACGATAGTGTTAATTAAGAAATTTGACACATAATTTATGCAAGAACTGTTATGCAATCCCCGATCGTTGGGTTTTACACATGTTTAGGACGTACAATCAGAATGTAAGTCTCATGGAATTAACCCCACGTGTAAACCCCGAGACATTTTGCTAGTGGCCCGAACGAACCCGGAGGCAAATCCCAAAACTATCTTTTAAGTTTTAAATCACCGAATAGAGATGTGGGAATAATAGTAAACAGGTAAGGAATATGGGGAAAGAATTTATGTTTTACCTAGAAATACCTATATTTCAATAGACCATGTTTGTCTAAGTGGTAGGTGGCCGAAGTCCTTCAGAATATACTTACAGCATCTTCTCATTTGATATACCAATCCCAACAACCAAACCCACCCACCACCAACAAAAGAAGGGAAAAAAAAGGTCACTTCTTGTTGTTTTAATAAGATGAATAGATGATGCATATGCACCTGTAGAACAGGCAATTCAAGTTGATTGGTACTATACGCTCACTTCTCAAATAAATAAATTTAACAGACATATATAGAGTAACTTCCTTTGCTTTATTGCTTAGTCACACCAAACTCTCATTACATTAAAACACTCAGTATGCACTTAAGGCAAACATAACATATCCTCCAAATTGGTTTTAAGAAAATATAAATTTTCATACAATCATCATTCATAATATAAGTGTAGATAAAAAAGGCACTATTTGAACATTTCCAAATATCTATTGACCTAATACACTTTTTGATCCAAGCCTCCTTTTTCTCAAACGTTCAGCGATAATGAAAGAGAGCTCGAGGGATTGAGATGCATTGAGCCTAGGATCACAGTGGGTGTGGTAACGTGAGCTCAGATCATCGAAGGTAACAGTTTGTGATCCACCGATGCACTCTGTGACGTTTTGGCCTGTCATCTCAAGGTGAACTCCTCCTGGGTGGCTTCCTTCTTGCTCATGAACATCAAAGAATGCTTTTACTTCAGACTGTTACAAGAAGAAAGTCATGTGAGACGTGCTTTGTTGAATGATATAACGTATTCGCAACTGTAACAATGAAAGAGCTTCATTAAAAAGAACTACCAGAATTCTTGGGTCCCGATAATCAAACTCATCGAAAGGGACACACAACCACCAAACCTACTAAAGTAGTTGCATATATTATCTAAACCCACCACCAATATAAAATATATGTATTCTGTTGATAACAACTATTCTTCCTGTGAACTACTCATGTTCTCTACTGGTCTATTTAATGTAAAGATTATTAAATGACTACTAGTTTTTAGTGGTCATTTTCACTTTCTTAGTCCTAGTCTTGCCTTCTATGAACTACCCATTTTCTCACCATCTATGGTTGGAAGATCATATCATTCAGCTTCTCAAATGATGAGAGTGGTTCAAGAGAATGGACCAATTGAGTAACTCCCAAGATGCAAGAATCTAACATGTTATATAACTTATAATTTGATTTTCTGTGTGACCCTTTCAATGAATTATGAGAGGGCACGGTTTTATTGGATGCAATTATTGATCAGTGTAGATAAACTATGCAATTACTTTAAGAACTATTTTTCGAATTCAAATGTTGTCCAATATGAGTCACCTTGTTAACTATGATTATCATATCGAATTAACCAAAATGGATATTAGGATATGAGGAATTAAGGATGATTTCTCAACCTGGCAAGAGAACTTACCCTGATGGAATCGAAAGGTCGAGTCTTTAGACCGCAAGGAGCTTTGATGGTATTTCCATGCATAGGATCAGATACCCAAGTAACGATTTGCCCAGCTCTACGGACTGCTCTGATAAGATGAGGAAGCTTAACCCTCATGTTTTCTGCTCCCATTCTGGTAATTATCGTTATCCTCCCGGCTTTGTTTTGAGGGTTCAAAATCTCAATGAGCTTGACCAACGCACTTGGATCCATCTTGTCACTCACCTGCAACACAGTTTCATAAGCACCCAAAATTCAACATCAAAGAAAACGAAATTGAGCAAACTACAAAAGGCTTATAGTAAGCACTGCGGTCACCTTAATACCGAGGGGGTTGGCAATTCCTCTCAAGAACTCAACATGGGCACCATCCAACTGCCTGGTTCTCTCTCCAACCCAAAGCATATGGGCAGAACAATCATAGTAAAGGCCAGAAGTTGAATCCAACCGAGTAAGTGACTGTTCATAGGGCAAAAGTAAGCACTCATGAGATGTCCAGAACTCAGTGGTTTTCATAATAGGATGGTCCATTGTAAGCCCAGCTGCAGCCATGAAACCAAGGGCCTCATCCACCCTATTAGCTAGCTCACGATACCTACACCATGTCAAAAGTTACATTATTGCCCCACAAAACTAACCAGTCAACGATAACTATCTAAATTAGCAAATGGAGATCATTTATTACCTATCACCCTGCTCACTGTGCTCTGTGAAATCCAAGTTCCATTGAGTGACCCTCTGCATGGCAGCATATCCTCCAGTAGCGAAAGCCCTCAATAGATTCAAAGTAGCTGCAGATTGGCAATAGGCCCTGATCAGCCTCTGAGGATCAGGAGTCCTGGACTTGGCATCAAATGCATCTCCGTTCACATTGTCTCCCCTGTAACTCGGCAGCTTTACACCATTCTTCTCCTCAAAATTATCTGATCTTGGCTTTGCAAATTGCCCAGCCATTCTTCCAACCTATACCAAAGGATCTTGCTTAATACAGGCATAGTTGTCTATCACTTCAAAGCATGGAAATATAAATAAGCTAATGCTATAAACAGAGTATGATTATAACAGTCAATTCCAAGAATCCAAGTTAGATTTATTTCCAGCAGGATTTTTTTTATGACAAGGGAACCCGCAGCCGCTACCCTTCGGGTGTGCACATGTAAACCCCGCTTCTGTGCAATAGCACGCAAACCACACAGGAGAGATAACCCACTCTAGGCAAGCCCCGTGCAACTAGCAAGGCAAATCCCTGTTGTCGTAGTCAGGGGTTTCAAACCTGAGACCTCCATTATGAAAGCTCCATGCTCAACCAATTGAGCTACCCTTGCAGGTCCAGCAGGATTTTGAATTAGATATAAAAGCTAGTATACCATTCATTTTACCAATCCACACTTAATTTTAAGTAATCTAATAGCCTAAAAAGTAATAAAAGTTAGCTTTCAGGAGTAGGGACAAATCAAGCAAAATACTAAAACGACAAACAAACAAGAATCTTTTTGAAAGATTAGAATAACGTATCACATCCATGTGGGTTATATAGAAAACATAAATTTGAAAAGAACACACACACACACAAAAAAAAGACAAAACCGGTATAAGGGAAGAAAAGATCTAACCTTGATGACAGGAACCTGACCACCAAACATAAGAACAGCACCCATTTGAAGAAGGATTCTAAAAGTATCCCTAATATTATTCGCATTAAATTCCTTAAAACTCTCCGCACAATCTCCACCTTGCAGCAAGAACGCTCTCCCCATAGCAGCCTCACCAAGCCTCTCTTCAAGATGCCTAGCCTCACCAGCAAACACGATGGGAGGGAACTCCTCAATCGTCTTGAGAACAGATCCGAGCTCTTCTTGATTCGGGTATTCAGGTAGTTGAAGCGCCTTCTTGGATTTCCAGCTGTCGATAGCCCATTCTGTCTTCGTCACCTCCGGAACCGCCGTTACGGTGGAGGCCGGCGGAGATGTCTTGGAGGGCTTGTCGGAAACAATGGGTTTTTTGGAAGAGTCGGATGAATGAACGGCTGAGATGGGTTGAACGAATCTAACAGATGAGAAAGATGCATTCTTTTTTAGAGGAGAAGGTAAAAGGGGTTGATTTGAAATTAAAGATTTGTTGGGGAGAAGAGAGTTGGTAGTGCTACTACTTGAAAGAGCCATTGAATTTTTGTATAGTTTGTGAGAAATGTGAGTGTTTTTGGTACCTTTTGGGGTTGCTGTTGGAGAGAGATGGATGGGTACCTGAAGAAGAGGGAGAGATGGGAAGGGGTTTTATAATGAGGTTTTGGTGTATTGGGACAATTGGATTATTTGTTAGGTAAAGGGTATTTTAGGTATAACATATTTTACTTCATTTGAACTGGTAGAAAGTCATTTATGCACCTACTTAAGTTTTCCCTTTAATTTAATTTTGATTTCAAATAAAATTAAACTTATCTAGCTTTTGGCCATAGACTTGATTTTATCATGAGATTTGAAATCTAATTTATCTTTATGATCAGATTTTAAAAAAATATTTTTTAAATCAGTTTTTGGGAGAAATTTATAGTCACTATAGTTATAGAGCACGTAATTATATATATATAAAATCTAAATAAAAGTTATTGAATTTGTCTAAATCTTGTAACTAATAGTTTCCCTCCCCGAAGATATTTTGAGATTATCAAATAAGTACTTATTTTACAATCTGATTCAATTTTTGAATACTTATTTAGAGCAAGGAAAAGAGAAGAAAATTACATGATTAGAATCGAATATCGATGGGTTATTATTTGTTTGCTAGTGAAGAATTTTTGTTTGTCAAACAAAAAATATATAGTGTATACCTGAAAATTGGCATGACACGTGGCATGATTTATGTATGAAGTCGAAGGGAATAGCAACACTGTGCATCAGGTGTGAGGATACCCGTGGTGAGTCTGAGTGAAAGAGCAAGGTTGGGCGTGGACCGAATAAGTAACACTATGTAAGCGACCGAAGAAGCTTGATGCATGATTGTTTCGTATTTGGTGTCAGTCGTTACTCTTTGGTCATTAAGTGGTTATTATTATCATTTAATTGCATTAAATTAAAGAATGATTCTCGGGCATTAATGTCTTGTATATCATAGCTATCAAATGAGCCAACCCTTTATGTTGGAATGACATCTCATTCTCATTTCACTTACTTGCACGATTTCACTGTAATCTTAAACCGTACAAACTCTCAATATTGGCTCGAAGCAACCGGACCAAGCTCATTAACAAGTTTCTATCAAGATATTGTCAATTTCAGATTATTTCTTTTACTTGTCATTGTCATTTATTTATTGCTAATTATCTATTGCATTTAATTGCAAATTAATCTATGTATCCTTAAAATTACTGTACAAATTCAACTGTATTTTTGTTGGGATAAACAGTTTTGTGCCCATCGTGGGGCTATTGACGGATATCCCAAAAAGCACACGGAGTTGAAGTTAATTAATGGTAGTTGAAGGAAAGATAGACGATAATATCGGTGGCCCGAAGAGCTCAAAACGAGAGATGTTCAAATATCACTATGAATAATATCAAAGGGCATAACAGTACGAGAATTAGAAGCAACAAAATGCAACTTAACATATTTTCCAACAGAACAAGAGCGACAAACATGAGAACTACGAGGTCTAGTACACTCAATAAATTTATTTTGTTTAAGGAAAGCAAAAACAGGTGCTCTCAAATGACTCAAACGCTCGTGCCATAAAGAAAGAGCTAAAGCTACAAAAGTGGATCATAATTTGGCTTAATGTGTGATTGGATAAAGCTCACCCCGACTATCACACCTCATTAGACGCATCCACGTCGGAAAATTTTTCACGAAAAATTCAAAAGGATCAAATTCAACAGAAACCCAATTATCAGTGGTAAATTTTCTAACTGAAATCAAGATTTTAATTAATTTAGGTCAGTGAAGGACATTTTTCAAACTTAACGGTAGGTTCGGGGGAGACAAGTTTGTAGTACCATAACCACGAATTGGAATTGAATGGTCATTTCTGACAATTATACCACGATTATTGCTCATATTAAAATAGGACGATAGATTACCTTGTGGGGACGTTGTTGACACCCAATTTTGACCCTCCCGCCCAGTCATTAACTATAAAATTACACCAATTTTCAAATAATTTTTAAATAATAAAATGCAACGATAAAACATTAAATACAAGCATAAATAAGCAATTTAGTAATAGAACCACATCTTACGCAGAATATTAAGCACTTAGAGTCTCGCGCCCGCATTTATTAATCTTAAGCCCTGTCATAATTCTTAAATGATAATAAAATAAATAAATACATAAAATAAATAATTCGACAATGACGTCGTGTTAAATAGCATAGTCGCATTTATTAATACGCAAAGCAATTTCATAATTATTGTAGCGCCTAAAGTCATATTAAGATAATTTGATCTTAGCTTAAATAATAATAAAATACGCATAATAAATAAGTTTTAATAACAACATCGCATTATAAAAATTAAGCACTAATTAAATAGCACGCCCGTCTTTATTTTTTAATCTCAAACTTAGACTAACAAAGCACCTAAAATAATTTAATCACAATTTAGATTTCATTTATTTAGCACTAATTAATTAATAACACACTTAAACTCTACCTAAAACTAACACTTTAAACTAATACCCACAGAACGCAGCCCACGACCCAGCATAGGCCCAATACCCGCGGGCCCAACCCCTCTATTAGTCCCTTATACCGCCCATCAGCCCACATCCCCCATCAGCCTTTATCCCTTCCCCTCATCCTCTCCCTCACGCTAAAAAAAGAAAACCTAACGAAACCCTAAACCTAAAAAGCAATCGCCGCATCTCTACCGGTCACCTTTCTGTATATATATACACTAATTAACGAAACCCTAAACCTAAAATAATTTAATCACAATTTAAAAAACGGTCACCTTTCTGTATATATATAAAAACCCTAAACCCTACCAGAACCAACCTGCATCAGTAACCCCCATGGAGAGCTAGTCCATGGCAAAATAACATACCGGGAGTTTAACCCGCCGCATGGCCGCATGCCCCGGAATTCTTCATCGGTGTAGACATGTCCATGTAACGACAAGATAACCGACCCTCCACCGAGAGACGCGGTAACCTAAGGATACAACACTTGCACAATAGGGCTATCACAAGCAAACATAGGCAAGTTACTCACACTCAAGGTACTCTCATTTTATGCCAAAAATCCGGGGTTTAACCCCAAAGTACTACATACTTTAACTCTTTAAAAAGATCTATTTCTTTCACAAAAGTCACATGATACTAACACTCGTAGTATAAAAAATAGAGTAACTATTATTTTAAGTAAACCAAAACAATTTCCATACCTTCTTTTAAATAAGCCAAGACAATACCGTGCCTTCTTTTTAAACCAAATCGAGACAATACCATGCCTTCTTTTTAAACCAAATCAAGACAATACCATGCCTTCTTTTTAAACAAAAACACTTCTCCTTTTAAAGTCAAGTTACCATTTTAAATCCAATAATAAAACCATTTTTTTGTTTTCATAAAGTCGTTATAACACTTTATGTTTTAAACCAACCAAGGACAACTACTCTCATTTCCGAAATCAAGATAACTTATTCTTTTAAAGACCAAGTACTCATTACTCACGAATGAGGTTTCACAACTTTTTAACACAATTCAAGTTCTTAACATTTCATAACAAGTCACTTAACTTTAGAATCAAGTCAAGGACACAAAAGGAAAATCAAAACTCCTTTAACACACGTGCGTCTACCGCACTATATATATTTCACAAATATCATGCTCAAGAGAATATGAAGAATCACATACCTCTTCGGCTTAATCCACAAGCCAAGTCGAGTATGTTGCGCGTAGAATATCCACCTATAATAACCACAATACATATATCAACTTCTAGTTCTCTTCGTAGAATATTTTTAAGTACACAATTCCTTATTCTACGGAAAATTGGCGACACCTCCCCACACACACACACAAAAATACCCTTTTATACGAGGCTCGTTACGAGCCAACAACTCGAGGATTACACGCTCATGGGCGTGTACAAAGCGCCAGCGATGTCTTACATAAGTCTACTGTAAATACAGTTCAATGTAAATACAGTTCAATTCTTTTTAAACATCATTCCATATATCTTATACTCAATTCTAAACTACTACAATATGTAATCTCCAATTACAATAGAAGGACAAAGATCATTACCTCGATAAGCTCAAAATTATCCAAGATTTATAAGTCGATCCTGAGCAACGTTTAGCTCCTATTCCTTACGCTCCAATCCGATCCAAGCAACCCTTAGAAGTTTCTAAACAACTTCTCTTAACACTTCATCCAAGCTATGAAGATTTTCCTAGGGTTTCATTTTGCGACTATTGGAATAAAGTAGTATTTTCGGGCTCTTATGTTGGGATTACTTTGGAATACTACTAGGGGTATAAGGCTAAGGTATTTGGGATTATACAACAACAATTGAAATATTTCTACACCAAGTGGGGGTGAGGCGAACACGAAAGGAGGGAGTATTTTGTGACTTGAAATCTCAAGTGTGGATGATGAAGTCTTGCAACTTAAGGGGGGTATTTATAGAGAAATCAAAGGCTAGGATCAAGGCAAGTGTGTGGTGAGATTGGGGGACAAGTGTGTGTGGGTACCACCCACCACATGTCTACAAAAAAGTTGAGACTTGTCTCACCTTTTCGGCCAAGGGACAAGTGTCTAGCCACTTGTCCCACTCATTTCGGCTACATGCCACCAAGGGGGTGACATGTGTCGCCCTCCTACTCGTCCAAAATATTTCATCTCCCGAAAATCTCCACAATGTCCAAAATCTCGAAAACAAAGTGGGCCCCACAAAACCGTAATTTTCACCCATGGGCCCACGTGACCAAATCCGGAAATAAAATTCCATAATTCTAATATATTCCCAGAAGTCCGAATACCAAATCTGGGAATCCAATTCCCATTAACGAACATTTTTCCTTCACAAAATCCGGAAAATTTTCCGTCAGAAAATCAAATCTTTCTTCATTTCCAATCTTAAAGTCTTATTCTCGTACGTACGTCCTCACATACATACCCTGGAACTACGGGGTGTAATATTCTTCCCCCCTTAGAAACATTCGTCCCGAATGTTCCTTCTAAGTCTCAAAAACATACATACGTCGGTATAGTCTTCACTACTATACTTACAAAACCAATTATGCCGCACATGGCCATAATATAACACATGCGCCAAACTCAAATCCGAGCCAACGAGGAATCACCTCTAACATCACAAAAGCTCACACTCATGATCTAAAGGATACTCCCTTCGCACCTTCACTTCACAAAAAGAAATGATCACTTCCATTTTCGTAACACATGTTCGCTTCATGTCTTACTCGTCGTACCTTTCTCGTACCCCCGAACTCTTTCTAATATACGTACCACACTTCAGTCATCGCTTCAGTTTCCAAAACCTTGGAGTTACCACCTCCAAACTTGGTCATCTTACTAGCCTTAATTTCCTTTAAGGCCATTCCCGGCCTTCACGATCCGATTCTGGTCGAACGCATCCACGAACTCGTACAATGGTTACCTAGACTTGGGCCTAGCACCCTCGTGACCCTATCACCTAGCGGGACCACCTCAACTGACCCCACCTCATTCCGGACTGCGGGTTGACCCGCGATATGGCTTCAACTCGACCCACCATCGCGTCAAACTCTTGTTCCCGTCCGGGACAATCTTACTATTCTCGTCATGAAAGCTACCACTTTCATCTTACACAACCCATGGAATTATCCCCCAATACATTTCACGCATACCAAGTACTTCGACAAAGACTAACCATAAAATCTTTTACTCAAGACGGCCTTACATCTAAGGTCTCAACTGTTATAATTTCTAAGGTTCACAATTTACCTGCCCCCAAACTTACCTTTTCAACAAACCATGTTTTCTAAATCACAATTTACACAATGCTATTCGCACATAGCACTCAACATGTAATCATCTTATTACGCATACTAGTCTCTAGAGGGTTAAGAATATATCCAGAATCTTCGATTCACTTTCCTCCGCCGCTAATCATAATCCCGCCCTGCAGGGCGCCTAGCTATAGGAGGTGATGAACCAACCACTGATCCCGAAGGCTGAGTCGTAACATCCGCGCTATCTCTGGTCTGACACTTCTTCGCAAAATGGCCCTGCCGGCCGCAGGTAAAGCAAGTTCCCTGAATAACATGACACTCCCCAGTATGGAACCTATCACAATGGCCACACCGAGGTGGGGGTGGTCTCATCTGACTAACACCCTACTCGCGAAAACTCGAACCTCGAGCTCGACCGCTCACGAATACCTGGACGCCCTGAAGGCTATGTAGGACCACTCTGTACTGGCGGAGGCGCATAACTAGCCTGCTGCTGAGGCGGTCCGCCTCGAAAGTTACCAAAGGACCCTGCTGTCTTGGCCCTCTTATGTTGATCCTGGTCCCTACGTCGGTCTCTACGTTCCTCAATCCTCGCATAAGCTCAGATACGGCAATGTCCATGCCTACCAAGAGCTACTCCCGTGCAACCCTATGCTAAGTAATCATCGAGCCCTGAGACATAGCGGTGCACTATGTCCTCCATGTCTGCCACTAAAGTGGGGACGTACCAAGCCAATGAGTCAAACTCTACATTGTACTCCCGAACCGTCCGCCCGTTCTGCCTCAACATCAAAAATCTATCGGCCCGAGCCCTCCTCATCTGCGGAGGCAAGAAATGGCTAAGAAACGCCTCTGAGAACTCGTCTCAAACAGCTGGAAGCGCATACTCCCCCCGGGATAGTTCCCATGAATCAAACCAGTCGACTGCAGTATCACGCAGCCGATGTGAACCCAATACCACCGACTTTGTCTCCGAGGCCTTGATCACTTTCATGATCCGCTGCAACTGTCGAATAAACTTCTGAGGATCATCCTCAGCTCTCGATCCATAGAACTATGGTGGACTGCAACTCAAGAAGTCCCGAAGTCTCCAACTATCAGATCTAGGGTGAACTACGGGTACAACCGGAACCGCTGCCTCCCGGCTGTCTTCATTCCTCGCCACAAGCCTAGCTAGTAACTGGGTCATCTCCTTGTAACCCATATCCTATGTTCCTGGCCGTGGGACTGGAGGCTCAGGTATCGTGGTCTCTGTAGATACTGTTGTTGTTCTAAACTCTCCTGGGGCTAGCGGCGTCATAAAACTCGCCGTCCGAATCACTACCTCAGGTAAGGACTGGATCGTGCCTGGTAACCTCTCGTGTTCTACTCGCAGACTCCTCTCGCCGCTTGCTTCGGGCTCTGGTTGCCTTGCGTTGAGGCATAACTGATACATAAGATTATGTCAGAGGGAGTCCAACTTACAACACAACTCTAAGGCACGATCTCATAGTGAGAAGAATAGAAACCAATCCTAAATATCCTATAGCCTCCTGATTATAGGTGTGGTGCACAACACGCCGATAATCAAGACTCTACTAGATACGGTCTGTAGACACTTTTCGAGGATTAACTGCTCTGATACCACTTTTGTCACGATCCGACCTCGGGCCCGCGACTGGTGCCTTACCCCGGGCACCCTAGTGATACAACATCAGAGAAAATCAGCGGAAATAAAAACTTAAACATGAAACAAGATATGAAATAAGAAACAGGCTAACAAAAAACGGTCACCTTTCTGTATATATATAAAAACACGAGCGATACATCCTTTACAAGCCACCGCCACAGCGATTACTGCACCTCTAAGAGTTTTATAACAATGACGGGACGGGGCCCGCCATACCACGAATGTACAAGAACCTACAATCTCGAGGAATCATACCAAAAGATAAGCCTCCGAGAAACAGAGCTTTCAAGCGAATTGTGATCCATGGCGAGGATCAACAGCCGGTGTACCTCACTGCGGCGTGAACGCGGCCGAAGGAGGTCGATGCAACATGTACCAAGTATGTGAAATCGAAATATCAGAAATGAAATCATAACAGTCTATATAAAACAGGAGACATGTATGATAACCAAACTACAGTCCACAATATACAAGCAGTCATGTTAAATCAGGGACTCACGCCCTCAAAGTCATCACTCAAATATAACTATGGGTCTCGCGCCCACAATATCAATCATGCCCGTGGAATTCCTTCCTCACCGGCGATATGATATAACAACACGCGAGTACACATGAACACGAGTCCCACTGTGTCATAAGAACCGTCTGACGGCAATCACGGCGCATAGCTACAGAACCAAATACGCATCATCAACTAGGGGTGTACAAAATCGGACCGAAAAACCGGATCGGAATGGACCGGACCGGTGGATTCGGCCGGTCCCATTCGTCAAAATGGTGGATTAGGTTTAGGTCCGGTCGGATAAAACCGAATTTTCGTCGACCAGGAATGGGCCGGATTTTTTTAAATTGAATTTTCAATATTGAAATTGACATTCCCGGACACATTACCATGAAATTTGAACGTTGAAATCTATTGTATATCGCGAGATATTTAGCTTTGAAACTAGAAAAAACGTAATAATTTGGGGGGAAATTCAAATTGAGCGGGGAAAAAGACGTTTTCAGAAAATTGGCCTGGCCGCGGTTTGACCACCCCCGTATCGAAAAAATACGCGAAATAAAAAAAGAAATAGGTGAAACGGACGTTCGTGCGCAAAGTTATGATCATATAAAGCTTGATCAATTTACAACTACTTTACTTTTTTCTCTCCCTATCTATAATTTATGTCGATGCTTCAGGAATGTCCAAATTCCAAATAGAAAATAGAAAATATAAATGTGGTGTGTAACTTTAATTAACGAGTAGTTCAGTATTTCGTATACGAACCAAGTACATTTGGTGATTTTCTTTAAGTTAGTCATATTAATGAAATAAAGTATATTGAAGGATAAGGAAAAAACAAACATATTTAATGAGATTGATAAACGAAGACATTGTTAAAAATTTATAATTTATAAATTGCATTTAACAACAAAAAAAATAAAAAAAAATATACTGCCCCAAAAACGAGGGGATCGAATTTTCCGATCTCGGTCAAGAATTTTTCCGATTTTTGTTCGGTCCATTTCGATCGGTCCGGCCCGGCTCGATCGGTGAACACCTATCATCAATCGACCGGCAAGTACGAAAGCCAACTACCGTAACTCTACCGTACCAACTCTGCTATAAAGCCGGCGGGCAAGTATGAAGCATATACGCAGAACCAACTGCGTCGCGCATCCGACGTGGCAAGTACGAAGCCAACTACGGAACCACTTCGTCACCAACCTCGTTCCACGTGCGCCACGGTGGCCGAGGCGTCTAAGCCAACTACGTAACCACTGCGTCACGTCACGGCCGGCAAGTACGGGGGCTAACTACCAGAACCTCCTGCATCACGAAGGTAGCGATACAATAACGTCGTGTTAAATAGCATAGTCGCATTTATTAATACGCAAAGCAATTTCATAATTATTGTAGTGCCTAAAGTCATATTAAGATAATTTAATCTTAGCTTAAATAATAATAAAATACGCATAATAAATAAGTTTTAATAACAGCATCGCATTATAAAAATTAAGCACTAATTAAATAGCACGCCCGTCTTTATTTTTTAATCTCAAACTTAGACTAACAAAGCACCTAAAATAATTTAATCACAATTTAGATTTCATTTATTTAGCACTAATTAATTAATAACACACTTAAACTCTACCTAAAACTAACACTTTAAACTAATACCCACGTAACGCGACCACTCCAAAGATAGGCCCGATACCATGCCCAACCCCTCTATTAGTCCCTTATACCGCCCATCAGCCCACATCCCCCCTCAGCCTTTATCCCTTCCCATCATCCTCTCCCTCACGCTAAAAAAAGAAAACCTAACGAAACCCTAAACTTAAAAAGCAATCGCCGCATCTCTCCCTCGCACTCCCATCGCCCATGCCGGGATTCTCGTCGGAGAATCCGGCGAATCACCCCCACGAATCCACTACCATATCGACGCCTCTGTACTTACCATAGAAATGGAAACAAATCAACCCAAAATAGCACACAAAATCGTAACAAATCGCACCAAATCAGCACTATAAACCTTACCCAAACTTAGAACCTAAAGTTAGACTATATAAGCAAAGCAATCCTTACATGCAGAGAAGGCAATAGAGGGGGGAAAATCGACAGGCATAGGGAGTTAGGAGGCTCAGCACCCAGACCATTAGCATCACAAGAACAGGAAGTTCTAAACCCATTCTTTCAATTTCAGTCAAGAAATCAACAAACAAACTTTGCGCTTTTATTCGCATCGCAAAACCAAAACCCGAGCGGATCGACGACTTGATATGCTGCCTCGGTTCGCTGCCCGGAGAAGGTAAAATCATCCTTTTAGCATTCTGTTCATGTTGCATGTCCTGTATATGTGTATGTGTTTTTCTTGGAAAATGGCGTTTAAGCTTAATCTGGCCGTCGTTCGAAATCTGTAGCGGTGTCGCAATGTATTGTGTGTCATATGCAGTATTTATATGTTTGTCGTAAATTATCTGAACTCGTTTGAATGCTCAAAAGCATGTTTATTTTGTCTGAGGATTATATTTGGTCAATTAAATGTCCTGTATCACCCAGTAATGGATTAAGCCTAGAAGAAAATTAAATAATGTTGCATCGCTTGTTTGTTGAAGTGCTAAGTTGCTGCAAGGCTATTTCCTTAATCTGAAACAGAGCCTCCCTATATACATCATATATAATACGAACCTTCTGTGAGTACTCATTGCAATGTGTATCCAAGTGTGCATCAGATAGGTTCTAAGCATTTTAAAGGGCAGGGATATGTTTGGACATACACGTAGAAGTCGAGCCGCTTTTACATCGACCATGGCAGTTGGTGTGTTTGAAATCCTCTTGAGTCTGCTCTGCATCTTGGGCCACCATGTTCCTGATTTGTTTGTCGGGGCATCATGTGTAGGCTTACCATCTTTTCTCTAAAATTTGAAAGTTACGAGCTGAATTTTCATCTTTACTCTCGATTGCTACAACTGAATAATAACTGGATTACCCATATGTTTAGTATATTAACATGTATATCGTATTTTTATGTATTTGGCCTGTTTTGCTTCTTATTTTTGTCTCTGCCTACTACTTACATCTGACTAGTGTATTCACAGCATATGTGAGCATTTACTGCAGCAGGTCTGCAGGTATACTGTAACTGCATCATGTTTATCTTAAAACTGGTTAGTAAACAAATATGCATATCTAAGTGTTTAAATGTCACGATGTCGGGAAGTCCTGGCAGCTATTTTGAATCCCGTCATTAAGTCGCTAAATGATGCTGGCATTAACATATTGCATTATCTATGTCACGTCTCGCCTTCAGTTTGTAGCTCTATCACATGTAGGATTAATTGGTCTTTCTTTAAAACTGAAAATGTTACATTTTGGGGCTTATTTCTGTCTCTGCCTACTGCCTACATCTGACTAGTGTATTTACAACATATTTGAGCACTTACTGCAGTAGATCTGCAGGTATACTGTATGTATTTTGGGTGTATACTTGACTGTTTCGCTCAGCGATCACCATCTGTGTGTGTACTATTAAATTAGCCTCAGTTATTGGGGTTTGTCAAAGCTCACTGCCTCGTTTAAAAGTTGCACATAGGCTGTCCAGGGTCTATAAGCCTCGTTTTTGCATGTTTGGGTTAGGCTCATTCAGTTTACTTGCTGACTATTACATCTTCATATGACTGCATTATTTTATTTACGGATTTGTATAACCTTATTTGTTGATTATGCCTAGGTCGCGTTACATGTTTCAGACTTTGATTCGATATTTTTGGGCATATACTAATCCTTATCTTTCTTTATTTTTACATGAAATGCATTGGAGCAAAAATGAAGAGTCTCATGACGAGACTCACCACGAGCTACTTCAAATGGCAACCCGCATCTACATCCATCGAGTTCCCTCTTCGGCAATTCCTAGAAAAACAAATAGGACGGAGCCATCCGCTTCAATCCCTTACTCTCTTAACCTCCTTATCTCATTTTATTTGTTATTGTAATTTTATAACTTTGTAATTAATAGGAAACTAAGAGCAATTAGCCTTTGAACACATTAACCTCCTTATCTCATTTTATTTGTTATTGTAATTTTATAACTTTGTAATTAATAGGAAACTAAGAGCAATTAGCCTTTGAACACATACGGGGGGAAGGTAGTTTAAAATTAGAAATGCACTTCTACTTTATGTGTCTTTTAGGATTGTTATGCATGTCTAAATTTTACCAAAGTAATCTAAATGATTTAACTTGCATCATAAAACTAACATTTTGTTTCTTATTAAATCCATAACAAATTTTCTCCTAAACTCTCAAGAATCATCTTAAGCACTTTTTATATAATATTATACGCAGGTTAACCAAGATTAATTTAGCTGGCAGTACACATAATTGGTCCATAAATAACCTTTGCATGCACACATAATTAGTCCATAAATAACCTTTGCATCATTTACTTTTTTGGCCTTAGTCTTATAAACTTTTATCCACATGTCTCCTTTTATAAAATATTTTGAAGCATCTTTTATATTTTCAAAACAAGCATTTTTAAACATAATGATTACCCTAGGTTTGACAGGATAACCGCAAGTTAGCGGATCTTAGAGGGTGTCTAACCCCTTCCCTCTAGAGTAATAAAGAACTCTTGCTCGGAATCTCATTAAGTTTAGCAGACCATTAAAATGGAGTTAATGTTTACTTTAAACTAGTTAACATTTAGGTGTCCTAATTCACCCAATTAATTAGGTGGCGACTCCGCGAACCCTTTAGCACTTTAGCACCCTTTACTTTTAAACTTTAACCTTTTAAGCACCTCTTTTAGTATTTTAGCATTTTATTTTATTTTCTAACCTTTTTATTAAGCAGGAGTTTTAAAATAAATGTCGCGGTCGAAAAAGGGCGTGACAGACGTCATATGACACGTTGCACTGGTGTCCATGTACCAATTTGCATCGGACGGAGTAAATCCAAGAGTGTGCATCGCCGTCTCGATATCAGTCGGGGTCGCCAATGTCGAGTGGGTCTGTTGTCACTAGCTCGGCAGTGGCCCAAGAATTCCACCCCCTGGTTGTAGGGTCTGGTGGTTGTTGGTCCGTTGTGCCTGGGCTGCTGGCCTGGGGTTAGGACTTAGGCCTAGCCCAATTTCCCACTGGGAATGGGCAGAGAGTCACCACTGCCAGACCCATGGTACTGGTCTATTACCCCACTGGGTTGGCGGCTGCCACTGGGATGGCGTTGTTGCTGGCCGCCGCCACTTCCTCCGCGACGGTTGCCTCCACCTTTTCATCACCGCAACCACTGTCACATTTTTTGCTCCCGTTACCACCGTTTTGGCCCTTCTTGCCACGATTTGGTGACAAATTTTCAAATTGGACAAACTATCATTGGACGGAGCGGCTACCAAGGCAGAATTTGATATAGTGGCTGTCTTTTTAGCAAAATCCGCTTCTTAGAGGATGAGCATTGAACATACTTGGTAGAATGACGAAAGATGATTGCTTTGGAGGATGAGCATACCTACTCCAATATATGCGTCAGTAAGGCCAACAACTATTTGTAACATGAGTCGATTGTTAGTTATCGACGCCCCAACGTTCTTGAGTTGGTCAACCTTGAGTCGTTGACAAGATGCAGACGCATTGGAAAAATCCGCCATATTAGTGGTGAAAAATTCCTGCTTAAGTATGACGGCCTTAGAATTCTTATTGTCTTGGAATATGTCACGTAAACGTTCCCAAGCTTCTATAGTCGTTAAATCAGACTCAAGAATAGGATGTAGTAAATCACTCAAGATTGTGGCGTAGATCCACTGCAATTTGCATCAAGGGTAAACCATAATTCCTTCTCATCATCGGTCTTCGGCACAACACCTTCTCCTTGTCTTTTTCCAACGAAATTATGTGATGAATAACTCGGTGTGAGCGACAGTGAATTTTAAAGAGCTCTGCCTATGTTGCATAATAGACATTTTTCACCTCAAGAGTGATAGAGATATGAGATTTGATGTTAGAGACAACTAGGACTGGATGAAATTTGAATTTCGAGTCAGACATGGCTATCGAACAGAGAATGGAAGTCGGCGGCGCAAGGAAGAATGAGGGGGGGGGGCGATGGGTTTTTGAAATAGAAAATTTTAGGGTTTAGGATAATTTTCTGGAATCTGATAACATGTAAGAAATATTCTTCCCTTCCTTTATTTTTAATGATGTACAATATATATAGTGTTATAGAAATATTTACTTTGCTGTAAATTAGGTAACTAAGCAATTTTAATCACAACATAAATCTAATTCTACCTAATATAGGAGATACAATTTAATTCTATTTAAAAGTTAAAACTAACACCAAACACTACATCCCGAATTCACTTGTCGTCAAAGCAACCAAAAATCCAATAAAAAAAGCCCATGAAATCATAAGATTGAATTTCACCTTAGAATGCTTCTCTCCAAATGTCATAGCTTTGTTTGTTTCCAACTCATTAATAGCCTCCAAGGTAGCAACCATTTCCGACAAATAATCCATTTCAATCTTCATATTTTCATTCTTCAAATTGTATTGTCCCGTTCAATCTTGACGTCTTGCAACAACTCCTCTAAATTTCGTATGTAAGCTTTCTCCGGAAAAGCTTGGTCTTCCCATTTCCAATAACCACATGAGGTAAGCTGTCGATAACAATATAGAAATACCAAAAAAACATAATTGACTGATTCGTATAATACCAGTTCACCAAAATTGTAAAAATACATCCAGATGAGGACATTTGAAAAATCTTCTTCCCGAATTAGCGGGATTGGTAGAAGTCAGATTTAGTGCAACCAAACCACAATTGCACACTTGATGAGAGGGGAAAACTACTTGAGCAATGGAAGACAACGATTGGAGGTAAATACTTTGGCCAACCAACCTAAGAAAAATCCTAATTCAAAGAGAAGACAGTACAATACGTTTGAACCCTAACTTTTCTATCTCTAAGTGGCTGAATACGTTTAGTGGGTAAAAGAATCACACAAGAGTATATTTGGATGTAGAATCAGTGGGTCGGGGCGGGTCATGTAGGTCTTTTTAGTTTTTAATGAAAATGGGTGATTTTGTGGTAATTGGGGATTTCCGTCAATTTAAGGATACTAGTAGCAAGTTTATAAACCGGAGGGGTATTTTTGTGTACTTTCATCAACGGATGACAAAATTAACTATTAAAATAAAGTAGAGGAGTATATTTGACCCTTTCCCCTTTAAAAGGTTTGAAGATATGAAGACTTGAAAATTAGAAGAAATTATGGGAATTGAAGGATGAATGTTCGAAGGATTAAAGGAAATTTACCAAAAGGTAAAATTAAGGAGTGAAAAAAGAGGTTTTTTTTTTATAGAGGCGAAGTCATCTTTGCAAAACGGTTCGATTTGTGAATCGGAACGGTTGTTCAACCCGAAGGTGACACGTGTCCAGAGTGGCAAAGTGAAGAGACGTGAGTCAGATCATGGAGAAGTCAAATGGTTCGCTTTCTCGCCTATTTCAGAGTGATTTGAAAGGAAGCTTGCAAGAGAAGACACCGAGGAAATCATTTTTACTTCCCGAGGTGAGTCCGAGTGGAAAAGCAAGGCTGGGCGTAGACTGAACCAAGTAACATCGGGTAAGCGACTGAAGAAGCTTCCAGATTTGGTGCCAACAATTACTCTTTGGTCATTAAGTGGACATTGTTGTCATTTAATTGCATTAAATTAGAGAATGATTATCGTGCATAAATACATTGTATTTATAGTTCTAAAAGGAGCTCAACCTTCATGTTGGAAGGGCATCTGATTCTCATTTCACTTGTACGATTTCACTGTAATCTTAAATTGTACAAGCTCTCAATATTGGCTCGGGCTCGAAGCAATTTAGTTAAGGACCAGACCAAGCTCATTAACAAATTTCAATCAAGATATTGTTAATTCAGGCTATTTCTATTACTTGTAATTTATTTATTGCTAATATCTATTACATTTAATTATAAATTAATTCACGTATCCTTAAAATAACTATAAAAATTCAACTGTATCTTTATTGGGATAAACATATTATCTGTCTGCAAGACTTCTAATGAAATTTGAGGAAATAAAATTAAAAAAATAAAGTTGTACTTCTCGTTTATACATGAGGAGAAAAGATGAGAATAATGGATAAGCGAGAGTAATTCTCTCCATTTTCTATCTAAGTGCTTTAGCAGTTCATTATAGAACCAAAAACATGAAACATATATATCAAAGCACAAACTCGAATCAGTAATCATCATTCACCCCTAGAAAAAGCATTTGCCCAAAGCTAAGAACAAAGAAATGGTGGAAAAGAAAAAAAAATGAAAGAAGCTAACCTACTCCCCCACGCCCACCAACCCAACCTAACCTAAAAATGAAAGAAACATATTTAGTTGTAGATTGGTAGTGCGTGAAATGCAATTAATAATATAGCTGATTTATTTAATCTCTTTGTTGGAAATTTGTCTTTGATGGAGGTTGGGTCCGTCCATCTTCAATGACTTAAACATTATGGTTCCATATGTTAAAGAACCTGATTCTCTACGCGTGTGTAATCTACTAAGTGGGTAGATGACCGTATGGCCAAAAATCGTCAAATTCCATTGAGAAATGGAAGAGATATTGGTCCACGAAGTAAAGTATTTGAGACATGAAAGAGTGATGTGTGACAAATCTACCACATCGGTAGAAAAAGGAAGAATTGTTCATGTTATAAGTCTCTAAACTGAATAAGGGATTAAGACCCTAAGGGGTAACCCATGTGTTTGAATGAGGGAGGACTTAGTGTGCTTGGATTCGAGACTAGGCCCACACCCGCTCGGGTCGTGGGCATTGGGCGTCTGATACTATCTTTTTGAACTTCAAACTTTGTAATATTTATAATTTGGTCCCTGAAGTTTTCAGAAGCAAAAATTAGCCAAGCGCCGCAGCGCCTCATGCCTAGCGCCACGACGCTTAATGTCCAGAAAGCTGCCCAACAACGGTAAAGCCAGCAGTTTAATGCCATTAAGTTGCTGAAACGTTTGGTACTTATTCCAAAACGTTTTGACACTTCATTGGTCTCTTAAACAACCTCATAATGACCCTTTAACACCTCTCCTTCTCCTCCTAAAACACTATATGTACATACCTTATTTCAGCTTTGAGGATAGATTACACACCATAAGATATATGACACGAAACAGTGAGGAAAACCACTGCAAATAACAAGTTCTTCTTTTCCAATCTTAAGCAATAGTTTCGTGTTTGTTTTCTTCGTCAGGATCACGAGTGTTTGCTTTGCACAAGTGATATTTTGTTGTTTTATCTTGGAAGACAAATTGCAACTCATCCGTACAAAACATGTATACGGACAATATTATCTTAAAGAAAGATGAAACATTCATCGACTCAGCAATCCAGATTTAGTGTCTATTGGTTTCAGGTTAATAGGATTCAAGGAGTTTGCTGAAACTAGAACGAAGATCCAAGACGGAAGATTCAAGACGAATTCAAGAATAAAGATCAAGACTACCAACCATAATTATTGTCTCAACTCTTGTTGGCATCAAGTCTATTGTAACACATAATTGATTATCCTTCCCTAGCACTTGTAATAGTAGATTACTATTTTCCGTACATCACAAAGAATTTAAACTCACACTCTTTTAAATATAGTTGATCTAAGGTAAGCTTTTATTTAATTTATTTTTCTAAAACTTCTCTTTATTGCGATAACTGTAGGAGGTGTTATTAATATTATTCTCTAAACAATATAGATCTTTGAAAATAAATCTAATCATTTTATAAGAGTATTATTATAAGAGTATTATCTTTTATATGTATTATTTTCCACAATACTCATAACTCGATGAGTGATCGAATCTAAATCATCAACATCAGAGTGACTATTATGTTTTGAAGAACATCCAAGATTAAAGCAATGCCTTTTCAAATTCTCATTATATAGTGATTTCAATTTATTTATCACTAATTAAATAATGAAATCAAAACTATTTTCATACATTTCAAATTGTTCAATCTATTTTCAAGACAATATTAATATATACACATATACTATTTCTTTCATTTTATTTTATGTGACACACTTTTCTTTTTAGCCCGTTTTAAAAAATGTCACACTTCTAAATTTGAAAACAATTAATTGTACATTTTCGCTAGTATTTAATGAGAAATTGTATAACATAAATATTATAACATGATTAAGACTACAAATTATAAGTTGTATAGTCATACAATGTTATTATATTTTAAATCATTTTTTTTTCAAAATTTTTTTTTTTTGAAAATTTGATTTAAATATATCACGTAAATTAAAACATGACGAGTATTGGAAAAATTAGGACCTCAAAATTACGGGGCCTTAAAATAGTTGCTTTGACTACTTTACCCTTCAGCCGCCTGGGGTACGATTGTTAGAAGAGTAACCTGAACACGTGTTATGAAAACCAATAAGAATCAACCAAAGAAACAAGGGAAATTAGGTAGACAATGCACCAACTAAAATGATGGTGGCTACTCAGTATCTCATTTAATTTTAGTTCTTTGGGTATTATAGTAGTTATTTTAGAGGCATTTTTTCATTTTTTATTAAGTAGTATCATTCAAAATTTACTATAAATGTCCATAATTCGCAAGTCTTAACCCAATTAAGGCCCACTTTACGACTGTAATGCGCCCCAAAATGTTTGAGACAGCCTAATGCACTCATTCCAATTCTTTGTTCACCGAATGTTGAGCTTCCAAATTATATTATTCACGCTCCAGTTAATAATATATGGCGTACAGGGAAGTGTTAAGAGTCCCACATCAAATATGAAATAGGAACATATACTCCTTATATGAATTTGGACAATCCTCATCATACAAATTAACTTTTGAGATCGAGGTAGGCGCAAAATTCATTCTATACCCTCAATCCTTTAATTCTATAGTCCCACGAACTTCTTTCCTAGTTTTGCTCAGGAAGGTCTACAAGAATTTGATACAAAATGATTGGCAACCGAATACCTTTCACACCTAACCCAGGCCATTTTTTTGACCGGAAAAGATCGTTTTATCAGGTAATGGGGCAGGGATCTAGAGGTATCCCAAGAAGGGGAAGGGCTCGTAAAAGCTTAAGAGCTTTATCCATAAGTAATGAGAGGAGACTTTTAGAAAACCCTCATGCCTTCTCTGACTATTTATTAATTCAGAAAGATCTGCTTCTGATTAAAAATCAAAAGAGTGACTTATATATTGGGTAGGTGCAGGGAGAGAAAAGGGGGTTTGGGCTATGCTAATGTGAACTGGGTATATCGGATCTACACAATATAATTTTTAAGCTAACACCATTTGGACAACAGTGACTTCTCCACTACTGCAAATCACTGAAGTTGTAAATATTGGAAATGTAGATGAAAAAGAAATAAAATAATTACTACATGCCACCACAATAAAGTTTTAAATACAATTTTTTTACTATTCACTCGCTACATTTTTTCTAGAACTGCATGCCTCTTGTCGTTTTAGAGCTGAGTGATACTCGAGTCTGTTTGTGAAACACGAAAAGGTGTTTTGTTTGTGAAATAGTTTCTGGCTGTTTAGAGAATCGATTATGGTCTTGGCTTATAATTATAGAAGTCTTACAGCTTGATCTGTTTGGCCAAATTTATGCAAATTTACTAGAATATTCTTTTTAATATATTTAAAATTATTTAAAATATCATTTTCTATCATATATTTCTAAAAATTAGTAAATCTTTACAATTTAATAAAAATAAAAAATTTAATTGCAACATTTAATCAAAAAATAATATTATATTGTACATAAGAAATGTAACGACAATATGATAATCAATTACTCAAATATGTTCAAACCTACCCCCTCCCGCCCAACCCACACCTACCCTCACCTCATCCTCAAATTTTTATGTCATTTTTTTTACTTTTATAAAAAATATGAATTTTTTTCTTCCCCCTTACCCCCTCCCCCGCCCTACCCCCAATCCCACCCCATTGCCCTATCACATCCTCAAATTTCTATTTCATATTTTTGTTACTTTTATAAAAAATGATTGAAAATATGAAAAAAATTCTTACCCCCACCCTACCCCCTACTACCACCCCATCCCATTGCCCTACCCCATCCTCAAATTTCTATTTCATATTTTTGTTACTTTTATAAAAAAGATTATTAAAAAGTATGAATTTTTTTCTTACCCCCTCTATCACTACCTCCCACCTCACCTCATTACCATATTCATCCTCAAATTTCTATTTCATTGATTCTAATTGAACTATTCGCCCTTTCAAATTCTTTTTTTTCTTACCCTCTCCCCCCCGCCCTACCCCCAACCGACCCCACCTCCAAGGCCTTACTCCATCCTCAAATTTCTATTACATATTTTTTGTTAATTTTATAAAAAAAATATATGAATTTTTTTCTTACCTCCCCGCCCTACCCCCACCCATATTCTTATTCTCAAATTTCTATTTTATAAGGAGATATTAGATGATATTAAAAGGAATTTTATGAAAAGAAAATGGTAAATGAGTCCAAAAAAAAAATCAATGAGCAAAAAGGCTTCTCCATAAGCACCAAATTTATGTTTTTGCTTCTCTTCCCATCTAGAAACACTTTTTGGCTTCTAAAAAAAGTGTTTCTACTTCTGAAAAGAATGTGTTTGGTCAAAGAAGTATTTCTGAGAAACAAAAACACTTCCAAAAATTTGGCCAAACACCACCTCAATCTTAAACAAGTATAAAAGGATGCCCACCAAGAAAAAAGGTCTAAAACAAATTACCGTAAATGTTTTTGGAGTAAAGTGTGTTTTAAGTAAAAAAACAAAAAGAGGAAAACAACAAACAAATATGTGCCTTGTAGTATACCGAGGAAAAGATTAAAATAAATTGTTATATCAGCAATTAAATTCAGATAAAAGTTTACATATGTATCGAATATCCTCACAGTATGACTTGACAAATATTAGCAATATGTCGATGCTCTATATAAATGAACTTTTTTCAACTAGCATAAGCCCACTGTCGATGCTAATTCAGACCTCTGACAATTGTCCAATAGGGCTGGCCAGTGGGCCGTTCCGGTCCCAACCCGGTTCCGTTCCGTCCCGATCCGATCCCGACCCCGAATTATTAAAAAAACGGATCGACATGATATGGTCCCTTTGGCCCGGTCCCATTGACGGACGACCGTCCGCGTCCTTTTCGGTCCCACCCTGATTCGCGAAACCCAGGCAATTGCAAAAAAAACCGTTGCAATAACGGTCATTTTACATTTTGGCCGTTTGGCAACGGTCATTTTTGGCCTCCCCACTCCCCTTATTCCCTTTATATTTATTTTTAACCCTAAGTTATTATATTTACACTTTAACCCAATTTTTCAAATATAAATACCTCATTTTCTCTTCTTATTATTTTCACAAATCTTCCTACAATCTCTAATCAATCAATCTCTATTCTATATACAACATTATTTACTACATTATTCAATCTATTTATTAATTTGGAAATTGGGAGTTAAGTTGGCAACTAGCTTGAGGATTATCTATCGAGTAAAGTTTCAATTTTCAACCTCTCGATTACACGTCGACTCTACGTCGGCGTTTGGTACATTCGTTCTCTCATTAAATTATTATTTTGTCTTTATTTCATTTAGCACATTTAATTTCATTATCTTTAAGTCTTTAACTATTTATTACCATAATTAAAATGAAAAGAGCAAAAAGTGTTTTAGGCATAGGTAAGGGTAAGACTCAGGCTTCTTCTAGTCGGGCGGGTAACAAAAGCAAGAGTACTTCTTCTAGTATTCCTAATCCTACTCCTAGACAAGATGATTTTATTGATCCTGGACAGTTTTCTGAAATACCATATGATCTAAAAGACCATGTATTTTCTCAAAATGAAGAAGCCTTTGATTTAGATGTCACTGTAGATGATGATACACCCACTAATATAGATGATGATACAACCACTAGTGAAATGTCTCTTATTCCCCTAGTATGAGAAGAGGTCCAGAAAAATGACCATTAAAATCAGCTGTATGGAAATATTTTCACAGGGACGTACCAAATCAGGTAGCTATATGTAAAACTTGTAAAGTTGTTTATACTTTTAAAACTGGACAAGGTCATGGTGTGACGGGGGGTTTATGAAGACACCTACTACAAAAACACAAAGTCTTGCATACACAATACATTATTGAAAAAGATGGTGAGAAAGCGCCCTCTCAATCTGGTCGCCTTCCGTGGAGGCATAACTGATACATAAGAATATGTCAGAGAGGATTCAACCTAATAAGACAGCTCTACTGCACGATCTCAGAGAGAGAAGAATGGAAACCAATCCTAAATGTCTTGCAGCCCCCTGATTATAGATGTGGTGCACAACACACCGATAATCAAGACTCTACTAGACACGGTCTGTAGACACTTTCCGAGGACTAATTGCTCTGATACCACTTTTGTCACGACCCGACCCCGGGCCCGCGACTGGTGCCCTACCTGGGCATCCCTTATATGTATACATCAGAGAATAGTAGCGGAACATACATACAACTCAAAAAGTACAAGTCATGAAATATCAACAGGCTAGCCGATAAGGCCACCTTCCAAAAAAAATATATACATAAGCCCAAAAGCAGTTACCTCTTTCTTTTTACAACCCAATCCACAAGATATGACTACAGACCTCTAAGAATTTTTACATAACAACTGTGATGGGACAGGGCCCCGTCATACCCCTGAATGTACATAAATCTACAACATCAGGGAAACCGTACCAAAAGACAAGCCTCCGGAGAAATGGAGCCTTCTAACAACTGATCAGTGATCCTAAGAGTGAGGATCCACAACCTTCTTACCCCTACCGCATTTGGCTGACGCGGCCAGGAGGTCTGCAACATATGTATCAAGTATGTAAAACTGAAAGTACTGAAATGAAACCATATAGTCTAAAATAAAGCTGGAGACATGTATGATAACCCGTATAACAGTACACTGTGCCTTACTAATAATGAAACTAAACAAGAGTATACTTTACTGCGTAAAAATAGGAAGCTCATGATCAAAGTAGGGCCACCCGCCCGTAGTATCATTAATCAATCCTACTCCTGAGACTATTTCACCCGCATAGGTCCTGTGGACCCGCAATGGAGCAATTTGCTCCGCATGAGACTATTTCACCCGCATAGGACTATTTCACCCGCATAGGCCCGGTGGACCCGCAATGAGTACAAACGCCGCACTCGCATCATGGGTAGCAAATCCATGGAATAAGTAGTAACCCGGGGGTTTACCCCGTAAGAATAACATAACACTAGCACAACCGACTAACATACATAACATAAGCAAGTTAATAAATCCCTTAACTTCTTATTAGCCTTAATTATCATGCACTCTCATTTTATTTAACTTAAGACACTAACATGTCATGAAAAATCCGAGAATCTAACCCAAAGTAGTACGTACCTTTATCCTTTCAAAAATGACTTTTTCTCGTATAAAACCCCCAAGATACTAACGCCCGTAGTATCAAGGCTTGTCTACTTTTCAAAAAAAGTCACTACACCTTTAGAAATACATTTTTAGGCTTCTAAACCAAGTGACCCTTACTTTAAAACCTTAAGCAATGGATACCTTTAAATCAAATTGCCATTCTTTATTTCAAGTCATTTATCTTTGTTTACCTTACTAGAATAAACCATTCATTTAACTTCCCATAAAGTTGTTATAACCAACTTCCCATAAAGCCGTTATACTAACTTTATGCTTTAGAAACTAAGACACCTTTAACCTTTAAAACAAGTGAGTTAATTCTCTAACTCAATCAACTTGGACATTCTTAAAACAAGTCAAGGATATCAAATGAAACTAAATTCATTTAAATCTAGTACGTCTACCGTACTATACATTTATAACTACTCATGCTCAAGAGATAAGAAAAGTTCAACATACCTCTTCGGTTCAATCCACTTGCTAAGTCCAATATGCCGTACATAGTATGTCAACCTATAATGGCCATAATACGTCTATTAACTTCTAGCTTCAAACGTAGAATATTCTAAGTGTAAAGTCACTTATTCTACGAAAAATTGGACAGCACTTCCTTTGTTTCTACGTACTTTTATACCTTTTTCAAGGCCCGAATTCAATAACCAAACATGCCACATTTAAGGCTCAACAATGTAGCTAACAAAAGGGGATTACACGCTTAACATGACGTGTAAAATTCTGCCCCACAATTGATATCAAAATAGTCCAATATTTCAATGTCATTCTCGGCTAACAATGTACAACAACACAAGGTCTTTTCCAATTCTTTTTCAATCCAAGTTGTTTAGTCTAACATGTTATATAGTCGCAATCGATAATAACAACTACAATCCCTTCTTTATATAACATGCGACGACTAAAACTAATAACTAAACCGAATTACAA
This sequence comes from Przewalskia tangutica, assembly GCA_029844215.1. Classification (NCBI taxonomy): domain Eukaryota; kingdom Viridiplantae; phylum Streptophyta; class Magnoliopsida; order Solanales; family Solanaceae; genus Przewalskia; species Przewalskia tangutica. The sequence continues at coordinate 88,994,322 of CM056736.1, read as the reverse complement.
TCTTAAGGTTAAACATGCAACTTTCGGATTCCATCCAAATATTCCATAACATTTCAATCTCCATTATATATAACTCATGCTTGCATATATATATATATATATATATATATATATATATATATATATATATATGACTACAATAAAAAAGACATCTTTAATCACTTAAGAGGACAAGATTGTTACCTTGACAAGCCCTAATGTAACTTCAAGATTCAAAGTCGCTCCTTAGCAACTTAGCTTCTTTCCTTCACGCTCCAATCCGCCATTGAAGCCCTTAGAAGTTCATAAACAACTTTCCTTCAATTTTCAATCAAAACTTATGAAGACGACTTAGGTTTTCACCTTGCGACTAATGTAAAAATGTAGTTTTTCCGAGATCTTTCTATTGAGATAACCTTACAATACCTCTAGGAACCTTGGTTCAAAGTATTGTGAATTAACGTCCTGATTTCTTACATTTCCATAATTTCGATAAATTCTACAAGTCTCAAATCTTAACGTCCTGATTTCTTACGTACGTTCTTATATACATGTCATGGAATTACGGGGTGTAACAAATGCGACGGGTCATTTATTTTAATATCCCCAAATTACACACGACGGGTCGCATTTCAGTTTCATCACACGCGATTTCTTAGCCCTTCTCTTCTTCGATCCTAATCCCTAGCCGTCGCATCCCCTTCCCCCAGCTTGTCGTCGCATTACCATACCTCGCTGTCGCCGTCGCCTTACCACTGCTCGGCGTCGCGTTCAGCAGCCACACCACTGATTCGAACTACTCTTCCCTCTTCTCCAAGGTTAGATTTTGTTTTACCGTCGTATTACATTCCCCTTTCATGTTTTACCATTGTTAATTCAAGGTTAGATTACTTATGTGTATAGATTTGCTTAAATTTTACCGTCGCTGCGTCGTCGACTGGTCAAATCAAATTGCTCAGAATTTATTCATTGTTATTCCAACATTTTGTTTATTGTAAATTGTATTTCCAAATTAAATTACAGAGAATGTAAGTTAATTTGTTTACTGTATGTATTTCCATATTTTGTTTATTAGTCCCCTAAATATTACATTGAGAAAATGGCTTGTGGAACTAAGGAGTGGTGGATGGCTGCCAAATGGAGTGATAAATATGAACGAGGAGTAGACAAGTATATTAAAAAGGCTTGCTACAAAGTCTCAAGGAAACCAAATTTGTTATCCATGTGATAGTTGTCACTATCGTTATTGGCAGCATGAGAATGTTGTGAGAGATCACCTAATATGTAATGGTTTTATGCCAAGAACAGATAAGTTATCTGAATTAGGGATCGAAATTGAAAGAGAAAGAACTAATATGGATCATGATGATCAATCAAATATGGATGATTGCAATGATAACATAGCAAGGTTGTTAAATGATGCTCGTGATGTTTTTACAGATGGGCTGAATGATGAGGCAAAAAAGTTTTTTAAGTTAATTGAAGAAGGTCAGGAGGAACTATATCCCGAATGCAAGAAACATTCAAACCTTACCTTTATGATTCGACTATTTATTTTGAAGTATGATCATAGTCTTACCAATGTTGCATTTACTAATATATTAGAGCTTGTAAAGGAGGTGTTACCCGATGCAAAATTGCCTAAGTCTTTTAATGAAGCGAAGAGTGTTTTAAAAGTACTAGGGTTGGATTATACTAAGATAGATGCATCCCCCAATGATTGCATGTTGTATTGGAAAGAACATGCAAATGCTACAAGCTGCCATATTTGTGAGACGCCAAGATGGAAGTCGAATGATACAGAGAATGACACACAACATGAAAATGGAAAGATCCATAGAATTCCTAATAAGATCCTTAGGTACTTTCCAATAAAGAAAAGATTGCAAAGGTTATTTATGTGTGAAGAGACGGCGAAGTACATGACATGGCATGCTGATGGGCGTGAAAAAGATCAAATTTTACAACATCCAGTGGATGACCAAGCTTGGAAAGAGTTCAATTTTGTATACTCAAAGTTTGCAGAAGATACGCGCAATATGAGGTTGGGGTTAGCCACAGATGGATTTAGCTTATTCAACTCGATGAGCATTGTTCATAGTACATGGCCTGTTATATTGATCAATTATAACTTGCCTCCATAGATGATTATGAAACCAGTGTTTTTGATATAGACTTTACTTATCCCTTGTCCTTCTTCCTCGGGTAATGATATTGACATCTATTTACAGTCACTAATCAAGGATTTGAAGGATTTGTGGGTGTCTGGGTTGGAAACTTACGATTCTTTAAGTAATCAAAGGTTTGACATGCGTGTAGCTTTGATGACTAATATTAGTGATTTTCCAGCTTATGCAATGTTATCCGGGTGGAGCACAAAAATATATTTGGCATGTGTCACGACCCGACCTCGGGCCCGTGACTGGTGCCTTGCCCCGGGCACCCTTGTGATACAACATCAGAGAAAACCAGCGGAAATAAACTCATAAACAAGAAACCATATAAAATATGAAACAGGCTAACCCAAAATGGCTACCTTTCCGTAAACATAAATATAACAAAAACTGAACAGTTACATCCTTTACAACCCAATTTATAATAGGACTACAGGCCTCTAAGAGTTTGTAACAACTATGACGGGACAGAGCCCCGTCATACCCCTGAATGTACATAATATCTACAACATCAGGGAGAACTGCATAAAAGTCAAGCCTCGGAGAAATGGAGCTTCGACACTGATCAAAGATCCTAAGAATGAGGATCCACCACCGCTTACCCTACTGCGGCGTAACGCAACCCCGGAAGGGGTCGAGACACATATGTACCAAGTATGTAAAACTGGAAAATACTGTAATAATACCATAAGTCTAAAATAAAACTGGAGTCATGGATGAAAATCAAATTACATTGCACTGTGCCTTACTAACAATGAGAGTAACAAGTATAAACTTTACTGCATAAAAATAGGAGGCTCATGATCAAAACAGGGTCCCTCGCCCGTAGTATCATTAAGCAATCCTACTCCTGAGACTATTTCACCCGCATGAGGTCATTCGCCTCGCATGGGACTATTTCACCCGCATGAGACTATTTCACCCGCATGGACCCGGTGGGCCCGTGACTGGTGCCTTGCCCCGGGCACCCTTGTGATACAACATCAGAGAAAACCAGCGGAAATAAACTCATAAACAAGAAACCATATAAAATATGAAACAGGCTAACCCAAAATGGATACCTTTCCGTAAACATAAATATAACAAAAACTGAACAGTTACATCCTTTACAACCCAATTTATAATAGCACTACAGGCCTCTAAGAGTTTGTAACAACTATGACGGGACAGGGCCCCGTCATACCCCTGAATGTACATAATATCTACAACATCAGGGAGAACCGTACTAAAAGTCAAGCCTCCGGAGAAATAGAGCTTCTGACACCTGATCAAAGATCCTAAGAATGAGGATCCACCACCTGCTTACCCCTACCTGCGGCATGAACGCAGCCCCCGAGGAAGGGGGTCAGTACACAATATGTACCAAGTATGTAAAACTGGAAAATACTGTAATAATACCATAAGTCTAAAATAAAGCTGGAGTCATGGATGAAAATCAAATTACATTGCACTGTGTCTTACTAACAATGAGAGTAACAAGTATAAACTTTACTGCATAAAAATAGGAGGCTCATGATCAAAACAGGGTCCCTCGCCCGTAGTATCATTAAGCAATCCTACTCCTGAGACTATTTCACCCGCATAGGTCCTGTGGACTCGCATGAGGTCATCCGCCTCGCATGAGACTATTTCACCCGCATGAGACTATTTCACCCGCATGGACCCGGTGGGCCCGCATGAGTACAAGCGCCGCACTCGCATCATGGGTAGCAAATCCATGGAATAAGTAGTAACCCGGGGTCTACCCCGTAATAATATATATAACTTAGCACAACCGGCTATCATACATAACATAAGCGCTAGAACTTTATCATAACATAATCAAGTTAAGAAATCCCCTAACTTCTTAATAACATTATTAATATATCCTCTCATTTTAGTTTACTTAAGGCACTAACATGTCATTTAAGAGAAAACCCGGGAATTCAACCCAAGTACCACGTACTTCTAACCTTTTGAGAATGACTCTTTTTTATATAAAACTTTCAAGATACTAATAACCGTAGTTTCAAGTTAGGACTACTTTTCAAGACAAGTCACATTTCCTTTTAGAAATATAATAGGCTTCTAAATCAAGTGACTTCCTTTCTTTTAAAACCTTAGGCAATGGATGCCTTAAAATCAATTTGCCTTTCATAAATTCAAATCATTTATCCGTACTTATTTTACTTAGAGTAAATCTTTCTTGTTAACCTTCCAATAAGCTAATATAACCAACTTCCCATAAAGTCGTTATATTAACGTTATACCTTAGTCAAATACATTTCCCTATATCCAAGGGACTTATACTTTTAAAACGACACAAGTATCATATACTTAAAACACTTCAAGTCCCTTAACTTTGGAAAACTTAAGACCTCCTTAATACTTTTTAAAGAAGTGAGTTAATCCCCTTACTCACCAAACTTGGCCATTCTTAAAACAAGTAAGGGATATCAAAGTCTTGTACGTCTACTGTACTACATAAGTGCAACTATTCATGCTCAAGAGATAGGAAAGTTCCACATACCTCTTCGGGTCAATCCACTCGCAAGTCCAATATACCGCACGTAGTATGTTAACCTATAATGACCATAATACGTCTTATTAACTTCTTACTTCAACGTAGAATATTCTAATTAAAACGTTCCTTATTCTACGGAAAATTGGACAACACTTCCTTTGTTTTTACATACTTTTCCACCTTTTCAAGGTCCGAATTCAACATCCAACGCCACTTTTAAGGCCCAACAATCCAATCAATACAAAGGGGATTACACGCCTAATCTTGGATGTGTAAAATTTTGCCCCACAATACATAACAACTAATTCAATAAGTTTAAGGTAGTATCTTAGCTATAACATGCTCACATATCATTCTTATTCAATCCTTTCAAATCCAAATTGTTTTTCTACATGCAATATACCTAAAAAGCATTATTGACAATTACAAGTTCCTTCTTCCTCACATGCAACACAATTTACTAGCAAAAAGGGAAAGGATTGTTACCTTAAGGTTTACCCAAATTAGTCCAACAATTTCACTTGTATTCTTTCCACAATCACCTCCACAAACTTCCTACAAGCTTGTCAACAAGTTTCCTTCTTGCCACCTTTTCTGAAATTTCTCTAAGCCTTGGTTTCTTCTTGAATTTCTAGAGAGAAGGGAGAGGATTTTAGAGAGAAGGAGGAGAGATTTTTAGAGAGAGAGAGGTTTTTCAAGAATGATCAAGTCTTCAAGACTTGGTCAATAAATAGGACATGCAAAAATCAGATGGGGGGGGGAACACTTGTCACCCTCCCATGACCTCTTTTTTTTTAAAATAGTTCTGATTTTTCCCAGATTCGCAGAAATCCGCCTCGGCGCCGCCCGCATGGCCACTGAAACCTCTGAAAAGTCTCGGCGCCCGTGCGCGCTACCGTGGCCGGCGCTGCAACTTCAGCGATTCTCCAGTTATCCGCGGCCATGCCGCGTCGGCGCGTGGCCAGCTCGACCGATGTTGCTTTTACGCTCGATCACAGTTGAACTTGTAATTTCCATAACTTTCTACTCCGATGTCCTATCGACGAATGGTTGGTTGCGTTGGAAGCTAGACTCAATGAACTACGTACTAGGCCTTTGAAACACCTAGGAACTCTCAATGTAACGGGACATAAACTGCCTCAAAGCTGACTAACAACCCGTCCGAAACATTCCGTCAACCCATCATTCTAAAATTTAAGTCTCCATTCCTTTTATACGTCCTCAAAAGCATGACCTGAACTACGGGGTGTAACATTCTCCCCCTCTTAGAAACATTCGTCCCGAATGTTCCTCATAGGCTTACTCAAATCACAATATTGACATAGACCATCTTAACTATTCTTCTTGCAAATAAGGACGCTCCTCATGGCCACAACAATACTTAAGCATAAACGCCAAATTAAAACTAATAAGCGGAAAAGTGGGTTACCTGGAGGTGTAGGGAACAAGTGAGGATACTTCTTCCTCATGTCCTCATCTGCTTCCCATGTCATTTCTTCCCTATTCTTGTTCTGCCATAAGACCTTGATGGAAGCCACATCCTTTGTCCGTAGTCGCCTAACCTGACGATCGAGTATCGTTATGGGACTCTCCTCATATGATAACCCATCTGTCACCTGGACATCACAAATCGGGTGCACTCTAGATGGATCTCCAATACACTTTCGCAACATAGACACATGAAAAACTGGATGTACTGCCTCCAGATCGGACGGCAGATCCAACTCATAGGCAAACTTACCTACCCTACGGACAATCTGATAAGGCCCAATGTACCTTGGGCTAAGTTTCCCCTTCTTCCCAAATCTCATCACGCCCTTCATGGGTGATACCTTCAGGAAGACCCAATCATCCACCTCAAACTCCAAGTGCCGACGCCGATGATCTGCATACGACTTCTGTCGACTCTGAGCTGACAATAACCACTCCTGGATAATCTTCACCTTATCCACTGCCTGCTGAATCAAGTCTGGCCCGACTAACTAAACTTCTCCCACCTCAAACCAGCCTATTGGTGACCTGCACTTCCTCCCGTATAAGGCCTCATAAGGCGTCATCTGGATACTAGAATGGTAGCTGTTATTATACGCAAACTCCACAAGAGGTAGATGATCCTCCCAGCTACCCCTGAAATCAATAACACAGACCCGTAGTATATCCTCAAGCATCTGGATAGTACGCTCGATGCCGCGTCGATCGAGGTGAACGCGATCGAGACTCACCTGTGTCCCTAATCCCTTCTGGAAAGACCTCCAGAAGTTAGCCGAGAACTGGGCTCCCCTGTCTGAAATGATCGATATAGGTACTCTGTGCAGTCTCACAATCTCTCTTATATACAATCTAGCATAAGTCTTGGCCGAAAAAGTCATCCTGACTGGAAGAAAGTAGGCTGAGAATTGATATTGAGAATATGTTGTGTGATTTTCCAAATGAATTTGGAAAGAAGCGAAAGAAAAAGAGGAGTAATGATAATGATGATCCAAATCTATGGAGAAAGATATCCATACTTTTCAGTTGTCATACTGGAAGCATTATTCTGCGTATAGTATAGTATTAGGTGTGTTTTTCCTTCATTTTGTGTCACAACGGTCATAAAGGAGAAGATACCACTTTTGATGATGAAATGAGCTCAATTGAGATGAAAATTGCACAAGCACAACTCAAAGAATGAAGCCTAAAAAGTGCCAAAAAGAATAGAAAAATTCTGGCGACTTCCGACAGAAATCAAAGAGGCACCGCGGTGTCTGGCCACGTAGCACCGCGGTCAGGAAAATTAGCACCGAGGCGTAAAAATTACTGAAAGTCCGAAATTGAAACACCATCGAAGGCACCGCGGTCCTGACTAGAGGCACCACAGTGCCGTATGTCCAGTGAGCTACAGTTATTTCGTGAGGAATTAGCACAGCGGTGCTAGGTAAAGGCGTCGCGGTGCCGACGCTTATTTTCAAAAAAGTTGGGTCGAAATTGGACAAGGGTAAAGGGGTCCGAAGCAAAGTTTTTCTCAGCTATAAAACCCCTAAACCCTGTCATTATTCGATGATCATACTTTGGAGAGGATAACGACGACTACAAGCGACAATTGGAGACATCTTATTGTTCAAGTTACTTTATTTCCCTTATTTTATTTTAGTTTATGTTTAATTGTAATTTAGTTCTTAACATGACAATGTTTAGGAGCTAAATACTTTAGTAGGGTTTCCATCGAATCTTCTTGAAGCTCTTTCATATAGTTAATGCATTAGTTTTTGAGTTCTTCTTCAGCGTATTAAGATCTATTCAATACTGTTATGATTGCTTGATAATTAACTAGCTATTAATTGTCATCACTTATATGATTTCGAATCAAAAGTCTGAAAGGTGAGATTTGAATATGATGTAATTGTCTAGACATAGGTTAAAATCGTGGACGAAAGTACACCAATACTTGTGTAGTATTATAGGTTATTGTTCTTAATCCTCCCATGTGGTAAAACTTATCATAGAAATATAGAAGATTTCTGCACAAGGTTGAGCTCTTGTATGTCCTAACCGAAATATAATGACAGATTAGTTAACCTGCTATCTTAATAAGAAGAATAATTATTAGCATTGCATTAACACGTGAAAGAGTGGATAGTTGAGGAGATTGGAACCCTATTTACTTCATAACTGTTATAAACCCAAAGTATTATAATCTTTAGTTTATTTTCTGCACTTAGTCATAAATCTAAAACCAAAGAACGTCAACCAAATAGATACCATAGAATAGATAATCGGTACTTAGCAAACCAGTCTCTGTGGACGATAAACTCGGTCTTACAAACTATATTACTTGGAACGATATGTACACTCGCGTAAGCATCTAGAAATATCGCAAATAGTTTTTGGCGCTGTTGTCGGGGACTGACGTACTGTTAATATCGATTTATCTATTCTTATTTTTAATTTGGTTTTTTATTTTCAGTTTTATTTTTATTTTTATTTTGCTTTAGTATTGTTTGTCATGATATGTTTTCTGTTTTTGATTAGTCTCAGGAACTTAGGTTATGCGAAGTAGGAGAGGAGTTGACATTCCTATCCATCTGAACTCTGAGATTGAGAGATTGTGCAGACAGAACAGGAAAGAGAAAAGAGCAGCTGATTCCTTAGCAATGGGAGATCAGCGAAACAACAATTTGATGGATGATGAGTTGCCGCCTATCGTAAGATAAGTCCCTGCAGAACGAAGCTTGGGGGACTATGTGATGCCAACCATTACAGGGGTACAGACTTGCATCAGACTTCCTGCTGTTGAAGCCAACAATTTCGAGATCAAACAAGCCATATTGCACATGATTCAAAGCTCAGTTCAGTTTAGGGGATTACCGTCTGAAGATCCTCACTTGGATCTAGCAAATTTCATGGAGCTGTGTGTAACTTTCAAATACAATGGTGTTACTGATGACGCCATTCGGTTCAGTCTCTTCCCATTCTCACTCAGGGATAGAGCAAAGTGCTGGCTGAATTCATTACAGGCGAACTCCATCACTACACAGCAAAACTTAGCCTAGAAGTTTTTTGCCAAGTTCTTCCCCCCAGCTAAGGAAGCGAAGCTCAGAGGTGAGTTGAATAACTTTTATCAGCTGGAGGGAGAACCATTATATGATGCATGAGAGATGTTTAAAGACTTGCAGAGAAAGTGCCCACATCATGGAATTGAGAAGTGGATGTGTTACACCCCGTATTTCCAAGGAAATGATGTGATAACGTACTTAAGGAGTTAAGATTTGAATTTTGGAGCGAAAGAACATTTCTTTTCTTAAGGAAAAAGTTTCAGAACTTTGAGAAGGAAAAAATTAATAACTTGAAATTTGATTCTCAAATTTGGTATATGGAATTAGTATAGTATATTAAAGTATTGGATCTAATGATATAGGGCCCGCCAAAATTTCACAATTTCGCGGGACCTTCGATTTAAGATATTTGGACATAATATCTAGATATTTTTGGAAGGGAAATTTCGGCCACTTAGAGGGTGACATTTGTCCCTCATTAATTGGCCCACTTGTCTTTGAAGACTTTGACTTGATGATATTTTTATAAACAAGAGCTTGCAAGACTTGTTGAACACTTAGAAACATTTCAAGAAAATATCTCTCCCTCTTCCTCCTTGTTGCTCTCGGCCAAAGGGAAATATTGAAGAGCAAGATCCTTTCATCTTCCCATATTAACTTGTTGATCCAATATTAAGCTCCCTAATGGAGTGATTAAGCCAATGGCTATATTATTTTCAAGAAGCTCACGGTTTTTCCTTAAAGATTCTCGAGAGACCCTAACTTGTTATCCACTTTTGGAGATGAAACGTGAAGGAAATATGGGTGTAAGGTTGTAGGAGATACATACATGTGATTGGAACTTGAAGAATAGAAGCTAAGACTAACCTAAGGACCGACTTTTGTGCGGACTATTTTGGACGACTTTGAGGTAAGATTTCGTCTTCCTCTTGATCTAATTAGATATTACATGTTATAGTGATGTATAGATGAGCTTGTGCTAAAACAAATGAAGATTAAAAAGTGTTTGGAAGGTTTTGGGGTTGAGGCCGAGAGCTTGGCTATTCGAGTCGTTAGATTCGTTGGTTATTATTGTTGTTATTTACACTTGTTGCATGTTATATAATGAAGGAAATATTGTTGTTAATAGTTTATGTGATTTATATAACATGTTGAAATGTGAATTGGATTATAAGGAATTGTGGAAAAGGGCTTTGGATTGTTGTAGTGTTGTGGCCGAGAAACTGCCCAAAATTGTTAGACGTTGTGGTGTGGTTTTAGGTGTTGTTTTGTGGTGTTATAATTCTGGAAAATCAGCCGCCATATTGCATGATTAAATATAGTATATTGCTAATGAAAATCCCGAATGGTTAAGGGTGTGGAAAGGCGATGAAGGGCCTCACATTTTACCCTTGTTGTTGTTGAATTGTGGGCGGATTTTGTGGACTGTTTTTATATGATTGTGGGGCATAATTTTACACGTCAAGTAGGCGTGTAATCCCTTTGGTTAACTGTTGATTGTGCCCTTAATTGTGGCTTGTTTATTGTTGAATTTGGGCCTTGGAAAAGGTGGAAAAGTACGTATAAACGGGGGAAGTGCTGCCCAAATTTTTGTAGAATAAGAGGACAATTACTTGGTGTATATCTTATACTAAGTGAGCTAGAAGTTGATATAAGTGTTGTTGTCATTATAGGTTGAAGTACTACATTGAGACGAATTCTAAATATCAAGTTGGAATAAGCCGATAAAGTATGTGAACTATCCCTTCTTCTTTGGCATGATTTGATTTCATAAAGTGAGTGGATTTTTATCCTTATTGATACTTGATTTGATTTTAGAAAGTGAGTGGATCCAAATCCCTAAACGATAATTGACTTGATCTCTATAGAGTTCTATTGGAACCTAATCCTTAGTGATATACTTTATTGATAGTACTTTGGGTTTTCTAAAATGGAAATTGTTCTACCTATTCCCTTGATAGTACTTGGGGTTTTCTAAAATGGAAGTTGTAACATATATTCCCTAGATAATACTTTGGGGTTACCAAAATGGAAGTTGTCTATCTATTCCTTGATAGTACTTAGTGATGTACTCTATACATAGTACTTTGGATTTCTAAAAGGGAAGTTCCTTTTAATGGATTTGAAAAGTGTAGGTTACTTGATTTGGAAAGAATAAGTAACTTGATTTTAAAAGTGAAAGTACCTTGATGCTACAAGTTCTAGTGTCTTGAGTTTTTTTTATAAAGGAAAGATTGTACGGCGGACGTACATTGAGTTATTGGATCTTAATCCTTATTGATGCACGACGTGATAGTACCTTGGGATATCTAAATGAAAGTTATTATATGTGGAACTCTTCCTATCTTTCTTTGTGCATGAACATTATAGAACGTGTGTACGGTGGACGTATTTGTTTTAAATGAAATCAGATTCGTTGTAGTATATAAAAGAAGTTACTTGATTGAAAGGTATAAATTACTTGGTGTTAAAAGCATAACTTACTTGAGTTTAAAAGTGTAGTAACTTGATTTTAGAAGTGGAAGTGTCTTGATACTACGGGTGTTAGTGTCTTGAGGTTTTTAAATGAGAGGATGTACTGCGGGCGTACATAGTACTTTGGGTTCATTTCCCTAATAATGTAAGATGTGATAATGCCTTAGGCTTTCTAAAGTAGAAGACATGCTATACCTTCTAATAAAGTGAAAAAATGATTTCTACTTGCATATGATTTCTCATGATAGTTATTCATGCAAGTGTTGTATTTCACTTCATCGAGTCCCTCGCTTGGGGCCCGGTCTTTGTTATATATATACATGGGATATTGATTATATATTATTCTATAGACGTGCTGACAGTGATGTTAGAATTCCGCGGGCATTCTTCTGTGATGTTGATTTTATATTATATCATGGACTTGCTGACAGTGATGTTGGAATTCCACGGGCATGCTCTAGTGATGCTGGTTTGATATTCTACTATGGACGTCTTGTGATGTTGGAATTCCACGCATACTTCGACATCGGTTATATATTACACTTGTTACATGCTGACAGTGATGTTGGAATTCCACGGGCATGCTTCTCTGATGATGGTTATATATTATACTTGTTACATGCTGACAGTGATGTTGGAATTCCATGGGCGTGCTTCTTTGATGATGGTTATATATTATACTTTGTACATGCTGACAGTGATGTTGGAATTCCACGGGCATGCTTCTTTGATATTGGTTATACATTATACCATGTACATGTTGACGGTGATGTGGTATTCTACGAGCATGCTTCTGTGATACAGTGGTACAGTAGTACAGTGATACAGTGATACAGTGGTATAGTAGTACAGTGATACAATGATACAGTGGTACATTTGGTTCCATATCTGAAACGGTATTTTAAAAAGGTAAAGATGACTATTTGAAAAGGTGCAGTGTACTGGTATTTGATTATTGTACTTGTCTCTTGTTATCTTTCTGGCCTGTTATAATCTTGTTTACTGTACTTCATGTTTACATACTTGGTACCTTGTCGTACTGATCCCCTTCGGGGGGCTGCGTTCATGCCTGCAGGTGTAGATACTCAGTTTGGTGATCCACGTGCTTAGGGTCATTGCTCCACTTTTGGATAGCTCTATTGTTCCGGAGTTGTCATTTTGGTACAGTCTTGATTTTAGACTTGTGTATATTCAGAGTACGGAGGGGCCTTGTCCCGCCACATGTTGTTATCAAACTCTTAGAGGTTTGTATTCATATGTGGGCTGGACTTGTGTAAGTTGTACAGTTGTAGTTCCTTTAAGTTGTTTCATATATATATAATGACGGCCTTGTCGGTTTTGCCTGTTTTAAAAAAAATGATAATGAGTTTTCTTTAGCTTCCGTTAGTTACATGTGATGTTTGGGTAGAAGGGTGCCCAGGTAGGGCACCAGTCGCGGGCATGAGGTTCGGGTCGTGACAGGATGCTAGTCCACATATTTTATAATGGGTTGTGTGGTACATCTCGTACCATCATTGATGTTGCAGCAGGATGTACGTTCATGAGAAAGAGTGCCAATGAGGCACATGATTTGCTAGAGGATATAGCCACAAACAACCATCAGGGGGCCGATGAGAGAACAATGAACAGTAGCAAAGTGGCTGGGGTTCATGAGCTAGATGCTATCACTGCATTAACTGAGCAGGTAGCCACTTTGACAAAGCAGATGCAGCAGAGTACCATGACAGTTAAAGCAGTTCAGACACCAATAAGCTGTGAGATTTATGGGGGTCCCCATACTTTTGATAGGTGCACAACAGTGGATCCGAATAATGTGCCTATGGAGCAGGTTCAGGCAGAGAGGAATTTTCAGAGGCCCTACAACAAACCATATTCCAACACATACAATCAGGGGTGGAGAAATCACTCAAACTTTGCTTGGAGGAATGAATAAGGGAAGAAAACACAGTTTCAAGGCCAAAACCAGAACCAGCAGCCACAAGAGAAGCCTGATGAGCTAAAAGCAACATTGCTAACACTTACAAATTCGCAGACCCAATTCATGACAGAAACTAGGTCATCTATTCGAAATTTGGAGGCACAGGTTGGACAGTTGGCAAGCATGCTGAACAATAGAGAACAAGGAAACCTCCCCAACGATACTGTGGTGAATCCAATAGAGCAGTGTCAGGCAATAAGCCTGAGGAGCGGAAAACAGTTAGAATAAGTTGCACCCAAATCAGTGGCTGAAAAAGAGAGAGAGTTGGAGAAAGCAGTTGAGGCAGAGAAGGAGGGGTTTACTGATGACCGCCCTATTTTAGAGAATGCTCCACCCGCAGTGATGAGGGATTATACTGACAAAATTCCTTACCCTCAAAGACTGCAAAAGAAGTCCTTAGACAAGCAATTTTCTAAATTTTTAGAGGTCTTCAAAAAGCTTCATATCAATCTCCCATTCATTGAAGCTTTGGAGCAGATGTCAGCTTATGTGAAATTCATGAAAGACATCCTATTTAAGAAGAGAAAGCTGACGGACTACGAGACAATAACGCTGACAGAGGAGTGCAGTGCTATCTTGCAGAAGAAACTTCCCCCTAAGTTGAAAGATCCAGGGAGTTTCACCCTACCTTGCACCATAGGAAATGTGACATGCAAGCAATCCTTATGTGATTTGGGGGCAAGTGTCAATCTAATGCCCCTCTCTGTGTTCAGAAGACTTGGTTTGGGGGAGACAAGGCCAACCACAGTCACCTTGCAGCTTGTTGAACGTTCAGTTGTGCATCCCTAGGGAATTATTGAAGATGTGTTGGTACAAGTGGGTAAATTCATCCTTCCTGCTGATTTCCTCATTTTAGACATGGATGAAGATGAGAATATGCTCATGATCCTTGGGAGACCATTCCTAGCAACAGGGAGAGCCCTCATTGATGTTGAAAAATGGGAGTTAAAACTCAGAGTCCAAGGTGAGGAAATGACATTCAAAGTCTTCAAGCAGCCCACTGAACCTCAAGTAGATGCTAGATGCTTTGCTGTTGGTGTAGTTTATAAAAAGGCTTCTCATGAAATTTGCAAGGGTACTGATGCCCTTGATGGTAAGAATTCTGCACCCGTAAATAATTTTGTGGATGAGAACAAGGAAATGAATCCTCCTGAAATAAGCCATGTGAAAAAGAAAAGGAGAAGGAGGAGGAAAATGGTGCTAAAATAGATATGCGGAGGGGACACTCTACCTCCTTGATCTAGTAAGTAACCTGCGTTCGGCTAAAATACGTTAAAGACATCGCTACTTGGGAGGCAACCCAATGGTTTTAATTATGTTATTTCAATTTTTGTTTTAGTTTGTTTATTTTGTCTTGAACAGTCTCACGATATGGTATGTTAGTGTTGTTGGATGACAGATGAAGGGTGTTGACACCCAATTTTGACCCTCCCGTCCAGTCCTTAATTATAAAATTACACTAATTTTGCAAAATATTTTTTTATAATTTTTATAATAAAATGCAACAATAATACATTAATACAGACACAAATAAACGAGTCAATAATAACACCGCATTTTACGTAGAGTATTAAGCACACCTTGAGTCTCGCGTCCGCACCCTACATTTTTATTAAAACAATTTTATTAATGTCATTCATAATTTAAGTCCTATTTCCATTAGTTAAAACTCAAACAATTCTTAATAATAAATAAATAAATACATAAAATAAACAATTTAACAATGACGTCGCGTTAAAATAGCATAGTCGCATTTATTAATACGTAAAGCAATTTCATAATTATTGTAGCACCTAAAGTCATATTAAGATAATTTAACTTTTGATAAATAGTGCACAATAAATAAGATTTTAATAACGGTATCACATTATAAATATTAAGCACTAATTAAAAAGCACGCCCGTCTTTATTCTTGTAATAATTTAAACTCAAGCTTAGACTAGTAAAACACATAAATAATTTAATCACAATTTAGATTCCATTTATTTACCATTAATTAAATAATACACTACCCAAATTAAAACACCTAAAAAACTAATACCTAATTAAAAACCAGCCAACTATTTTCGCCCAGCCCAACTCATACACCCGCAGCCCACACACGCCAGCCCAACCCGCAGCCCACTCCACTTTACTTTATCCCCTTCCCCCCATCGTCAACAGCCCTAAAGGAAAAGAACGAAAAGACCTAAACCTAAAAGGAGACCCGCCGCACCTCCCTTATCCTCGCACCCCATCGCCGCCAAGACCCCAGCCGAGATTCTCGCCTGAGAATCCGGCGACCTTCCTTACCCATGCACACCCAACCTCGAAAGATATAACTTACCATAAGCTTACCAGATCAGAAAAAAATGGTATCTCATAAAATCAGCACGAATCTTACCATAAAAATCATACGCGAATCAATATCAAACATCGTCCAAAATCAGCCTTAAAACTTACCCTAAAATGGAACTCAATTTGATGCTATAAATTGGACATTTTTACTCATGCAAAGGAGAAGAAACAGGCATCGGGAGTTAGGGATTTAGCATCCAGAAGATTAACATCACAAGAGTAGAAAATTCGAAAACCCTTTTCGGAATCAGTCAAGAACCGACAGTTTTTTTCTTTACTCTTCGCAAAGCTTTCTTTTCTATCCATCGCATAAAACGCATTCTTTGAGTGAATCGGCGGCTTGATACGCTGTCTCGGTTCGCTGTCCGGAGAAGGAATCGCAATGCATGAGAGCAAATGGCGAGTCTCAATATGAGACTCAACCCGCCTCTTATAAAGAGCGAATACTTGCATCTATGTGTCATCCGCACCTACATGCGTGTTTGGAATTTCAAGCTACCCGGCGAAGGCCGTCGCCTTTCCTTAGAGTCTCTCATTTTAATTCCTGTCTCGCCCCTCTTTGTGTGCTGTAAATTAATTCACTAACATTATGCTACCAATAGAATGCTTCTAATAGGCGAACCTTGAAACCATAGAATTCACTTCCCCCTCAAGTTATTTACTCTAGCTTACTTAAATTATGGTTAAATCACTTAACGATCTTTTCACAATTATCTAAGCAGTCAAAACGTTATTCGTTGCCAAATTCTAACCTAAGAAATCCATTTTCAATAAACCCTTATAGCATTCATATACATGACTATTTTTATTATGGGTTTAATCAACGTTTTTTTTGGCATCTCATACATAGTCTATATACTTCGGTCGTAACAGATTTTTGCATTACTATTCCTATATCATATATAGCATGCTATTTAAATACCTTATGAATGCATACCTTTCCAAAAACTAACTTTATCCTTATAAATAAGTGTTACATATTTTTCAAAAAATACATTCTTAGCTTACAGATACTTTTACTTAAATACTACTCTAGCACGCGTTTTCTTAGCATAATAATGACCTAGGTTTAAACGGAAAACCGCAAGTTAGCGGATCCTTTAGGGTGCCTAACCCCTTCCCTTTAGGATAATTAAGAACCCTTACCCAGAACCTCATTAAGTTTTAGCAGACCATTCAAAGGAGTTAGTGTTGAATTTAACCTAGTTGACATTTAGGTGTCCTAATTCACCCAAACTAATTAGGTGGCGACTCCGCGAACCCTTTAGCACCCTACTTTAACCTTTTGCCTTTCAACCTTGCAGCACCTTTTAACATTTTAGCACCCCTTTAGCACTTTTGCATTTTAGCACATTTTAGTACCTCTTTAACATTTTAGAATTCTAGCCCTCTTTAACCTTTTAAGCACTGTTAGCATTTTAGCATTTATTTTATTTTCTAACATTTATTAAGCAGGATTCACTAGAAATAAATGTCGCGGTCGGAAAAGGGTGTGACAAAGGGCATGACTCACTCCGAAGGACGAATGGTTAACAATGCAGAAAACTGAAGACACTGAAATTTTTCGATAATTAGCATCGCGATGCTCGGAGCAGAACCGCGGTGCCTCCTTCGGCTTTGTGCACAATAAATTGGCCTTCCTCTCAGACCTCTGTTATGACCGTTGTGTTGTGTCAGTAAGTTGTCCCTCATTATTTTTAGTCTTCACACATTGAGGATAATGTGTTGATTAAGTTGGGGGGCATCTTATTTTGTTTTGAGTCTTTTTATTGTTTTGTTTGTTTTTTTATGTGTTTTTGAGTCGTAATTTTTTTATGAATCATGCATGTTGTAGTTGCTAAAGATATTGAGTGGATAAAGTGAGATAATGTAATGGAATTGAAAGCAACAATCTGTGTGCTTAAGTTAGATATGTCAAAAATTCATGACATCTAATTATTTGGATATTGGTGCTTAGCCTATGTGTGTCAATTATGAAAAGAAATGTTGAAAAATATCTAGAAAATCTGTTTGCTTGAAATTTGAGGTGAAATAGTTAAGATATACATGTTTAGGAAAATGATTCAAACATATCTTTGATAGCCCTTCTGACTATTCATTACATATCCTGACATAAATTGTATCACTAGTCAGCCCATTTAAGCCTAAAATAAGATCTTTCTTTGACACCCTATGATTCCCGATTTGTGCCATAAGTAATAATTGAAATTATTGGAATGAAAAGTGTTGAAAAAGAATAAAAAAGAGAGTATAAATTTGATGCACCCCAATGAAAAATATGCAAAAATCTAAGTTTGGGGTGCTTGTTATTTATAATGTATCTCATTCTCTTAAAAGAAAAGAGGGGAAAAATAGGTATGAGATTAAAAAGAAAGTCAAAAATAAAGAAGAAGAGTTGAATGCAAAATGTTTATGGTACATAATTTGAGCCTAAATGCCTACTTTTACCTACCCCTGCCTAAGCCTACATTACAACCCTTGAAAGCCCTGATGATTTCTAATATGTATGTCTATGATTAGTGGAGAATAGCAAGTAGACAAATCTCTAACGTTTTGGGAAAGATGGAATGAAATTGACATGCATAAGTTAGGTGTTTGTATTTCCATTGATCATGATCTAAGTGAATTTGCGAAATATCTAACTTGAAATTCTAGATTTCTAAATATTCATGCTATGTATGCTCTAACATATTATCCCAACTTTCATCCATGATTTTGAAGAAGCATTGCTATATCTACTTGATCCAGTTCATTGAGTCCTTTATTTTTATTTTTGTTTTTTAGTGCTTTACTCGAGGCGAGTAAAGTGTAAGTTTGGAGGTGTTTGTTAAGTGTATTTTGCATACACTTTTGAGTCCTTTTTTGTTAGTATTTTACTCTTTTATTCTGCGTATAGTATAGTGTTAGGTGTGTCTTTCCTTCATTTTGTGTCACAGCGGTCATAAAGGAGAAATATACCACTTTTGAGGATGAAATGAGCTTAATTGAGATGAAAATTGCACAAGCACATCCCAAAGAATGAAACCTAAAAAGTGCCAAAAAGAATAGAAGAAATCTGGCGACTTTCGACAGAAATCAAAGAGGCACCGCGGTGCCTGGCCACGTTGGCGTCGCTGTCAGGAAAATTAGCACCGAGGCATAAAAATTGCCGAAAGTCTGAAACTAAAACACCGTCGAAGGCACCGCGGTGCCATATGTCCAGTGAGCTACAATTATTTCGTGAGGAATTAGCACCGCGGTGCTAGGTAAAGGCATCGCGGTGCCGATGCGTATTTTCAAAAAAGTTGGGTCGAAATCGGACAAGGGTAAAGGGGTTCCGAAGCAAGGTTTTTCTCAGCTATAAAACCCCTAAACCCTGTCATTATTCGAGGATCATACTTTGGAGAGGAGAACGATGGCTACAAGCGACAATTGCAGACATCGTATTGTTCAAGTTACTTTCTTTTCCTTATTTTATTTCAGTTTATGTTGAATTGTAATTTAGTTATTAACATGACAATGTTTAGGAGCTAAATACTTTAGTAGGGTTTCCATCGAATCTTCTTGAAGATCTTTCATATAGTTAATGCATTAGTTTTTGAGTTCTTTTTCAGCGTATTAAGATCTATTCAATATTGTTATGATTGCTTGATAATTAACTAACTATTAATTGTCATCACTTATATGATTTCGAATTAAAAGTCTGAAAGGTGAGATTTGAATATGCTGTAATTGTCTAGACATATGTTAAAATCGTGGACGAAAGTACCCCGATACTTGTGTAGTATTATAGGTTATTGTTCTTAATCCTCCTGTGTGGTAAAACTTATCATAGAAATATAGAAGGTTTTTGCACAAGGTTGAGCTCTTGTATGTCCTAACCGGAATATAATGACAGATTAGTTAACCTGCTATCTTAATAAGAAGAAGAATCATTAGCATTGCATTAACACGTGAAAACGTGGATAGTTGAGGAGATTGGAACCCTATTTCCTTCATAACTGTTATAAACCCAAAGTATTATAATCTTTAGTTTATTTTCTGCACTTAGTCATAAATCTAAAATCAAAGAACGTCAACCAAATAGATATCATAGAATAGATAATCAGTACTTAGCAAACCAGTATCTGTGGACGATAAACTCGGTCTTACAGACTATATTACTTGGAACGATACGTACACTTGCGTAAACATCTAGAAATATCGCAACACTCGACCCAATGCATATCGAGAAAAATGTGTTTGATAATGTCATTGGAACATTGTTAGACATACCGGGGAAGACTAGAGATCATGTAAGTGCTCGTCGAGATTTGATAGAACTTAAAATTATGTCAGAGCTTCAACCAATAGAATTAAAAGATGGTAGCAAAGAAATTCCATGCTCTCGCACGGATGTCACCACAGACCAACCACAGAACAACAGAACCACCAAAGAAGTGAATAGCGGCCAGCAGCAGTAGCAACCAAAGAAGCAGAATAACAAAGAAGTATGACCACCGGCGAAGCCAGCAAAGATCGTTGGCCGCTGTCGCTAGTGGTTGTTGATCTTTGGCCGCTTCTTACCTCGTCGACAACTTTAGCCTCGACATCAACTGCTGCCTCGTCGACAGCTACAACCTACGATACTAAATTTTAAGGCTGATGGAATGTCTATAAAACATACTCTAATTTCGTCCATTACAGGTTCTACCTCGACCACAAACTATGGAGGATTTTGTGAAAAAGAATAATTCAAAAAAGAAGCATCATCAAGTTGAGAAGAATCAACAATCTTTTGACCATCCTAATTTTGAGATAGAGCATCATAGTGTTGTACCGCAAAAGCAACAGAAAAAGAGGTCATTTTGTTCTCCAGGTTCTATGTCAACATATCTTGAATTACGAAAAAACAAGTTGAAAACAATGAAATAGTTGCAACAAGGAATGAGATTGTCACTCATACTAATGCATCAGCAGAAAGACAAGATACTGACAAAGATGATAATGATGATGTCCAACTAAATGATAATGTCAATGATGCGGGACATGACCATGAAGATTTGGAATCAATACATTTAAAATGAAGGTACACATTAGTATTTATTAATCATTTAGCTTATTAGCATACTAAATTAATACATGAATTAACACTTGAATCTAATACAACTGCCAATAAGAAGAAGCATCGAGGGCCAACAAAGCTTACAAAGGTTCATGCGCGTACAAAAGAGGAGCGCCAAGTTATTATTTTGAACTCATTAGGCCAGCCAGTTGGACCTACTAAGGAAATAGTTGATGAATTCAAAAAAAAAAATTGGGAACTTTGGGGAAGGATTCCGAGCTTGCGCCACTGAATTATACTTGTTTTCCAAGTCTTCCCACACATGACAAAATATGGGATTATGTTTTGGTATGTTGCAATATTGTTCTTTGAAATATTATGAGTATATTCTTGGTTCTAGACCTTTATCTATTAATAATGTGTCGCTTTAATGATTGATATAGGAAAAGTATATGGTTGCTGAAGACGGAAGGAAATATGTAATGGAGGCAGTTAATGCAAGTTGACGAAGTTATAAATGCAGAATTAAGAAGAATCACTTCTATAAATATGATAGTGATGATTTAAGATAGTTTCACAAACCTGATACTATTTCAGTACCTCAGTTTCAGGACCTCTTAAATTATTGACATTGTGAAAAGATTGGGGTATTCAATTAAATTTGCTTAAGTTTTCGTGTAATAATGAAGTAGTATTATTCTAACTTATTATTTTTATCTCACATGTAGAATGTAAGAGAAATAGAGACAATCGTCTATTGATTGATGATATGCACACGATGGGTCGTAAGCCGTTTGCAATGTTACGTCATGAATTGGTACACACTTTTCTTTTTCAATAATTGAATTATCTCTTTGCTTCCATTAATTCTCACTAATTTTAATTTGTAAAAATTGAAGGCTTAGGTATTTGTGTGATTTGTGTGCTAAATTTCATTTTGTTTTTTTTACAGCAACAAAAAGATCCGAATAAGGAAGAACCTTCTCAAGCAAAGGTCTACAAAGAATCAAGGAAAAGAGTTACAGGGAGAACATACCATACCATCAACGAGAAAACTGAACATAATATTGTGAGTTAACAAATTGTATTATCATATATTTGCGTACTATTGATAATTTAGTAAGACAATGACTTAACATTCTATAAATAGGCAAAGATAGATGCTATGGAGTCCATCCAACACGGAGAATGTAGCAACTCTAAGGATCTAGTTCTTTACTCTGAAGGGCTTCAAGGTTTCAAAAGCAAAGACCGCTTACGACTTGTCGGAAAAGGTGTGATAAAGACTGATTTGAAGAAAAAAGAGAAAAAATCAGGTTTCATAATTTCGGAGGAATTCTTGCAGAGTATGAAAGCTGAGTTAGTGCAACAGCTTGCACCGACCGTTGCATCAATGATTATATCACAACTTCAAGAAGCTAATCCTGGAATAAATCTTGTCATTCCTTCTTTTGTGAGTCCATCAATTCCAAATGATTCGTCTAGTGCACCGCATGTCAGTGAACCAAATGGGCAGTCTCCTGGGACAGTTAATCAGGTAATTTTTGTGTTTCCCTTCTTTCCAACACATAATAATATTCTGGAGCTTGAAATTTTATATATTATTAATTATACTGTGAAATTATATATTTTTATATGAGTAAACTACATATTAAAGTTATTATTTGTGATGTTTTGGCTAGTCTACCATTTTTTTACTTATGACTATTCATTATGTTAACTTATAGGAGTCTGATGAGCTAAATGGAGAAGAAATCTAGCAATATAACAAATGAACGTGTGGGTGGAGGCTTATGTAGATACATTTGTGAACAATTATTTTGTAATGTGTCTTATGGGGTCTAATATTGTACATTTGTGAACAATTAGTAATACAATCCTTTTTAATTATTATTTTTCTTTTTTTATTATTTATTTTGCAATATTGTGAGCTAATCGTTTTGTAATATTGTACATTTTGTAATAACAATCTAGCAATCAAACAAGTGCACATCTAATGTGGCAACTGTACTTGACTGTCGCATTAGGGGTACTGCCCGTCGCATTAGGTGGCTAAATTAGCCTCAAAACAGTCGCATATCTAATGCGATGGCTGTGCCTGGCCGTCACATTAGGGGTAGTAGCCGTCGCATTAGATATGCAGCTAATGCGACGGCTAACTACATCCGTCGCATTAGGTGCACATCTAATGCAACAGCTATAAGAGCCGTCGCATTAGACCTAATGCAACGGCAGCGGATGCCACGTCTCCTGTTTGTTGCATTAGGTCTAATGCGACGGCCAGAAGACTCTAATGCGATGATTTTGAGGCATCGCATTAGGCCAGAAATCTAGTAGGGTAAACAAATGAAGGAATAAGCTAACCATCATTTTTTAAAACTAGAGACGGCGATGGAAACTAAAAGCCGTTTTCCATCTCCTGTTTAGTTCTTTGAGAAAACAGAACAAAATGAAGAAAAAATATATTTTATTTTTAAATTAACCCTAGCCAGACAAGGGAAGAAAAGAATAAGCTCTCATCCATCCTAGTACCTATTATCAGGTAAAAAGGTCATTAAATGTGTAACATATACTTAACATTTGTTACGTTGAACTCTACCAAGAAGCCGGTAAAACAATGATACGTAATCTAATTATGCGCCGAAGTTGGGCGACACTTAAGAAATATGTATACTTTAACATTATTAATTCAGATCAATTAATTAGGAAAAGGATTAGTTGCGCCTAAGCAAATTATTAGAAACATTACGAAAGTAACCATGGAGAAACCAATAATTTAGTGGGTTGTCTTGCCAGTTTCAACCAGGCAAAAGAACAATATACATCTCTGGCATTCTTCCAAGTTCTTTGAATGGATCAACCACAAAAACACAAGAGAGGATTTATAAATCAAGCATGTATATGTACCTTTGACCCCTCTGGTTCTTTGTCCAACTTAATTCTATCATTTTCTATTTGTAGGGCTTGGATGTTATGACAAATATAAAATTGATGGTTACTAAATAATGCACAACTTTGAAAAAGGTAGGAATGTTGGATCGTAGTAAATGTCAATAAATTATTTGCAAGGATTTTTTGCATTTTTCGTTGGGTGTTTATAAGATACAATAACAACTAAGAGAGCATATAGAAAAAGAACTATTGCAATTTCATACCAAATGGGAATTACTAATATTAAGCGAGACTCTTTAATATAGAAAAAGAACTATTGCACATCTCTCATGTGAGCCAGCCCAATCTATTTTATTAGTTCTTCACAAGTTCAATATAAGAAGGAAGAAAGTTCTCTCCCTAATCAATGAGAAGCACTTTGTCTTTCACATCAGATGAAAGATGAATTAAATAAAAGAGACTCACAAAGAAGTCTCTTGCCTAGCATTATTTTGTTTAACGTGAAACCCACAATCGCTATTCGAAGATGTGCATTGGGTAAACCACGGACTGACGTAATAGCCTGCAAACCCCGTCAGCCAGTTAAATCACACTTGACAAACCAGGTGTGATGACTTCAAGAGGCGGCGCAGCCAGACGTTAACTGGTTTCGAACTCATGGCCTCTCCCACACCACCTAATAAGAATACTCTCTGCCTTCAAGATCGGTCTAGGGCTTCGGATTCTTGGCTTGCATTATTAAAACAATAGAACAATGACAAATAAGAGAATAACTCCAACACAATATACAAGTTACGAATTGAGAACTTCAAATGCTTCTTTCGTCAACTTCAACTGCTGAAATATTGTCCAAATGGCTAAAGACTCTGGAGTACGAAGCTGTAAAGTGTCAGCTACTCCGTAACGCGTTAAGAGTAGAATTTAAGTGGTGACTTAGTACCAAGCAGTAACTTGACAGGGCAAATATGAGGAGGTTGCAATCTAGAACATGAAAATAGGTGGCAATTGATATATATGGTTATAATTGTTAGAATATAATATTATTAATTATTATTAATAATATTATTAATGTAATATCTTAGCATATATGGTAGGTTGTACAATCATCAAATAGGTTTATTATTATGCATTAAATTGAAAGATAATTAGGGATAAGAATAGGAAGACATTAGGTTAGAATCCTCCTCCTAATTAATATATTCTTACCATAGAAGATGAATGAGAATGAGGAAATTTTTCTATCATGATATCAAGAGCATAAGGAAAAAGATTCATCTTCCTAATACAGATTTTTTTTTTCTCAACCATTTTCGTCCTTCTCCTCCAAACTTCATAGCCGAAAATTACACCATTCAAATTCTAATTTTTTTGAATTTATTTAATTGTGTTTTGTTTCTCCATTGTTTGTTTATCCAACTATCATCAACATGTCTGAATCCAAATCGTTTTATCATCCCGCTTTCACAGTATCTAATATCAAAACTCATGTTCCCATAACTTTACAAATGGAGAATGTGCATTATGCTTCTTGGGCGAAACTTTTCAAAATTTGTTGTCGTTCTCACCGGGTTCTTCAACACATCATTCCCCCGGAAAAAGACAAAGAAAAGGTTTTGACTACAGATGATGAAAAAGAATTGTGGGATACTCTAGATGCCACGGTTCTTGGTTGGATATATGCAATGATATCAACGGACTTGTTGCACACGATAATGGAACCAGATTCTAAGGCGATTGATGTTTGGAGTTGATTACGGGACGTTTTTTTATGATAATCAAAACTCCTGTGCGGTTGCTTTAGAACAAGAATTCTCCAGTGTTGATATGGAGGATTTCCCAAATGCTTCCGCCTATTGTCAACGCCTCAAAGTGTTGCCTGATCAATTAAAAAATATTGGTTCCCTCGTCTCCAACAACCGTTTGGTTCTACAACTTGTTGCCGGTCTGACAGAGGCATATAGTGGAGTTGCAACCGTTATTCGTCAAAGTAACCCGCTTTCGTTATTCTACAAAGCAAGGTCTATGTTGATCCTAGAAGAATAAGGTTTTCTAAAAAGGTTGCTACCACAAATGACTCGACGTTCATGGTCAGCAATGATGGAAATAATGGTACAACCCCCCAAAATAACCGTGACCAAAAAGGATGAAACGGGAATAAAAAAGGTGAAAATCGCAACAAAAATGGGAGCAACTGGAATTCCGGCGGCGGAGGCGGTTCTGGCAGCCGCCGCGGCGACGGAGGTGGCAACAGAACTGTTACACCCCGTAAATTCAAGAGAATAAGATAAGAACGTACGGAAGGAAGTAAGGTTTGAAATTTGGAAAGATAAGTTGGCAAATGTTGTAGGCATATTTTCAGTCAACTTTGGAGCGGCATATCTCCTAGTTCTTTAAGAGTTTTTAGGTGTTCCAAAAGCCTAGTATGAAGTTCGTTGAGTCTAGTGTCCAACGCAACAAATCACTCGTCGATTGGACATCGGAGTAGAAAGTTATGGACGTTACAAGATCAGTTGGTAGAAGAGTAGGAAAAATGTTCCCAGCGTCAGCGTGCGCGCCGTAAGACACGAACCTTTACGAGTTGCATGGCGCGGCTGCCGCGGCGCCAAGGCGGGATTTTTCGCGAAAAATGGGGAAAAATCAGAAGATATTTTGTAAAAGGCCCATGAGAGGGCGACAAGTGTCCCTCCCATCTTTTGACCAAGAGGAGGGTCTTATTTTAGGACCAAGTCTTGAAGACTTGGTCATTTGCAAAGGATTTCCTAAAGAAAATTCCCCTCTTCTCTCTCAAAAAAAATTGATGAACCCCGATGAGATTTTTGAAAAGGCAACAAGAATATGTTGGCAATCTTGTAGAGGGTTCGTGTGGGTGATTTTAACGTGAAGAAGATTTCGGAAAGAGGGCTTATTGAGGTAAAATCTTTACCTTCTTATGTAATTGAAGATTACATGTTATAGTAGTTAAGAAAAGAGCATGTGGTTTATATATTAAAGTTTGAAAAGATTTGGATCATGTCGACTAGTTGAAAACCGAAAATGGGCATGTTAGTCACTCGTGTTGTAACCAATTCGGTTGTTAGCTAAAATCGTTACATGTTATAAATAGAAGGGTATATAATTGGTTATGACTTATATAACGAGTTGGATTGAAAGGATTTGAAAAAGATGATATGTGAGCATGTTGTAGCCAAGGAGTTGCCTTAAACTAATTGGATTGTTTAATATGAATTGTGGGGCAGAATTTTACACGTCCGGTTAGGCGTGTAATCCCCTGTGTATTGCTGAATTTTTAGGCCTTAAATGCGGCGTTTGGTTATTGAATTCGGGCCTTGAAAAATGTGGAAAAGTGCATAGAAACAAAAGAAGTACTGTCCAATTTTCCGTAGAATAAGGGACTTTACAATTAGAATATTCTACATTGAAGCTAGAAGCTAATAGACTTATTATGATCATTATAGGTTGACATACTACGGACGACATATTGGACTTGGCAAGTGGATTAAGCCGGAGATGTATGTGGAAACTTTCTTATCTCTTGAGCATGAGTAGTTATAAATGTATAGTACGGTAGACGTACGTGATTTAAATGAAGTCAGTTCGTTTGATATACTTGACTTGTTTTAAGAATATCTAAGTTGGTTGAGTTAGAGAATTAACTCACTTGTTGTTAAAGAAAGGTTAAAAGAATGATTTATTCTTATAAGGTAGACAAAGATTTCTTGACTTGAAAAGGTATAGGATACTCGATTTGGAAAGTGTAGATTCCTTGAGTTATTCTAAAGTTAAGAAACTTGTTTTTTTTAAGGATAAGAGACTTGAAGTATTTTGAAAGTTAAGAAACTTGATTTGAAAGTATAAGTCTCTTGGTCATAAAAAAAATGAATTTGGCTAAGACATAAATAGTTATAACAACTTTATGGGGAGTTAGTTATGACGACTTTATGAAAGGATAAGTATGTCTTAGTTTCTAAAGCATAAAGTTAGTATAACGACTTTATGGAAGTTAGTTATAACAACTTTATGGAAGATTGAAGGAATGGTTTTCTCGAGTAAGGTAAACAAAGATTAATGACTTGAAATAAGGAAGGGCAATTTGATTTAAAGGCATCAATTGCTTAAAGTTTAAAGTAAGGGTCACTTGATTAGAAGCCTAAAAGTATAATTCTAAGGGTAGTGACGTATGTGAAATGTAGATTAGCCTTGATACTACGAGTGTTAGTATCTTGGGGTTTTATATGAGAGTGCCTTGAGGTTATAAAATGAGACCCATTTGGCATGTTAATGAAAGTTTAAAGATTTTATGAACTTGCCTATACTCGCTTGTGATAGCCTTGGAGTGCAGGTATTATGTTGATACGTTGCCGTGACTCTCAGTTGGAGGGTCGACTGTCTTGATGTGAAATTATTTGGACGTACCGACAGTGATGGAGGATTCCACGGGTATGCCTCCATTGTGATTGATCCATGGACATGCTTACGATGGAGGATTCCGGGGCATGCTACCATGATGCGGGTTAAATTCCCGGATACGATTATTACTCTATGGATTAGTTCTCCATGAAGTCATGTACCCGAGATGAGGGATTCCACGGGCAAGAGATATATATGTATATATATGCTTTGTATATGTGTACGCCGACAGTGAGGTAGGATGCCACGGGCGCGCCACATGATAATATTTTTACGCTTGCGGCTATCGGCAGTGATGGGGGATCCCACGGGCACGTTTTGGTATTTGAGGGCTTGTGTCCCGAGCTATGGTGTGACTTGCTTGAAAAGTAAATATGACTTGATACTACGGTTATTAGTATCTTGGAAGTTTTATATGAAAAAAGAGTCATTTAAAAGAATAGAAGTACGTAGTACTTTGGGTTAAATTCCCGGATTTTATAATGACATGATAGTGCCTTAAGTAAACTAAAATGAGAGTGTATATGAACAGAGTTAATAAAAAGTTAGGGGTTTTCTCAACTTGCTTATGTTATGTATGATAAGCTAGTGCTTATGTTATGTACGATAAACCGGTAGTGCTTATGTTATGTATGATAAACCGGTAGTGCTTATGTTATATATGATAGTAGGTTGTGCTAGGTTATGTTATTATTGCGGGGTACACCCCCAGGTTACTACTTATTCCATGGATTTGCTACCCATGATGCGAGTGCGGCGTTTGTAGTCATTGCGGGCCCACCGGGTCCATGCGGGTGAAATAGTCCTATGCGAGTGAAATAGTCTCATGCGAGGCGGATGACCTCATTGCGGGTCCACAGGACCTATGCGTGTGAAATAGTCTCATGCGAGGCGGATGACCTTATTGCGGGTCCACAGGCGGGTGACCCTACTTTGATCATGAGCCTCCTATTTTTATGCAGTAAGGTATACTCTTATTTACTCTCATTGTTAGTAAGGCACAGTGTACTGTTATTTGAGTTATCATACATGTCTCCAGCTTTAATTTAGACTTTATGATTTCATTACTGATTTCGGGCCACATACTTGGTACATGTTGTACTAACCTCCTTGGGCTGCGTTCATGCCGCAGTTGAGGTACATATCTTGTCGATCCGCACTCTAGATCATCCGTCTTCTGAAAGCTCCATTTCTCCGGAGGCTTTGTCTGTTGGTACAGTTCCCTGATGTTGTAGTTTTATGTACATTCAGGGGTATGGCGGGGCCCTGTCCCGTCACAGTTGTTATGTCAAACTCTTAGAGGTCTGTAGTCATATCTTGTGGGTCACTTAAAAAAAATGAGGTAACTGCTTTTGGATTTATATATATCCAGGGAAGTAGCCTGATCAGCTAACCTATTATTTATTCTTGTTAAGTTTATGTATGTTCCGCTGATTATGTCTGATGTATACCTGTAAGGGTGCCCAGGTAAGGCACCAGTCGCGGGCCCGGGGTCGGGTCGTGACAAGAACCGACGGTGGGAGCAACAACGACAGACATTTCAGGCAGCAACCACCGATACCACAGTGGACCTGGCTTCAATGGAATTGGGCTGGACCACCTTGTCCTTACCCTACTGCCAACTGGGCCAGGCCCAATTCCACAATTAATTCTCCAGCATTTTTCCAGCCTTCACAGAATACATTTGCTAGATATGCCCAGCCCATTGCTGGGCCGATTTATTCCAAGACCAACAGTGAGGCTGGGTTCAATACCACTGGCGGGACAACATCCTCTATTGGGCCTCAGGTGTGGCACGAGGCCCACTCATCAGTGGGCCAACCCACAGACATTGAACATGCCATGCATACACTCGGTCTTAACCCATCAGACACGAATTGGTATATGGACTCAGGTGCAACGTCACATATTACGTCATCCCAAGGTAATCTTACGTCCTATTTTAATTTGAGCAAATCAAATGGTATAATTGTCTGAAATGGTCATTCCATTCCAATTAAAGGATATGGTTCTACTACATTGTCCAAATCAAATCCACCTTTAGCCTTGAAAAATGTTATTCATCCACCACAATTAATCAAAAACCTAATCTCAGTTCGAAAGTTTACATCAGATAATTGGGTTACTGTAGCTTTTGATCCTTTTGGTTTTTCCGTGTATGATTTTCAGACAGGGGCGCAGCTAATGAGATGTGATAGTCAGGGAGATCTTTATCCAGTTACTTCACTACTACACTTGGACAAGAAACATTTTAATTTTGTTGTTTTTAATTCCAATTTGTGGCATAAACGTTTGGGCCATCCGGGAGAGTCTATTTTAAACTCTCTCAAACACAATAATTCTATTTCATGTACACGAACGTTTAATAAGTGTCAATCTTGTCATTTGGGTAAGCACATTCAATTACCATTTGAGTCATCCTCTAACTTCACTTTTTTGCCATTTGATACTATACATTGTGATATTTGGACATCCCATGTTTTAAATTCTTCCGGGCATAGATATTACTTGCTTGTTTTAGATGACTACTGTAAATTCTTGTGGACCTTTCTCCTATCGAAAAAATCACAAGTATTTTCCACATTCCTTATTTTTAGAGCATTTATCCAAAAATAGTTTGAAACGGGCATAAAAAACATCCAATGTGATAACGGGAGGGAGTTTGATAATATACAATTTTGGGATTTTTGCAAAATCAATAGTTTGAATTTTCGTTTCTCATGCCCTCACACCTCTTCCCAAAATGGTCAGGCGGAACGAAAAATACGAACCATAAATAATATTGTCAGGACATCACTTGCTCATGCTTCTCTTCCCCCTAACTTTTGGCATCATGCACTTCAGATGACTACTTATTTGTTGAATATACTACCAAACAAAAACACACCACACCAAACACCCCTTCAATTACTATACCTCCGAGAACCAACATATTCTCATCTCAGGGTTTTTGGTTGCTTGTGTTATCCATTATTCCCATCCACCACCATCCATAAATTACAACCGAGATCTACTTTATGCATTTTATTGGGATATCCTTTCCATCATCGGGGATACAAATGCTATGATCTATCCTCCAATAGGATGTTTATTAGCCGTCATGTTTTCTTTGATGAAACTCAATTCCCATTTAGAAAAATCCATGCGTCATGATCTCCCACATATGAGTTTTTGGATGTCGGAATACACCCATTCTTTACCTCACCATTGTCCCACAATACGGTCACTTCCCCAACAAATAACGGTACATTCCATGTGACTAACATACCAAACTTTCACAGCCCAGTACCCGTGTCCTTACCAAATGTCGGCCAGCCCACTGTCTTGGACACCAGCACTACTCCAACAACAATCAACTCTAGCCCAACATCTCACGGTAACTCCACAATACCGAATTGGCCACCTTCAAGCCCGCGTATATTGACACCAACCAGTGGCGACCAACCCATTGGTCCAGGCCCAGTTACCACTTTACCATCTTTGGCCAGTGGCGTCCAGTCCACTGGCCCAACAATGCGTCCGGTCACCCGTAGTCAACATGGTATTGTCAAACCTAATACTAAATACAACCTTCACACCCAAGTCTCCAAATCACTTTTACCACGTAACCCAATGACTGCTCTAAAAGACCTAAATTGGAAAATGACCATGGACGATGAATACCATGCTCTTATTAAAAATAGTACATGAGATTTAGTACCTCGTCCATCTGATGCTAATATAATTCGGTCTATGTGAATTTTTAGTCATAAAGAAAAATCTTATGGTTCTTTTGAGCGGCATAAGACCCGTCTTGTAGGTGATGGAAAGACACAGCAGGTTGGCATCGATTGTGGGGAGAAATTCAGTCCAGTGGTCAAACCAGCTACTATCAGAATAGTTCTCATCTTGTCTCTATCCAAAGGATGGTCACTTCACCAGTTGGATGTCAAAAATGCCTTTCTTTATGGTCACCTAAATGAGACTGTTTACATGCACCAACTATTGGGTTACAGAGATCCAAAATATCCCAATCATGTCTGTCGGCTAAACAAATCTTTGTATGGTCTCAAACAGGCACCCAGGGTGTGGTATCAGCGGTTTGCAGATTTTGTGTCACAAATAGATTTTTCACACAGCCGTTTCGATAATTCTCTATTTATTTATCGTCAGGGTACTCATACAGTTTACCTTCTGTTGTATGTGGATGATATTATTCGGACAGCTTCTTCAGACTCCCTTCACAAGAGTATCATGTCTCGGCTTACTTCAGAATTTGCTATGAAAGATCTTGATCATCTACGCTACTTTCTATGAATTGCTGTGACACGACATGCAGGTGGGCTATTTCTCTCCCAAAGAAAGTATGCATCTGAGATTGTAGAACGGGTTGTAATGTCATCTTGCAAACCATCGGCCACACCGGTAGACACTAAGTTCAAATTGAGTGTCATCGCTACCAAACCCTTTGTTGATCCAACGTTGTACCGCAGCCTAGCAGACGCTTTGCAGTATCTCACTTTCACCAGGCTAGACATAACATATGTAGTCCAACAAGTGTGTCTATTCATGCGTAATCCGAAGAGCATATGCATGCTCTCAAACGAATTCTGCGGTATATACATGGTACTCAGGAATATGGATTACACCTTTACCCGTCTTCCATTTCCAAACAGGTTACTTAAACAGATGCCGACTGGGTAGGATGTCCTGACACCAGACGCTCCACCTTCGGATATTGCGTCTTCCTCAAAGACAATTTGATCTCTTGGTCCTCCAAAAGGCAACCCACAGTTTCACGCTCAAAGATCAAGTGAATACCGAAGCGGTTGCCAATGTTATCCGACTACGCCGATTCAAAATCTATTACTTGAGTTGTATTGCCCTATCTCGACAGCTACTATGGTATATTGTGATAACATTAGTGTCATCTATCTCTTCGGGAATCCAATCCATCATCAACACACTAAATATATTGAGTTAGATATTCATTTCGTCTGTGAAAAAGTGACTCGCGAACAAGTGCGAGTGTTACATGTTCCGACGCGACATCAAATCCCAGATATCTTCACCAAAGGAATGAGAATGAAGAAAATCTTCTATCAATAATTATTGTTTATGGTTGCAGTTAATTTGATGAGTCAATTGCAAATAGCATGAGAGAATTAAGAAGACATGACCATAACGTTAATGGCTGAGACGCGGCATGTTATTGTTAGCTCTTATTCATGATTGATGGTAATGTACGTCGCCGAAAGTAGGGCTGCACAAAATTCGGTCCGGACCAAAAAATCGGACCGGATCGAGAAATTCGGTCCGGTCTTCGGTCCCTGTATTTTCAAAATTCGGTTATCCATCAATTAGGACCAAATTTTTTATTTTTATTTTTATTTTTTATAATATATATAATTCCTAATATATATAATATATATAATTTATAATTTTCTAAATTCCTAATATATATAATTCCTAATTGTCTAAATTTCTAATATATAATATTATATAATTCCGGGTCGGGTTTCGGGGCCCAGTTTTTTTTTTTTAAAATTGAATTACCAATACTGAAATTGACACTCGGACGCGATGCCACGAAATTTTTACGTTGAAATCTATTGTACATCGCGAGATATTTAGATTTGAAAATGGGAAAAACGTAACGATTTGGGGGGAAAGAGAAATTGAGGGGCAATATGGACGTTTTTGGAGAAATCCGGTGAAGCAAACGGACTTTGGGATTATTCGTCTCGAAAAAATACGCGAAATCAAAAAACAAATTAGGTAAAACGGACGTCCGAGCGCAAAGTTATGACCGTATAAAGTTTGATCAATTTACAACCTATATTTCATATGTCAATACGTCCGGCAAGGAAGCCGGGTCAAGCGTTAAATGGGCCGGGGTGGGGCTGTGGGGATCGGGGCTGGATCACCCGTCCGAAACCCGACCGACCGAATGACCGGACCGACCGACCAGAAATTCGGTCCGATCTTCGGTCCGGAGAATCCGAATGTTCGGTCCTCGGTCCGGTCCGGTCCGGTTTTGACCCTTTGTGCACCCCTAGCCGAAAGTATCTTCCTTGTCCCCACAAATATCTTCCATCAATTGTCTGAGAAGATATATACAAGAAGACTTTCTTTCCTTTACACATATTTTGGACCCTAAATATAAATTAAGATAATTTAGGAGACCTATCGTAGGTGCTGCTTCTAATTGTACACAAAAAATTTCGTAAGCAGTATCTCATACTATAAAAAAGTGAAGGAAGACCAAATTCGTGGAGCGGATATGGTACCGTATATACCGATTACCATACCGCAAAATATCAAAATTGAACTTAAAAATACCAAATCATACCAAATTAATTTGATACGGTAATAATATAGTATTTTTAAAAATCAAAAATCAAAAATCAAAATTACCGTATCTAAGTTTCCTATACCGTACTATACCATGCCTACCCTACAAATTAGAGTAACATCTTACTTGAAATATTATTATATTTAAATCAACAACAAGAACATATGAGTGAAATCCATAAAGTGAAAAAAGGGTAGAGTACTTATTTTTTACCTTGTGAGGCAGAATAAGTATGTTAGTATATGTACATGACTCTGTTTTGCCCAATTCTGTCAATGGCTAATTTACTACAGATATCACCTTCCAATATATTTTCCTCTCACGAGACTGGTGCAAGAACACTGACGGATGAACTCAATTGTAACAGTGATGTCAACAGTTGAGTCGCAGAAGTAGTCGCCGCTATAAGACATACTAAGTTTTATTCTTCCTTAAGTTGAGCAGCTAGCTCCAGTTAATGAAATATGGCAACGCGTTTTAGTTAAACTCACTTTTCCACCCTCTTAATTTCTCAGCACCTTCGCAACAACCACGACACCAATTGTACTACTACTACTACTACTACTACTACTACTACTACTACTATATACACTCCCCTTCCCTTCTCCAAGTCCAAATTCCATCCAAACAACTAAATTACTCTAAACTAAGAAATACCAACAACGAAAAAATGTCTTCTTTCCTCAGTTGGAAATCGACCAATTTCATTTTATCACTTTTTGTATTGATTTCTTTCTTTAATGTTTGTTTTGCTTCAAGAAAGCTCACTGCTTTAGTCCAAGACCCACAAATGCAGCTCTTGCAGTACCATAAAGGTCCACTTCTTTCTGGCAAAATCTCAGTCAATTTGATTTGGTATGGCAAATTCAAGCCATCTCAAAGAGCCATTGTCTCTGATTTCATCACCTCCCTTTCTTCTTCAACTCCATCTAAAACCCATCCTTCTGTAGCCGAATGGTGGAAAACCACTGAAAAATACTACCATCTCGCTAATTCCAAAAACACCATTTCCCTCTCTTTGGGCAAACAAGTGCTCCTCGAAAATTATTCCCTTGGAAAATCACTGACCCAAAAACAAATCGTTCAATTGGCATCAAAGGGTGAACAAAAAGACACCATTAACGTTGTTCTGACCTCCTCTGTTGTTGCTGTTGATGGGTTCTGCGTCAATCGATGTGGAACCCATGGGTCTTCTAAGGGTGCTATTATTAAGGGAAAAACTTACAAATTTGCTTATATTTGGGTCGGTAACTCAGAGACTCAATGTGCTGGCTACTGCGCCTGGCCATTCCACCAGCCAATCTACGGACCACAGAGCCCACCATTGGGTGCACCAAACAACGATGTGGGTGTTGATGGTATGGTCATCAACTTGGCTAGCTTATTGGCTGGAACTGCTACGAACCCATTTGGAAATGGTTACTATCAGGGCGAAGCAGATGCGCCTTTGGAGGCTGCATCTGTTTGCCCTGGTGTCTATGCCAAGGGCGCTTACCCCGGCTATGCTGGAGATTTATTGGTGGACAAGACTACAGGTGCAAGCTACAATGCTCATGGTACAAACGGTAGGAAGTACTTGGTTCCTGCTTTATATGATCCTGCTACATCTTCATGTTCCACTTTGGTCTAGAGAGAACCAGTTTTTACAAAATAGGATATACTATAATCGAGCATAGAGCTGTAACATATGATTTGTTGATTGGTTCATTTGTTTAAGATATGATAATATACGAGAAAATTATTCTTTTCTGTCTATATTGCAACCTACTAAATCTTGTTTTTCTCCCTCAATTGATTTGGGAATTCTTATGTTTCAAACAATGTCAGGTACTGCAACTCACATGTTGTAATGATAAAATTAAGCAGATTATCAACCTTCTTTAAACATGAAGGATAAGAGGCAGTTAATAAAAGAACTGATTTGGCCTAGAGTCAAAAGAAAGCTGTTTGGTTTTCGAGCTATACTTTCGGTTTTGGAAAATTAGCTAATTATTTTTTCCAGATATCAAAAGTATTAAAAGATCTCAAAAAAAGGAAAAAAGAGCAAAATTTGCTCACAAAATGTTTCAACACATACATTCTTAAATGTTGTTCTACTGCGTTTTTCTACAAGTTGAACCAAAACCAAATCCAAAGGCAAAGAAAGAAAGTAATAGCCTTAGTAGTTCTTTACTATCAAGGATAAATTTACAAACCTCTCCTAAGGTTTTAGCTTGTAGCATATGGCTCATTATGGCACTTTCAAGTATTACAATAATTCTTTTATTTAATATTTGCTGTAACACAATTAGTTTATAATCAAAATAACACTGCCGGACGAAAGACATTTGTCAACAACATTTTTATTGTCATGTGTTGAATGTTTTTGTCAAAAATACTTTTCGTCATAACAAGAATTGTTGCATGCAGATGTAATAATCCCCGATGTAAAAAAAATTCGAAACAACAAGTTATTTTTGTTGTTGACATTTACGTTTTTAGCAATAATATATTAAAATTTTATTGTCATTTATATTTTTTAATAATAATATATTTATTATATTGTTGCTAAAGTTTTATTTTCAAATTATTCAGTATATGTTCATTTATATTTCTTCTGACAAGCTTGTGAAGAAGTGATATGAAATGATACCCTGACACACATTCCCCAAATCTAATTCGAAGAGCGATCTAGCGTCTAGCACAAACAACCCATGTAGAATGATCCCTCAATCTATTGCCCTGACTACAACTTCAACTTACATCCGATTGAGTCAAAGCTAACGACTCAGAGCCAGGCCAATCCCCCACATCCCAACTTCAACGAGCCACACTTCTGCCTCGTCAGACTCGGGACGACACACTCCAACTCTCTTTTGATCAATTCTAAAGGGATTGGGCGCATATCTAACAACTTCCACATTAGTCTCCGTCAAAATCAAGGTGAAAATATCGACCCAACAGTTGAAATAGTTCAAAAGATCTTTTGCTGAAGACCTACTAGTCGGTCATAGATTCCAAGCACCTACTATAAATACTAGACAAGGGACAAGCTTCTGGGGGGATTCAACCCCATTCAATACTCTTTTTCCCTACTTTATATTAACCGTCATTTCAATACTATTCGCTTTCATATTATGAAATATTGTTCGCCTTCATATTATGTGTATTGCTATAGGCCTCGTTCCATAGTCGACCATAGAGCAAATTTTTCCCTCTACCGTTTGGTGATTGTTAGTGTCAATCTAGTATCATTAATGAATAAACACAACAATAATATAATAACAATTCAATATAACTTGAAATCAACAATAATGAATTCAGCAAATTGAAAACACATACTAACTTGATGTCGATAGAGGCTTGTAATGCAGTGTTCTAAGACAAAAAATCGCCCCCACTTGTGTTGTAGTTTTACGGACATCTGTCTAGAGGATACAACTATCTAGGTAGAGTTCTAGCACAAGTACTTCACCTCTGGCGAATTTACTAAATGTGTTCTTCAGAAATGTGATTTTGAAAGAATAAGAAGCAAGTAACAATCTTAGAATGATTTTGATTCTCAAATCATAAGATTAGGTATTGTTAATTGTATACTTCAAATAAGTGATCATCGTCTTTATAAAGAGATATTTTCGACCATTGCAGTCTTTCATACCAAAGGTTGTGACTTTAGGGAAGAGACACAACTTTTGGACATTCTGAAAATTTTACCGTTGTCCAAGCGCCGTGGCGCCTTGCCCTAAGGCGCTGCGACCCTAATTCATGTTCGGATTCCAGTAGCTCACTGCCAATCAGGCGTCGCGGCCCTTACGACGGAAATTCTCGGGAATTTTTCACTTGACTACTGGACGTGATGGGCCGCGGCCCTAGTCCAAGGCGTCGCGGCGCTTCAACTGAAATTTCCGAAGTCAATTTTGATCACTTATTTTTTCTTAATCTCATACAAGTTTCAACAATACCCCACATTTTTTATTCAAATATCAGCAATACTTCACATTTGGATAGAAGACAAGATAATAAGGAACTTTTCTTTATTTCTGAACAACCCGATAGAGAAAAACACATCAATTTACATTATTATGGATCTAAAAGTTTTCTTAATCAAAACTCCTCCGAACAGTGAGTCAATGATAAAAAAAACTAGGATTAGAACCATTAAAAGTTTTTCTTGAAATTTTGAATCAACAAAAAAAAAAACAGATCTGAGCACCAAGGAAATAACTAAAACCAAACCATTTGTTTTATTTTTTTTCTTTTAAGGTTCTTGGCCCCAAAAAAAAATGAAAGAAAAGATGATATGTAAAATCTGGTCTTCCCTCGCTTCAAGATTGGGGTTCCATAGCAACCAACAAAAGAAAATAGTAAGTTTGAAGACTTATTAAGTGAACCAAATACACCAAAGATTGAAATTTCAAGAGGGATGACCAAAAACCAAGAAAACTTTTCTCTCTGTTTATAAATGTACTCTAAGAATTTTAGTACTAAGACAACAAGTATCACACTATCATATCACACATATCATATTAATATATTTTAAATCTTACGGTTGTGTTCATTTCGGTCGTGAACAACTTCTTCTTCGTGAGATTTTCTAGAGAACATAATCATATCGGTTCTCCCAGATGCGACCCACGTCAATCTCATATAGGTAATACCAAACAAGAATAGTCCGTACTATCTACCATAAAGGCTTTTGAGTATTATTAAGAATAATATTCATCCCTTAATCATCAACGGATTAACACACTTAGTACATCACAGGAACGAGCATATGTATGTTTTATGCCTCTTGAGTCTTCCCCAACTAGTTTTCCTATTGAACCTAAACCATGAGATCTTCAATTATGATAGGTTAGGTTTTCGCTAGTTAACGACTCATTGTGTTGGCTTTAAGCCCATTCCCCTCGATGTAAATACGAATTGCTCTCTGTTTAGGTCTTTTGTCAAAGGATCCGCTATATTGTCCTTTGATTTTACATAATCAATGGAGATAATTTCATTCTTCAGCAAACTTCGTATTGTATTATGATGTCGCCTTATATGTCTTGACTTGCCATTGTATATTAGATTTTTTGCCCTCGTCAGGGCAACCATACTATCACAATGTATGAAAATGACTGTCACAGGCTTTGTCCACAACAGAATACCTTCTTGGAAGTTTCTGAGGCATTCTGCCTCTTCGGCAGCTTTGTTTAAGGCTACAAACTGCTTCCATAGTTGATCACGTATTTACCGTTTGCTTTCATGATTTTCAAGATACCGACGCTCCACCAAGTGTAAATACATAACTACTTGTGGACTTACTTTCTGCATGGTTGGAAATGCAATTAGCATCACAATATCCTTCTAGAACAGAAGGATATTTTGTATAATGCAACTCATAGTTCATTGTATAATTTAGATATCAGAGTGCCCTAGTTAGTGCAAACCAATGACCCTTTCCAGGATTGTGTGAGTATCGACTTAGTCGATTCACTGTATATGCTAAGTCCAGTCTCGTACAATTCATTATGTACATCAAGCTTCCAAGAACTCGTGTATACTCCAATTGTGACACACTTTCACCTTCATTCTTCTTAAGGTGACAAGACGAGTCAAATGGTGTAACAACCGGTCGATCATCATAGTGCTCAAATTTCTAAGGACCTTTTCAACATAATGGGATTGAGTTAAGATGTAACCCTCAGAATTATTTTGAATTCTAATACCAAGAATGACATCCGATATTCCCATATCTTTCATATCGAAAGCGGCATGCAACATCTTCTTAGTTTGGTTAATTATATCTTTATCCGTTCCCATAATTAGCATATCATCAACATATAAGCATATAATGACACATGCATTCTTAAATTGTTTAATGTAGACACATTTGTCACGTTCATTTATTTGAAAGTCATTGGATAATAATGTATTATCAAACTTTTCATGTCATTGCTTTGGAGCTTGTTTAAGTTCGTATAGAGACTTAATCAATTTACAGACTTTTTTTTCTTGACCTTTCACAACAAACTCTTCGGGTTGTTCCATGTAAATTTCTTCATCTAATTCACCATTCAAAAATGCGGTTTTCACATCCATTTGGTGTATTTCCAAATTGTGAATCGCCGTTATAGCAATTAGCGTCCTTATAGTCGTAATTATCGTTACGGGTGAGTAAGTATCAAAGAAATCTACACCTTATTTCTGTCGAAACCCTTTGGCTACTATACGAGCTTTGTATTTTTCTATAGTACTATCAGGCCTTAGTTTCTGTTTGAAAATTCATTTATGGCCTATTGGTTTTTGTCTCGGAGGGAGATCAACCAATATCCATGTATTATTTTGCACAATGAATTCTACCTCACTTTGAATAGCCTCCTTCCAATAAGGTGTTTCAGATGATTCCATAACAACCCTATATGTTTGAGGTTCTCCTTCAACGGAAAATGTCATGAAATCTGGACCAAAATATTTGGCAGTTTTCACACGTTTACTTATCCTTGGTTCAGAATTATCTTCTTGAACAGATGAAGTAAGATTATTGTAACACCCCATTTCAACCGGAGTCGGAAACGGGATACTACTACGTATGGTTGATTCCTAAATTTATTCAAGGAGTCGCCACCTAATTATTATAGTGAATTAGGACACTAAAAATGTAGCATAAAATACTACGAATGAACTCCATTTTTAAAGGTCTGTGAAACTATGTGAAATTCTAAGTAAGGGTTCTTTATTATCCTAAAGGGAAGGGGTCAGACATCCTATAGGATCCGCTAACTTGCGGTTGTCCGGTCAAACTTAGGCTTAATATTATTGTGCTAACATGCAATCTACAATTCTAAAGGTGTTCTAATTATTAAACTAACCAAGAGATATTTAAACTAGGCATGCAAATATTTAAAATAGATATATATTTAACAAGATAGTAATGAAAGAAAATAATCATAAAAAGATGGAATGAAGAGAATTTAGCGATATTTCGCTTTTATTTTATTTTATGCGAATGCTTTAACTTTGGGGTGCGCCTCTGGGTACCTGCAAAGACACTTAGTAGAAGAGTTAGTAACTAATAAAATACATTATCAAATAAACACAACGTGTGTATATATATATATATATATATATGTATGTAAAAGATATATTTTTTTATAGTGTGGGCTCAGCTAGTGTTATGCCAAGGATACTAAGACATGAGAAGCCAATATCGCTTCGGCTGCGGTCGACTCACCTCCCGGTGAACGATACTATGCATTCTCGTCTAATCTTTTCACTTTCCTCTTCGCCCACATATTCCGTCTCGCTTATCATGTAGGCCTCCAAATCGACGGATAAATCCTTCGTAGGTCAGTATTATTAAAAACAATAAAATAAATAATACCTTCAGATCCGCGCCAAAACAGTAATAATTTTAAACACGGAGGGCTCATATATATAAATAAAGTGGGACATCCTAAACAAGTCCGGTTGCGAAAACTCGCCCCGCCAGCGCATGTTGGTTATCCTGTGTGAGTAGAGAAAATCATCAACGCCCAGAAAGCTTCATTTATTTTATTTTCCGTCTT
The DNA here is from genome assembly GCA_029844215.1 of Przewalskia tangutica. Classification (NCBI taxonomy): domain Eukaryota; kingdom Viridiplantae; phylum Streptophyta; class Magnoliopsida; order Solanales; family Solanaceae; genus Przewalskia; species Przewalskia tangutica. The sequence continues at coordinate 88,952,159 of CM056736.1, read as the reverse complement.
TGCAACTGTGGAGGCCTCAAAAATCGACGGATAACTTTTTCATTGGCCAAAGTGTAGTATCATGTTAAAAAATCAGTAAAATACCAAGTGTAGTATCATGTTCAAAATCAGTTTAATACCAAGTGTGGTATCTTGTTCAAAATCAGTTTAATAAAGTAATAAAAGGGCCAAGTCCGTCAAAATCAGTCCCGAAATCCAACAGACAGTGGAAACATCAGCAACACAACTTGCTGGAAAACCTAACGATGCAAAATCAGCCCAGCCATAGTCAGAAGCAGTGGAAGCAGTGACAATAACATAGCAAATAAAAATGGTCCAGAAATCAGTGGGAACAAACAACAAGTTCGCCTGAAAATTTAGAATATCGTCGGAGTTTTCAAAACTCCGGCCAAATACAAAATCATACTAAATCGGTACAGTACACAAAGCAGCCAACAACATCACCGGAATAAGGCAAAACGAAGGTCGCCAGAGTTTTCAAACTCCGGCAGGATATCAAAATCGAAAGTCAGTACAACAAAAAAAAAGTAGAGCAGTAACCACCAGTCAAACGAACACACCGAAAAAATAGTAACAAGGGTAAAGATAACAAACCATCGCCGGAGATGGTGAAGGGAAATGGGGCGTTCAAACTCCGGCAAGTTTCAACAACACAAAAAGATAGCGGCGTGGCGGCGTCAACCAACGGTATAGCAGCGAACGACGCCGTCTGCGGTTCGCCGGTTTGAGATTAAATAGAAACGGTGGTAAATTCGATGGGCTCACCGGTGGTTCATTGGTGCACGGCCATCACCTCCGGCGGACAGTGCGTGGAAGAGATGGGGGTGTGAGTGTGTGCGTGTGAGCAGTGAGGGAGATGAGTCGGCGATGGCAGTGATGGTGTTTTCGCCGGTGGTGGGCGACGGGAGGTGTGGAGGTCGACGGGAGACTGGCGGCGACAGGGATAATGGGAGAGGGGAAGGTCTTTTTTAAAATGGAAAAGAATTTGGTCCTCACTTATTTTGTCTTATTCTTGATGTTTCATCCCCACTCATTGTGGTTCCCCTTTTTTAAAAGTGGGTAGTGTTTATTATATAGGGGTATGATTAGGTTTAGTGTTTTTAGGTTTGGTTTTGGAGGGGAAAATAAATGGGTGTTTGAAATTTAAAAATGGGCAATTGGGCTTATGGAATGGTAGACTGGACTGATCCGAATTGTGTCTCGGACTGGACTGATTTGATAAAATGCAAAACGGGTTAATTATTTAAAAAGATGCAAGATTATTAAAATGCAAATGCCGATGCAATAATAATAATAAAATACAATATTCAACAAATGCTTAATATCTAATTAAAAATTAAAACGGGATGTCGATTAGTTATTTAAAGAGATGGAAATATTATTAAAATAAACGACGGTATAATAATAATAATAATAATAATAGAAACATAATATTAACAAAGACATAATGCTTAATTTAAAATAAAAAGATAAAAAAGCAAAAAATGATGATTAAAAAGCGGTGTCCTAAAACACATAAAATTGCAACAAATATACGAAAAATGGGTCAAAATTGACTGTCAACAGCATGCCCCTCTTTATACGGAGATGATGGAAGAGTCTCCGGACAAAGATGTTGACTTGTAGCCAATTTTGTCCCGTTTTATAAACTAGAACTCAAAAGTGGGGCTGATGCAGACTCAAAATTGTCCCTGTGTCGAATTATGATGACACTGGGTCGTTGTGATGCGAAAAATAAAAAGCAAAGCTGACACAGATTTAAAAATGTCCCAGTGTCGAATTATGAGGTCACTGGGTTGCTGCGATGCTAAAATTATGGCCGGACGTATTCAAACATATGTCCCAGTGTTGAATTATTATGGCACTGGGTTATTGTGATGCTGGAAAATTAAGGCAGGACGGATGCAGATTCAAAATTTTGTCCCAGTGTCGAATTATGATTACACTGGGTTCTGTGTTGCGGGATGCTGGAGGAGAGAAGATCAACGTTCGAGGTACAAATTGCTTCAGTTCGCCGAGATAGTTCCACGTTGTGCTCCTGCTCCTGTAAATTAAGGTTCCTGCAGGCTAAAGCTTAAAAAGATTAGTGTATAACTGTTAAGACAGAAAAAAGATAAAGCATGAATATATGAGAAATACGATCATGTGAGTAGGAGTGTCGTCCTGTGTATACGTAAAGTGTTGAAGGTGACGTAGTTGCAGATGAATTATTAAGATGTTGGTGACGTCATTGTGTTGACACGTTGCAGGTTTAGCTCATGCACGATAGATGTGACGTGAGCGACGCCGGTGCTCAGGCGTTATTGTGCATATAACGCTGGTGCTCAGGCGTTGACTTAGATGATGTCGGTGCTCAGGCATTGATGCAGATGATGCCGGTGCTCAGGCATTGATGCAGATGATGCCGGTGCTCAGGCATTGATGCAGATGACGTCGGTGCTCAGGCGTTGACTTAAATAACGCCGGTGCTCAGGCGTGATTTCTGATGTCGGTGCTCAGGCATTGATGCAGATGATGCCGGTGCTCAGACATTGATGCAGATGATGTCGGTGCTCAGGCATTGATGCAGATGACGCCGGTGCTCAGGCATTGATGCAGATGACGCCGGTTCTCAGGCGTAATAAGATGGTGTCGTTGTGTGGACGCGATATATGGGTTGTCGTTGTATAGACGAAATGTAGATAAGGTCATTGCATAGGCATAATAAGATGGTGTCGTTGAGTGGACGCGATATAAGGGTCGTCGTTCCATAGACGAAATATAGATTAGGCCATTGCATAGGCATAATAAGATGACGTCGTTGAGTGGACGCGATATATGGGTCGTCGCTGCATAGACGAAATGTAGATAAGGCCATTGCATAGGCATAATAATATGGCGTCGTTGAGTGGACGCGATATAGGGGTCGTCATTGCATAGACGAAATGTAGATAAGGCCGTTGCACAGACGTAATAAAATGGCGTCGTTGATAGACGTAATTGAGCTAACGTCGTTGTGCAGCCATAATAAGAAGACGTCGTTGATAGACGTAATAAGAGGACGTCATTATGTGGACATAATAAGATGAACGTCGTTGAATAGACGTAATAAAAGGAGCGTCGCTGATAGACGTAATTGAGCTAACGTCGTTGTGCAGCCATAATAAGAAGACGTCGTTGATAGACGTAATAAGAGGACGTCATTATGTGGACGTAATAAGATGAACGTCATTGAATAGACGTAATAAATGACGTCATTGATAGCCGTAATAGGAGGACGTCGTTGTGCAGCCATAATAAGAAGACGTCGTTGATAGATGTAATAAGAGGATTTCGATCCGGTGGGCCAGGACACTATGATGAAATTACCTGCAGAATATAAACCGAATAAAAATAATTAGAGTCGTAAAGTGATTGAGAAATGAGGATGAGAGTGGCCCTGTGAGCCAAATGACGCCTTGATAGACGCGTGCGATTGTGGCTTTGCGGGCTGAGCTGCTATGTGAAACTTCCTACAAAATCAAAGATAGATGCAGTAGTTAGTGCAGGGATATATAGATATGCAAAAACAAATGAATGAGGATAAGAATGTGGCCTCGCGAGCCGCTATCACGAAAATCCCTTGATGTTGCCAACTTTCCAGCCCCTGTTATCATTCGCATGCCCGATCTGTTCGGACTTGTAACCGTTGTCTGACATTAAGTATTTGGCTGCGAGAGCGTAGTCGATAATATGTTATTCTGCATCGACCGCTTCTTCGCAGTGAAGCTTTTGAAAGCGACCCGATTTTGGCATAGCGGATGCGAACAGATAGACCGAATTTGATATGGAATACCGAACTATCTTATCGCGGAGATTGGATGGAGTGTGCTTTGTAACCGGTAGAGTAAGGGCAAAAGATTTTAGAAAGAGTTGGACTGAGTCCGATGTGGCCACCTACGTATCTCGCCATAGAGATCAAGTAGATACATAGTCTAGGAGCATAGCCCTGTTGAAGTTAGGTTCGTCGATTAGACTTCGAGTTTTTTTTTTTTTAAAGAGGGGACCAAAGCGGATATGGCCGTCTATGCATTTTGACAAAGGAACCAGTTTAACCCATAGTTCGCCGGTGATGGAGAATAAGGAGATTCTTAAGAGCTGGAAAATTAGGATTTTTCTAAAAGGTGGGACCGAGGCCGAAATGGCTGCCTACGTATCCCGCCGCGGGAATCAGGTCACACGTAGTTCCGAAGTGTGACAAAATTTGATAAAATCGTTGTTTGAGATATGGGCTTTCCGTGTATCGCGCTGATAACGCAAGGAATAACGCAGCCCCAGAAAACCAAACTAGTATAGCTCGTAATTAATGCTAAGAGAATGCACAAAGTTGAAGTAGCAAAATACTGTAGTAAAATGCACATAGGTGAAAGCAACAAACATTACAATAGCAATCAGACTATATAGATATCAAATGCGTGTCTTAGAATGTTTGGGACCTCTTTTAATGTCTGAGGTGGGCCTAAACGCCAAATATGCGAGATTATGATAAATAGGTCCATGTCGTTAAACTGCAATGTTTTGTTGGAAATGACGACCAAATGACAGTGCACTTTTTCCAATTCGGCATGTCATGTTTAGGCTTGGATTTGTCCATCATTGCCACGCTACACACATATGTTTATTGGTCGTCGGGTTGTGAAACCCAACGACAATTTGGTGGATTTCGTAATAGTGGAGACGATACCAAGGATCGACCCACCTAGGGTGTATGCATGCATGACTTACAATAAAGAGGGCGGTATAGCTCTATCTTAAATTTTCTAAAATTTGGCTTACTAGACACAATGGTTCCCGAGAGGACTACTCGAGTGAGAAGGCTACGCGGCCACCGGATGGTCAGGCTGCTCCGCGCCTTTGCCAACTCTCCTAAAATTGGGTAATTGAAAGAAATTTTGCGGGTGCGTACAACACACCTCGCGTGTAGTGTGTGATAGTGTTAATTTTTCAGAATGGAGAAAATATGAGCGGAATGTCAATTTAAGGGAAGCAGTAACAAATAACAGTTAAGACAATATGCAAAATATTTATATGTAAAGCAGAATAATTTAGGCAAAACGTAAAAGCAAATAAGTGCAAAACATAAAAGAAGCAATTTAAGCAAAATAAAGAAAATAAAGTACAATAAATTAACCTATGTTTGTTGTGGTTAAGAACCTAAAATCCCCAGCCGAGTCGCCATGCTGTAACACCCCATTTCAACCGGAGTCGGAAACGGGATACTACTACGTATGGTTGATTCCTAAATTTATTCAAGGAATCGCCACCTAATTATTATAGTGAATTAGGACACTAAAAATGTAGCATAAAATACTACGAATGATCTCCATTTTTAAAGGTCTGTGAAACTATGTGAAATTCTAAGTAAGGGTTCTTTATTATCCTAAAGGGAAGGAGTCAGACATCCTATAGGATCCGTTAACTTGCGGTTGTCCGGTCAAACTTAGGCTTAATATTATTGTGCTAACATGCAATCTACAATTCTAAAAGTGTTCTAATTATTAAACTAACCAAGAGATATTTAAACTAGGCATGCAAATATTTAAAATAGATATATATTTAACAAGATAGTAATGAAAGCAAATAATCATAAAAAGATGGAAGGAAGATAATTTAGCGATATTTCGCTTTTATTTTATTTTATGCGAATGCTTTAACTTTGGGGTGCGCCTCTGGGTACCTGCAAAGACACTTAGTAGAAAAGTTAGTAACTAATAAAATAAATTATCAAATAAACACAACATATGTATATATATATATATGTATATATATATATATATATATATATGTATATATATATATATATGTAAAAGATATATTTTTTTATAGTGTGGGCACAACTAGTGTTATGCCAAGGATACTAAGACATGAGAAGCGATATCGCCGTTGCGGTCGACTCACCTCCCGGTGAACGATACTATGCATTCTCGTCTAATCTTTTCACTTTCCTCCTCGCACACATATTCCGTCTCGCTTACCATGGAGTCCTACAGATCGACGGATAAATCCTTCGTAGGTCAGTATTGTTAGAAACAATAAAATAAATAAAACCTTCAGATCCGCGCCAAAACAGTAATAATTTTAAACACAGAGGGCTTATATATATAAAATAAAGTTGGACATCCTAAACAAGTTCGGCTGCGAAAACTCGCCCCGCCAGCGCATATTGGTTATCCTGTGTGAGTAGAGAAAATCATCAATGCCCAGAAAACTTCATTTATTTTATTTTTCGTCTTTGCAACTGTGGAGGCCTCAAAAATCGACGGATAACTTTTTTATTGGTCAAAGTGTAGTATCATGTTCAAAAATCAGTAAAATACCAAGTGTAGTATCATGTTCAAAATCAGTTTAATACCAAGTGTGGTATCTTGTTCAAAATCATTTTAATAAAGTAATAAAAGGGCCAAGTTCGTCAAAATCAGTCCCGAAATCAAACAGACAGTGGAAACATCAGCAACACAACTTGCTGGAAAACCTAACGATGCAAAATCAGTCCAGCCATAATCAGAAGCAGTGGAAGCAGTGACAATAACATATCAAACAAAAATGGTCCAGAAATCAATGGGAACAAACAACAAGTTCGCCTGAAAATTTAGAATATCGCCGGAGTTTTCAAAACTCCGGCCAAATATAAAATCATACTAAATCGGTACAGTACCCAAAGCAACCAACAACATCACCGGAATAAGGCAAAACGAAGGTCGCCGGAGTTTTCAAACTTCGGCAGGATATCAAAATCGAAAGTCAGTCCAACAAAAAAACAAGTAGAGCAGTAACCACCAGTCAAACGAACACACCGAAAAAAATAGTAACAGGGGTAAAGATAACAAACCATCGCCGGAGATGGTGAAGGGAAATGGGGCGTTCAAACTCCGGCAAGTTTCAACAACACAAAAAGATAGCAGGCAGCGGCGACGTCACTTCAACGGTATAACACCGGAGCGACGCCGTCTGCGGTTCGCCGGTTTGAGATTAAAGGGAGCAGCTGGTGGGGTCGATGGGCTCACTGGTGGTTCGCTGGTGTGCCCGCCGGTCATCACCTCCGGCGGACAGTGCGTGGAAGCGATGGGGGTGTGAGTGTATGCGTGTGAGCAGTGAGGGAGATGGGTCGGCGATGGCAGTGATAGTGGTTTCGCCGGTGGTGGGCGACGGGAGTTGTGGAGGTCGACGGGAGACTGGCTGCGACGGGGATAATGGGAGAGGGGAGGGTCCTTTTTAAAATGGAAAAGGGCTGGTCCTCCCTTATTTTGTGCGGCTGCTGATGTTTCGTGCCCCCCCCCCCCCTCCTCCTTGTGGTTCTTTTTTTTAAGTGGGTAGTGTTTATTATATAGGGGTAGGATTAGGTTTAGTGTTTTTAGGTTTGATTTTGGGGGGAAAATAAATGGGTGTTTGAAATTTAAAAATGGGCAATTGGACTTATGGAATGGTAGACTGGACTGATCCGGATTGTGCCTCGGACTGGACTGGTTTGATAAAATGCAAAACGGGTTAATTATTTAAAAGAAAAATTATTTAACAATATGCAAGATTATTAAAATGCAAATGCCGATGCAATAATAATAATAAAATACAATATTCAACAAATGTTTAATATCTAATTAAAAATTAAAACGGGATGTCGATTAATTATTTAAAGAGATGCAAATATTATTAAAATAAACGACGGTGTAATAATAATAGAAACATAATATTAACAAAGACATAATGCTTAATTTAAAATAAAAAGATAAAAAAGCAAAAAATGATGATTAAAAAGTGGTGTCCTAAAACACATAAAATTGCAACAAATATACGAAAAACGGGTCAAAATTGACTCTCAACAATTATCATCACTTTGTGTGTTTTGGTTTGACTCATCTTGAGACAATGTCCTCTTCTTATGATTTTAAGAACACTCTTATCCTCAAAAAATTATGCTTTCGCAGATTCCATTAGTGTGTTCTTGTGAATACCTTTAACATCGGAACGATATACCAAAAACTTATATGCTGCACTATTATTAGTGTGTCCAATATATATGCAATCCACCATTTTTTGTTCAAGTTTAGTTCTCTTTGGCAAGGTAACTTGAACTTTCGCTAGACAACCCCACACTTTCATCTTTTTGAAAGTAGGCAATCTTCATTTCCATAACTCATAGGGAGATTGATCATTTTTCTTTTGAGGAATTTTGTTCAATATCATATTTGCATTAATTAACGCCTCACCCCATAGTCTAAGGGGTGTCCCCGAACTAATCAACATTGAATTTATCGTATTTTTCAATATTGTACTATTCTTACGTTCGGCAACTCCTTTTTGTTTTAGAGTATAACTATACCATGAGTAGAATAAAATTCTTTGAACTCGTGCGATTTATATTCACCACCTCTGTCTGACCTTAGAATTTTAATTCTTTTGCCAAGTTGGTTTTTCACATCTGCTTTGTATGTTTTAAACATGTTTAAAACCTCATCTTTGGTATGAATTAAGCATACATAATAAAATTTACTGCAATCATTTATGAATGATATGTAATAATTCTTTCCTCCACGCGATGGAGTTGCTTGGTAATCACACAAATCACTATGAATTAAACCAAGTACTTCATCGATTTCACAACAGATCTATGAGGATGACTTGCATATTTTGATTCTATGCAAACTCCACACTTAGTTATTTTGTTCATTGAGCATTTTGGCAACATGCCTAACTTTATAATTCTTTGTAAAAAGCGATAATTAACATGGACTAATAAGGAGTGCCATAAAGAATGGAAATCAACCATATACATAGAAGCAGTGCTAGTGCCTGCATTTTCATTAATAATGACAATTGCCTGAGTAGGTACAAGAGATAGTTTGAAGAGTCCCTCACTGAGGTAACCCTTCCCTACATACACCCCACCTTTGGTGAGTACAAATTTGTCAGATTCAAATACAATTTTTTGAAGCCTTTGTTACTTAGAACAGGCCCAGAAATTAAATGCTTACAAATTTCAGGCACGTGCAACACATTAGTGAACACAAGATCATTCCCGGAAGTGAGTTTCAAAGTCACTTTCCATTTTCCTTCAACCTTCACAGAAACAACATTCCCTACGAACAATGGTTCTCCATCCTTGATGGTCTGGTAGGATGAAAACATGTCTTCTCAGAACATATGTGCATTGTAGCACCCGTATCCATCCACCAATCGGTTGAATTTGTAACCTGATTTGCTTGAGCAACCACAACCCCAATGATTAGTTTTTAGTTTCAGCCCGGTTGGATTGGTTGACATTACTCGAACCTCCAATACCACCACCTTGACTCTTGCGAATGCGATAATCTTTTGCTCTGTGCCCAGATTTTCCACATACCCAACAGATTCCTGGTTGTGGCTTCTTGAATTCATTGGTCCTTTGTGGGGAGAGTGCATTCCTCCCGGTTGCAAAAAATGGCTTGGCACCAACAAATTTGCCCTTCCCTTTCTAAAACTTGGCCTTAGAAGAATTGCATTCAACCATGTTGGCATTAGGCTCCAATGAAACAACATCAGCCCTTTCATTCTTTCGGTTGTCTTCTTCAACACGAATTTTCAGAACTAGTTGCTCAAAATTCATTTTCTCGGTTAGATGCTTCAGATAAACCTTAAAATCCTTCAAAAATTAGGTAATTTCTCAATAATAGCACCAACAAGGAAATTTGGGTTAAGACCCATACCTTCAACCTTTAGTTCATGAACAATGACTTGGAGTTCCTCCACTTGCTTGACAACCGCCTTGGCATCACTCATCTTAAAGTTCAGAAACTTTCCGATGACGAACTTCTTGGAACAAGCAACCTCAGTTTTGTACTTGCTCTCCAATGATTGCCTCAACTCCCGTGTTGTTCTGAACGTGAAGTAGATGTCGTAGAGAAAATCATCCAATGCATTAGGAATATAGTTTCAGCAAAGAAACTCCTGACTTTCCTAAGTTTGAATGTCTTTTATCAAGTAGAACAACATCTTCTCTTGCCAGCGTTTGAAATCAGAGCCTTTGAATTTCTCAGACTTCTCAACATGGGTTTTCACCATTGACGATCCAGATTGATCAAATTTTGCAAATCAGGAAATTGAATTCTCTGTAAAAATTTGCAAACTCAAGAAATCAGGAAAAAACAATCTGGGAATTTTTGTCTTAGATTGTTAGTGTCAATCTAGTATCATCAATGAATAAGCACAATAATATAATAACAATTCAATATAACTTGAAATCAACAACAATGAATTCAGTAAATTGAAAATACATACTAACTTGATGTCGATAGGGCCTGCAATGCAGTGTCCTAAGACAAAAATTCGCCCCCACTTGTGCTGTAGTTTTACGGACGTCTGTCTAGAGGATATGACTATCTAGGTGAGAGTTCTTGCACAAGAACTTCACCTCTGACGAATTTACTGTATGTGTTCTTCAGAAATGTGATTTTGGAAGAAGAAGAAGAAGCAAATAACAATTGTAGAATGATTTTGATTCTCAAATCATAAGATTAGGTTTTGTTAATTGTATACTTCAAACAAGTGATATTTTCGACCATTGCAGCCTTTCATACCAAAGGTTGTGACTTTAGGGAAGAGACACCTTTTGGACATTCTGGAAATTTTATCGTTGCCCAAGCGTGGCGGCGCTAGCCCCCGATGTCGCAGCTCTTGCCCTAAGGCGCCGCGGCCCTAATTCATGTTCGGATTCCCGTAGCTCACTGCCAATCAGGCACCGCGACCCTTACGACGGAATTTCTCGGGAATTTTTCCCTTGGCTACTGGACATGATGCACCGCGGCCCTAGTCCCAGGCGCCGCGACGCTTCGGCTGAAATTTTCGAAGTCAATTTTGATCACTTATTTCTTCTTAATTTCATACAAGTTTCAACAGTGACCACCATGGAATTCAGATCAATTAATTAGTGATCAATTAGGAAAAGATATAGTTGCGCCTAAGCAAATTATTAGCCTAATATTTTACATGTTAGATTTGGAAGAACGTGGCGACTAAGCATAACCATGGATCGGAGAAGCCAATAATTTGGTGGGTGCTCTTTCCCGTTTTGACAAGGCAGACGAAGAACAATATAGATAGTTGGCATGCCTCCAAGTTTTATCTAATAAGATGGATCAACACAAATAGCATAAGACAATAGGTTTAATATGATTAAAAAACAAGTATGTCCGTTTTTCCCCTCTTCCTAATTCTTTGTCCAACTCTATTGGAGTTTCTTCTTTGGTAGGCCTTGGATGTCATGACGAGTTGACAGCCATTATAGAAATTGATGGATATTAGAAAATGCACAATGATGAAATAGCAGGAAGGAATGTCGTGTTGTAGTAAATGCTACTAACAATATCCATCTAACACAATATTTCTTTACTATTCAGTATACTAAAAACAAATTATCAAATAAACTGAATTAGCTTAGCCGGGTGTTTATTTGGAAATCAGATATGTAATCACTACTACATTTCTGGCCTAATGCGACGCCTTAAAATCATCGCATTAGAGCCTTCTGGACGTTGCATTAGACCTAATGCAACAGCGAGGAGATGTGGCATCCGCTGCCGTTGCATTAGGTCTAATGCGACGGGCAGAAGGCCCTAATGCGACGTCTCCTATAGCCGTTGCATTAGACGTGCACCTAATGCGACGACTGTATTTAGCCGTCGCATTAGCTGCATATATAATGCAACGACTCTTACCCCCCCTAATGTGACGGCCAGGCACAACCGTCACATTAGATATGCGACTGTTTTGAGGCTAATTTAACCACCTAATGCAACGGACAGAACTCCTAATGCGACGGTCAGGTACAGTCGTCGCATTAGATGTGCACCTGTTTGATTGCTAGATTGTTCACAAATTACAAAATGTACAATATTACAAAAGGATTAGCTTTCAATATTGCAAAATAAATAATAAAAAGAGAAAAATAATAATAAAAAAGGATTGTATTACTAATTGTTCAGAAATGTACAATATTACAATATTAGACCTCATATGACATATTACAAAATAATTGTTCACAAATGTATCTACATAAGCCTCCATCCACACGTCCATTTGTTAGATTGCTAGATTTCTTCTCTATTTAGCTCACCAGTCTCCTACAAGTTAACATAATGAATAGTCATAAGTAAAAAAATGGTAGACTAGCCAAAACATCATAAATAATAACTTCAATGTGTAGTTTACTCATATAAAAACATATAATTTCACATTATAATAATGTATACAATTTCAAGCTTCAGAATATTACTAAGTGTTGCAAAGAAGGGAAACACAAAAATTACCTGATTAACTGTTCCAGGAGACTGCCCATTTGGTTCACTGATATGCGGTGCACTAGACGAATCATTTGGAATTGATGGACTCACAAAAGAAGGAATGACAAGATTTATTCCAGGATTAGCTTCTTGAAGTTGTGATATAATCACTGATGCAACGGTCGGTGCAAGCTGTTGCACTAACTCAGCTTTCATACTCTGCAAGAATTCCTCCGGAATTATGAAACCTGATTTTTTCTTCAAATCAGTCTTTGTCACACATTTTCCGACAAGTCGTAAGCGATCTTTGCTTTTGGGTCCTTAAGCACTTCAGAGTAAATAACTAGATCCTTAGAGTTGCTACCTTCTCCGTGTTGGGTAGACTCCATAGCATCTATCTTTTCCTATTTATATAATGTTAAGTCATTGTCTTACTAAATTATCAATAGTACACAAATATATGATAATACAATTTGTTAACTCGCAATATTATGTTCAGTTGTCTCGTTGATGGTATGGTATGTTCTCCCTGAAACTTTTTTTTTTTATTCTTTGTAGACCTTTACTTGAGAAGGTTCTTCCTTATTCAGATCCTTTTGTTGCTGTAAAAAAACAAAATGAAATTTAGCACACAAATCACACAAATACCTAAGCCTTAAATTTTTACAAATTAAAATTAGTGAGAATTAATGAAAGCAAAGAGATAATTCAATTATTGAAAAAGAAAAGTGTATACCAATTCATGACGTAACATTGCAAACGACTTACGACCCATCGTGTGCATATCATCCATCAATAAACGATTGTCTATATTTCTCTTACATTCTGCATGTGAGATAAAAATAATAAGTTAGAATAATATTGCCTCATTATTACACGAAAACTTAAGCAAATTTAATTGAATACCTCAATCTTTTCACAATGTCAATAATTTAAGAGGTCCTGAAACTGATGTACTGAAATAGTATCAGTTTTGTGAAACTATCTTAAATCATCACTATCATATTTATAGAAGTGATTCTTCTTAATTCTGCATTTATAACTTCGCCAACTTGCATTAACTGCCTCCATTACATATTTCCTTCCGTCTTCAGCAACCATATACTTTTCATATATCAATCATTAAAGCGACACATTATTAATAGATAAAGGTCTAGAACCAAGTATATACTTATAATATTTCAAAGAATAATATTGCAACATACCAAAATATAATCCCATATTTTGTCATGTGTGGGAAGACTTGGAAAACAAGTATAATTCAGTGGCGCAAGCTCAGAATCTTTCCCCAAAGTTCTCAAGAAAAATTTGAATTCATCAACTATTTCCTTAGTAGGTCCAACTGGCTGACCTAATGAGTTCAAAATAATAACTTGGCACTCCTCTTTTGTACGCGCATGAACCTTTGTAAGCTTTGTTGGCCCTCGATGCTTCTTTTTTTTACAGTTGTATTAGATTCAAGTGTAAATTCATGTATTAATTTAGTATGCTAATAAGCTAAATGATTAATAAATACTAATGTGTACCTTCATTTTCGTCTTCAGTCGCTGATTCCAAATCTTCATGGTCATGTCCCGCATCATTGACATTATCATTTAGTTGGACATCATCATTATCATCTCTGTCAGTATCTTGTCTTTCTGCTGATGCATTAGTATGAGTGACAATCTCATTTCTTGTTGCAACCATTTCATTATTTTCTACTTATTTTTTCCGCAATTCAAGATATGCTGACATAGAACCTGGAGAACAAAATGACCTCTTTTTCTGTTGCTTTTGCGGTACAACACTACGATGCTCTATCTCAGAATTAGGATAGTCAAAAGATTGTTGATTCTTCTCAACTTGATGATGCTTCTGTTTTGGATTATTATTTTTCACAAAATCCTCCATAGTTTGTAGCCGAGGTAAAACCTGTAATGGACGAAATTAGAGTATGTTTTATAGACATTCCATCAGCCTTAAAATTTAGTATCGTAGGTTGTAGCTGTCGACGAGGCAGCAGCTGATGTCGAGGCTAAAGTTGTCGACGAGGCGGTATCGGCGGCAGCAACAACGACCGCAGCGGCGGCGGCGGCGGCGGCCAGCTGGCTGGCGGTGCTTCTTCTTCTTCGCTTCTTCGGGTGTTCACGCTGTGCCTCGCCGACGGCTTCAGCCTCGAGCACTAGTAGCAACTGATTCAGCCTCGAGCACCAGTAGCAACAACGGCCTCGACAGCAACTGCAGCATGTTGTTCAAAAGTTCAAAATTTTACCTTCCTTTTTGCACCAATATTGCTAGTGGTTTCCTCCTCGTTACTTCCTCCATCATATTCAGATGTGTCTTCATCATCTCTTTCTTCCAACAAGTCATTGCGTTGTCCACCGCTACTTGGATGATCCAAACCACGAATCTTTTTACGTAGTATTTGGTTAGCCAAATATCCAGCACCTTGAACATTCATTTCTAAATTCTCGATCCGTTGTCGCTCATACTCTGGAATCTGACTTTGCGGAGCAGAAAATTTAGACTTATTAGCTTTCATCTGCACATATCAATAAATTTAAAAACAAGTACATAAGTCAAAATGTGATACAAAATTAATTAAAAAGTAAAAATAAGTTAAAACGCGAGTAAATAATTAGATATTTTAAGACCATCAGAAATTTCCCTAAGAGGGATTTCAACAACATACTGCCAACCTTTTGTGTTTAAATTTTCAACAAAAAAACTTGATGTGCCTGAGATGTCAAGATAAATGGTTCTTCAACATAAATTGTCTTATTCATGTTAACCATGATAAACTCATCATCATCTTTTTTCGAGTGAAACCACAAACATTTGAACAAAACAACACTAAAATGCCCATGATAAGATATCTCAATGATGTCTTGTATTGAACCATAATAATTGACATCTTCCAGTATAGGATTTTGATCTTTAGAACTTCATGAAGCTATGTGTTACCAAGTGAGTGACTCCATTGTTTTGAGTTACGCACTTCACATCACGCTTCATGGTATAAACCTATATCCGTTAGCAGAGTACCATGTGTACTTTTTAACAACATAAGAAGGTAATTTTGATAATCATAAGATATGATTCGGAATAATGTCTTGACCTTCTTGAAGTTTCACATCAATTTTCTCCCTAAACCAATCAATAAAATCCTTATTGTGATCTTGTGCACTATCCCATTTTCTTTTCCGTTTGGTTCTTACACACATTTTGTGTTCACTGTGATAAAAAATAGAAAAACAAATATCTTAATAACACAATACAATTGAAATACATATAAAAAATAAGGTAAAAAATTACATGATGGTTTGTAATCTTACTTTATGTATCTCTCAACTTTCTCACAATTGCAATTGAATAAGACATAGCGATGTGCTTGTGTCCATGTAGTTTGATCAATCATGTGTCCACAATATTTTTTTCTTTGAGGTCCTTTCATTTCCCTTGATAGGACGCCCAATCTTAGGTAAATGATTGTGCGACACTATCCTTATTAACATTAGGTGTGGACGAGTTTGATCGTTTCAGATGTCTAGCAATGAAGGTAATACATTCTTTAGCTTGGTATCCTTCAGCCATTGAGCCTCCTGGACGCCTCTTGTTTCGAACATCCAACTTTAACTCTCGAAGATACCTCTCAATCCCATACATATACCTTGAACTAACCGGTTCACCCATCTTAATTTGGTCCACTAGATGTACAGGTAAATGCACCATTACGTCGAAAAATGCGGGTGGAAAATCTGTTCAAACAGGCAAAGTGTTTCAACTATCTCTGACTTGAGTTTTTCAAGATGTCGAGGATCAATAGCTTTATTCCATATGTCTCTGAAAAAAGCACAAAGTCTTATCAATAGAGTAGCAACATCTTTGGGTAATGTTGTTTTCACAGCTTTAGAAAGCAAGTAATTCATCATAAAATGAGCATCATGACTTTTGTAGCCTATGATTTTCCTTTCTTCAACATGCACACATCGAGCAATATTTGAAGCATAACCTTGTGGTAACTTAACATTTTTTATGACTTGACAGAACTTGCGTTTTTCTTCAAGTGACATCTAGAAGCGAGAGCATGGAATTTCTTCGCTACCAACTTCTAATTCCATTGGTTGAAGCTCTGGCACAATTTTAAGTTCTATCAAATCTCGACGAGCACTTACATGATCTCTAGTCTTCCCCGGTATGTCTAACAATGTTCCAATGACATTATCAAACACATTTTTCTCGATATGCATTGGGTCGAGATTATGGTGATTAGAACAATGCTTTCAGTATGGCAACTGAAAAAGTATGGATATCTTTCCATGGATTTGGATCATCATTATCATTACTCCTCTTTTTCTTTCGCTTCTTTCAAAATTCATTTGGAAAATCACGCAACATATTCTCAATATCAATTCCTTTCAAAGGAATAGGTTCACTTCTTTCCTCAGTTTTTCCATCAAAATTCCTCTTATTTTGATGCCAAGGGTGAGTTGGATCAAGAAATCTACGAGTGGCCCTGTAGCAATTCTTATTACTATAAAGCAACCTCTCAGAATCTGTTTCATAATGTCACGACCCGAACCCCAGGCATGCGATTGGTGCCCTACATGGCACCCTTCTACCCATACAACACAAGTAACCCGCGGAAGCTAAATAACACTCATCATTATTATTTTTTTATTTAACCAAAGTCAAAGCCGGCAAGGCTGCCATAATATAGAACACCCGAATGGGACTACAACTGTACAACAATATAAATACAACTCACGCCAGTCCAACCCATATATAAATACAGACATCTAAAAATTTGGACAGTAACTATGACGGGACAAGGCCCCGCCGTACCCATAAATATACCTAGCCATAATGACAAGCTCCGGAACACTGGAGCTCTCCCAAAATGCTGAACAAGGATCTTAAGCTCACGGATCACACAACTGAGTACCTATACCTGCGGGCATGAATGCAGCCCTCCGATGGGGGTCAGTACAACAGGTACTAAGTATGGAACAAAAATAAAGTACAGTATTTAAATCATAGCTAGCCAAGAATGACAGGGACAAGTAAAATAATCAAATACCAGATCCAACCGTGTCATATAAAATAAAAGCCAATTGTACCTTGTATCACTATACCCCTGTACCACTGTATCACTATACCATTATACTATTGTATCACTGTATCACTGTACCACTGTACCACTGTACTACTGTATCACTGTATCACTATACCATTGTACTACTATAACACCGAGAGTCAACTGTACATTTTCAAGATATACCAGTCATGTCAAAATCAGAGACACCTGCCCTCGAAATATAATATCACGGGACTCGAACCTGCATATGTATGTATATAGCATCATGGGACTCAAACCCACATATGTATATATGGTGACATGGGATTTGAACCCAAATCATGGAGAGCTAGTCCATGGAATAGTATAGTGTCATGGGACTCTAACCCACATACATCTATATATAATGTCGTCGGGAGAATGATATAATGTCATGGGGCTCTAACCCACATACATATATAATGTCGCCAGAAAAATGATATAATGTCATGGGACTCTAACCCACATACATATATAATGTCGCCGGGAGAATGATATAATATCATAGGACTCTAACCCACATACATATATAATGTAGCCGGGAGAATAATATAATGTCATGGGACTCTAACTCACATACATATATAATGTCGCCGGGAGAATGATATAATGTCATGGAACTCTAACCCACATACCTATATAATGTCGCCTGGAGAATGATATAATGTCATGGGACTCTAACCCGCATACATATATAATGTCGCCGGGAGAATGATATAATGTCATGGAACTCTAACCCACATACCTATACAATGTCGCCTGGAGAATGATATAATGTCATGGGACTCTAACCCGCATACATATATAATGTCGGCGGGAGAATGATATAATGTCGCCGGGAGAATGATATAATGTCATGGGACTCTAACCCACATACATATATAATGTCGCCGGGAGAATGATATAATGTCATGGGACTCTAACCCACGTACATATATAATGTCGCCGGGAGAATGATATAATGTCATGGGACTCTAACCCACATACATATATTATGTCGCCGGGAGAATGATATAATGTCATAGGACTCTAACCCACATACATATATAATGTCGCCGGGAGAATGATATAACAACTTCCATTTTATAAAACTCAAAGTACTTTTAATGAAATAGATAAAACCACTTCCTTTCTAGACAAACCAACTAGAACCATGTACGTTCGCCGCACATCCTTTTATTTCATAAACCCCAAGACACTAACACTTGTAGTCTCTAACACTTTCACTTTTAAAATCAAGTTACTTATTCTTTCCAAATCGAGTAACCCATACTTTACAAATCAAGTCACCTATACTCTTCAAATCCATTAGGAGGAACTTCCCTTCTAGAAATCCAAAGTACTATGTATAGAGTACATCACCAAGTATTATCACTAGAGTATATCACTAAGGATTAGGTTCCAATAGAACTCTATAGAGATCAAGTCAAGTATACTTCTAAAATCAAGGCAAGTATACTTCAAGAAACAAGTCATGTATACTCCAATAACAATCATGCCGATAGAAGGAAGTAGTTTACATACCTCATTGACGACTAACCAACACGACAAGTAGAATACGCCCCGAATAGGTACTTCAACCTTATCGGCTATTCCAAACGCCAAGTAGAATATGTCACACATAGTACTTCAACCTAAAATGACAATAGAACTTCTATCAACTTCAAGCTTTCAAGTGTAAGACTTATACCAAATAATGGTCCTCTTATTCTACGGAACTTTGGGCAGCACTTCCTTTGTTTCTACGTACTTTTTCACCTTTTCCATGGCCCAAATTCAACAACCAACAAGCCCCGACTAAGGGCACAATCAATACAACAACCAAAGGGGATTACACGCCTACTAGACGTGTAAAATTCTGCCCCACAATCATATCAAAACAGTCCCTAAAAATAGTCCACAATTAATCAATATTAAGGGTACAATGTGAAGCCTTTAACACCCTTATCCCTTAGGACTTTCATTAGCCATTTGCTACATTAAACATGCAAGTTTGTGGATGATTTTCCAGCATATATACATGTCCAAAACAGTCCATAAAACGTCACGACGACGTCTTAACAGTTTTCGGCCAACAACAACTACAACAATCCGATAACTCGTTCCTTAATCCATTTTATTCCAATTCAAGTTCCAATACTTTTATACAAGTCTCATCAACTTATCAACAATAATATTACTTCATTACAACATGCAATAGGTGACGTTAACAACAACAAAAATCAACGAATCCAATTATCGCTCACAATGGCCTAGTCTCGGCCAACACCCAAAAAAGGGACATGCACTTCTTATTTTCCATATCTTTCTTAATACAAGTTCATCTACTAGTCATAAAAATAAGCAATACCCAATTACTTCAAAAGGAAGAAGAGTTCTTACCCAAAAATGTCCAAAAAGCCGAGAGCAAGGTCATAAGGGTTTTGGCCCGCAATTTTCGTTTCGCTCCACTTATTCAAGTTCCAATCACATACAAACATCCACCACAAGCTTATAACCAACTTCACTTCACATTTCGCTTCCAAAAAGTCGACGAACAAGCCTAGGGTTTCACCCTCATTTTCGGCTAAAGGAGATTATTGGTGTGTTATCTTGGCTTAACACTTGGTTAGGAACCTTAATCTTGTATTAGTAAACTAACTTGGAAGGTTTAAGAATTTTTGGTCTTCAAAATGGCCCTTGGCGAAACCTGAGAGGAGAGGGGTATATTTTCATGAAATAATTCTAAGTGTTCAACAAGTCTTGCACCCTCTATGTATATATAATATATCCCAATGGATGGATTCATGACAAGTGTATGGACAAGTGGAGTGAGTCCCACATGCCCACTTGTCCTCAAAATATCTATAAAGTTGTCATCTTGTCAAGAAAAGTGAGGGTGACACGTGTCACCCTCCTATTGGTCCAAAATTATTTCTTCACAAAAAACATTCTATACTTGGCCAAAATATCTCAAAATTTCGTGGGCCCCACAAAATCGTAAAATTTCCTGTGGGCCCCACATGACCAAATCCGAGACTTAAAAATCCAAAACTTCAATATACTATAATAATTCCATATACAAGATTTGAGAATCAAATTCCAAGTCGTTCACTTTTTCCTTCACAAAATTCAAATCTTAAATCCTTAAATTCTTAATCACATTCTCAATTAGTAGCCCTGGTATTACGGGATGTAACACATAATGACATGAAGGGCATGTCAAATATCCTTTTGTGCTCCACCCGAACAACATTGCATAAGCTGGAAAATCACTAACAGTAGTCATCAAAGCTACACGCATGTCAAACCTTTGATTACTTGAAGAATCATAAGTTTCCAACCCAGACACCCACAAATCCTTCAAATCCTTGATTAGTGACTGCAAATAGATGTCAATATCATTACCCGGGAAGAAGGACCAGGTATAAGTAAAGTCAATATCAAAAACACTGACTTCATTATCATCTATGGAGGCAAGTTATAATTGATCAATATAACAGGTCATGTACTATGAACAATGCTCATCGAGTTGAATGGGCTAAATCCATCTGTGGCAAACTCCAACCTCACATTGCGCGGATCTTCTGCAAACTTTGAGTATACAGAATCAAACTCTTTCCAAGCTTGGCCATCCACTGGATGTTGTAAAATCTGATCTTTTTCACGCCCATCAGCATGTCATGTCATGTATTTCGCCATCTCTTCACACATAAATAACCTTTGTAATCTTTTCTTTATTGGAAAGTACCTAAGGAACTTATTAGGAATCCTATGGATCTTTCCATTTTCATGTTGTGTGTCATTCTCTGTATCATTCGACTTCTATTTTGGCGTCTCACAAACATGGCAGCTTGTAGCATTTGCATGTTCTTCACAATACAACATGCAATCATTGGGTCATGCATCTATCTTAGTATAATCCAACCCTAGTACTTTTAAAACACGCTACGCTTCATTAAAAGACTTAGACAATTTTGCATCGGGTAACACCTTCCTTACAAGCTCTAATATGTCAGCAAATGCAACATTGGTAAGCCTGTGATCACACTTCAAAATAAATAGTCGAATCATAAAGGAAAGCTTTGAATGTTTCTTGCATCGGGATATAGTTCCTCCTGACCTTCTTCAATTAACTTGAAAAACTTTTTTGCCACGTCATTCGGCCCCTTTGTAAAAACATCACGAGCATCATTCAACAACCATGCTATGTCATCATTGCAATCATCCATATTTGATTGTTCATCATGATCCATATTAGTTCTTTCTCTTTCAATTTCGATCCCTAATTCAGATAACTTATTTGTTCTTGGCACAAAACCATTACATATTAGGTGATCTCTCACAACATTCTCATGCTGCCAATAACGATAGTGACAACTATCACATGGACAACAAATTTGGTTTCCTTGAGACTTTGTAGCAAAAGCCTTTTTAATATACTCGTCTACTCCTCGTTCATATTCATCACTCCACTTGGCAGCGATCCACCACTCCTTAGTTCCACAATCCATTTCCTCAATGTAATATTTAGGAGACTAATAAACAAAATCTGGATATACATACAGTAAACAAAATGTAAAACGACGACGGTAAATTACAAACATTCTCTGTAATTTAATTTGGAAATACAATTTACAAATAAACAAAATGTTGGAAGAACAATGAATAAAATCTGAGCAATTCGATTTGAGCAGTTCGACGACGCAACGACGATAAAATCTGAGCAAATATATACACATACATTAATCTAACCTTGAATTAATAATGGTAAAACATGAAAGGGGAAGATAAAACGACCCTAAAACATAATCTAACCTTGGAGAAGAGGGAAGAGCAGTTCGACGATGGTGCTGCTGCTAGATGCGACGACGAGCTGGGGGAAGGGGATGCGACGGCTAGGGATTAGGAATTGAAGAAGAGAAGGGCTGAAATGAAATGCCCTGTCGTGTAATTTGGGAATATTAAAACGAATGTGCCGTCGCATTAGCTTTGGAGAGCCGTTGCATTAGATAGGATAATACGACGACCGTGTTCGGCGTTGCATGAGACGATACGAGCCGTTGCATTAGCCTATCTAATGCAACGGCCACAAATTATAACGTGAACCCATCGCATTAGCCACATCTAATGCGACGGTACTACTATTGACGTCGCATTAGACCTATATAAGTCGTCGCATTAGGTCAGAAATGTAGTAATGAATGGGTATACTAAAAAAACCAAGACAACATATGAAAAATACTGAAATGAGCTTCAAATATTTAATATGATTTGAAGGTGCAATATCCTGTCTCCCTCAAAAGTTTAAACTTCAATATATTTTTTGTGCAACTGTAATTCGTCAAGCACTGCTTCTTATTTTTTCCAACTTCAACTGAAATATTGTCCAAATGCCCTAATGACTTGTGAGTGAAGCTTTGTAAAGTGCCAGCTACTCCATAACACGTTAATACAATGGACATAGCGCTCTGAGTAGAGGCGCAGAATTTAATAAGTGGTAATAAGTGCCTGAGTGGTGACTTAATACGTACCAAGTAATACCTTGACAGGGCATGTATGAGGAGGGGCCAATCTAGAACATGAAAACAGGTGGCAATTGGTACATATGGTTAATTATTTTTTATGGTTGCAGTTTGGTTGATCCAGCATTTGTAAATTGCATAAGAGAAGTGAGAACTAAGAAGACATGACCTGACGTTAATGTCTGAGACGCAGCATGTATGTTAGCTTATCTATGAAGAATTCACCATCAATTGATTTATTTTTAATGATACTCTCCATTCCTTTTTAAGTTATTAATTCAAATAAGGTAATCCAACTTATAATAGAAACGTCATCAATCCATAAAATTAATCCGCATGGGCAGTTCAACTGATTCTCAAGGGGATAATTGGAAAAAATCAATCCATAAAATCGCTCAGCTTTTACTGATGTTCATTGGAAGTCATTAAAGTTCCGTTGGTATAATAATTGTTAAGAGTGTCACATCGGATATGAAACGAAAACAAAAATTTCTTATATGGATTTGAATAATTTTCACCATACAAGCTAGCTTTTGGATTGAGTTAGGCCCAAAATCTATTATTTAAATGATATTAGAGTCAGACTCATTTCAATCATTTGTTCATCGATGTTGGGCACCCCAAATTATATTATTCACACTCTAATTAATAAGGTATGTGTGTGCGGATGAGTGTTAAGAGTCTCACATCGGTTATGGAAGGTGAACATTGACTCCTTATATGGATTTGAATAATCATCACCGTAGAAGCTAGCTTTTGAGGTTGAATTAGACTCGAGATCAATTCTTTATAATAATTAAAAATTATTTTAAATTTTTAAAAAGCTCTTCCAGAAATAACTACCATGATCCGATCCAAACGTTTAACTTTTTTAAACTAATCAGTATAAAAATGTATCACATAAATTAAAATGGATTGATTAATAATTGTTAATTTTCTAAAGTGGTTGGTTATAGATTTGGTTGAGGGTAGGGGCGTTAGCTTTCTTTTGAAACAAGTTAGTATATGTATATTTACTCACTCCGTTTAAAAAAAAATTATCTGATTTTAACTTGGCACAAAAATTTTAAAAAAAAAGAGAATACTTTTGAATGTTTTGGTATTAAATTAAAAATATGTTGAATGTATAAAAATGATCTTTAATCTTGTAATACTAAACATGATATTTAAAAAGTCAGAATAAAATAGTTATAAAAAAAAGATTATTTGGACTAAAAAAAAGTAAAACAAACTTTTTGAAATGCTGGCAATACTGCTTAATTCTATCAATTACTATATAAATTTACAATAGTACCTCCAATATATTTTACGCTCACGAGACTGGTATAAGAACAATAATGGATGAAGTCAGCCAGTATGGACGTAGCTTAGTTGATTTTAGAGTGGTAGATTGTCCCAAGTAAGCAGATTCGAGTCATGACAGCCGCAGTGTGAGAGTATCATTTCTTCTTTGTGGGGGATGACTCCTTGTGGTCACCAGACATCGTGCCTACCACCTAGTGGGCCGCTGAGTCACCATGATTTACCTCCTCCACCAATATCTGTCGGGCCGGAAAGTAAGGCCCTGTGGGCGAGAGATTTCACTTTTTCCCCCAAATAACGAATGTAGTCAATTGAAACAGTGATGTCAAGCAAGCAGTAACTGCTTTAAGTTAATTGGCAGTATATTTATTCCTCTTCCTTAAGTAGTGCAACTACGAATGACAAATGAGACATGACAGGGCGGGTTAGGGCAGGTCAAAGGTTAAACGGGGTAGGACAGGACAATGCTTAAAGGGGACAGAGCAGGACAGGTCAAAACACATTTTTAGAAAATTCTAAATAGGACAGGTAATAGGGCAAAACTTTCTTTGTGCAAATTTAAAGATAAGTTGAAAAAATAATCTTTTTTCGGGATTACAGTCATCCTAAAAGACCTGAACCACATAATTTTTTGTCACATACATTGTAAAGTCCCGAATAAAAAAAATAAAATAATAATAATAATAATATTTTTTGTCACATACATTGTAACAAGTTTGAGTCATGTAATTGCGGACTGTTTTGCTGAGTTATACTTATTAGAATTAGATGAAAATTCACAGGGTTGTACATCTCTCCTTCACGATCAGATTGAGCCCAAGCGGGGTTAAAATTGATATACAGTTTGTGAGATATCACAGTTTAAAGTTTCTGCCTCAGATCAACCGAAATCCGAAAGGGCAGAGCGTATAACGTAAAACTGTACAAATCGGTAAAGAATATGAAGGTTTGTGGTGAATAAAAGTTCTAGATTACTCTGTTATCGACAGTTTGAGACTTTACGGGGATAAATCCGACTTACGGTTTGAGAGTTATCAATGTTTAAAGTTATTGTCTCGGATCAACCGAAATCTAGAAGGGCAGAATTTATAATGTAAAAAATATACAAATATGTAAATAATCTGAAAGTTTGTGCTGAATACGGGTCCTAGATTTCTCTGTTGTTGACAGTTTGATACTTTACGAGGGTTAATCCGATTTACGAATAATAAATTATGACTGTTTTAAGATTGTGTCTTATTTTATAAAAATTCTGATAGTTTTTAAAATTATGGCATTTTTAAATAGGACGGGACAGGATATGATAATTTTTTTTTAAAATATTAAACGGGACAAGGCAAGACGGGTTAACCTCTAACGAGTTCAAATACCCTAACCTGCCTGTTGACACCCTAAGTGCAGCTAGTGTAAGATAATAAAAAATGCCAACGCGTTTTAGTTAGGTCAACTTTTCTCCTTCCTAGCACCTTCGCCAGAAGCAAAACACCCTCTTTCAATTGCACTATATATATTCCCAATCTCTACTCCTACATCCCATCCAAACTACTTACACACTCAAATTTCCATCAGAGCTCGACCTTCTCTTTACAGTCTTCCCAAAGAAATATTACATAAAAGGAAGAAAAAAAATGTCTCCTCTCAGTTCCATTTTGACACTCATTCTTGTGATTTCTTCTTTTAATTGCTGCTTTGCTTCAAGAAAACTCACTGCTTTAGTCCAAGATCAGCTCTTGCAGTACCATAAAGGTCCACTTCTTTCTGGCAAAGTCTCAGTCAATTTAATTTGGTATGGCAAATTCAAGCCATCCCAAAGGGCAATTGTGTCCGATTTCATCACCTCCCTTTCTTCTTCAACTCCATCTAAAACCCATCCTTCTGTCGCCGAATGGTGGAAAACCACTGAAAAATATTACCATCTAGCCAATTCCAAAAACACCCTTTCCCTCTCTTTGGGTAAGCAAGTACTCATCGAAAATAATTCCCTTGGAAAATCATTGACGCAAAAACAAATTGTGCAATTAGCATCAAAGGGTCAACAGAAAGACGCCATTAACATTGTTTTGACCGCCTCTGATGTTGCCGTTGATGGGTTCTGTGTCAATCGGTGTGGAACCCACGGATCTTCCAAAGGTGCTATTATTAAAGGAAAAACTTACAAGTTTGCTTATATTTGGGTCGGTAACTCAGAGACTCAGTGTCCTGGCTACTGTGCCTGGCCATTCCACCAGCCCATTTACGGACCACAGAGTCCACCATTGGGTGCACCAAACAACGATGTGGGTGTTGATGGTATGGTCATCAACTTGGCTAGCTTATTGGCTGGAACTGCTACGAACCCATTTGGAAATGGTTACTATCAGGGCGAAGCAGATGCGCCTTTGGAGGCGGCATCTGCTTGCCCTGGTGTCTATGCCAAGGGCGCCTACCCTGGCTATGCTGGAGATTTATTGGTGGACAAGACTACAGGTGCAAGCTACAATGCGCATGGTACAAACGGAAAGAAATACTTGGTTCCTGCTTTATATGATCCTACTACATCTTCATGTTCCACTTTAGATTAGAGAGAGAACAAGTATTTACAAAATAGGATACTCTATAATCGAATATAGAGTTGAAGATGGTAGTATAATTTGTTGATTCGTTTATTAAGCTCTTCAATTTAGTGCACCTAACTATTTTTTTTTCCGTTCATTTGTTTGAGGTAGATATGGTAATACAAGAGATAATTAATTTGTTATTTCTATATGCCTTCTATTCTTCTTGGTTTCCTCCCCGAATTAGTTAACGAATTCTTATTTGTCAAACAAAAATCAGGTAATGCAACTCAACATTGTGTAACGATAAAAATTAAGCAGGAAAAAGGGAAGTTAATAAAAGAAATGACTTGGCCTAAACTCAAAAGAAAGCCGTTTAATTTTCGAGACATACTTTAGTTTGTAAAATTAGCTATCAAAGATTATTCAAAGTTAGGTCCACCTCCTCACCCACACCCAAAAAATGTAATAATTAAGAATTGGTCACAAAATCATTCATGACGTACATTCTCCAAAGTTGTAATAATAATTACTCCATCCATTTTTACTTGTTAATAGGGCTGCACAAATTTCGGTCCGGACCGAAAAATCGGACCGGACCGAACCTGTTCGGACCGGACCGAACCGGACCGAGAAATTCGGTCCGGTCTTCGGTCCTTCAGTTTAAAAAATTCGGTTTCGGTCGGTCGAGGTTGGTCGGTCCGATCAATTATTTTTATTTTTTTATTTTTTTATTTTTATAATATATATAATTCCTAATATATATAATATATATAATTTATAATTTTATAAATTCCTAATATATATAATTCCTAATTTTATAAATTTCTAATATATATAATTCCTAATTTTATAAATTTCTAATATATAATATTATATAATTAGAATTCGGGTTAGGGGCGGTTTTTTTAAAATTGAATTTACAATACTGAAATTGACATTCTCGACGGTGACACGCAATTTTTACGTTGAAATCTATTGTAAATCGCGAGATATTTAGATTTGAAAATTGGAAAAACGTAACGATTTGGGGGAAAAGAGAAATTGAGGGGCAAGATGGACGTTTTTGGAGAAATCGGAGGAATCAAACCGCATAGCAGTTTGGCCACCCCCGTATCGAAAAAATACGCGAAATCAAAAAAAAAATTAGGTAAAACGGACGTCCGAGCGCAAAGTTATGACCGTATAAAGTTTGATCAATTTACAACCTATATTTCATATGTCAATACGTCCGGCCGGGGGAGTGGCGGGGGGCTGGGGCGGGGATCAAATTCGGTCCATTCGGTCCGAAAACCCGGACCGGACCGAAAATGACCCAGACCGGACCGGATCGGACCGAGAAATTCGGTCCGGTCTTCGGTCCGGATAATCCTCCGATTCGGTCCTCGGTCCGGTCCGGTTCGGTCCGGTCCGGTCCGGTCCTGACCCTTTGTGCACCCCTACTTGTCAATTTGACTTGCACACATATTATGAAGCCAAAAAATGTGATGCCAACTAATTAAATAATGTGTTCCAACCATTCACATATTCTCCATAAAAAATAGTGTTGAAAAAAAGAATTTGAAAATTTTGACTCATTAATCCTAAGGATAAAATAGAAAAAAATAATAAATTATCTCTTGATTTACTAAAATAGACAACTAAAATTGAACAACTATTTTTAATATAGTAAATAAATAAAACTAGATGGAAGGAGGGTGTATGTTTTTTCACGACTTGTAGTCTTAAACCAAATCCAAAGGCAAAAAAAAAAGTGGAGTAATAGACTTAGTGCCCGTTTGGATTGGCTGGGTACCCACTTTCATGAAAATGATAAAATTGACATGTTTAGTTTGACTTTTCAGAAGTGTTTCTGGTCTGGCAGAAGCTAAAATTGTAACTTTTGCCAGAAGCACTTCTATCATTTATTTCAATTTGAATTTTACAATTTCCTTTATCCTCTTTAATTTTCATCAACAACTATATTCACCTTCATTACCCTCTTTAAATATTTAGAAATAATTACTAAAAAAATTAAATATACAACTTTCATTACCCTCTTTAAATATCTAGAAATAATTACTAAAAAAAATCCAAATATACAACTTTCATACCCTCTTTAAATATCTAGAAATAATTACTAAAAAAAATTAAATATACTACTCATTTCTGTTTTAATTAAAAAAAATTAAATATACTACTAAAGTTAACATTTGTTCATGTGTAATTGCAGATTGGACTTTAAACTCTTCAAACATCTTAACGTTGTCCTACTGAAGGGCCGCGACGCTTCAGCGTCTTTCCGTAATAAATATGTATATTCAATGCCTCTTTTAGTTGGTGCACCAACATTTTCTCACGATTAACGGGTATGCAAATCATAATGAAGTATTCAATTATTACCACTCAAGTTTAAGGTCCACAATAGAAAGAACTTTTGGGGTATGAAAGAGCAGATTTGCAATTTTACGTCGCATGCACATGTTCAATTTTAAAACACAGGTTCAAATAGTCGTCGCAACAATGACTATACACAACTTTATCAGAAGGAATGCAGAAATAGATATTAATTTTGATCTTTATGAAGATGAAAGCACAATCATTCACAATGATGATTATCATACATCATCTAAATGTAGCTTCTTCATCAGAGATGGATCACGTTCGAGACTTAGTCCGCAATCAAATTATAGAGTACATGCAAAATTAGTATTGTAATAATATTTAAATACTATTTGCACTTTAAATTGAATTTGTAATAATATTCTACTAATATTTAAGTACTACATTGCACTTTAAATTCTATTATCTATTTGTAATTTTTATTTACATACTTTCATTTATTAGTAATTTTTATTTTTTATGTATTGACTAAATGTCCATTTTGGTAATTCTATATTCAAAAACAATTTTGATCAAAATTATCCAAACATCATTTATTGATAACAATCACTTTTACATTGTTGCATCCAAACATAAATCACTTATGCCAGAATCACTTCTGCCAGAAGCACTTCTGCCCACCGTCAATCCAAACAGACCCTTAGTTGTTTTTTAGTCAAGGACAAACTTTTTTCGGCAATATTATCAAGCATAATTTTATAAATGTCTCGTACTGTTTTATTTATGGTTTCAAATATTACAAAAGAATTAAAATCAGAAAAGAGAAATCTAAAGAAGCATATTATCAATTCCTTCTGAAGCTTGTTTTTCTTTGTTAAACTTACAATCTTTATTTGTGTTATGTGTTCTTTTGTTTTATCTTTTAAGCACCAAGTATCACTATTAAAATAGGTTATAGGAGATAGTTTTTGTATAAATTGGTAAATTAATGTATAGGAGTAATAGATAACTTACGCAATTGTTGTTACGCCAATTAATGTATAGGGTACTGAAAAAAAACTAAAGTCACGGATAATAATTAATAAATAGAACCTTCAAAGTTTCACGCGTGTTTTAAAACTTGTGGATTATGCATTCTAAAAGGATCAATACCGTGAAAAATATTCTTTATTCCATAGGGAAGTATTGACATTGTGATTGAATGGGAAAGCGTAATAAAGATTTATTATTTTTGTTTGACGAACGAATTCGCGATCATTGAAACCACGCCAACCGACAACTACATTTGTGGCCAGTACGCATGCGCCAACCAAAAAGGTTTATGCGAGGATCGAACTCGCGACTGCGATCCGTCTTTCTTCTTCTTTCAACTTGGCTATCCTTGCGGGTAAAGATTTATTATTTTGTACAATACTACAATGGCACTGAAATAAGTTTCTTATTGTAAAAAAAATATTTTTCACGAGAACATTTTCTGAAAGAAAAAAACATGTGATTTTGATTGAACGGCCATTCCCTTTTTATATCACTTTTTTTGTTCCTAAAAGAATTTTAGACACTTTAATCAGAGACACTTTTTCGAGCTAGTATCCAAACAGACACATAAACATGTTTGGGTAGCTATTTGTGGAGTTCGGATGGGTAATTTTGTTTTTACTTATGATCTTGAACTAACTTTATCTCATAAATTAAATTTTGGGATCAAGTTCATTTTTTACCGTGGTATTAGATTCAGATCCATCCAAAATTTATGATTTATTTGATGTTGTCGGTCCTATCTTATATTATCCACACTCCAAATATTTATGGGGACCTTATCTCATAATATCTACGCTCCATATATTCAATCTTGAGCATATGGGGTGTTGTTTCCCACCTCGATTGTGGAATGGGTATATGATATCTTTATATAATTTTGTGCAAACATCATCTCATGAGCCAACTTTGGAGTTGAGTTAGATCCAAAGTCCATTTCTATCATTATATCATAGTCAAACTTATCCCATTTTTGCGCAAGTGTGATGACCTGTGTTTGAATTGTCGTCGCTGCATTCTTATTGTCATTTTTTCAAAAAAATGCATATAAAATTCATAGGTAGCGAGTTTGAATAGGTACCGAGTGTCTAACTGAATGTGTGTAAAGTGAGGTTCAAGATTATCAAACCACATAGTGACAAGGGCGGAGCTACACTATGTCAAGGGTGTTCAAATGAACACCCTAAGCCGAAAAATTGTACCTGATATATAAGTCAAATATTGTAATTTACGTATAAATACAAACCATTGCACATCTTTGGAACAATTGAACGCAGCAGCTCAGTCACGACCGACCTTAGGGGTAGGTGATATAGGCGGTCGCCTAGGGCAACACATCGCAGGGGGCAACAAAACGCAACGAGATTGTTACACCCCGTATTTACAGGATATGTTTTAAGAACGTACGTAAGAATTTGGGAATTTAATTTTAGAAATTTGGTCCCGTGGGACCACCCGAGAAATTTTGTATATGTTGGGGAGTTTGGGAAGGCAAAACGCAGAACAAAAATACCCAAAACGTGTATGAACAGTGAAAACCCGTCCATGAACAGTGTTGTTCGATGAACAGTGTTCGGAAAAACGCCATTTCCGGCCAAACCAGGAATCCGCCGGGGGCGAGACATATACCAAAAGCTTCGTCTCGTCGAGCCCGTCACGTCCATACCAACCGCCACCGTCGATTCTCCCGGAATCGCCGGCAGTTTCAGATCGAAGTTTGGCCATCGCTCATCCATCTTCCCGCTCGCTTTTTCGATTTTCCGACCAACCGAGTGCAATCGACGGAGTGGAGTTTACCATCGAACCACCATCTCTTGCCGTCATTTCCATGTAAACCAGGACCTCGATTCTTGCTCAAACTCGCGTCGACGGATCGATTGCCGAAACCCTCGTCGTCGACGAGCATTTTCCGCCACCACGGTAGAGTCGACGGTCGTGGCTAGTGTAGAAACATTCAGTGGAAAGGCCGACATTTTGGCACCACCCGACCTCCAATTCAACCTGGATCGTCGGTCAACTAAAACCCTTTTTCGATCGGAAGTTGGAAGATTCCGATCGATTCCTGATTGAGGCTAAGGCGTATCTGGTTGTGTTCGTATTGATATTAGCTACGTTTTGCAACCAATCCGAGCCTCGATTCTCGGTATTTGAATCGCCATTGATGCCGCCTTGAGCTCGCCGGCGCGGTGCCGCCATGAGACCACCAGCGATCTGCATAGACCACGTGAGACCTCGAAAATTGTTTTCCCTCCATTAATTCATCCACGCAACAACAATTCGATGAATTCACTTCCAACAGATCAAAATGGAATTTTCCGAACAATTCGCGACGGCGAAGCGCAGATGGGGAATTCCGCCACAAATGGCGGTAGTTCAGCCGCTTAACCACGCAGAATATTCCACAAGACTCTCAGCAAATCCGACAACAATTTTCCAATCACCTGGCGTTTACTTAGCGTGTGGATTAGCCAAGAGGTATGTAAACTTCTTACTTCTTTTGACATGAATTTGATAAGTCTAGAGGACTGGAAGTACTTTGGTAAGTCTATGTGACTTGATTCTTGGAAGTAAGTAAATTGATTTTCAAGGTTATGGACGTATTGTGACCATTATAGGTTGAAGTACTAAGTATAGCGTATCCTACTGGGAGAGTGGAATAGCTATCAAGGTTGAAGTACTTAGGAGCATTTTGCTGCGTGTCGATAATCGTCGCGAGGTATGTGAACCTCTTCCTTTCCTTTGGCATGATTCTATGTATGGAATATACTTGTGGTATCATTTCATGTTTCCTTCTACTTAGAAGTTAAGAGGTAGTTATGTGATTTACTCTATGTAGAACTTTTCCTATCTTTCGAGCACGACTAGTTGCACGTATGTAGTACGTGAGACGACAAGACTATGATATTCTTTACTTGTTTTATGTAATGCCAAGTCGGGTGGGTTAGGAGATTAACTCACTTCTTTGAAAATAGTAAGGATGTCTTAAGTTGATTTTAAAGTTAAGGGACTTGAAGAGTTTTAAAGTATGTGATACTTGTCCCGCTTTTAAACGTATAAGTCCTTGGATAGGAAATTGTTTATGGCTAAGGTATAAAGTGGATATAACGGCTTTATGGGAAGTTAGTTATATTTGCCTTATGGAAAGATAAATGACTTGACTATGTAAAAAGGCAACTTGATTTTACGGCATCAATTGCCTAGGGTTTTATAATAAAAGGAGTCACTTGTTTTCTAATGGTTAAGAGACTAATTGTATTTTTGAAAGTTAAGAGAATTGATTTGAAAGTATTTAATACTTGGTTTCAAAAAGTAGAAGTCTCTTGGTTATAAAAGGAATGAGTTGGTCTAAAAACATAAAAGGGTTATAACGGCTTTATGGGAAGTTGGTTATAACGGCTTTATGGAAGGTTAAGAGAATGGTTTTCTAGTAAAGTAATCAAAGGAATAACTTGTATTAGGTAAGGGCAAATTGGTTTAAAGGTGCCAATTGCTTAAGGTTTTAATAAAGAAGTCACTTGATTTAGAAGCCGGTAATTGTATTTCTAAAAAGGTATTGTGACTTGTCTTGAAAGGTGGATAGGACTTGATACTACGGTGGTTAGTATCGGGGAAGTTTTATTTGGAAAGGAGTCTTTTGAAAAGAATGTACGACGTAGTACTTTGGCGTTAATTGAGATTTAGCCTATATGTACGGTGATAGCCTTCGAGTGCAAGTATTATGTTTTATTACGTTGCGCGACTCTCGGTGGAGGGTATGTCTTGTTATAAGTTACTTGACGCGTCTGACAGCGTGTGGGTTCCACGGGTATGCTTCCGTTATTTGTAGCACTTGGGTTAAATTCTGATTTTATAAAAGACATGGTAGTGCTTATGTCTTGTCCGATGGTCGGTCGAGATAGGGTAAGAGTATAAATGGCGGCAAGCCCCAAGACGTTATACCCCCGCTTACCACCTTCTCCGGTAAGAGTATAAATGGCGGCAAGCCCCAAGACGTTATACCACCTGCTTTGATTGATATTATGGGCGTGAGACCCGTGGTTATGTTTACACTTTTAGCCGATGATGGGGATTCCAGGCGATACCTTTACGGGCGACTATATGACCTTATCGACCGAGAATGGGCCGGCGATACCTTTACGGGCGACTAGATGACATTATCGACCCAGAACGGGCGCAAGATACCTACGCGCACTAGATGACATTATCGACCCAAGAACGGGCCGCAAAGATACCTTTACGCGCACTAGATGACGTTATCGACCGTGATCGGGCCGGGCAAGATACCTTTACGGGTAGACTATGTGACCTTGATCGCGTCTAGATCGGCGGGTAGTATAGGTGCCCTCCTTACAGTAGGGTTATACTTATGAGAGATAAGTAAGTTATATAGTAATGAACTTAATGATTTTTCCTAATCGTATGCACGTAAGAATGTGGTTATAGCTTTTATAGAGAATGAAAAAGATAATAAGCGCGATTAAGTTCATAAGTGGTAATGACACGGCGGATCCGGTATGTATTTTTATACTTGTCCTTGTCATTCTTTGTACGCTTATGACCACATCAGACGTTATTTCGCTCCATATTCGCACTGTTGTATCGACCCTTCGGCCGCGTTATGCCCGCAGTTTTAGGTACCAGGTTGTCGACGATCCTCGCTCTTAGATCTCGGTTGATTTTGAGAGAAAGCTCCATTTGCTCCGAGGCTTATCTCTAATGCTTTCCGAGGTAGTAGATTCATGTATATTCGTGGTACGGGGCCCCGTCCCGCCATTGTTATTCCTAAGGTGCGTATTCACATATTGTGGGTCGATTTGTAAAAGAAAGGAGGCAACCGGTTGTATTTATATATGTTCGGGAAGGTAGCTCATCGGCTAACTTTGTCCTTACTCCGATGTTTATTTATAAGTTTCATGTATGTTCACGATTTTCTCCGATGTTTACGTAAGTGCCTGTAGTGGCACGATCGCGATCCTGGCCTGGTCGTGACAGAGATATTGTATATAATATATATTTTATTTTACAAATTATATTACAAATGAGTCAGTAGCTCAGTTGGTAAGAGTTGTGTTCTTATTAAGGTGTAGATTGCAGGTTTGAAACCTACTTGAGTCAATTTACTAAAACAATTTTATTCTTCTTTTAATAAGAAAAAATCTATTTTTTCCCCTAACAAAACAGAAAGGGCGCGGCTGCCAATTTCTTCTTCTTCAAAAAGCCAGAAAAGTAAAATTTTAAATAATAATTCAATTTATCTAGAGACTCATGTGTAAGAGACTATTTGTTCATTACTTTTGGTTAACATAATATTTTGATTTTATATCTATTAGTGTAACACTTTGATAAACGTAAGTGTTGTAACTATTAGTTAATTTTTTAAGCCTTTTGTATGTTAGTTTTATTGTAATTTACTAATTTTTAATTTTTGCGGGGGCAAATTTTTTTTAAACCGCCTAGGGCATAATTTTTCCTGGGGACGGCCCTGAGCTCAGTGGTGAAAGGTGTTCAAGTCCGAGCTTTGCGTTGTGGGTTTGATATTGTAACACCTCGAAATTTCGGGTAATGATTTGAACCCATAATGTAGACAAGTAGAACCGGACCCCGGAAAGTTTATGTTGTACTTGTGTATACTAATAAGAGAATTAGTATATAAATAATGTGATTTTGAGATAATTTTGGGATTATCGGTGCGACGCAAGAATTATAATAATAATTGTATATCCCCAAGGAGGCTACAGACTAGTGTCATATTACGAGAATTGTGACATTAAGTACACGAAGGTTTTATAAGTCGTTAGGACTTAAGTGATTTGGGATCGGGAATTAATTTATGTGTATAATTAATTAAGAGTGGGGACAAAAGATGGTGGTTACGTGTAACATTTCAGCAGGCCATTTGAGCGACTAAGCTCTTAAAATTGGCAGTGGCATCACTTAAAAGTACAGATCCCCAACTTTGTTTTTCATCTTTTTTATTTTACTAAGCTTTCACCTTCTTTATTATCAAACTTCCACTCTCTCCATCATTAAGTCTTCATCCTTTTAAGAAACCTTCTCATAAAGAAGATTTTTTTCACACTTCTGTCAAGTAGTAACATCTCTAAGTGGTAGGTTCTCTAAAATCAATTTTAGCCAAATCGGGATGTTCCAGTGAGCTTCTCATTCGCCCAGAAGAGACGAATCCTTCATGGCATTGGGAATCTTGGTCCCAACGAAATTGAAGCCCTGAACAAGCTTAACACCCAGAAAACTAAATTAAGACCTTGAATTCGAAAAAGTCCTGGAATCGTTTTGTCTGAGGTCTGTTCCTGCTCGATGGAATCGGGTTTGGGTGAAAGGTCGTCTGACGACTCTCGTCGCAGCTTCCAAAAAGGTAATCCTTCTTATTCCTAAAGTATACTAATTTAGAACCCAACTCTTGTTAGTTTTAAGATGATTATCGGAAATGTCGGGTTGATGGGTATCGATGGACCGTTGATATGAAATTGGAGTTGCATGTATATTTTTTGGACTGTTTGGGAAATTAATGCAATAAAGAGAATGATTAAAAAGGGTTGGGCATTAATTTTCGTACAAAGTGTTCGCTAGATTGTCTTAATGAAATATGTTTTCAGTATATTAATTCATGAGTGGTTTAAACCATTCATAGGATAGGGAAAACCATTCGTAGAGTTTACAAGCAATCGTGGGAACATAGAATACATTCGACAACAAGGTTTGTGAAACTATCACTTATTTTGTTTTGGCATGATTTACTTAAATGAGTGTACGACGAACGTACATAGCTCCAATGGATCCTAATTCCTAGTGATACATGATATGATAGTGCCTTTGTTTTTTCAGTGATAATCATTTTATTTATTCCATTAAGAGTCAAATGATGATTTAATTTGCATATGGTTACTCATGATATTCTATTCGTGCTTGGTGTGATATTATCATTTTACCGAGTCCCGGGTTGGGTATGTTCGTGCGCAGTTATTGCATTGTTCAATGAGTCCCTCACTAGAGGGTCGGATACGGTTTGTATATGATGATTTTACCGAGTTCCAGAATGAGCCGGGTACGATATATGTGGACAGACATCCATAGATATGATATATGTGAATAGACATCCATGGATATAACTTCATTTACCGAGTCCCATGATGGGCCGGGTATGGTCTGTGCACAGATGATGATTTCACCGAGACCCTCACTAGGGGGCCGGGTACGGTATATATATGTATGTGACTTCATTCACCAAGTCCCAGAATGGGCCGAGTACGGTATTTTATATGGACATACATGACTCTCACTTCATAAGGCACAGGTGCATTGATATCTTGATTATTATACTTGTCTCATGTTATCTTTTGGCCAGTTATGATGTTCTTTGTCGTACTTCATGTTGTATATACTTAGTACATTATTTCGTACTGACCCCCTTTCCTCGGGGGTAGTATTTCATGCCCGCAGGTATAGATACTCAGTTTGGTGATCCTCCAGTCTAGGATTTCCACTCAGCTGTTTGGAGAGCTACATTGTTCCGGAGCTTAGTCATTTTGGTACAGATCCTTGCTATAGACTTATGCATATTCAGGATTACGGATGAGCCCTGTCCCGTCATATTTTACGGTTATACTCTTAGAGGTCTGTAGTCATGTGTGGGTTGGACATATATGGGTGGTAGACGTGTTTTGGTCAGCCTTACTGTTGTAGTTCATTTTGGATATTCCCGTGTATAGTGGCTGCCTTATCGGCTTGCCTATTTTATTATGGTATACAAATTTCTACATTGGAATCAGTCTGATTATATGTGACATGTCGGTATACGGGTGCCCAGCTAGGGCACCAGTCGCGGCCCGTCGACTCGGGTCGTGACAAAGAGTGGTATCAGAGCAGTTCGTCCTCGAAATGTCTATAAACCGTGTCTAGTAGAGTTTGTGTATGGGTATGTTGTGCACCATATTTATACGCAGGAGGCTGCCGGACATTTAGGGATAGTTTATATTCTTTCATCTCATAAATCGTGCAGTAGAGTTGAGTTTTAAGAATTCAAGTTTAATTCGTGCCTGTTACAGTTTTGATAACCCCGGTTACCAAAAATGTCTTCGGTCAGTTGATACTCATAGCCAATAGAGGAATGATTTATACCCAGACTATTAGTACGCCAGAAAGGACAATATAATTTCGAAATTATGAGAAGCTATCTCACTCGTATACGGGAAGAGATCGTGTAAGCTTGAAAAGCGGAATATTGGAGAGTCTTAGAATATTAGATAACCATCTGCTGAAGTTTATTTTATCTTTGTTTTAGCTCCTAATTGACACCTTAAAAACCATAAAGCTATTGTATTTTTGTCCAAGCGAATGGCCAACATTGAGACTTTATTTTACTGCTACACATTGGACTTCTATTTCTCACAAAAGGCACCAATTTAGATAAGGTTAAGGCAGCCTTAATGGATAGTTACTGCCACTGTAATAAAAATAATTTTGGACATTCTAATATTCACTTTACATTAAAAATCTGAAACACAGTGCTGAGATCTGAAATTGTTTTCAATAACTGCTACATTTTTATTGTTAGCACTGATATATGGAGTTGATTCAGAAAGTCCCTCTAGGTCTCTGCATGATAATTAATTTCAAATACCCTGCTTATTTGCCTTTGTGCTTATGTTGTCTATGTCTAAATTTGCTAAGGATACAAATGCACTACAAAGAGTTATAGGTTGATTGTTATAATGTAACATGTGTATATCTGCATATATGATTTAATTTCAGGACTTGATACCTGGCTTGATGGTATGTAGGAATAGGAGTATACATTTAAGTATATTATGATATGTTCCCAAGTTTTGACATATGAGCATGAATTGGTATATGAGTTTAAATTGGACTAAGAGGATTCAATGTGTTTTTTTTTCTTTCCACCATTAACTTGCTTAATTGGCAGTTGAGTCCTATGTAGCACGGACACGCGAGAGGTGTCCGATAGGACACGGACACGGACACGCGGAAACGACAATTTTGAAAAATAGGGGACACGACACGGCAGGGACACGGCTGTAAAAATAAATTAAAAAATAATTATATATATATATAATATATATAATATATATATAATATATATAATATATATATAATATATATAATATATAAAATACTAAAATTAATATTATTAAAGCTTCACATTCATAAATAAATTATAAATTTAATTCAAATTTGTTATATACCAAATAACCAAAATACCAAATTAAATATGTACCAAATTAAAAAGAAACATTCATAACAAATTGATAATCAATCAAATATTCAATACATAATTTATAAGACCATAGTCCATAAACTAATACATAAGTATGTCCCAAGACTAAAATAAATCAAATAAATATAAATTTACTTAAAATAAATCAAATAAAATTAAAACTAAACTTTTTCTAAAAAAAAAAAAAAAAACGTCCCTGCCGTGTCCCCGCCGTGTCCCCGCGTGTCCCTGCCGTGTCCGATTTTTTTTTTTTTGGGAAACGTCCCGGACACGTGTCCGAGGCGTGTCCGGGGCGTTTCGTGTCCGGTGAGGTGTCCGACACGGACACCTCACCCTAAATGAAGTGTCCGTGCTTCATAGGTTGAGTCTCTCTTAGGATAACTGGTTGATTGTTGGTGGTTATTAGGACAACGTTAAACATGGGTAGTGGGATTATGCAATGTTGATATACATTATTATTGTTGTTATTTGTTAATGTGAACAAAATCAGCAAATGTCCAAGATGATAATTTAAATCTGGTTTTCTGTATCTATAACTCCATTAGTTGGCTTAGTATCTAGTTAAGGATCACTTAATCATGTGTGACTTATTTTACACTAATAGAGTTGTTAGAATGTTAAATGGTATCCTGTTTTGATTAAATTTCAAATTATTAGTTGAAGGGATGTCCAAAAAAAGATTGATATAGAATTCGTTAATTGTACGACTAATTAAGGGTGTCCTATGTTGGTATAAGAAACATGTTTAACCCCCTTGAAAGTCCTTGTTAAGCCAGCCCATACCTCTGTGTGCTTGTTAGGCTTTTCAACATCAACTTAAGTTAAAAAGGGCTATTTAGATCAGCCTGGTGTTATTTGGATATATGTGTTGCCTGTGGTATGATGAGGGAGTAATACCTGCACAATGAGTCCTTTGCAGGACCCTAGTGATGGTCCTAAGTTCAACATAACCTCCATAATATGCTCTACAAGTTTATGAAGTGCTTACTACTTAAAGTAAATTCTGGGCCCAAGTGCATTCTGGTTTTTCTAGTTTTCTGTCCAAACTGAAAATAAACTGTTAATGTTATACCATGCATATGTGTTCTATTATAATAGCTTACCTCTGTCTATTTCTTGTCCCCATAAAGGCTGGTTCTAAAATCTAAGATGCCTAGTTAAAAAAATGTAAATGAACTAGAACAGTTGTTAGACATCCTGTTTTGCCTAAGCTTTTCTGGTGTGAGTTATGAATGCTTGGGGAAAACTTATTCTTCACAGGGCACTGATCCAACTCCCTATAATCCACACCCAACCTCTGAGAGCCATCCCTCTTACCTATAATTACTGCTGAGGAAGCAACATGACTGCTGCTGATACTGCAGTTTTGGTACTTGCACATCTTGAGGAATCTATAAAGTATCCAATGACCTGCATAATGTTGTTCATGATTGAGCTGATATACCTGCAACATAAACTGCTGAAACTTATCTCCTTTTTGCTAGTTGACAACCTTAGGAACAGCTACTTACATTCCTTAGAACCTCCATTAATAAATGATGCTTCCCTTGACACTACAAGGACATAGCTAATTCAAAAAATATCCATGGTCACAGGACCTAAGGTCTTCATCCAAAAGGCACCTAATACCAAGTCGTATTGTTCCACTGGGAACACCATCAAACTAGGAGTATAAGATGTACCTTGCAACATCTATGTGAAGCCTTTCACCACCCTTGCAGTAGCCTCATTTGATCAGTGTATTTTATATACACTTTTTGAGTCGTTTTTAGTGAGTCTTTTGTCCCTTTTTGTACAAATGCGTGTCGTCTTAGGATAGATTTTCTTTCTTTTGAGTCAAATTGGTTAAAATGGCTCTTTGGCGGAAAAAGAGCGAAAAGAGGGCAAAAGTGGAGGTTCCAGAGCTTAAAATGCGAGAAAGTGACGAACCAGGCAGAGACACCGTTGCAGCGCCGCGTCGCCTCCAGCCAACAGGGCCAGGCGCCCCGACGCCCAATATCCAGAGGCCTTCAGAAGTTCCAGCGTCGCGCGCCTGCATGCCAGAGTTGCAGCCGCGCCATCATCGAGAGTTTTAGGTTCCGGCCGCGCGCCATTAGCATGGCCGGCGCCGACGCTGAAAATCGAGTTTTGACGAATTTATGGGTCAGCCCAAGGAAAACCTAGAGGCGGTTTTGAAGCTATAAAAAGAGAATCTGGCGATTTCGGTTCCTTTCTTGCACAAACATAACACATCTTGGAGTTCAAGATTGGAGACCATTCTATTGTAATTTTCTTTCTTTCTTTTTACTTTATTTCAGTTTTATGTTGGATATTGAATTAGTTCTTGTCATGTCAATGACTAGGAACTAATTCTATTATAGGGCTTTCCATGTCAATTCACTTGAATCTTATTTTATGAATTAATGCATGCTTATGGTTGTTCTTCTTATTGTTGAGATTTATCCAATAGATGTTTTGAATGCTTGATAATTACTTGATCATTAATTATCATTGTTTATATGATTTCTAATCAAACTTCGAAAGGAGGAGGTTGTGACTATGCTGTAGTTGGGTAATCATAGGTCGAATTGGGGATGAAAATACCTCAATTACTTGTATAGCGTTAACATGAGTTTTTGTTCTTAATCCTCCTATAGAGTCATCCTTATCACTGAAAGGTAGAAAGGAGCGCTACTGGGGTTGAGTGTTTATATAGTCTTAACGGGAGTATAAAACGGATTAGTAAACCTGCTATCTCCAAAAGAAGAAGAACCATAATTGATTGCATTAATAAGTAACATAAGTGGATAGTTGAGGAGACTTGAAAGCCCTATTTCCATCACTACTGAAGTAAACACATAGTTTAATTAGCTTTCATAATTAAAATCATAATCAACAACTCAAATATCGGTCACCAAATAGATAACAAAGAATAGAAGTTGGTACTTGAACACTAATCTCTGAGGACGATAACTCGGTCTTCAAGACTATATTACTTGACTCGACAACGTGCACTTGCGTTAAAGTGTGTGCATTAAATCGCGCATCAAGTTTTTGGCGCCGTTGCCGGGGATTAGGCATAGTTCAATATCAATTTTATTTATTCTTAATTTCTAATTTGGTTTTTTTTTATTATTTATTTATTGTTGTTATTTTTATTTATTTTTGTGAAAACAAGTGTGCCGTGATCCGTTGTTGGTTTTGATTCATCTCAGGGATCCTGAAGACATGGATTACTACTGTCAATATGATAAAGCTCCAACCCCACAGGAAGAGAGGGAGGAGTTACGAGCAGACATACTCAGTTTTACTAGGTATCAAACTCAGTTCATGGACGAAACGAGAATGGCCATGAAGAAGTTGGAAACGCAAATAGGACAACTCGCGGTCATGTAGAACAACGAAATGCAAGAAAAGCAATCTGTACATGTAGGAGGAAATATGGAAGCACAATGTCAGGCGATTGACCTGAAGAATGCCGAATCAGTGGAGATGGAAAGTTCGCAGTGAGCAAAGCGGTATACCGCGATGAAGGTGGTCGCGCGCCAGAGCCCGTGAAAAATTGGTAGAAGTCAGAGTGAATGCACCCCAGGTGAAGATACCATATCCCCAGAGGCTAAAAACATGTGCTCTTGACAAGCAATTCTTTAAATTTGTGGAAATTCTCAAACAATTGCAACTCAATATCCCATTTGCTGAAGTATTAGAGCAGATGCCGAGCTATGTAAAGTTCATGAAGGATATTCTTAGCAAAAAGAGGAGGATAGAGGACTACGAAACAGTGGTGTTGACTGAAGAATGTAGTGCCATCCTACAGATAAAACTACCTTAGAAATTACAAGATCCAGGGAGCTTCACCATCCCATGCACCATTGGAAAGTTTGAATGTCAGAA
This sequence comes from Przewalskia tangutica, assembly GCA_029844215.1. Lineage (NCBI taxonomy): Eukaryota > Viridiplantae > Streptophyta > Magnoliopsida > Solanales > Solanaceae > Przewalskia > Przewalskia tangutica. The sequence continues at coordinate 88,908,969 of CM056736.1, read as the reverse complement.
AGCATTGTGCGATCTGGGGGCAGGCATAAATCTGATGCCTTATCTAGTTTTCTGCAAACTTGGAATGGGAGAAGTCAAACCTACAAACATCACTGCGCTTAGTCGACCGCCCATAGTTCATCCTATGAGTCATCGAAGATGTATTGGTGAAGGTGGATAAGTTCATCTTTCCTCACGATTTCGTTATCTTAGACATAAAAGATAACGACATAATCCCCATTATACTTGGCGCACTTCTTAGCCACGTGACGGACTTCATCGATGTTCACAAAGGGAGTTGAAGCTGGGTGGATGAAGAAGAAGTGATTTTCAATGTTTTTCGGCAAAGAACTTTTCCGGATGTCCAATGATAATCGCTCGCCATTGATATTATCGAAGATGCGATGTCACCAAAGGGTTCGTATACGATGATACGCCAGTTAAGATCGACCAAATGGGATGATAATAGTGGAAACGACCCAGGGCTGAAAAACTTGATGCGCGATTTAATGCACACACTTTAACGCAAGTGCACGTTGTCGAGTCAAGTAATATAGTCTTGAAGACCGAGTTATCGTCCTCAGGGATTAGTGTTCAAGTACCAACTTCTATTCTTTATTATCTATTTGGTGACTGATATTTGAGTTGTTGATTATGATTCTAATTATGAAAGTTAATTAAACTATGTGTTTACTTCAGTAGTGATGGAAATAGGGCTTCCAAGTCTCCTCAACTATCCACTTATATTCCTTATTAATGCAATCAATTATGGTTCTTCTTCTTTTGGAGATAGCAGGTTTGTTAATCCGTTTTATACTCCCGTTAAGGCTATATAAACACTCAACCCCAGTAGCGCTCCTTTCTACCTTTCGGTGATAAGGATGACTCTATAGGAGGATTAAGAACAAAAACTCATGTTAACGCTACACAAGTAATTGAGGTATTTTCATCCCCAATTCGACCTATGATTACCCAATTACAGCATAGTCACAACCTCCTCCTTTCGAAGTTTGATTAGAAATCATATAAACAATGATAATTAATGATCAAGTAATTATCAAGCATTCAAAACATCTATTGGATAAATCTCAACAATAAGAAGAACAACCATAAGCATGCATTAATTCATAAAATAAGGTTCAAGTGAATTGACATGGAAAGCCCTATAATAGAATTAGTTCCTAGCCATTGACATGACAAGAACTTAATTCAATATCCAACATAAAACTGAAATAAAGTAAAAAGAAAGAAAGAAAATTACAATAGAATGGTCTCCAATCTTGAACTCCAAGATGTGTTATGTTTGTGCAAGAAAGGGAACCCTTGAAAACTGCATAGGGTTCTCTTTTTATAGCTTCAAAACCGCCCTTAAGGGTTTCCTTCAGGCCTGACCCATAAATTCGTCAAAAACCTGATTTTTCCCGCGTCGGCCAGCGGCCGCTATCAGCCGCGCGTAACTTCAAACTCTTCACGGCGGCGCGCTCGCAACTCGCTGTTCGAGTAGCCGCGGCTGGAACTTCTGAAGGCCTATGGATATTGGGCGCCGGGCGCTCGCCTGGCCATGGCTACTGCAATGTCTCTGCAGTTCGCCACTTTCTCGCATTTTAAGCTCTGGAACCTCCACTTTTGCCCTTTTTTCGCTCCTTTTCCGCCAAAGAGCCATTTTAACCAATTTGACTCAAAAGAAAGAAAATATATCCTAAGACGACACATATTTGTACAAAAAGGGACAAAAGACTTACTAAAAACGACTCAAAAAGTGTATATAAAATACACTGATCAAATACCTTCAAACTTAACCTTTGCTCGCCCTCGAACAAAGATCAAAAGAAAGAAATAAAGACTCAAGGAAAAAGAAAATAGAAAGACTCAATGACATTGATCACTTTGCTGCATTGGTGTTACTTAGAAAAAAATGAAGGTTAACAGAATAATATGCAGGAACATATAACATGAAATATTAGCACTCTAAACACATTAAGCTAGATATTTCGCAAACTCATTTTTATCATACTTAATGAAAGTCAAAATACTGAATTATGCATGTTAATTTCAAAAATCCTATGACATTTTTACTTGCTATTATCCACTAATCATGGATATGCATATAAGAGATCTTCAGGACTTTTAAGGATTGTAATGTAGGCTTAGGCATGGGTAGGTAAAAATAGGCATTTAGGCTCATTTTTGTGTACCATAAGCTCTTTAGCTTTTCAATGTTTCCCTTTTCTTTTGCTTTCCTTTTCTTCACTTCAAATTTATCTTTCCCCTCTTTTGTTTTGAGAGCGTGAAGTGTATTATAATAACAAGCACCCCCAAACTTAGGCTTTTGCCTATTTCTTATTACTTTTTTATTGGGGTGCATCAATCTTGTTTGCTCTTTTTGTCTCTTTTTTAACACATTCTGTTCCAACTATTTCACATTTTTACTTATGGCACAAGTATGGAAATATAGGGTGTCAAGAAAAAGTTCAATATTTAGGCTCAACGGGGCTGACTAGGGATATTTTTAATGTCAGGGATAGAAAAGAGTGGTAAGAATTGGCTAACAAAGAAACGCCTGAGTCATCTCCCTAGCATGCATATCCTAACTATTTCGCCTCAAATAGCAAGCAATCATAACACATAGGTTTTAATCATTTACAATGCACAATTCAATTAGAAACTCCAAATAGACAGATTTCATGAGTTTTTGGCATATCTAACCTACGTGTTTAGATAGTTGCTTCTAATTCCATCACATTATTCCACCTTACTTCACTAGGTGTTTCTAGTAACTACAGCATGCATGATCTTTGACAGACAATTATGACTCAAAAAGAAAAAAAAATTATGACTCAAAATATACACAAAACAATCAAAAAGACTCAAACATACTACAACAATAAGACACAAATAAGACACCCCCCCAAACTTAAATCACACATTGTCCCCAATGTGTGCAAAACTCAAAGACAATAAAAGAAAAAGACACTTACAGACTTGGTTTAAAATGGTGGCGGTGGATAATGCATTGAATTCCGTGAGAGGGGAGGGACTCGTGATTTTTTATTCGGAGAAAGGGCCGTCGGATTAGGGCGTTGTCTAAGAATTTAGATTTTTTCGTCGTGGCGCCGCGACGCTCAAACTTCTGGACTTCTTCTGATCTTTTGGCGTCGCGGCACGCTTCCTGGCGCCGCGACTCTCTGATTTTACGAGATCCTGGCTTATCTTCGCCGCCTCTAAGTTCTTGCCTCAGACTGTCATCACAACACATAGCACTACCTCCGTGAGACTGTTCTAGTAAAAATTAAAGTAAAATAATTCAAAATACCTTGGGTTGCCTCCCAAGTAGCGCTGTCTTTAACGTCTTTTAGCCGGACGCAAGTTCCTTAACTCAAGAAATGTGGGGTAGATTAACCCCACAACCAATCCATTTTTTCCACATTTTTCTTTTTCTTCTTCTGTTTCTCTTCTTAAAATTATTTTCAAGGGAAGGTTCAGGAGCACATACCTGCTTTGGCGGAGGTTCGACATCACGTACCTGCGTTGGTGGGCTTATCTCCTCGTTTGGCTTATCTTGGCTCGCGGGGTTCGATGGCGCTGATTGCAAAGCACCGCCACGATCGCGTGGCTAGGGATGTCAATGGGGCGGGGCGGGGGCGGAGAAGGGTACTCCATACCCGTACCCGCCACCTAAAACCCACCCCCATCCCCGCCCCACCACCCATCACAGATAGTAATTCCTCCACCCGCCCCCGCCCCACCTATCCCGGGCGGGTACCCACTTACCCGACGGGTACCCACCTAAATAAGTTGAATGAAACTGCATAGCAAAATTTTGTTTTTTTTAGTAGTGAATCTCTAACATCTATGAACCTAAGTTTTCCCTTTTAATACCATACGTGTAGTATCTTGAAGATATAGAGAGTATCTCAAAAGCTGATCAAAAAAATGTTGATTTCATTTGCATGAACTGATCATGATAACACCCTGAAAAACACTTTTAAAATTACCTGTGAAATCGTATAACTATACGAGGAAGAAACACAAAAAAAAGGTTACGGTTATTACTAAATCTTGATTGGAGGGAAGGAAAAATCGGACCATGGGGAGATTAAAGGCGATAATACAAAGGGTAAATATACACAAGTATAAGATGGCATGAGCAAGTACTGAAATCTCACTGGTGTACATATTCCCGAACTCGCAGAATCTTGTTCTCAAGGCAATCGGAATAGCAAATTTCGGTGACAATAATATGAATAATCCCACCGTTATTATCGATGGCGCCAACTGCTCCCATTTTTTACGCAACACTGCCTTGTTATACTTTATATCTCTACTTGTTTGGTACTTTGTAAATAAGTAGTATAGAGGAGATTTTGTAAGGCAAATATAGTGAGTTTTACTTCTTGGAGGAGAAAGGATGCTAAACTTGAGAGTGAAATGCACGTATGGTATTAAAAGGAAGAAGAAGGCGGTACGCAGCAGTGCGGAGTAGCATGGTGGGCGGGAGTGGTACGGCGTCTTATATGAAATCCACCTCCGCCCCACTACCCATGACGGGTAGCACTTTTGATACCCATACCCGCCCCACCACCCACCAAACCATCCTCCATACCCGCCCCAATTGGAGCGGGTGCGGGGCGGTACCCGCATTTACCCGCCCCACTGACATCCCTACTGGTGGCTCAATAATGTGTTTAAATACTTTAAACACCATTTCTTCCTTCTCCACCCTCAACGTCAGCTCTCCTCTTTCTACATCAATCAGGGCTCTCCCTGTCGCCAGAATGGTCTCCCCAATATGATGGGGATCTCTGCATCCTCCTCCATGTCAAGAATGAGGAAATCCGCAGAAAAAAAGAATTTTCCTACTTTAACAAGCACATCCTCAATCTCCCCCCTTGGGTGCACCATTGTTCTATCGGCTAGCTGTAGGCTCACCGTGGTTGGTTTTGCCTCACCTAACTCCAACCGTTTAAATACTGACAAAGGCATCAAATTTATACTTGCCCCTAAATCACAAAGGGCCCTGTTGCATGTCACCTTGCCAACTGTGCAAGGTAATGTAAAGCTCCCTGGGTCTTTTAGTTTAGGGGGTAACTTCTTCTGAAGGATAGCACTGCACTCTCCAGTCAGTGCCACCATCTCATATTCTGCTAGTTTCTTCTTCTTCCCCAAAATCTCCTTCATGAATTTAAAATAAGACGACATTTGCTCCAATGCCTCTATGAAGGGTATGTTGATATGTAACTTTCTGAACGTCTCCAAAAACTTGAAGAATTGCTTATCAACTACCTTCCTCTGCAATCTTTGTGGGAACGGAATCTTTTCAGTATACTCCTTCTCTGGAGCTTTCTCTAACACTGGACGAGCTTCAACCACCTTTTCTTTCTCTATTTCCACCATCTGTTCAACTATAGGCGGAGGTACACACTGTTCCAACTGTTTTCCGCTCCTCAGCTGTACTGCCTGGCATTGTTCTCTAGGGTTCATCTCTGTGTTGCTTGGCAGTGTACCCTGTGGCCTGTTGTGCGATAACTTTGCTAGTTGACCCACTTGTGTTTCCAAGTTTCTGAATGAAGATCTAGTTTCTGCCATGAACTGGGTCTGGGAGTTGGTGAGTGTCAACAAAGCTGCTCTCAGCTCGTCTGGCTTTTCTGGCTGAAAAGGTGCATTGAATTGTTGAGAAGGTGGGGCCTGAGTAAATGGCTGCTGATTTTGGTCTTCTTGGTTTTGCATCGCCTCTATATCGATTCGCGCTCTCGCCGCTTTCTCCAAGAAAAATTTGGGTGATTCCTCCACCCTGGATTGTATGTGTTGGAGTATGAGTTGTTCTGGGGCCTCTGATAGTTACCTACAGCTTGACACTCTGCTTGCTCGATTGGCATATTATTAGGATCAGTTGATGGGCATCTGTCGAATGTATGTGGACCCCCACACATTTCACAGCTCATAGGAAGTTGCACTGCATTTACAGATACTATATGTTGTTGCAGCTGCTTGGTCAAAAGGGAGACTTGGGCGTTCAAGGCAGTGATGGCGTCAATTTCATGAACTCCCACTGCTCTTCTTCCACTCATTTGTCTATCTTCTGTGACATGGTTATTGGTGGCCATGTCCTCCAATAAATCGTTAGCTTCATGGGCGGTTTTCCTCATAAAGGTCCCACCTGCTGATGCATCAATAATTGTTCTGGTTGTTCCACTCAACCCATTATAGAAGATGTGGACCAAATTCCACAACTCAATACTGTGGTGTGGGCATTTCCTTTGTAAGTCCTTGAATCTTTCCCAAGCTTAGTATAATGACTCTCCATCTGCTTGATAGAAATTATTCAACTCCCCTCTCAATTTTGCTGCTTTGCATGGTGGGAAGAACTTTGCTAGAAATTTCTGTGCCAATTCTTGCCATGTTAAAATCGAATCAGCGGGCAAGGAATTCAACCATACTTTTGCTCTATCCCTGAGTGAGAAGGAAAAGAGCCTCAATCTGACAGCGTCATCAGTAACGCCATTATATCTGAATGTTGCACACAGCTCCAAGAAATTAGCTATGTGCATATGTGGATCCTTTGATGGCAACCCTCCAAACTGCAATGTATTTTGTACCATGCTTAGAATTGCCGGTTTTATCTCAAAGTTGTTTGCTCCTATTGCAGGGAGCCTAATACATGTTTGTGCTCCGTTCACCCTCGGCAACACGTAATCACCCAAGCTTCTCTCCGCTTGGACCTGAACTCGTTCCTCTACATCCATAGGCATTCGCCGAGGCATTCCTTGGTTGGGTTGATTTTCACCTAACCCCTCTCTCAGCACATTGTTGTTTTGGACGCCGTCCATCTCTATTAAGGCTGAAATTCGCTGGTTCCTTCTGTTCTATTTACAAGTTTTCTCAATCTCTGGATTGAAGGGAACAAGAGTGTCTGCTCATCTTCTCCTTCGCATAAACTGAGCGCCTGAAGCATATCAAAAACAAACAAGCAGATCACGGCACACTGATTTTCACAAAAATAAATAAAATAACAACAATAAATAAATAATAATAAAAAAAACCAAATTAGAAATTAAGAATAGATAAAATTGATATTGAACTATGTCTAATCCCCGGCAACGGCGCCAAAAACTTGATGCGCGATTTAATGCACACACTTTAACGCAAGTGCACGTTGTCGAGTCAAGTAATATAGTCTTGAAGACCGTGTTATCGTCCTCAGAGATTAGTGTTCAAGTACCAACTTCTATTCTTTGTTATCTATTTGGTGACCGATATTTGAGTTGTTGATTATGATTCTAATTATGAAAGCTAATTAAACTATGTGTTTACTTCAGTAGTGATGGAAATAGGGCTTCCAAGTCTCCTCAGCTATCCACTTATATTTCTTATTAATGCAATCAATTATGGTTCTTCTTCTTTTGGAGATAGCAGGTTTACTAATCCGTTTTATACTCCCGTTAAGGCTATATAAACACTCAACCCCAGTAGTGCTCCTTTCTACCTTTCGGTGATAAGGATGACTCTATAGGAGGATTAAGAACAAAAACTCATGTTAACGCTACACAAGTAATTGAAGTATTTTCATCCTCAATTCGACCTATGATTACCCAACTACAGCATAATCACAACCTCCTCCTTTCGAAGTTTGATTAGAAATCATATAAACAATGATAATTAATGATCAAGTAATTATCAATCATTCAAAACATCTATTGGATAAATCTCAACAATAAGAAGAACAACCATAAGCATGCATTAATTCATAAAATAAGGTTCGAGTGAATTGACATGGAAAGCCCTATAATAGAATTAGTTCCTAGCCATTGACATGACAAGAACTTAATTCAATATCCAACATAAAACTGAAATAAAGTAAAAAGAAAGAAAGAAAATTACAATAGAATGGTCTCCAATCTTGAACTCCAAGATGTGTTATGTTTGTGCAAGAAAGGGAACCCTTGAAAACTGCCTAGGGTTCTCTTTTTATAGCTTCAAAACCGCCCTTAAGGGTTTCCTTCAGGCCTGGCCCATAAATTCGTCAAAACTCGATTTTTCCGCGTCGCCACGCTTCGCATCAGCCGCGCAGAACTTCAAACTTCGATGATGAGGCGCGGCTCAGAATCTTTGTTGTTCGAGGCCGCGCGCTGAACTTCGAATGTCTTCGATATTGGGCGCCGGGCGCTCGCATCGTTGGAGGCCGCTGGCTACGCACCCGTTCTCGCTGTTCGCCACTTTCTCGCATTTTAAGCTCTGGAACCTCCACTTTTGCCCTTTTTTCGCTCCTTTTCTGCCAAAGAGCCATTTTAACCAATTTGACTCAAAAGAAAGAAAATCTATCCTAAGACGACACGTATTTGTACAAAAAAGGATAAAAGACTCACTAAAAACGACTCAAAAAATGTATATAAAATACACTGATCACCTCTCCACTGTGGTTACCCAAACTAACATGTCCCACTTTGGTGCTGGGAATTCATAGAACTCACCTCTGTAAAGTTGTGAGTACCTTCTTCCCCATCCAGTGGTTACTCCCTGACTACATGTCTCTCTGGTTTACCTTGATATTAGTATGACCAGTTGAGTAGAATGAAAAGATGCACACACTTTAACGCAAGTGCACGTTATCGTAACAAGTAATATAGTCTTGATAAAACCGAATATCGTCCACAAGGATTAGGGTTCAAGTACCAACTATCTATCTTTTGGTATCTATTTGGTAAATTAATATTTGATTTTTTGTTGTTTATAACTAAGAATTATAAAGACTAATTTATCTAATGAGTTTTACTTCAGTTGTGATGGGAATAGGGCTTCCATGTCTCCTCAACTATCCGCTTATGTTATTTATTAATACAACGAATTATGGTCTTCTTCTCTCGGAGCTAGCAGGTTTACGAAATCGTTTTATATTCCCGTTAAGGATATATAAACACTCAACCCAGTATTGCACCTTACCTACCTTTCGGTGATAAGGATAACTCTATAGGAGGATTAAAAACAAAAACCTAGTTAACCGTCACGCACCATGCGCAAAATTAGGGTTGTTAAGCCTCCCATTAACGCTACATAAATAATTGAGGTATTTTCATCCCCAATCCAAGAATGTCTACCCAACTTACAGCATATTCACAATCTCTCCTTTCGAAGTAAATTAGAAATCATATAAGGATAATTAGTTGTCAATTAATTACCAAGCATTCAACGCAATTATTGGATAAATCTCTCAAAGAAGAATAATAACCATAAACATGTATTAATTCATAACATAAGTTTCTAGTGAATCAACATGGAAAGCCCTAGAAGAGAATTAGTTCCTAGCCATAGATATGACAAAAACTAATTCAAAGTTCATCATCTGGCAAAAATAAAGAAAAGAAAAAGGAAAAAAGTACTAAATTATGGTCTCCAATCTCCAAGCAAGAAATCTTGAGTTGTGCGAAGGGGAACCCTTAAAATCGCCTAGGGTTCTCCTTTTATAGTGAAAACCTCCTTAACTTTTCCTGCAGTTCGCCCGTAAAATCGTCAAAATCCCGATTTTTCAGCGGCCGCGCCGAACTTCGTGGCACTTCGGGTGATTTGGCGCCGCGCCCGATTCTCTCATTGCTCGAGTAGCCGCGCGCCAACTCGTAGCCTCTCGATGATTAGCGTCGCGCCTGCACTGCTGACATGAGGCGCCGCGCGCTGGTCTTCAGCCTCTCTCGACATTGGCCGCGCCCGCTATCGTCTGCAGGAGGCCGCGCTACCGTCCGGTTTCAGCCTCGTTCGCCAATTTCTCTGTTTTTAGCTCTGGAACCTCATCTTTTGCCCTCTTTTAGCTCCTTTTCCGCCGTTTGGCCATTTTAACCACTTTGACTCAAAAGAAAGGAAAATTATCCTAATACGACACTTATTTGTACAAAAAGGGACAAAAGACTAACTAAAAATGACTCGAAAAGTGTATATAAAATACACCGATCAAATACCCCCAAACTTAACCTTTGCTCGCCCTCGAGCAAAGATAGAAAGAAAGAAATAAAAGACTCAAAGAAACGAAAAATAAAAGACTCACTGACATTGATCACTTTTGCTGCATTAGTGTTAACTAGAAAAACATGAAGGTTAGCAAAATAATATGCAGGAACATATAGCATGAAATTTCAGTACACTAAACACATTAAGCTAGATATTTCGCAAACTCATATTTATCATGCTTAATGGAAGTCAATATACTAAATCATGCATATAAATTCAAAAATTCTATGGCATTTTTACTTGCTATTCTCCACTAATCTTGGATATGCATAAAAAAGATCTTCAGGACTTTAAGGGTTGTAATGTAGACTTAGGTATAGGTAGGTAAACATAGGCATTTTAGGGTCATTCTTTGTACCCATAAGCTCTTTAGCTTTTCCATTTTTCCCTTTTCTTTTGGTTCTTTTCTTCACTTCAATTATATCTTTTCCCTCTTTTGTTTTGGGAGAGTGAAGAGTATAATAATAACAAGCACCCCCAAACTTAGGCTTTTGTCTCTTTCTTATTACTTTTTTTTATTGGGGTGCAACAAGCTCATTCACTCTTTTTGTCTTTTTTTTAACACAATTGATTCCACTATTTCACATTTTTACTTATGGCACAATCTGTGGGAATATAGGGTGTCAAAGAAGAAGTTTCAATTTTTAGGCTCAATGGGGCTGACTAGGGATACTTTTAAAGTCCGGGATAGAAAAGAATGGTAAGAATTGACTATCAAAGAAATGCCTGAGTCATCTCCCTAACATGCATATCCTAACTATTTCGCCTCAAATAGCAAGCAATCATAACACATAAGTATTCATCATTTAGCATGCACGATTCAAGTAAGAAACTCCAAATAGACAGATTTTGTGAGTTTTTGGCATATCTAACCTAAGTATTTAGATAGTCGCTTCAATTCCATTACATTATTCCACCTTACTTCACTAGGTGTTTCTAGCAACTACAGCATACATGATCTTTTGACAGACAATTATGACTTAAAAAGAAAGAAAATTTTTTGGTGACTCAAAATATTCATAAAACAATCACAAAGACTTAAATAAAACATAACATGACACAAATAAAACAAGACACAAATAAAATACCTCCAAATTTAAATCACACATTGTCCTCAATGTGTGTAGACTCAAAGACAATAAAAGAAATAAGACACTTACAGACTTTGACTAAAATGGTGGTGGTGGCGGTGGATAATGCATCGACCATTGGTTGAACAGGGAACTCATTTCGTCAAACTGCTGGTGCAATTGTTGTTTCTCCTGCCTCAATTCTTGTTGCCCTTGTCGCAACTCATGTTGTCCTTGTCTCAACTCATTTTGTCCTTGTATCATTGTGTCGAAATGTTGCATCATCATTCTCAGTTCGGAGCACTTGCTCCATCATGTGCACCGGAGGTTACGATTACGCGTTGGTGGTGGCTAGGTCTCGCCTCATATTGAGCCCCTATTTCGTGCTCATCTTCGCTCATGCGGCCTCTGCCGCTGGTGCTTCTTGGTTGTGCTCTTCTTCCGCTTCGCGGGCTTGGTGCGGAAAGAGTGCACTATCCCATGTGACACGTGCGCTGGTTTCTCTCCAGTATCCGCAGTGGTAGGATCGGGACCCCATTCATGTGGCATAAATCGGTGATAAGTGAGCCATGTCCCAATCCTCCGTTGTCACCAACTCGCTGATTTCTTCAATGCTCGCACTATCTCTTTCCCCACATCAATCGTCAATCCCATCATAATTCCATATATCGCCTTAATCATATCTTACGCACTCTGGTGAAGCGTGGATGGAATCACGCGGCCGACGATTTAAATATAGCCAACCCTTGGTCGCTTTGTTGAACCGCACTGCCGGTTCTTGACCCATTTCTCGCAATATCAAAAGCGGCCCGTGGTAGCTCATCGTGTTTGCGACAGTATCCCGATTGATGTTGTCGGTGCTCTAGACCGTGTTCTAAAATGGCTCCGATCACCAATTCTCATTCAACATCAATCGCTTTTAGAGTCATATTTATTGCTTCACACGCATATATATCTTCCCCTCACAAAACAATTGTTATCCACCCTCTCCGGAAAGTTGGCATAGAATTCACGCACCATTGTTGTGTTCATTAGTGCTATCTTCTCCGGATTTACAAATCTCCTCCACCCCATTATCTCAATCATTGCCCGAATGGGCTCATAAACATCCCCTTCCTCAAACGACTCCCTCTGATAGTCCATTCCCCTTTCAGGGATTAAGGGCCTAGTACTAAGCTTTTTGTATCTTTGGAAGACTTCGTAGCTCACAAACCTAGTATTGTCAGACATTTGGGGTGGATGTGGAGGCTCTTCTCTTTCTGGTGGACATGGTTAAAATAGTTTCTGCAGCTTACACTTTATTAGCACAAGTGTTCCCCAACACAATCAACAATCTAACAGCTAAAACACAAACACCCCCAAACTTCAATTCTACTACTCAATACCCACGCCCTCCTTGTCTACTCCTTCTCCAAACTTCACAATCAATTTTTCAGCACCCAAACTACTTCACAATGCAACACTTCTCCAACTACTACCTCATTTGACTATTAGCAACTTTCAAGAAAAAGGAGAAGATTACCTTTTTGATGGTGTTCTCCACGCTGTTCTTGCTTCTATTGGTGATTTGAGGCTATGGAATAGAGCTTTGTTGGTTGAGATAGCTAAGGGTTTTAGGAATTTAAGAGTTTTTGTTGTGGTTGAGTTTGATTTGTGGAGGATTTGTGGGTAATTTTGTGGATTTTTCGTGAGTTTTTGTGAGAAGAAGGGTTAGGTTTTGGTTTTGAAATTGGGGCAAATCTGATTTCTGGGCGTTTCTAAGTTTCTGGATTTCCGCTTTGGCGCCAAGGTTCGCTTTAGCCGCGCGCCAATCTTCTCGTGATTCCTTCGATTTTCGCGCATACGCTGCGTGGCGCCGCAACGCCTTAGACATGACATTTTTTCGATTTCGCGCACAGATCGCTTAGCCATGGCGCTTAAACTTCGCCTCTTGATTCTTTTCGCGCCGCGCCTCGCTTTCTGGAAAGCCGCTTAACCCGCTTTTTCGAAATCCCGCTTTTCTTCGCTTTTTGCCCTTCGCTTTATTGCTTTGCACTACGATACAAAGACAAACACTACCTCCGTGAGACCGTTCTTAATAAAAACTACTATATTAAAATAAAATAAATCAAAATAATTTGGGTTGCCTCCCAAGTAGCGCTGTCTTTAACGTCTTTTAGCCGGACGCAAGTTCCTTAGTTTAATAACTGTGGGGTGGATCAAGCCCCCAACTAATCCATTTCCTCCACATTTTGCGTTTTCTTTTTCTTCTTTTCTTAGCATTATCGATGGGGAGTTCAGGAACACATACCTGCGTCAGTGGGGGTTTGGCAAACCATGCCTGCTTTCGTGGGCTCATCTCCCTTTTGTTGACTTGTAATGGCTCACAGGGGGGCTTGATGGTGCTGATTGCAAAGCACCTGCTCATGGTTGGTGGCTCAATGACATGTTTAAAAACTTTAAACACCATTTCTTCCTTCTCCGCCCTTAGTGTTAGCTCTCCTCTTTCTACATCAATCAAAGCTCTCCCTGTTGCTAGGAATGATCTCCCTAATATGATAGGGATTTCTGCATCTTCTTCCATGTCTAGAATGAGGAAGTCTGCAGGAAAGAAGAATTTCCCAACTTTAACAATCACATCCTCAATCTTCCCTCTTGGATGAACCACTGTCCTGTCGGCCCGCTGCAGGCTCACTGTGGTCGGTTTGACCTCACTGACTCCATCGTTTAAATGCGATAAGGCATCGATTTATACTTGCCCCTAAATCACAAAGAGCTCTGTTGCAAGTCACCCGCCCTGTGCAAGGTAGTGTAAAGCTTCACGGATCCTTTAGTTTTGGTGGCAACTTCTCGCAAGATAGCACTACACTCTTACATTAGTGCTACTATCTCATATTCGCCGAACCTTCTTCTTCCCCAATATTTCCTTCATGAACTTGAAATAGGAGGCATCTGCTCTAATGCTTCTATAAAGGGGATGTTGATATGCAGTCTCCTGAATATCTCCAAGAATTTGGAGAATTGTTTATCAACCGCCTTCCGCTGTAATCTCTGGGGGAAAGGGATCTTCTCTGTATACTCCTTCTCGGAGTTTTCTACCATCTGGGCTAGGTTCAACCACCTTCTCTTTTTCTATCTCTCGCCTTTTCTCAATTCTTTGGTGAAGAGATCGCCGCTCAATGTTTTCACTTCTCATTGCCTTTGCTCGACATCGCTCGCTCGGATTTACCTCTGTGTTGCTTGGCAATGTACCTTGTGGCCTGCTGTTTGACTGCTTTGCTATCTGCCCCACTTGTGTCTCCAAATTCCTGAACGAGGATCGACACATCGAATCGAGTGCAGGCGTTCTGAAATCTTTATCGCAATGCTTGGCTCGTCGACTTTTCTTCTTGACCGGTGCATTGAATCGCTGAGGATGTGGGGCCCGAGTAAAGGTGATGATTAGTTCTGCGATTTTGATCGGCCCCTGTATTGATTCTCGCTTAAAAGGTGTCTAACGGCCGATCGGCCCGGTAGCCGCCTAAGGTTCTTAGGTTCGGACGATTCTGGGTCGGTTCAGCCGGACTCACAAGACGGCCCAGTTCTGGCGGTTACGCATCGCCCTATATTGGTTCTGCTGCCCCTGGTCTCCTCTCCATGAGAAATTTGGGTGATTTCTCCACCCTGGATTATAAGTGTTGGAGTATGGATTGTTTTGTGGCCTTTGATAATTACCCACGGCCTGGCACTCTGCCTGCTCCATTGGTATATTATTGGGATCAGCTGAAGGACACATGTCGAATGTATGTGGGCCACCACATATCTCGCAGATTTTAGGCATCTGGACCGCATTCACTGACACTGTATGTTGCTGCAACTGTTTCGCCAACAGAGCCACTTGGGCATTCAAGGCAGCAATAGCATCTATCTCGTGGACTCCCACTGTTCTCCTCCCACTTGTCGACCTCTCTTCTGTGACATGGTTGTTGGTGACCATATCTTCTAGTAACTCGTGAGCGTCGTGGGCTGTTTTCCTCATGAATGCCCCACCTGCTGCTGCATCTATGATGGTTCTGGTTGTACTGCTCAGCCCGTTATAGAAGATGTGGACCAAGTTCCACAACTCAATGCAATGGTGTGGGCATTTTCTCTGCAAGTCTTTGAACCTTTCCCAAGCTTCATATAAGGACTCTCCATCTGCTTGGTAGAAGTTGTTCAACTCCCCTCTCAATTTCTTTGCTTTGCATGGGGAAAGAACTTGGCTAGGAATTTCTGTGCACTCGTGCCATGTAAAAATCGAATCACCTAGGAATTCAACCATACTTTTGCTCAATCCACTCGGTGAGAAGGAAAAAGCCTCGTCGGCGGCATCATCGATGCAGTTATATCGAAAGTTGCACATAGCTCAAGAAATTAGCTATGTGCATATGTGGTCCTCAGATGGCGATCCTCCAAATTGCATTGTATG
Organism: Przewalskia tangutica; assembly: GCA_029844215.1. Lineage (NCBI taxonomy): Eukaryota > Viridiplantae > Streptophyta > Magnoliopsida > Solanales > Solanaceae > Przewalskia > Przewalskia tangutica. The sequence goes on along the minus strand of CM056736.1, from coordinate 88,893,501 downwards.
TTGTACCATGCTCGTAATCGCGGTTTTATCTCAAAGTTGTTCGCTCCTATGGCAGGGAGCCTAATACATGTCTGTGCTCCATTCACTCTAGGCAACACATAGTCTCCCAAGCTTCTTTCTGCCTGGACTTGAACTCTTTCCTCGACATCCATAGGTACTTGTCGAGGTATGGCTGGATTGGGTTGATTTTCTCCTAACCATTCTCTCATCATGTTGTTGTTTTGGACACCGTCCATCTCTATCAAGGTTGCAATCCGATTCTTTCGCTCGTTTACAGGTTTTCTCAATTTCTGGATTGAAGGGAACAAGAGTGTCTGCTCCTCTTCTCCTTCGCATAAACTGATTTCCTGAAATAGATAAAAAACAGACAACAAATCACGGCACCCTGATTTTTACCAAAAAATAACGAAAAACGTGAAAATTAAAAATTAAAATTAAAAATTAAAATTAAAAACCAAATTAGAAATTAAAAATAGATAAATTTGATACTGAACTATACCTAATCCCCGGCAACGACGCCAAAAACTTGATGCGCGAAAAGATGCACACACTTTAACGCAAGTGCACCTTATCGTAACAAGTAATATAGTCTTGATAAGACCGAATATCGTCCACAAGGATTAGGGTTCAAGTACCAACTATCTATCTTTTGGTATCTATTTGGTAAATTAATATTTGATTTTTTGTTGTTTATAACTAAGAATTATAAAGACTAATTTATCTAATGAGTTTTACTTCAGTTGTGATGGGAATAGGGCTTCCATGTCTCCTCAACTATCCGCTTATGTTATTTATTAATACAACGAATTATGGTCTTCTTCTCTCGGAGCTAGCAGGTTTACGAAATCGTTTTATATTCCCGTTAAGGATATATAAACACTCAACCCCAGTATTGCACCTTACCTACCTTTCGGTGATAAGGATAACTCTATAGGAGGATTAAGAACAAAAACCTAGTTAACCGTCACGCACCATGCGCAAAATTAGGATTGTTAAGCCTATCATTAACGCTACATAAATAATTGAGGTATTTTCATCCCCAATCCAAGAATGTCTACCCAACTTACAGCATATTCACAATCTCTCCTTTCGAAGTAAATTAGAAATCATATAAGGATAATTAGTTGTCAATTAATTACCAAGCATTCAACGCAATTATTGGATAAATCTCTCAAAGAAGAATAATAACCATAAACATGTATTAATTCATAACAGAAGTTTCTAGTGAATCAACATGGAAAGCCCTATAAGAGAATTAGTTCCTAGCCATAGATATGACAAGAACTAATTCAAAGTTCATCATGCAAAATCAAATAAAGAAAAGAAAAAGGAAAAGAAAGTACTAAATTATGGTCTCCATCTCCAAGCAAGAAATCTTGAGTTGTGCGAAGGGAACCCTTAAAATCGCCTAGGTTCTCCTTTTATAGGTGAAAATCGCCTTAACTTTTCCTCGCAGCCCGGAAAATCGTCAAAACCCGATTTTTCCGTCGGCGCCGCGACCTGCATTCAGCCGGCCGGGAACCAATGTGCCGGGTGATTTGGCGCGCGGCCAGTTCTCTGTTGTCGGCGCGCGGCCACTGCTCTGTAGCTCTACGATGATTAGCGCGCGCGACCCGCACTGTTGACATGAGGCGCCGCGGCGCTGGGTCTTCTGCAGCCTCTCTGGACATTGGGCTCCGCGGCCGTGCTATCGTCTGCAGGAGGCGCCGCGGCGCTGGTCTGGGTTTCAGCCTCGTTCGCCAATTTCTCTGTTTTTAGCTCTGGAACCTCCTCTTTTGCCCTCTTTTAGCTCATTTTCCGCCGTTTGGCCATTTTAACCACTTTGACTCAAAAGAAAGGAAAACTATCCTAATACGACACTTATTTGTTCACCAAGTCCCTCACTAGAGGATCGGGTACAGTTTGTATATGATGATTTTACCGAGTCCTAGAATGTGCCGGGTACGATATATGTGGACAGAAATCCACGGATATGATATATGTGGAGGCATCCATGGATATGACTTCATTTACCGAGTCCCATGATGGGTCGGGTACGGTCTGTGCACAGATGATGATTTCACCGAGACCCTCACTAGGGGGCCGGGTACGGTATATATATGTATGTGACTTCATTCATCAAGTCCCAGAATGGGCCGAGTACGGTATTTTATATGGACATACATGACTCTCACTTCATAAGGCACAGATGCATTGGTATCTTGATTATTATACTTGTCTCATGTTATCTTTTGGGCAGTTATGATGTTTTTTATCGTACTTCATGTTGTATATACTCAGTACATTATTTCGTACTGACCCCCTTTCCTCGGGGGCTGCGTTTCATGCTCTCAGGTACAGGTACTCTGTTTGGTGATCCTCTAGTCTAGGATTTCCACTCAGCTGTTTGGAGAGCTCCATTGTTTCGGAGCTTAGTCATTTTGGTACAGATCCTTGCTATAGACTTATGCATATTCAGGGGTGCGACGGGGCCTTGTCCCGTCATATTTCACGGTTATACTCTTAGAGGTCTGTAGTCATGTGTGGGTTGGACATGTATGGGTATTAGACGTGTTTTGGTCAGCCTTACTGTTGTAGTTCGTTTTGGATATTTTCGTGTATAGTGACAGCCTTGTCGGCTTGCCTATTTTGATATAGTATACAGATTTCTACATTGTCATTGGAATCAGTCTGATTATATGTGACAGGTCGGTATACGGGTGCCCAGCAAGGGCACCAGTCGCGGCCAGTCGGCTCGGGTCGTGACAGATACTCTGCTGAATCATCTTTATACTTGCTAAGTACCTGTTTGGCCAAGCTTCTCGAAGTGTTTTTGTTTCTCAAAAACATTTCTTAGGTCAACCATGTACTTTTCAGAAGTAGAAACACTTTTTAAAAAAGTCAAAAAATGTTTCTAGATGGGAAGAGAAGCAGAAACACCAATTTGGTGCTTCTCAAGAAGTCATTTTTGCCCATTAAATAAATTTTTTTTGGACCCATTTACCCATTTGAGAATGGGGTAGGGTGGGGGTAAGAAAAAAAAATTATATTTATTAATTTTTTTTTTATAAAAGTAACAAAAAATATGAAATAAAAATTTGAAGATGGGTTAGGGCATTAGGGGTGGGGTTGAAGAAAAAAATTCATATTTTTTAATATATTTTTTATAAAAGTAACAAAAAATATGAAATAGAAATTTGAGGATGGAGTAGGGCAATGGGGTGGGGTGGGGGAGGTATTTTTTAATAATTTTTTTTATAAAATTAACAAAAAATACGGAATAGAAATTTAAGGATGGGGTAGGGCAAATGGGGGGGGGGGTAGGGCGGGTAAGAAAAAAATTCATTTTTTTTTTATAAATTGTTTATAAAAGTAAAAAAAGTATAAAATGGAAATTTGAGAATGTGGTAGGTGGGCTGGGCGGGGCGGGGGGGGGGGGGGAGTTAGGGCGAGGTAAGAACTTTTTTTATATTTTCAATCATTTTTTATAAAAGTAACAAAAAATATGAAATAGAAATTTGATGATGGGGTAGGGCAATGGGGGTGGGGTCGGGGTAGGGGTAAGAAAAAAATTCATATTTTTTATAAATTGTTTATAAAAGTAAAAAAAAATATAAAATAGAAATTTGAGAATGTGGTAGGTAGGTGGACGGGGGGGTGGGGGGGGCCGGTGATAAGAAAAAAATTCATAGTTCAATCATTTTTTTATAAAAGTAACAAAAAATATGAAATATAAATTTGAGGATGAGGTAGGGCAATGATGATGAGGGTAGGGGTAGGGCGGGGGGGGGGGGGGAGGGTAAGGGGGAAGTAAAAAATCATCTTAAAGTAAAAAAAATATGACATAGAAATTTGAGGATAGGTGGGGGTAGGTGTCGGTAGGGCGGGGGGTAGGTTTGGACATATTTGAGTCATTGACTATCATATTGTCGTTACATTTTTATGTACAATATAATATTATTTTTTGATTAAATATTGCAATTAATATTTTTTTTAAAAAATATTAAATTGTAAAGATATACTAATTTTTAGAGAGAAAAGAATATTTTAAATAGTTTTAAATCTATTAAAAAGAATATTCTAGTAAATTTGCATAAATGTAGGCCAAACAGGAAATTTCTGTTTCTCAAAAGTACTTTTAAAATTATAGACCAAACACCCTAAAAGATTCTCTAAAACATTTTCTGCAAAACTGCTTATAAAAACAGAAATATTTTTTTAGAAGCTTGATCATACCGACCCTGAGTTAAAAAGCAGAGCAAATCACTCGAGACGCCATGACTAGCCCTCTTCTAGTTTCTTTTCTTTTAATTTTTTACTAGTATTTTTTTATTTTAGTATTAAAAGAAATTAACCTTATCTTTTGAAAGTTTTAAGTTACAATCATCCAAATATTTACTAGCTTATCAGAAGAAGAAAAATTACATAAGTAAATTATTATTTATATAATTAAATGAACATAATTATACATTAAATCCCACCATACATATATATAAAGTGAACTAAATCCTAATAAAGATATTTATATTGGTGTTTTCATTTATATATTACTAATAATTATATGTATATACCTGAAAATCTCATCTTGACTAAATCTATAAATATATTACTTTTAAATTATTGATGCTTTTCACACCGCGTGAAGCACCACATAATTTACTAGTTTTATTTTAAAAATAAAATCTATTTGATTTGTTTTTAATTACTCCAAAAAGTCTATTTAAAATTTATTGTCTCCAACTCGTACATCGTCGAAGTAGTTGTTGCCTGGTTCATTCTTCTCTATTTCCCCCTCTTTTGTTAGCTTTCAACTTCTTTTTTTCTTTACTGGTTGCCTTGTGAGTATTTTTATCGGACACCGTTGTAACGACCTTTTTTGCTCAAACTAAAATTTTCAACAAAAAATCCATATACATTTCACATTTTGTGCTTGGATAATGTTTGGTTACAAACTATAAAGTGTTAGATATAAATATTACTCCATATTGTTTGCTTTAAAAATTTTGGTGCTTTCACTCATTGAAAAAAATATCTAAATTTTAAAAAATATATCTAGTTTTATTTGTGTAAAGATTGGATCTTGGGCCTAACTCAACTCCAAAAGTTAGTTTGTAGGATGAGGGTTGTTCAAGTCCATATAAGGAGTCCATGTTCCCATTTCATTATCGATGTGGGACTCTTAACACTCCCCCGCACGTTCAGACTCCGTTAACTGGAGCGTGAATAATATAATTTGGGGGCCCAACATCGGTGATAATAGAATTGGAATGAGTCTGACTCTGATACCATGTAAAAAATGAAACTTGGGCCTAACTCAACCCCAAAAACTAGCTTGTAGGGTGAGGACCGTCCAAATACATATAAGGAATTCATGTTCTCATTTCATTACCGATGTGAGACTCTTAACTATTTGAACACTCTTGATCAGATTCCTAGCTCCGTCACTGCATAGTGAGCGTGTTAATTTTTCTCGTTTAATTTATATTTATCTACATACATTGACTTTTATGTGTATTTAACAACATTTTCCGATGAAGCAGTACTGATATCGCGTGACACCGCTTTAACCAATCGTGCATCAGCTTCTAATGGTGACCCCTTCATCTTCAAATCCTAGGTCAGCCACCAAAAAGTCTCACGTTAATGTAAGATGAGTTACTCCATATTAGGTTGATTAGACCCGATCGATATTAATTTCATAGGAGTATCATTATTTTGCTATTCATGGACCTCTTATCTTGTACGTTGGATGGTAGTGGCTTCTGCCAAAAGGAAAAGGATAACCGAATGGGACAAAGTTAACAAGGTGTCACAATCTATTTTCCTGGCGCAATTGATGAAAAGGTGTTTCTGGGGACTATTCGGTATGGCAGACTGCGAGGGATTACTACTAAACCTTTCGGCTGCACAAGCCGCAGCTGGCGCTTGCATGGACTATCCGTGCCAAAGGGTGAGCCCGCAAGGCGCGTCTTTAACTGTACGTTATGGACATGTCTCCTTAATTCTTTCATGCAATATTTCAAAGACTAATTTTCCAAAATAGTACTCTTACAAAAAAATATTTTGAGAATACTACTTTTCAAAAATTAATTTTATTTTACTATTCATTTTGTCACATGAATTATCAAGTGGATTGTCATGCCACATATGTGTTCTTATTTGTCTTTTTTTTATTTTTTTAAGTCATAAACACCAACAACTAAATAAATCCTGTTACCTTCTCAACCCTATTCATATCACCAATTCAAGTCCTCGAATGACGACATAACTACTCTATGGAGTATAAGGTAACTTTTCTTATTTTGTTTTAACATGAGTTAATTCTTTCAATTAAATATTATTGTAACCCAAATGCACACACAAATACACTAATTTGATGTCTTAAAGTGAATTGATTTCCAACTAAATTCGTCTTATTGGTTTCATGAATATCATTGAACTTTTATTTTTCTGGGTGAAACCAATATCAATTAAAGGTAATTTGATTTTTTAGACTTTTATATATGTTTCATTTTATCATGTTTATAGTTTTTAGTTTTTTTGTTGTGAAGAAGGAAAAAATTTATTGCAATTTTGATGAATGCACTGTTTATTCAAGTTTGAATCACAATATCTTTTGTTGAAATCGCATTATCTTTATTGAGATTTTTCATAATGAAACTATATTGATTTGATCATTTCAATTAATTTGTCATGTTCTTTTGATATTATATCATTCTATTGATTAAGGGGCTTATGATTGCATATATGAGATGTGCCCATATTATATATTGTGAGAATGTTTCCACTTTTTACAATGATGATTCTTTGTATTCTTGTTTTATTTATTGACTGTACATTAAAGTTTTGAGTATTGCATGAGACGGTCACAATGAGATTAGATATAATTTAAGAATGACGTTAAATTTATTCTTGAATTGACAGTGGGTGTATAGTTCGATTATATAGAACTTTTGAACAAGTTTAATTGACTTGTATAAGAAGAATATGATCAACGAAAAAATATATATTTTAACTATAGAATAAATATACAATATAAACTTATATATTTACATTCCTACAATATATGACATATGAAATATTGATTAAATACTAACTAATATGTTATTATCCACCTGAAAATTCATGTGACAAAATGAGTAGTAAAATGAGAATTAATTTTGGGAGAGTAATATTCTAGGAATTTTTTTTAGAGAGTACTATTCTGACAATTTACTCTATTTACAAACCTTACACTACTAAAAAAAAACAGGATTTAGCGACGGATAAATTCCGTAGCTAAAAAGTAAAATTTGTCGCTAATCTTATTTAATAATAAATTAACGACAGATTATCATAAAATTTTGTTAGTTATGAGTAATATAGAATGATTAGCGAAGAAATTGATAGCTAATTGTTTCTAATTTTTAGTATGGTTAGAACCACACGGCCAAAACTATTACAATAATGCTAAGTCAATAACCTTCACACGTTTTCTAGAATTTGCCCCTTCCTCATAAATGCATTGTCCAGTTAGTGATGGTTGGTACTAAAGTCACCACTACTCCACTTTAAAGTTTTGCTATTCAATACAAATATATTAAGTGTCCATTTTGTTGGACTTTTGAAAAGATCAAAATTGTTTTTGGAAGACTAAAAATATTTTTGATATTTTTTTGGAGTGTTTGGCTGCAAATTAAAAAAAAATGTTTTTGACTTCTAAAAGCACTTTTGGCTTCTATTTCCAAAAGCTCAAAAGTGACAAAATCACTTTCCATTTTTAAATCAAAATCATTTTTTATTGACAACCAAACACCTAATAACTTTTTGATAAAAAGCTCTGATTGAAAAATTCTACTCCTAAAAGCTCTATTTTTAATTATTTTTTTTAATAAATTATATCAAACGGATCCTAGCACCTTAGCGGAGCAGAGCTAGCACTTTACAGCTTCACCTGCTCCAGTCCCACCTTTTTGTATTTTGGTTCTCTTACTAATCTCAGGTTCTCACATACTAGAGTTTTCCTTTAATATAAAGTTTTCAATAGTTCATAATTCATATGACGAATAAGTTGTTTTTGTTCCGTTTGCTCAGTATAAAATTTTCGATGAAATAGACCTAATTGAACCATCTTGCCGCAATTTAGCTCTGTCCTCATTAGAGATTAGGGGTGGCAAAATTAGGCCAAATTCAAATGTCCCGTCCAATCCGCTCTAGTTTTAATGGATTTGGACAAGATTAATTTTGATAATGTGTTGATTTGGGCTAACTCAAGTTGACTCATCATAAATCAACATCAGAATTTATGATGATGCTCAAATTTAACCGACGAAAATGTTCAATCTTAACCATTAGAGCTCCACTGTAGATTAAGATTTTTGTTTATAAATAATTATTTAAAAAACTTCTTTATTATTTCAGAACAATAAAAATACACCAACGCACTCCAACCATCCACCACACTATCCATCCACCCTACCCCACCCCACCACTGAACCACCCTCACATCCTTGTCCCTACCTTGCCTACTCCACCCCATTCCTACCTACCCAAACTTACCCCATCTACCCCCACCTCTCGCCCTACCCCCAACCTACCACCACACCCCTACTTGCCCTACCCATCCTTAAATTTCTATTTTAATTTTTTTTACTTTTATTAAAAAAAAAAGAAGTAATGTACTTAATTTATCTCATTTATTTGCATTAGTTAATGTTTCTCTTTCAGGATGCGATATCATAATGTTCTTTAATATAATTGATTTATCTCATTTATCTGCATTAGTTACTACTTCTCTTTCAGGATGTCATATTCGCGTTTGCTATCAGCATTTTTTTACTGCTTTAATTTTTTGACCGGTTTGATTGTTTTTTTTGCTTTGCTTGTCCTAAGTCGAGGGTCTCTCGGAAACAGTCGTTCTACCTACCAAGGTAGAGATAAAGTCTGCATACATTATACCCTCCTAAAATCTCATATTGTGAATTTCACTGGATATGTTGATGTTGTTGTTGTATTATAAATAAATACCTCAAATTATTTGTCGTGCTTTGAAGGCAAAATTAATAATTTTTTCCCTACTTATCCTTGGCAGAATTTTTCAAGGAAGATTACAAACTCAATTATGGGGTGTTATTACTCTTGTGCAAGTACCAACAACAAGTCAACCTTGTTATCTTAAACACCTGATCATGTTTTACATTTAATTAATACAGTTAACTACTTTCACCATATTAGGACTATTTAGGAGTATAAACTATAAAGTGGTTCTTAACACAAAGTTACGAAGGGAGAAGGAAGTATAAACTGATAAAAAATTCTGTACAACACACATTTGCATTTATTATAGATAATGTCACTAAACACATTCATTTAATGAAGAGATGAAAGCTTAGATATAAATAAGGTTAAAATAGTAAAATACTACTTCTAATCATTTAAATAATTAGAATGATTTAGTTGTTTAGAGATGATTTAGTTGTTTGGATGGAATTTGGCTACAGAAGGATGGGTTTTAGATGGAGTTGAAGAAGAAAGGGAGGTGATGAAATCAGATACAATGGCTCTTTGAGATGGCTTGAATTTGCCATACCAAATCAAATTGACTGAGATTTTGCCGGATAAAAGTGGACCTTTGTGGTACTTCAAGAGCTGCATTGGTGGGTCTTGGACTAAAGCAGTGAGCTTTCTTGAAGCAAAACAAACATTAAAGAAAGAAATCAATACAAATAAGTGATAAAATGAAATTGGTCGATTTTCAACTGAGGAAAGAAGACATTCTTTCGTTGTTGGTATTACGTTAGGAAGACAGTAATGAGAAGTTTAGGCTTTGATGGAAGTTTTGAGTGTTTGATGAAATACAGAGGAGGGATAGATATAGGCCCTTGTTCTGTTTGTAATGAAGTTTTGAGTTTTTGGATATGGTTCTTTTAGGCGAATTGTTAAATTTTTCTTAGGATTACGTTTTTTATCAAACAAATTACCAAATATCATTAACATTACTGAACAGAAAAATTGCTGAAAGTAGTGATATTAAGAAAAATCGGACAAAGATTGATGTTTGTGAAAGCAAACCGAAATGATTTCGCTCTTTAATATTCAACCTCAAACAAATGAATAAAAAATTACAGTATTCACTATACTAGATTAACTTCTTCGTGTACAACTGCTACTACAATACCCAACTAGTTTCCCGCAATTAATTTTCTAGACTAGAGTAGAACATGAAGATGTAGAAGGGTCATATAAAGCAGGAAGCAAGTATTTCCTTCCATTTGTACCATGTGCATTGTAGCTTGCACCTGTAGTCTTGTCCACCAATAAATCTCCAGCGTAGCCAGGGTAAGCACCCTTAGCATAGACACCAGGGCAAGCAGATGCAGCCTCCAAAGGCGCATCTGCTTCGCCCTGATAGTAACCATTTCCAAATGGGTTCGTAGCAGTTCCAGCCAATAAGCTAGCCAAGTTGATGGTCATACCATCAACACCCACATTGTTGTTTGGTGCACCCAATGGTGGGCTCTGTGGTCCGTAAATGGGCTGGTGGAATGGCCAGGCACAGTAGCCAGGACACTGAGTCTCTGAGTTACCGACCCAAATATAAGCAAACTTGTAAGTTTTTCCTTTAATAATAGCACCTTTAGAAGACCCATGGGTTCCACACCGATTGACACAGAACCCATCAACTGCAACATCAGAGGCAGTCAAAACTATGTTAATTGCATTACTCTGTTGACCCTTTGAAGCCAATTGCACGATTTGTTTCTGGGTTAGTGATTTTCCAAGGGAATAATTTTCGAGGAGCACTTGCTTGCCCAAAGAGAGGGAAAGGGTGTTTTTGGAATTGGCCAGATGGTAGTATTTTTCAGTGGTTTTCCACCATTCGGCTACCGAAGGATGGGTTTTAGATGGAGTTGAAGAAGAAAGGGAGGTGATGAAATCAGAGACAATGGCTCTTTGAGATGGCTTAAATTTGCCATACCAAATTAGATTGACAGAGATTTTTCCAGATAAAAGTGCACCCTTGTGGTACTGCAAGACTTGATCTTGGACTAAAGCATTGAGCTTTCTTGAAGCAAAACACACATTAAAGAAAGAAATCATAAGAAAGAGTTTCAAAATGAAATGGGCAGCCATTTTTTTCAAGAATATCAGAGCAGAGAGCAAGATAGAAGATGTGGAATGAAATGAGTCTTTTGTTTGTGATGAAATGGTTGTGAGGAGTGGATGGTATTTATATAGAACATTGAGAGTGTAATTTGGGGTTGAAATTATTTTAATGTTACTTTAAAATGTTTTGTAAATAGATAGCATTAAAAAGAGTCATGGAGGAACTAACAGAGAAGGTGACATTTTGCTAAATTCAAACACATTACACTTTTAGGTGTGTATGGAAAAATTGAGTTGCTAGCGTTTGGTACATAAATTCCTGAAGGACCATATGAATAGCAGCAGTGACAATAAAAAGCAAAGGGTTATATTGGGAATTTTGAAGATACAGAATTTGAGACGTTGAGGCTTTACTGGTGCTTTGAGAAAAAAAAGGAAGATGCTATTGCACAGGCTGGATAATAAGAGGTAGTTATCGGGAGATGTGTGTGGAAAATGACAGAGAGGAAATGAGTCTAGCTGGCAAAAAAAGGAGTATTGAGAAATGTGACTAAGCATTCTTGTTTGAAATATTCTTTTAAAATACGCGTGCCATTTCGTTTTTAAAATTTTAAAAATAAATTTCGGTAACATAAATATTACTATTTAAGACATACATTATCTAGTAAAAGACACTCAAGGTGTCGACTAATGGTCAATAAAGTATGTGAATTGAGAAATGAGGTCTCAAATTTAAATTTCATCAATGATAAAAATATTAGATGATTTATTTTTATCTGTCTAATCTTGACAGATAGAGTTATCTGATATATATAGATGATGAAAGTGACAAATATCTCATAAAATTAATTGAGATGCGTTCAAGTTTACACAAACATTATTAAAAAAATCATAATAAAAGCACTTAGTTGTATTTTTGGTCCATTATTCATTTTTCTAGCCATCATTTAATTTTAAAAAAAACATAGAAAAGCATCCGAGGTGGCTGTGGCTATTGGCTAGTTCAGTTAGTGGACAGTGGACACAACAAAAGTGTCGTGAAATATATGACTACAGCCTACTAAGAAGAGAGCTGTGAAATTGAATAATCCAGCTGGATCTAGCTATGACGTGACAACTGTTATTTCCCATATTTTAAATCGCTTTAATCTACTTCTTTCTTTTTCTTTTATGCTTTATGCTCTTTTGCTTCAGAACAGATCAAGACAAAAATACTCGTAAAACCACATCATAGCAAAATAGTGGAGTATTTTGAAGTGAGATTTTTTTTTATATAGATCGAGTAATATTAACATCAAATGAATAGAGTATCAATTTCCACGTCTTATTATCAATAAGAGCATTATATTCATCGGTCATGTCAATTTTCTAATTAGGGTCATTTAAAGCAGACACAGGATTACGGGGCAAGAGTGATTTAAGAACATTAGAATTTAAATTAAATATCTTTTTGGTATAAAAATATCCCGTTGTAACACCCCGTTTTAAACCGGAGTCGAAACGGGAGTGCCACGTATGGTTGATTCCTAGAATGTATTTTAACGAGTCGCCACCTAATTATTATAGTGAATTAGGACACTTGATTTATTGCAGTAAATACTGCAATTAATGATCTCCATTTAAAGGTCTGTGAAACTATGTGAGATTCTGGGTAAGGGTTCTTTATTATCCTGAAGGGAAGGGGTTAGACACCCTAAAGGATCCGCTAACTTGCGGTTGTCCGTTCAAACCTAGGTTAATTATTTGGCTAAGGGATGTATGTTTTTAGAAAAGATTATTTAAGTAAAAGAGGGGATGTGGCGAAATATCTAAAGAATATATGTTGATAGCTAAAAGGGTCTTTATAAGACTCACAAAAATATACAAAGTTGATTATGCATTTATAAGACATGTAATTATTTTATTTGACAAAAGTAAGAACATGATAAATTACTCCTATTTAGTATATGTAAGGTTAAGACTCTTATATATAAAGTTAATTATGAAATATTTTTTATACGTGTATGCGAAAATTACTTCCTATGGTATTTATGAAGAGTTTATGGTAAAGTTTATTTCTTAAGGATCAGATACGGAGAAATATATTAACTACATAACTAAAGCATAACTAGGATTAATTATTTTAGACTTAGACTTATATGATGAACCTAGAATAAATAAGGGGGGGCGAATTTATCCTTTAAACTACCCTTCCAATGTGTTCAAAGACTATTAGAGTTAATTATCCTATTAATTACAAGGTTAACAAATATAACAATAATAAATAAGCAAATAAATAAATACATAAGCGAGGCGGGCGAGTGAGATCGAGTTGATGTGGCGTGCAGAGCGGATGGCGACACCATCTATCCTATGGTTGTTTGGAAGCCCTGCGGCGAAAGTGTGGACGGCGATGCGGAAGTCATGATGAGTCTCATACCGAGACTCTCGGTTATTCTCCCGATGCATGTCATGTAAAAAATAAGAGAGAAAAAGGATTAGTAAATAATATAAACTCCACCACATACGAAATAAGTGGAATGTGAAATTAAACACACAAGTACACATGTTGCCGGTAATACGTAAGCAATACAGATACTGAGGTTCTACCACAGATAAACACTTGAGGTATTATTTAAGTGATGGGCCCAAGATAAAAACGTGCTTGTGCCCAACGACATCAGATGTCTTTTTACTTTTCCAGGTTTCAAAATGTCAACATTATCACCCCAAACAGGCCCATTCATACAGTCTTACTTCTAATGTATCTAGTCATACAAAGGTTGATACCCACAAGATATACACATAAGCCATGAGAGGTATACAACTCATATATATTGAATGTATGCTAACAAATATCAGAGAATGGAGTACTGGGCATTAGGAAACAGAGCATGATATGGAGGCAAGTCTATAATCATACTTATTGTGTTGCATGATCACTGATACATTGGGTTGGCAAAACTCAAAGGAAAAAATGTAAGATGGACATTTCTAAAACCAATGGTTTAGGTGTATGTGGGATAAACTTAACAACTGCTGATTTGGCATTCATTAGTGAGATATATGAGGCATAATGGCTTATTAGACATAGCTAAAATACATAAATGGCTAGGTGACTCCCAAGAAAACAATATATTAGATCATGCATAACACTGATGGTCTGGTTAAGCATATATGGCCACCCTTATACTGTATATCCATCAGTACAACACCCCAAGAAGGAACACAATTTAGGCACACTAACACACATTCATCTATTCTAAAAAAAGGTTCAAATGATAATATATGCATGGTCGAAATGGAGTCGAACTAGACAGGAAGTGGTGAAAAAATGATTCAAAACATCTTGACTATTAACAGGTAGCAACACATTTTTACATATTCGATGGAACTAAAAACTATAGAAGTAGGACACACTATTTCGTTTAATTGACTGCGTTAACAGACCGATATTCAAATGCCACAGATTGTGATCCTGAGGATGAATCAATACCATATTATTTACTTGACTAACTACAAATACCTCGATCGATGAAGACCCCACAACATTATATTAAATATCATCTAATCGAATACACGTAACCCGGCCCAAAAATACACAAAATGAATATCCAAATCAACATTTAAACAATCACCAATTAATAGCAGATAATCAAAATGGATCTGCGACTTTATATTTAACGTTACCCACCCAACTGTATTCATGGAAAACCACAATCGAATACACATATGCTAGAAAGCAGAATCGACACCACAAGAACCGAAGACCACAACTAACAGATTTGTCTGAAAAACAGTGACTAAACTGAGTCGGATGGATTCGACAAAATAATAATGGGTCTCACCATACAGAGCATACAGTGTCAGTTTAAGCAACTAAATAATAAAAGAAAGTGAGTTTCCGGACCTTTTGCGGGTAGCGAACTGAGGCGACGACAAAGGTTTTCCCGAATCGTCAAAGGAAAGCTCGCAAAGAACTGTTTGTCGAACAAATAAACTGAAAAAGAAAAGAGAGGTTCTAGGTTCAATGCTGTGAGTATTCTCGGTGATTCCCCTGATCGATGCCTATTGCATGTGCGTTATATAGCCTAACTCTAGGTTCTAAGTTTGGTAAGCAATCGGTACTATGCTGGACTGCCATTTGGGTACTGATTTTGTATGATTTTGCGCGATGTAACAGGTAAGGTAAGGAAATCGCTGAGGGATTTGAAGGATATTTTGCTGGTTTTGAAGTGATTCGATAATGTAAACGATTTGAAGGATTTGGGTGATGGATATGGTAAGGAAAAGTCGGTGCGTGGATAGAAAGCCCGATTCTCCGGCGAAATCCGGGCGGGCAAGAATCAAGCTTCGCTAGGTTGCGTTTTAGGTTTTCTTAAGAGTTGATGATGGGAGAAGAGGAGGAAAGAGTGAGGAAATAGGTTGGGCGTGGGCTTAGGACGGCAAGGGAAATAAGGGTGTGTGGGCTGATCGGGCGTCGAGTAAAGGAAAGCGGGCACGGGCGATATAAGGGTTAGTTGGGCTGCGTTTTAAACGAAAATAATGTGGGCTTGAGGTAGTTAGTTTTAATTAGGTGTTAGTTTTTGATGCTTAATTAGTTAATTAGTGGTGAATTAATAAATTGTGATTAAATCATCTAAGTGCTTTATTAATCTAACTGTTATAATAATAAATGCGCGTTTCTATTTAATTAGTGCTTGATATTTTATAATGCTAGATGCTTATTAAAACTTACTTACTATGTGTATTTTGCGAAGTAAAATTGTGGTTCTAAAAGAAAGAAAGTTGTTTAATTTATTGGTTATTTATTTACGGGGAATGGACAAAATTGGGTGTCAACAGTTGTCCCTCTTTGTATGGGGAAGATGAAAGAATCTCCAGACAAAGACGTTGACTTATAGCCAATTTTGTCCGGTCATCTAATTGGAACAAAGTGTCACGTGTCCAAAACTATGGGCCGACGCGAATTTAAAATCTGTCCCGATGTCAAGCTATGGTGACTATGAGTTATTGTGGTGCTAGAATGTTGGAGAGAGTAGTCGACGTCGGGTCCACTTTTGCCTTTGTTGGGAAGCCTCGCTCCCAACAAATTACCTCGCCGGCCAGAAGAGGTAGTCCACGCCAGGCTCGTCTTTTGCAGACTTGTAAATGTTCTGTAGATTGAAGCTAAGATAGAGGCATTAGTGCATAAATCACAAAACAAAACAATGCAAGGATGTAAATTTGTGTTGTGGTTGTAGATCAGTATATGGAATGATGTGATGATACACCGCTCAGATATTTAGACGCAGATGACGCCATGGGCGTTATCGCTCAGTATGGACGAAATGCAAATGTCGCCTTGTATGGCGTTATCGCTCAGATGGACGAATGCAAATGTCGCCAGATGGGCGATAATCGCCGTGTATGGACGAAATGCAAATGGCACTCAGTATGGGCGTTATCGCTTGTATGGACGAAATGCAACGACGCCAGTATGGGCGAATCGCTCAGATGGACGAAATGCAAGTGACTCCTTGTATGGGCGTTATCGCTCAGTATGGACGAAATGCAAATGACGCCAGATATAGGCGGAATCGCTTGTATGGACGAAATGCAAATGACGCCGCGTGGGCGTTGTCGCTTGTATGGACGAAATGCAAATGTCGCCAGATGGGCGTTATCGCTTGTATGGACGAAATGCAAATGTCGCCAGTATGGGCGGAATCCGCTGTATGGACGAAATGCAAATGGCGCCAGTATGGCGTTATCGCTCGATGGACGAAATGCAAGTGACGCCTTGTATGGGTGTAATCGTCTTGTATGAACGAAATTCAAATGACGCCTTGTATGGACGTTGTCGTCTTGTATGGACGAGATGCAAATGACGCCAGGGGGCGTTATCGCTCATATGGACGAATGCAACGACGCCTTGTATGGGCGTTGTCGCCTTGTATGGATGAGATGCAGATGACGCCAGTATGGGCGGAATCGCTTGTATGGACGAATGCAAATGACGCCAGATGGGCGCGTTATCGCTTGTATGGACGAAATGTAAATGACGCCAGTATGGGCGTTGTCGCTGTATGGACGAATGCAAATGACGCCAGATGGGCGTTGTCGCTGTATGGGCGAGATGCAAATGACGCCAGATGGGCGTTATCGCTCAGTATGGACGAGATGCAAATGACGCCAGTATGGGCGAATCGCTCAGTATGGACGAAATGCAAATGACGCCTTGATGGGCGTTATCGCCTTGTAGGACGAAATGCAAACGACGCCAGTATGGGCGTTGTCGCTCAGATGGGCGAGACGCAGATGACGCCTTGTATGGGCGTTGTCGTCTTGTATGGATGAGATGCAAATGACGCCTTGTATGGGCGTTATCGTCTTGTATGGACGAGATGCAGATGACGCCTCCTAGGGCATAGATAAAAATCGTGTTATGCATAATCAAAGCTAGATGAAATAATTAAAGTGTAAATGATGTAGCCTGAGTAACGAAGATGTGGTTTTTGCGAGATGTATTTGATGTAGACTTGTTGCAGATGGACTTCGTGGGCGGATCTGTTGTATTGGAATGTTGTTGTCCTCCTTGTTCCTATTGTCCTGCAAAATTCACTCAAAGAAAAATTGTGAGTTCGGGGAGGGGGTCGGCCGATTTGTGTTGGCTCTCGATATTTGCACGCGTTGTCTTGTCTGGACATGTAACCCCTGTCTAATTTCGAGTCTCGGTCAAAACATTTGTTGAAAAATATTCTATCTTGAGAAAATATACTTATATGTGCTAGTAGGAAATTATGTCGATATTTGAATAGTGACATGTTGTGAAACAAAGCAAACTTTCTTATCCGAAATCGGTAGATATTCTCCCATACTCGGTGCTCATTGCCAGCTCTCTTTTAAAATTTGTCGATTTGGGACATGGAACCCTTAGCGTAAATTAACCATGTCCATTGATGTCATTTGTAGTAAAACCCTTAAAATTGTCTCAGTTTATGTCGATCTTTCGAGCATATGGAATCATATTTGTCGGTGTCTTTTGTGGCGAAATCCTTAAAAAAATTGTCCCGATGATCGACGTAAACCGAAGTCGGATATATGTCGTCGTCGACATGACGCCGATAACGCCGTCGTTCGGACGTCTTTGCCGCTTCCCGTAGAATAAATGCTCCTGCAAGCTAAGCTTGAGAAAAGTTAGTGTATAACTGTTAAAACAGAATGATAAATATTTGAGAAAGACAATTATGCGGGTAGAGATGTCGCCCCGAGATGTTTCACGACAATTGCCATGATGCCTTTGTTGTGTGCTTTATGCCCGAGCCGATGTGCTAGACTTTGTTGACTTTTGAATTTCGATTGTTGATTGTCGGTGCCTCTCTCGCTTATGTTGTTTTTCTCGCTTTTGCTAATATGAAGAACTTTTGTTGTATCTTACGCTAATATGAAGGACTCGCGCCAAAGAAAATTTTGTGAGTTTTGGGGGGCTGATCGATTCGTATTTGACTTCGCCACCTTATTCCTTGACATCAGCGTGCCTGGCTTGTTTGGACTTGCAACCCCGCTGCAGTTTCCCACATTGTCCGCTTTGAAAAAGGTGTTTGGCCTGGGGGTCTCAATGGAGCTTGTATGTTATGTGTATTCTTGTTATTTTCGTAACGGCGGAAAGTTTCCTAATGCGTGACCGGGCCGATTTAGGCCGCCACGATCCGCATGAGGAATCGGTCGAACGTAGTTCCAAATACAAGCAAAAGAGAAATTGGGATTTTCTAAAAGGTGGGACCGAAGCCGATATGGCCGCCTACGTATCCGCCAAGGGAATCAGGTCTAACGTAGTTCCAACAAGCAAAACAAAAGAAAACATTATTAAAGCTTAAATACGAGTTTTAAATTATTCTGCTAAATTAAATTGCTTTTCTTATCCAGGCTCTAGCGACTGAACAAGCGGTGCAAATCCAACCAATACGCCTTCGCTTGCTGCATCACGGCCGGCCGAGTCTTCGTGCTCGCTATCGGATCTCCTTCTTTGGCTTCGCGTGGTGCCCGCTTGGATAAATGATCGATTCAAAGTGAGCGGTTCTCGCCGGGAACACCTCTCTTCCTTTGGGGTTCATTGTACTCATTGGGGTAAGCATCCCCACCTGAATGACCCCCTCCTTGATCGCCTCCTTACTTTGTCTCCGAGTGTATAACACCTTCCCACGTCGTGTCCGATGGCTCGAATGGTATGCATGCCTTTTGTTCCCATCATGAGCTTTGGACTGGGATTGGGCACATTCTTTGAATTGAGCGAGTATCCTCGCAAACCTCAACCTCTCGCATAACCGCGACAAAGGCTCGGCTAAATGGGTGTATACTTTGGCCGGCCTTTCGTGGCATTTAGGTGGGTGCGAAGATGTTTAGTGGGCGGGCTTTTGGGCCGTGGCGATACACGCGATGGTATCGCAAAGAGTTGTCATATGTATTGCGAAAATAGGTTTGTAGTGGCCTTTGGTTTGTGTTTAGCCGAGCACGTTAGGCATTCGGTTTGTGCGATATGTGGGTGCATTGTATATTGGTGAATGGGATATGTAGTAAGCTGCATCGTAATAATTTGGAGGGTTTTGACTGTTTTGGTTATTTGCAGTGACGAGTGCTCTGGTGAGGTTCTTGAGCCTTTTGATTTCGGCCTGCAGGGTTGCCATTTGCTGTGGTAACTGGGCGAGCTGCTCGATCGAATCTATGCTACTTTTATCTTCTGAGACCCCTGCTTTGCCTATAGGAACCAAGACAGGTTCCGACTGCTCCGCCAGTGCCCTTGAATCGCCATGTCTGGACCGCCTTTGATCTTGTGAGATATCGATGTTCTGTCATTGCTTAGTCAAATACAAATCGACCTTTGGGGGAGATGATAAATCTTTCTTTAAAAATGCAACAAACGGTGTTAGCATAAAGCACATAATTTGCATGTATGTAACAGATATATCGCACATAGCACATTCAAACGTTTCCTAACATGCAGGGGGACCCCTTTATGCCAAAGGTAGGCCTAAACGTCACATATGCGAGGCCATGATAGATTTGTCCGAGCCGCCCAATCGTGATGCTTTGGTTGAAATGGCGACCAAACGACGGTGCACTTTTTCCAATTTCAGCATGACATGATTAGGTTTGGATTTGTCTATCACTGCCACGCTACACATAATATGCTGGTTGGTCGTTGGGTTGGGAAACCCGTTGACAAGTTTGGTGTCTTCCTAATTGTGGTGTCGATGGCAAGGACCGACCCACCTAAGGTAAATGCACGCATGCCCTAAAATAAAGGGTGGTATAGCTCTATCTTAAGTTTCTAAGATTTGGCTTTTCTGGACGCAAGGTTCCCGAGCGGACAACTCGAGTGAGAAGGCTACGCGACCACCGGTTGGACCGGTTTCTCCGCGCAAAATACCAACTCTCTTAAATTTGGGTGTTTGAAAGAAATTTGCAGGTGCGCAAAGCACACCCGCGTGTTGTGTGTGATAGTGTGAATTTTCCATAAGGGAGGAAGTATGAGCGGAATGTCAGTTTAAGGAAAGCAGTAACAAATAGCAGTTAAAACAATATGCAAATATTTATATGTAAAGCAGAATAGTTTAGGCAAAACATAAAAGCAAATAAGCGTGAACCACAAAATAAGCAGTTAAGCAAATAAGAAAAAATAAAGAAAAAATGAAGCTCAATAATTAACCTATGTTTGTTATGGTTAAGAACCTAAATATTCCCCAGTGGAGTCGCCATCTGTAACACCCCATTTTAAACCGGAGTCGAAACGGGAGTGCCACGTATGGTTGATTCCTAGAATGTATTTTAAGGAGTCGCCACCTAATTATTATAGTGAATTAGGACACTTGATTTATTGCAGTAAATACTGCAATTAATGATCTCCATTTAAAGGTCTGTGAAACTATGTGAGATTATGGGTAAGGGTTCTTTATTATCCTGAAGGGAAGGGGTTAGGCACCCTAAAGGATCCGCTAACTTGCGGTTGTCCGTTCAAACCTAGGTTAATTATTTAGCTAAGGGATGTATGTTTTTAGAAAAGATTATTTAAGTAAAAGAGGGGTTGTGGCGAAATATCTAAAGAATATATGTTGATAGCTAAAAGGGTCTTTATAAGACTCACAAAAATATACAAAGTTGATTATGCATTTATAAGACATGTAATTATTTTATTTGACAAAAGTAAGAACATGATAAATTACTCCTATTTAGTATATGTAAGGTTAAGACTCTTATATATAAAGTTAATTATGAAATATTTTTTATACGTGTATGCGAAAATTACTTCCTATGGTATTTATGAAGAGTTTATGGTAAAATTTATTTCTAAAGGATCAGATACGGAGAAATATATTAACTACATAACTAAAGCATAGCTAGGATTAATTATTTTAGACTTAGACTTATATGATGAACCTAGAATAAATAAGGGGGGGGGGGGGGGGCGAATTTATCCTTTAAACTACCCTTCCAATGTGTTCAAAGACTATTAGAGTTAATTATCCTATTAATTACAAGGTTAACAAATATAACAATAATAAATAAGCAAATAAATAAATACATAAATAGCGGGCGTGATGAGATCGAGTTGATGTGGCGTCTAGAACGGATGGCGACACCATCTATCCTATGGTTGTTTGGAAGCCCTGCGGCGGAAGTGTGGACGGCGATGCGGAAGTCATGATGAGTCTCATACCGAGACTCTCGGTTATTCTCCCGATGCATGTCATGTAAAAAATAAGAGAGAAAAAGGATTAGTAAATAATATAAACTCCACCACATACGAAATAAGTGGAATGTTAAATTAAACACACAAGTACACATGTTGCCGGTGTTAACATGAAGCAATACAGATACGGGGTTCTACCAGCAGATAAACACTTTGAGGTATTATTTAAGTGATGGGCCCAGTATGCAGAAAACGTGCTTCATGCCCAACGACATCAGATGTCTTTTTACTTTTTCAGGTTTCAAAATGTCAACATTATCACCCCAAACAGGCCCATTCATACAGTCTTACTTATAATGTATCTAGTCATACAAAGGTTGATACCCACAAGATATACACATAAGACATGAGAGGTATACAACTCATATATATTGAATGTATGCTAACAAATATCAGAGAATGGAGTACTGGGGCATTAGGCAACAGATCATGATATGGAGGCAAGTCTATAATTATACTTATTGTGTTGCATGATCACTGATACATTGGGTTGGCAAAACTCAAAGGAAAAAATGTAAGATGGACATTTCTAAAACCAATGGTTTAGGTGTATGTGGGATAAACTTAACAACTGCTGATTTGGCATTCATTAATGAGATATATGAGGCATAATGGCTTATTAGACATAGCTAACATACATAAATGGCTAGGTGACTCCCAAGAAAACAATATATTAGATCATGCATAACACTGATGGTCTGGTTAAGCATATATGGCCACCCTTATACTGTATATCCATCAGTACAACACCCCAAGAAGGAACACAATTTAGGCACACTAACACACATTCATCTATTCTAAAAAAAGGTTCAAATGATAATATAGGCATGGTCGAAATGGAGTCGAACTAGACAGGAAGTGGTGAAAAAATGATTCAAAACATCTTGACTATTAACAGGTAGCAACACATTTTTACATATTCGATGGAACTAAAAACTATAGAAGTAGGACAAACTATTTCGTTTAATTGACTGCGTTAACAGACCGATATTCAAATGCCACAGATTGTGATCCTGAGGATGAATCAATACCATATTATTTACTTGACTAACTACAAATACCCTGGGACTGGACAGAAGACCCCCCACAACATTATATTAAATATGCATCTAACTGAATACACGTAACCCAGTGGCCCAAAAAATACACAAAACAGAATATCCAAATCAACATTTAAACAATCACCAATTAATAGCAGATAATCAAAAATGGATCTGCGACCCTTATACGAACGTTACCCACCCAACTGTATCCATGGAAAACCACAATCGAATACACATATGCTAGAAAGCAGAATCGACACCACAAGAACCGAAGACCACAACTAACAGATTTGTCTGAAAAACAGTGACTAAACTGAGTCGAATGGATTCGACAAAATAATAATGGGTCTCACCATACAGAGCATACAGTGTCAGTTTAAGAAACTAAATAATAAAAGAAAGTGAGTTTCCGGACCTTTTGCGGGTAGCGAACTGAGGCGACGACAAAGATTTTCCCGAATCGTCAAAGGAAAGCTCGCAAAGAACTGTTTGTCGAACAAATAAACTGAAAAAGAAAAGAGAGGTTCTAGGTTCAATGATGTGAGTATTCTCGATGATTCCCCTGATCGATGCCTATTGCATGTGCGTTATATAGCCTAACTCTAGGTTCTAAGTTTGGTAAGCACTATCATTTGCCGACCGCCATTCGGGTACCGATTTTGTATGATTTTGCGCGATGTAATGTAAGGTAAGGAAATCGAGGATTTGAAGGATATTTCCGGTTTCGTTGATTCGATAATGTAAACGATTTGAAGGATTTGGGTGATGGATATGGTAAGGAAAAGTCGGTGGCGTGGATAAAGGAAAGCCGGATTCTCCGTGAAAATCCGGTATGGCGGCGATCAAGCTTCGCTAGGGTTGCGTTTTAGGTTTTCTTAAGAGTGTCGATGATGGGAGAAGAGGAGGAAAGAGGAAATAGGTTGGGCGTGGGCTTAGGATCGGGCGGGGAAATAAGGGTGTGTGGGCTGATCGGCGTGGCGGAGTAAAGGAAAGCGGGCACAGGCGATATAAGGGTTAGTTGGGCTGCGTTTTAAACGAAAATAATGTGGGCTTGGGGTAGTTAGTTTTAATTAGGTGTTAGTTTTTGGTGCTTAATTAGTTAATTAGTGGTGAATTAATAAATTGTGATTAAATCATCTAAGTGCTTTATTAATCTAACTGTTATAATAATAAATGCGGGCGTTCTATTTAATTAGTGCTTGATATTTTATAATGCTAGACAGTTATTAAAACTTACTTACTATGTGTATTTTGCGAAGTAAAATTGTGGTTCTAAAAGAAAGAAAGTAGTTTAATTTATTGGTTATTTATTTACGGGAAATGGACAAAATTGGGTGTCAACACCCGTTAATTATGGTTGACTGGACCATGACACGGCCCTGGATCGCGGCGCCGCGGCTTCTCTATGAAATTACCATTGTATATATGATGTGCTTCCTATTAATTGGAAGTGAGAACCAATTGTCACTTACTTTTTTCGTTCCAACCCAGTGTAGTAAACTTGTTTTGGGTCCTGATTAATTTTAATTTGTGCTTCATAAAATTCATAATAAAATATTGACTATGAGAACTTTTTTTTATTTTAGATAAACTAGTGTTAATTTTCTGCACTAATTAGTCAGTATCCAGAAATGTGCGCATCCAATGAACTCCACAAATCAAGAGTGCTAAACTTATTTAATTTTAAATTTTCACACTTACCAATTCTTAGTTGTCCGGTACATTGCACACTATGTTAGCTGACACTCCGTCACTAGGATATATCGTGTGTACAGTAATTAATTAGTTAATACTTAATTATTTAAATTATCATTTTATAATTAGACACTTGGGCAAGTACAGCTTGTATTAGATCTATGGTTTACAAAATGCGTAGTTGAAATGAGATAAATGCTAAATAAATCTACTAGATGATAATGGAACAGTCACGGTCTCAATAGTGCAATTCCCTTCGTCACATTGCAATTGCACTACAACATTTTAACAATTATAAATACAAAGATTTGAAAAATAGTTGTGAAACATAGGATTAAAAAACATGGGAAAACTAGAGACATTCTCAAAAGTGTCACGTGCAGCGTTTAACTTGTTTCACTTTGTTGAAGAAGATCTTGAATAAAATTATCACTGATATATATCATGTATACAGTTATAGGCAGTAGTATGACTCCAGAGATTAATGAAGATGAAATGTTAACTTCTGAATTGTATTGTTCAAGTGTATCTAGCTATTACATTATGTATATATATTAGTATACAAATGTAAAGACTCTTTTAACAACTTCTTCTAACTACCTTTAACTACTCTAACTGACTAACTACCTTTTTAATTACTTCCCTAACTTCTTTATTCTTTATACTTTTAATTGTATTAACTTCCTTCAACAGCCCCTCTCAAGCTGGGTGCTGAGAATATATTAAGCAATCCAAGCTTGGAGCGTAGGTAGTAGTGTTGATTTTTACTTAGACATTTAATAAGTATATCTGCAAGTTGATTAGAGGTATTGATATATTTTGGTTTTATTATACCTTTTTGAATCTTCTCTCTTATAAAATGTAGATCAATTTTTATGTGTTTGGTTCTTTCATGAAAGACAGGATTTGCAGCAATCTGAATTGCAATTTGATGTCTGTGTAAACAGTTATTGGTGTACTGATGCTGATCCCAATCTCATATAGCAGGCCAAGTATCCAGTTTAATTCTGTCACACTACTTGCTAAGCTTCTATATTCTGATTCAGCTGAGCTCCTTGATATTGTAGATTGTTTTTTAGATTTCCATGAGATCATTGATTCTCCTAACTTAACCAAATAACCAGACTTTCTGGTGTTAGAACAGGCAGCCCAGTCAGTATCACAGTATACTGTTATAGTTTCTTGAGGTTTACTGGATAGAAGAATCCCTTGTCCATGTTGCATTTTGACATACCTTACTATTCTGAGTGCAGCCTCCATGTGTGACTTCTTTGGTTGTTGTAGGAATTGATAGGTACCAATGTTCTCCAACAGTTTATCTTCTGGTTTAGATCTTTTTTTGTCTGAGTCCCGCTGTCTTTGAAAGTGATCATCATATTCCTTTGTGGTAAGTTTCATGTTGCAGTCAATAGGGGTATTACAAGGTTTAGTTGCTTCCAGTCCTAGTTCAACAATTAGTTCTAGAGCATACTTCTTTTGATGTATTAGTATCCCTTTGTCTGACCTTGCAAATTTTATCCCCAGAAAATACTTCAATTCACCTAGATCCTTCATTTTAAAGGCTTGTTGTAGAACATGTTTTGTATCCTCTATCTGATCCATATGTTCTCCTGTAATCAGCATATCATCTACATATACCAATACCAGAATTAGCCCTTTGTTTGTTTTCCTTGTGAATAATGAATGACCACACTGTGACTGTTTAAACTCCATTCGAATTAGAGCCTCTGTGAGTTTCAAATTCCACTGTCTTGGTGCTTGTTTGAGTCCATATACGGATTTGATCAGTCCACCTACTTTCTTTCCCCCCTGACTGATGAATCTTTGTGGTAGTTCCATGTATATTTCATCACATAAATCTTCTTGTAAAAAGGCATTGTAAACATCCATTTGATGGATGTGCCAGTGTCTGGATGCTGCTAAAGACAATATGGTCCTCACAGTAACCATTTTGACCACTAGAGAGAAGGTTTCTTGTTGACTATAACCTTTTGCAACCAATCTAGCTTTGAGCCTTTCAATATCCCCAATTTCTTAGTATTTGAACTTATACACCCATTTGCAGCCTACTGTATTCTTTCTCTTTGGTAGTTCTACTAGTTTCCATGTGTTGTTGTCCTGCAAAGATTTTAGTTCTACTTGCATAGCTTCCACCCACCTAGGATCCTTGAATGCCTCAGCAAAGTTCTTAGGTTCTATTACTTTCTGATATGGCTGTGAGGTATGCTCTATAATTTGTAGAGATTGGTTCATAGGATATGTAATTGGAAATATGATAAGATGTGTTGTTTATTTTGTTGGTGATAAAGTCTTTAAGCCATGTTGGTGGTTGTTTTGCTCTGTCAGACTTTCTGGTAGACATTGTAGTTTTAGCATTTGTTTGTATTTGAGGTATATTTGTATATGATAAAGATTGTTGTGTGTGTGTTACATTATTTCGGATTGTTTCTGATGTAATTGGTTGTTGTATTTGCGATGTATGAACTGTTTCTGATCCTGAGTTACCTCTTGAATCATGTAGCCTTTGACTTGAGTCTTCTTGTCTGCCAACCTGTATGGAAATGTTTTCCTTTGTAGTTGAATACATTTCATCTCCTCCATCAATTATGTTTTGTAAAAAAAATTCCTTTTCTGGTGTTGTTGTCTTGAAAGGAAAGTCTTCTTCCCTGAAAATTACATATCTACTAATAAAAATATGTTATTTTGCAAGTTATATAGTATGTAACCTTTATGTATCTCAGAATATCCCATTAAAACATAAGTATTTATCTTAGATTGTAGTTTATCTGAAACTGTTAAGTCATTAGCATAACATAGACAACCTAACACTCTTAGATGACAAATAGAAGTTTTTTTCATGTATAGTTTCTCATAGGGTGAACTACATGTGACAGATGAAGGAAATCTGTTTATTAAGTATACAACAGCCTTAATGCACAGCCCCCAGAACTTTAATGGAATGTTGGCTTGAAATCTTAGTGCTCTAGTTACTTCTAAGACGTGTCTATATTTTCTTTCAGTCACTCCATTTTGTTGAGGTGAGTAAGCACATGACCTTTGATGTATAATGCCTAATTTTAAGAAGATGTTGTTACATACATCATTTACAAACTCAGTACCAATATATGTCTAATAATTTTAATAGTTTTATTAAACTGAATTTGTACATATGATATAAATTGCTGAAGTACTACACACACATATGATTTGAACTTAAGTAAATATATCCAAGTCATTCTTGTAAAGTTATCCACAATAGTTAAGAAGTATTTATTGTCATTGTGTGTTGGTACTTTGTAAGGTCCTCAAACATTCATATGTACAAGAACAAAGCTAAAGAGACTTTTATTAATACTAACAGGAAATGGAATTCTACATTGTTTGGCACATGGACAAACACTACAATTATTTACAGTTCTGGATATAGTCTCAGTATTAACTTTTATTATCTTGCTTAGAACAATACTAGAAGTGTGACCAAGTATTTTATGCCATAGATTTATTTCTTCTTTTGAAAATGTTGAAGGTCTTTCACTACTATTGGCAGTTAATCCTAACTTGACTTGTTCATTTGGATGTTTGGATGAAGTCTGGTTTATTAGTGTATACAGTCCATCTTGAACCCTACTAATCTCTTTCACCCTCACATTGAAGGGATCCTGAAATAATCAAACGTCAGGGTAGAAGATAGTTACACACTGCAACTCCTTTGTTAGTTGTTACACAAACATCAAATTATATTTAAAGTGAGGCAGATAAAACACATTATCCAAAGTACTTCTATAAGATATTTTGGTTGACCCTATGTGAGTAACTTTTACCATTTCTCCATTGGGTAGGTGTACATTTTTAGACTGAGAGTTGCAGAAACTTGTAGCTTTTGTTAACATCTCTATATCAGACACCATATGTTTTTTAGCTCCTGTATCTATAATCCACTTTTTAACAATGTTAGACACAAGTAAGGCTTTGTGAACATTTATATCTGCTGCATTTGCTGAAGACTGATCAGTAGCTGATTCTGCTGATGTCTTGGTTATGTTTTGGTTAAGTAGCTGCACAATCTACTCATAATGGTTCTTGGAAAACATAGGTGCACCATGCCCTTTCCAGTTGTTAGACTCAGTAGATGTTCCATGATGTTGCCAGTGGTGATCAGTACCCAAACCATATGCCTCATTTGTCCTGCATTTCTTCTAAGTGCCATTGTATTCCTCTGTAGCATAGATATTATAAGCAACATACTCATTCCTTTTGGATTTGAAATTTCGAGGGTAGTCTACCACTTTGTAACAAGATTCTTTTGTATGTCCTTTCATCTTACACACCTCACAGAACAAATTGAAGTTCTTTTTATACTTCTGAGAATTAGGACCTGCTTTGGAGTACATGGAAGTAGAATCATAGTTATTGAGCCTATTTGGACCAACTCCTAATAAGCCAGCTGACTTTGCAGTGATTGACTTCTGGTTCTCATCACTAGTTATCATAGAATATGTTTTATTCACACTAGACAATGGTGATATTAACAAGATTTGACTTCTTGCCTGCACATAGTTTTCATTTAGTCCCATTAGAAACTGGTATAACTTCTGTCTCTGTAGGTATTCTATAAAATCTTTGGACAGTAGCAACTGAGAGAAGGAACCCTGAAACTCTACCTATAGTGTTTTTAATCTGAAAAAGTATTCAGAGACACTAGATTTTCCTTGTGTTAAGGTAGCTATTTTTCTATGTAAATCATATGTTCTAGAACCATCTACCTTATCAAACCTTTCCCTTAGATCCTCCCAAACTTCATGAGCAATATTAGCATACAACACTCCAATGAGAAGGCCACTGGACACAGAGTTCATCAGCCATTCTTGCACTACTGCATTCACTCTATCCCATTTATCCCACATTCCTTCTTCATAGTTTTCCTTTTTACACTTTTCATTTATAAAACCAATCTTATTCCTACCAAGTAGAGCAATCTTCATAGATTTACTCCAGAGATTGTAGTTTTCAGAACCAAGAAGTTGAAATGAGATTAAAGATACCCCACTCACATCAGATGACTGTAAGAATAAATGGTGGTTATGATAAAAAAATAGCGGTGATGGTAGAAACTCTTACATTCTCTCTTGGTGGTAGAGGTATGTTGTCACTGTCCTCACCAGTAGGAACTTCATTATTCATTGTATGAGACATATTCATTACTTAAGAAAAAATTAAAGATTGTACAAGAAAGGCTTATACCAAGAAGACAGAGAATTATGTGTCAAGTATAATTATGTGTCAAATATAACAAGTAAAATTCTTATGCAGGCTTGCAACTTGACCAGATGTTCTTTCTCACATCGAGCTGTGTTTAATACAAAGGAAATGATAATTTAGGTAAGTAATGAAACAATAGATAATTAAGATATGAAACTAGCGAAAAGTGATTGGTGATTTGATCCTTAAATCTAGAAATTAAAGAATATATTAGACTTTAGTACAAAAGATTAAGTATCACCTTTTTTGAGTTTTCTACATGAACTATCATGTGTGAGAGTTTCCCACCTAAACTATCACCAATTAGTTTGCAAAACACACATCAACTATCATTTGTTCACTTTTTCTACCTAAACTACCACCAACTAGTTTGCAAAACACACCTCAACACATATTGTTGAGGTGTGTTTTGCAAACTAGTTAGTAATAATTCAGATAGAAAAAGTGAACAACTGATAGTTAATGTGTGTTTTGCAAATTAATTGATGATAATTTAGTTAAGAAAAGTAAATAATTGATAATTAAGATAGAAAACTTAAAAAAGTGTTATACTGATGTGTCAAAAGAATAGTATTATGCGTCTACTTGCAATGTCCTAAGGGCTCGTTTGGTACGTCGCACTGAACTGTAATTTTTTTTGCATGAACTGTATTGTATTGTAATGGACTGGACTGTATTAATATATAATTGACGATATTAGAGTATTAATATATAATGGACTGTATTTTTTATTTTTTTTATTTTTAGTACAGTTCAGAGGAGACCCATCTAATAGATGAGTCTAAAAAAAGTTAGTTGGAGTGTACTATTTCTAAAAATAGTACAGTCCAATCCGGTTGAAAACGTCCACCAAACGCTGTATTATTTTTTTGTTCAATGCAGTTCAGCGTATTACATCGTACCAAACATCCCCTAAAATCCCAACCGTGACTAAGAGATAATGGATCAGCGTGTCTCACGGAGTCACGGATGCTTTTTTATTTTAATCTTTTAAAAAAAAAAATCCCGGATAACACTATCCTAAATACTACTAAAATGTCATTGTTTCATTATTCGTGAACATTGCTTACCTCATACTTAGCTAACTAAATCATATTTTTTTAAGTTTTGGCTGCAAAGACTAGGGAGCCCTTTGAGAATCTTTAGTTCTATTCAAAGAATAATCATAAAACACTAAAAGGACCAAAAAAATAGTATGAGCGCGAAACTATAGAAAGCAAAGGAGTAATTAAAAGTTTACGAGGAACGTACTTTGAATAAGAACTAAAATTAATTACTACTGCTGCTTGCTTATGATATCCAGCAGCATCTTACCTGTAAATGGTCCAAGAATTTAGGAACTTTTTGTCTATATCTACAAAAACCTTCTGGAGAACTCTATGACTATGGGTTGTCTTAAGACTTCATAGTGTGAACAACTGGATTTTATTATCCCTAGTATATTCTACCCTCATATAAGACTATTCTCTTGCAAGTGCTTAGTTTTGTGCCCCTGGTTGTATTGTTAGGATGCTCGGCCATTTCACTAGAGTATTACTGTCTGGGGTCTCGTGTTCGATTCCCCTGATCAGCGAGAGTGGAACTGTGTTCCCTCAAAAAAATTCCTCCAGTGTTCACATGCAAGTCAAACGGTGTATACTAATCCGTAGGGTCAGGACGGAGGTGGGATTTTCAGGGGTATGGGGTCGTAATGCGGTGGAACCAGTCACTTTAAAAAGTTTACCCTACCACAGTTTTGTCCGCATGGACAGCTCAACTGGTTCTCAAGGGGGATAATTGGAAAAATGACCAAGATCGAATCCCGCCAACGGCAGTGTGGAGGTTTCTTCTTGAAATAAAGGAGTGCCCCTTGTGCGCAGCGTGGTAATGGTCTAACCTTTGAAATCAGTTGAGTTACCATGATTAACCTCCTTCACAGACCTGTCGGACCGGGGTGTGAGGGATCCTGGGTGGGAGTTCCACCTTTTTGAAAAAAAAAAGATGCTCAGTCTTTTTTGAGACGTATAACTTAGAGCCACTTGGTCACTTAATTAAAATACTTCTTATGTCCCAATTTATTTAATGTACTTTCTTTGGAATACCAAATTTCTAACTCACATGTGCCGACGACATATCTGATGACACGCTTAACGACATTTAAGTGGGAGATTTTGGGACAGGCTTGGAATCGAGCGCACACACACTAAACATTAGATCAGGACGACTCGCGGTGAGATACAAGAGACTACCTATCATAGAACGATATAAAGTTGGGTCGATATTTTTCCCAACATCATCTTTGTATATAGTCTGTGTTGATCCCATTGGAGTCTTCATATATTTAGCATTCTCCAATCCAAACTTCTTGACCAAATTCTTGGCATACTTGCTTTGGGAGATAAAGATTTCCTCCTCATTTTGTTTTATCTGCAAGCCTAAGAAAAAGGTTAATTCCCATATCATGCTCATCTCAAATGTTGAGGACATAGCTTCGACAAAAGTCTTGAGCAACGATCATATCCACTCCATGGTGTTTAATAAGCAATGTACAATCAGTTACACCACGTTTGAAACCAAATTCAAGAAGAAATTGAGTTAAACGACCATACCATGCACGTGGTGCTTGTTTTAATCCATACAAGACCTTTTCAGCTTGTATACAAATTGTGGATGGTGAGGATCTTCGAATCCTTTAGGTTGTTCAACGTACACTTCTTTATCAATATATCCATTCAAGAAAGCACCTTTACATCCATTTGATGGAGAGTGATCTTTAAACAACAAGCTATGGCAAATAACACTCTAATTGACTCAATTCTAGCAACTGGGGCGAAAGTTTCCTCATAGTCAATTCCTTCTACTTGAGAGTATCCTTGAGCAACTAGTCTAGCCTTATTTCTCACAACAGTTCCAGATTCATCTTATTTGTTTTTGAAGATCCATTTAGTTCCAATAACATTAGTGTTGTCGGGGCGAGAAACTAAATCTCAAACTTCATTTCTAGTGAACTGTTCTAATTCTTCTTGTATAGCTTGTATCCACCAACTATCTTTTAGTGCTTCATTGACATTCTTAGGTTCCAAGGTAGATATATAACAAGAAAGACTTGCCTTAGGATATATGGTAGACATACACACATATCTCACCATGTCTCGGTAATTCAGTGTTTCTTTCCTTCTTGTCCTCATTCCTTCATGTACTTCTCCTATTACTTGGCCAGTGGGATGGTTCTTTCTAATCCTGGATGAGGGATCCCAACGTACTGGGTCGTGAATTTCAGCCTTTGTTTCCTCATCCGAACCTTCAGTGTTCAGTGGTTCTGTTTTAGGTGTTGCAGTAGATGTCGTGACATTTGGGGCAACATCTGAATTTCCTGCATTTTGCGGCACTTCCACAGTAATTATAACATTGTTTTTTGGATTGTTTCCTGCAAGATCAGCATAGTCATCGAATACAATATTAACAGATTCTTGTATGGTTTTGGTTCTAAGGTTATACACTCAACAAACATGACTATTTTGGGAATAGCCTACAAAAATTCCCTTATC
The DNA here is from genome assembly GCA_029844215.1 of Przewalskia tangutica. Lineage (NCBI taxonomy): Eukaryota > Viridiplantae > Streptophyta > Magnoliopsida > Solanales > Solanaceae > Przewalskia > Przewalskia tangutica. The sequence continues at coordinate 88,860,205 of CM056736.1, read as the reverse complement.
ACTTTTGGAGTCAAATTTAGCTAGGTGTTCTCTATCATTCAAAATGTAGCACACACACCAAAAAACATAAAAATAGCGCACAATAGGCTTTTTTCCATCAAGTATCTCATAGGGTATCATTTTAGTTCCTGGCCTAAGATAGACTCTATTGATGATGTGATTTGCGGTATTTAGAGCTTCTGCCCAAAAACGTTTAGACAACTTTTTAGAACTAAGCATTACTCTAGCCATTTCTTGTAAAGTCTTATTCTTCCTCTCTGCTACACCGTTTTGTTGTGGGGTTATGGGAGTAGAAAACTCACGGAAATACTCTTTTTCTCACAAAATGTAGAAAACTGACTATTCTCAAACTCTTTTCCATGGTCGGATCTAATCCAAAAAATAGAAGAATGATAAAGATTTCTTATCCTAGAGTGTAGTACTTTAAACATGCCAAACGTTTGAGACTTTTCCTTCAAAAAGAATATCCAACAAAACCTGGAAAAGTCATCCACAATTACATAAGAATACCGCATACCTCCTAGACTGTCTACCTCAATTGGACCCATAAGATCCATATGTAAAAGTTGAAAACAGTGAGACGTACCTGAATGTTGCCCGTTATTTTGGACAACATTATGGGATACACGGGTCTGCTTACCTTTGAGACATTCTCTACAAACCATTATTTTATCTTTAGGACTGAGTTTTGGGATGCCTCGTATAGCCTCATAAGAAATTAGTCTTTCAAGATTACGATAGTTAACATGCCCTAATTTTTTATGACATAAGGTCGTGTCATCCGTCCTAACATTTTTGCAAATCTCTTGTTCTTCAACAAGATAGCAATTATCGCATGCTCTTGTACCTGACATTACACATTGGTTAGATTCATTTGTAACTGTACAAACATACTTATTGAACTTCACCTCTAGATCGTCATCACACAATTGACTTATGATAACAAGGTTAACCATTAAACCATCGATGTACAATACATTCTTCAAGGCCAGAATTCCTAGAACATTCAAGGTTCCTCTGCCTAAGATTTTGCTTTTGCCACCTCCTCCATAAGTAACATTACCTCCATTTAGAGTCTCGTAGTTCTTTAGACACTCTTTTGTCCCCGTCATATGTCGAGAACATCCACTGTCGAAGTACCACGATCCTGGAACGTTAGTCCTTAAAGCAGTTAAAGCAATATTACATCGCACATTCATTCTGGGCCTCCAGACTTTCTTTCCCTTTTAAGGTTTCTGGTTTCTGAAATGTCGCATCGAGTGCTATATGGAATGTTGGACAGCATTCTCGATGACATTCTGCTCCTGGACTTGTGCAATTTAAAGCAGCAATGTTTTAAATGGTCAGCCTTTTTACAGTGATGACACAAGTAATTCCTTTCTCTTATGAAGCCCATTGTCTCGTTTTTGTCAAATAAGTTGGAGCAAATCGCATTGAGGGAGTTCTTGTAGCCCAAACCTGCATGTTGTGGTTGACTAACACTTAGAATTTCATCTAGTTTGGAAGTACATGTGTTCATCTTTCGGAAGGTAGCTTCGTCCAGATCCAACTTCGCATTGACCTTACCAAGTTCAAGATCATTCTTGGTAAGGGTAACCTCTAGTCGGGTTATTGTGCCTTTCAAACCTACATTCTCAATAGTTAAACTTTTTTCCTTTGAATCAAGTTGTTTGGATTCAAAAATTAAGTCTTTGCAAAGTTCTTGCAATTCTTTAATCATGTCCTCCTTTGAGTCGACTTGAGTATCCGGGTCAGATTCACAATTAGAAATAAAGCCACTAAAGCAGTTAACATCGGAATAGTTAAAAAATTCATACCTGTCGGACGTTGCTGGATCTACAGATGTCATCGCTGATGTTGTCGAAAATGTTGTGACATTCGGGATAACACAGTCAGCGGCATTTTCATCATCGGCGATGATCGTCAACGATGGCGGCGTAGTCTGTGACTCCATTTATGGATCCTTTTCTTCTTCACCTTCATCATCACTTAGAGAAATCCATAGACTTTTCCCAACTTTCCTTAACGTGTTTGTGCACTCGTTGGCATAATGACCCCATCCCGAGCAAGCATGACATTGAATACTTTCAAGCTGCTTGGGATCGAACTTGGTACGGTCTGAACTAGTTCTCCTAAGTTGATTTCCTTTTTTCGTTTAGGAAGGGTTTTAGTGAATCGTGGATTGAAGCTTGACTTTAGTGCTCTTTTGGTTTAGATTTATTATTTTCACTGTTGAACCTTCTTAGAATCGTATTGAATTTTCGAGTGAGAAGGGCAACGTTAGCACCATCCCCAATCTCTTCAAGATTTTCGTCCTCTTCATTGACTTGCATCTCTAAGGATTTTGCTTGAAGTGCAACATCTTTGCCTCGATACAATGTCCTTTGGTTTTCCATATTCATCTCATATGTTGTGAGAATGCTCATTAGTGTATGGAGGTCCATTGTAGCAAGGTTGTGGGATTCTTCAATCGCACATATCTTAATATTAAACTTTTCAGGAAGAGACCGAAGTGCCTTTTCAACAATTTGATTGTTGGTCAGTGGAGACCCAAGCACTTGACATTCGTTAGAAATGTCGATCAACTTTTCAAAATAAGTTTTGATATCCTCCGTCTTTTCCATCCTTAAACGTTCGTATTTACTCATGAGCATGCAGAGCTTCGTTCTACGAACATTTGAGCTACCTTCACAATGGGTTTGTAGGGTATCCCAATCATCATTGGCAGTTGAGCAATTTTGGATGAGTTTGAATATATAAAGATCTATCCATCCAAAAATAGCATTAAGAGCCTTTTCATTGAAGCCTGCACTATTGGTTTCTTCCACACTCTATTCGACCTCAGGCTTAGGTAATATGTCACCTTCCTCGTCCGGTGGAAGCATATGAGCAGTATATTCATTGATAATTGATCTCCATGCTCTCACATCAACGGATTTGATATGAGAACGTAGACGAATTTTCCAATAAGGATAATTTGATCCATCTAGAATAGGAAGTCTACCAATATTAGGATTAGCCGGATCCATAGTTAAAGTAAAAGGATCTTAACACTTATTATGTTAAGTGTCGGCTTTGATACCACTTGTTGGGTCCCGTGAATTATACTATGGATTAATTAAAATTAAACAGCAAAGCAGTCACAAACAGTATGCTGAAACAGTGTCGAATGTCAGCAGAAATGTCGTCTGACACAAGTGGCGACACTAAGATAAAACTTAAGAACAACCTTTGTAAGAGTTTAAAATGCAGCGGAATAAAGTAAAGAACACAAATGTTTAATTTACATAGGTAATATATTAATATAACCAATGATGGTCAATGACCAAAGGTATTGTATATATTTATATACAATTGAAAATATCTCTTCTTTACAATGTTACAAGAAGATACAAAATGAATAAAAGGGTTAAGTCGCAGATGACTTATACCTGAAAAATCTATCTAAAATAGAAATGATCAACACCTCATTACAATTGCTTCAATGAAAGAACAAATCTAGAATCTAGGCAGCACTTGTAATGTCGTACAGAATGTCGTCACAAATACAGGCAACACTTGTTGATCCCGTTTTCGATCTTAAAATCTGGAGAGCTCTCTCGATATTTTCTCTTCTAATTTTCTGGATATCGAATCTTTGAAGTGACCTCTCTATTTATATTAGAGAGTTCCCTTAAAAGACTCATCGATCAGTTGTGTAGGTTGAGCAGAATGTGGGGCACGTGACAGTGGCTTACGGTTGAAACATCTCCAACAACTTGGACTGTTTCTTCCACGTCTTGCTCCTCAAGTTATGCAACTTCTTGGACTTGGTCTTCATCGATCCTGATCTGCCTGAAGACTCCTTGCTAAGTCAATTTGTCACGTTTAAAAAGGATCACAGTTTTCTGAAAAAACTGTCCGTGAAGATAGACAAAACTGTTATCAGAATGTCAAGACATTTGTGCCGACATTTTCTGTTTTGGACTTGGTACCAAAAAGGATATGAAAAATGTCATGACACAGAGTCCTAACATTAATATTCTCCCCCTTTTGTCTTTCTTCACAAAACATAATTAACAGAGTATACGTGATCTATAGCAGCAGCAATATTCACACAACTGCTCCCCCTCAACCTCTAATGGTATATAAAAGTAAGACATATACAATATGCACATATATATACCATAAATATGTATAGGATTAGAAACTACTATTAGAGAAAAAACAAACATCTGTGGCCTTACACTAAGCCTGTTAAAATATTTTTACAACTCAAAATATAATCAACCATTGTCTTTAAATCTCCAAATGCTAAACATTCCAGCTTTAGCACATAATCAGTAATAACAAAAAAAACTTCAGCAGCATCCAATCAGCATTTTAGTAGCAGCAAAAAAAACTTCATCCAGCAACATTTCAGAAGCAGAAAAAAAATATAGAACCAGCAGTCTCTCTGGAGGTTGATCAAATAGTAAATTCCAGCCTCTTTCTACTTGAGTCGACACACCTTACTGCATATCTCCCCCTGCACCAGTACCAGGGCCACGAGCAACTGCAGCTTTGCTTGTCTCAACTTCTTATTTCTCCTCTGTCTCCCCTGCTTGACAGCATCTGTCTCCCCCCGTATCTCAGAATTCTCTTCCCCTTTTTGAAAAAAAGCATTGACATAAAATTATTCCTTTCTTGAATCAGAGCCAACCTCACATTATCAACATCAAACAGCTGTTCATTGATTTTTGTAATTTGTCTCACAATTAAATCAGCTTTCATCGGAGACTGTTCTAAGTTAGTGTTGTAAAAAATGTTGGGAACATTCTTGGCAACATTTTATCTATTACTGTCCATCAGTTTCCAAGGGAGGCCAATTACTCTAATAGTGCTCTTCAGTACTGTTTTATTCACAATGTACACCTCAGGTTCTCTTCTTATTATATCTTTCTTTGGTGGTTTGAACACTTGAGATGTAAGCACTTTAAAGATCAGGGAGGGGAAAGGTAAGGTTTGATTTGAGTCTTTTTCTGCTAAATTTACAATCTGTTGGAAGATTGTCTTTCCTAGATTGACTTGAAGACCCTTACCTAGCTTAAAGAGAAGAATTGCTTGCTCAATTGTTATAATTGACTCATTCATTGAAGGAAGCCAATTATATATAGCAATTTTGTGTATGATAGCAAACAATGCGGTAAGCTTTGACGCTGGACACCTTGAAACTCATTTTGTCAACACACCACCAGTGATATAGCATATCACTTCATCCATGTCATTTATAACATCCCTCTCTTCTATCTCCTTTAATCCATCACTCAGACCCATACATTGGTTTATTGTGGCAGGTATGAAGTTGTAAAACTTGTTATAGAGATAAATTTTACCAAATTTCTTCGACTTATTTTTCTCCATTTCAGTTTCTAGGTTTGCATACAACAACCTCACAGTATCTTCAGAGTATGGACATTTGTTGTTCACAAAGCCGAATAGATTTCTCTCGGTGAAGAAATCCATTAGGCCATATTCACTACAAGATGCAATGTCCATTACTTTTTCAGTTCTTATTGTTCTATTCTTGTACCACGACCAATATGTAGATTTTTCTTTTGTTAAAAATTTGTCTGAGTTAGGGTTTACCCCATTCTCGATTCAGATTTGCTTGAGGAGGTTGGAGAGCTTGATTCCTTTGTTGCATGTTGGGATGTTGATGGAGATGTTGTGACATTTTCGGCAACATTTGGTATTTCTGCAGAGGATTCTTCAATCTCTGCCTTTTTCACTTCTTTTCTGGGCGAAAACCTCTTCAGAGGTGTATCATCTGGAATTTCCCTTTCTTTACTTGAGTTCATAGTGTTGGGAACAAAAAGGTTGGAGTATGATGGTGAAGTTGGGGCTTCTCCAGGATGTTCGACTGATGGTGTTCTCTCAGCATCATTATTGTTGGTCCAACTGAAGTCGGAACTTTTCCACTCACTGCTCGAAACTTCAGGGGCAGTGGGATCGACCTTTGGTCGTTTTGTTGCTGGTTCATCCCTGCCGAATTCCTTTTCAAACTGTCGATTTGACCTTCTTGATGGAAATTTTGAAGTCTATTCCCTCTTCGGTAACCCTGTAACGTTGGGGGTTGCATTTAGATCTATTAAGTTATTTGTTTCCCCTGGGTACGCAGTGTCAAGTGGTTCTTGGAACTCACTCAACACAATATCTTTGCAGATAGGGGGGCTTGTGCTCATTGGAGCGCTTTCAGAAATGTTGGGAGACATTTTTTGTGACATGGGTGAAATATCCATGGGTGAGAAAGGTGAAGAAGATGAAGGAGTATTAGGATTAGGGTTTTCTAGGGTTTTGGAGATTGGAGTGTATTGTGTGCTTTGTGATTTTGAAAAGAACTGCATCGGCTTATTAAAACCGAGATGATATTTGTGGCTTTTTCCCTTTTTCCCTTTTTTTTTTTTTGTTTTTGGACGGGAAAAACTTGGACTGGAAAAAATAACAAATGAAGATACATTTATACACTTGGCAAAATATTTTTGTTCCTTGAATTTAGGAATTTTAATTCTATTCCAATACTTGTTCCTAAATTTTAGAAATAAAATGATAGACATCATGATTTTTACACTTATCAACAAAAGCAAAAAAAAAAAATTAAAGAAAAAAATGTGGCACATTTACAAGGAAAAATAACTGAATTTTTAAAAAATAAGTTACACACTGCACCCCAAAAATATCATAATCTGAGAATATCATCAGTAATGTTGACAACATTTTGGACAACATATGTATCATTATGTAAGAACACATTTTTATCGGCAACACATCAAGACACATTTTGTATATGATTTCGTGAGTTTAATCTTCAGATCAATGTAACAGTTTCCAATTGAGTCCTAAATCTAATCACAAAATACATACAAAATAATTTTCGTACCAAAAATACTTATTTAGTATTCTCATAATATCTTATGATTAAGCACTTTGATACTCCTATAGAATATGAACGATATCAACTCTCAAGGACTTTGCCCAAAGGTTTTTTTTTCCAGTTGCCGAGACTTGAACAAAGGCTTTGCCTTATTTTCGATACTTTTTTTTATGATAATATCATCGCAGAGAACGGTATCACATCGAAATCATGTCCTTACTTAAAAATATGCCTATGTGAACACAAATCAGCCATTACAAAATACTGAAAATCAGATTTTGATATTACAAGGGTAAATGTCACCTGAAATGTTAGTGACATTTCAGACGACATTCGCCCAACAGTGCCGAATTTAACAGAACAGAGACCAAGAGACCTTTTCAAGTTGGAAAATCTCTCATGATCTAAAGCTTTTGTAAAGATATCAGCTAGTTGATGAAGTGTGTCAACATAATCAATTCGCACTAGCTGTTTTTCAACCAAATCTCTTAGAAAATGATGCCTAATATCTATATGTTTTGTACGAGAGTGCTGAACTGAATTTTTTGAAATATTAATGGCACTTATATTATCACAATACAAAACTAAGACATTATTAGAAAAACCATAATTGTCTAACATGTGTCTTAACCATATCAATTGAGAACAACAACTCCCAACTGCTACATATTCAGATTCAACAGCTGAGAGTGAAACACAGTTTTGTTTGTGACTATACCAAGAAACTAAATTATTGCCAAGGTAAAAACATCCTCCACTAGTACTCTTTCTGTCCTCTAAATCACCAGCCCAATCTGAGTCACTATATCATATTAGATTAGGATTAATGTCTTTGGAATACCAAATTTCCAACTCACATGTGCCGACGACATATCTGATGACACGCTTAACGACATTTAAGTGGGAGATTTTGGGACAGGCTTGGAATGAGCGCACACACACTAAACATTAGATCAGGACGACTCGCGGTGAGATACAAGAGACTACCTATCATAGAACGATATAAAGTTGGGTCGACATTTTCCCCAACATCATCTTTGTATATAGTCTGTGTTGATCCCGTTGGAGTCTTCATATATTTAGCATTCTCCAATCCAAACTTCTTGACCAAATTCTTGGCATACTTGCTTTGGGAGATGAAGATTTCCTCCTCATTTTGTTTTATCTGCAAGCCTAAGAAAAAGGTTAATTCTCATATCATGCTCATCTCAAATGTTGAGGACATATCTTCGACAAAAGTCTTGAGCAACGATCATATCCACTCCATGGTGTTTAATAAGCAATGTACAATCAGTTACACCACGTTTGAAACCAAATTCAAGAAGAAATTGAGTTAAACGACCATACCATGCACGTGGTGCTTGTTTTAATCCATACAAGACCTTTTCAGCTTGTATACAAATTGTGGATGGTGAGGATCTTCGAATCCTTTAGGTTGTTCAACGTACACTTCTTTATCAATATATCCATTCAAGAAAGCACCTTTACATCCATTTGATGGAGAGTGATCTTTAAACAACAAGCTATGGCAAATAACAATCTAATTGACTCAATTCTAGCAACTGGGGCGAAAGTTTCCTCATAGTCAATTCCTTCTACTTGAGAGTATCCTTGAGCAACTAGTCTAGCCTTATTTCTCACAACAGTTCCAGATTCATCTTATTTGTTTTTGAAGATCCATTTAGTTCCAATAACATTAGTGTTGTCGGGGCGAGAAACTAAATCTCAAACTTCATTTCTAGTGAACTGTTCTAATTCTTCTTGTATAGCTTGTATCCACCAACTATCTTTTAGTGCTTCATTGACATTCTTAGGTTCCAAGGTAGATATATAACAAGAAAGACTTGCCTTAGGATATATGGTAGACATACACACATATCTCACCATGTCTCGGTAATTCAGTGTTTCTTTCCTTCTTGTCCTCATTCCTTCATGTACTTCTCCTATTACTTGGCCAGTGGGATGGTTCTTTCTAATCCTGGATGAGGGATCCCAACGTACTGGGTCGTGAATTTCAGCCTTTGTTTCCTCATCCGAACCTTCAGTGTTCAGTGGTTCTGTTTTAGGTGTTGCAGTAGATGTCGTGACATTTGGGGCAACATCTGAATTTCCTGCATTTTGCGGCACTTCCACAGTAATTATAACATTGTTTTTTGGATTGTTTCCTGCAAGATCAGCATAGTCATCGAATACAATATTAACAGATTCTTGTATGGTTTTGGTTCTAAGGTTATACACTCAACAAACATGACTATTTTGGGAATAGCCTACAAAAATTCCCTTATCACTTTTGGAGTCAAATTTAGCTAGGTGTTCTCTATCATTCAAAATGTAGCACACACACCAAAAAACATAAAAATAGCGCACAATAGGCTTTTTTCCATTAAGTATCTCATAGGGTGTCATTTTAGTTCCTGGCCTAAGATAGACTCTATTGATGATGTGATTTGCGGTATTTAGAGCTTCTGCCCAAAAACGTTTAGACAACTTTTTAGAACTAAGCATTACTCTAGCCATTTCTTGTAAAGTCTTATTCTTCCTCTCTGCTACACCGTTTTGTTGTGGGGTTATGGGAGTAGAAAACTCACGGAAATACTCTTTTTCTCACAAAATGTAGAAAACTGACTATTCTCAAACTCTTTTCCATGGTCGGATCTAATCCAAAAAATAGAAGAATGATAAAGATTTCTTATCCTAGAGTGTAGTACTTTAAACATGCCAAACGTTTGAGACTTTTCCTTCAAAAAGAATATCCAACAAAACCTGGAAAAGTCATCCACAATTACATAAGAATACCGCATACCTCCTAGACTGTCTACCTCAATTGGACCCATAAGATCCATATGTAAAAGTTGAAAACAGTGAGACGTACCTGAATGTTGCCCGTTATTTTGGACAACATTATGGGATACACGGGTCTGCTTACCTTTGAGACATTCTCTACAAACCATTATTTTATCTTTAGGACTGAGTTTTGGGATGCCTCGTATAGCCTCATAAGAAATTAGTCTTTCAAGATTACGATAGTTAACATGCCCTAATTTTTTATGCCATAAGGTCGTGTCATCCGTCCTAACATTTTTGCAAATCTCTTGTTCTTCAACAAGATAGCAATTATCGCATGTTCTTGTACCTGACATTACACATTGGTTAGATTCATTTGTAACTGTACAAACATACTTATTGAACTTCACCTCTAGATCGTCATCACACAATTGACTTATGATAACAAGGTTAACCATTAAACCATCGATGTACAATACATTCTTCAAGGCCAGAATTCCTAGAACATTCAAGGTTCCTCTGCCTAAGATTTTGCTTTTGCCACCTCCTCCATAAGTAACATTACCTCCATTTAGAGTCTCGTAGTTCTTTAGACACTCTTTTGTCCCCGTCATATGTCGAGAACATCCACTGTCGAAGTACCACGATCCTGGAACGTTAGTCCTTAAAGCAGTTAAAGCAATATTACATCGCACATTCATTCTGGGCCTCCAGACTTTCTTTCCCTTTTAAGGTTTCTGGTTTCTGAAATGTCGCATCGAGTGCTATATGGAATGTTGGACAGCATTCTCGATGACATTCTGCTCCTGGACTTGTGCAATTTAAAGCAGCAATGTTTTAAATGGTCAGCCTTTTTACAGTGATGACACAAGTAATTCCTTTCTCTTATGAAGCCCATTGTCTCGTTTTTGTCAAATAAGTTGGAGCAAATCGCATTGAGGGAGTTCTTGTAGCCCAAACCTGCATGTTGTGGTTGACTAACACTTAGAATTTCATCTAGTTTGGAAGTACATGTGTTCATCTTTCGGAAGGTAGCTTCGTCCAGATCCAACTTCGCATTGACCTTACCAAGTTCAAGATAATTCTTGGTAAGGGTAACCTCTAGTCGGGTTATTGTGCCTTTCAAACCTACATTCTCAATAGTTAAACTTTTTTCCTTTGAATCAAGTTGTTTGGATTCAACAATTAAGTCTTTGCAAAGTTCTTGCAATTCTTTAATCATGTCCTCCTTTGAGTCGACTTGAGTATCCGGGTCAGATTCACAATTGGAAATAAAGCCACTAAAGCAGTTAACATCGAAATAGTTAAAAAATTCATACCCGTCGGACGTTGCTGGATCTACAGATGTCATCGCTGATGTTGTCGAAAATGTTGTGACATTCGGGATAACACAGTCAGCGGCATTTTCATCATCTGACAGAGACTGTTCGAAAACAGTGGTCAGCATAGTCTGTGACTCCATTTATGGATCCTCTTCCTCTTCATCATCACTTAGAGAAATCCATAGACTTTTCCCAACTTTTCTTAACGTGTTTGTGCACTCGTTGGCATAATGACCCCATCCCGAACAAGCATGACATTGAATACTTTCAAGCTGCTTGGGATCGAACTTGGTACGGTCTGAACTAGTTCTCCTAAGTTGATTTCCTTTTTTCGTTTAGGAAGGGTTTTAGTGAATCGTGGATTGAAGCTTGACTTTGGTGCTCTTTTGGTTTAGATTTATTATTTTCACTGTTGAACCTTCTTAGAATCGTATTGAATTTTCGAGTGAGAAGGGCAACGTTAGCACCATCCCCAATCTCTTCAAGATTTTCGTCCTCTTCATTGACTTGCATCTCTAAGGATTTTGCTTGAAGTGCAACATCTTTTCCTCGATACAATGTCCTTTGGTTTTCCATATTCATCTCATATTTTGTGAGAATGCTCATTAGTGTATGGAGGTCCATTGTAGCAAGGTTGTGGGCTTCTTCAATCGCACCTATCTTAATATTAAACTTTTCAGGAAGAGACCGAAGTGCCTTTTCAACAATTTGATTGTTGGTCAGTGGAGACCCAAACACTTGACATTCGTTAGAAATGTCGATTAACTTTTCAAAATAAGTTTTGATATCCTCCGTCTCTTCCATCCTTAAACGTTCGTATTTACTCATGAGCATGCAGAGCTTCGTTCTACGAACATTTGAGCTACCTTCACAATGGGTTTGTAGGGTATCCCAAGCATCTTTGGCAGTTGAGCAATTTTGGATGAGTTTGAATATATAAAGATCTACCCATCCAAAAATAGCATTAAGAGCCTTTTCATTGAAGCCTGCACTATTGGTTTCTTCCACACTCTATTCGACCTCAGGCTTAGGTAATATGTCGCCTTCCTCATCCGGTGGAAGCATATGAGCAGTATATTCATTGATAATTGATCTTCATGCTCTCACATCAACGGATTTGATATGAGAACGTAGATGAATTTTCCAATAAGGATAATTTGATCCATCTAGAATAGGAAGTCTACCAATATTAGGATTAGCCGGGTCCATAGTTAAAGTAAAAGGATCTTAACACTTATTATGTTAAGTGTCGACTCTGATACCACTTGTTGGGTCCCGTGAATTATACTATGGATTAATTAAAATTAAACAGCAAAACAGTCACAAACAGTATGCTGAAACAGTGTCGAATGTCAGCAGAAATGTCGTCTGACACAAGTGGCGACACTAAGATAAAACTTAAGAACAACCTTTGTAAGAGTTTAAAATGCAGCGGAATAAAGTAAAGAACACAAATGTTTAATTTACATAGGTAATATATTAATATAACCCATGATGGTCAATGACCAAAGGTATTGTATATATTTATATACAATTGAAAATATCTCTTCTTTACAATGTTACAAGAAGATACAAAATGAATAAAAGGGTTAAGTCGCAGATGACTTATACCTGAAAAATCTATCTAAAATAGAAATGATCAACACCTCATTACAATTGCTTCAATGAAAGAACAAATCTAGAATCTAGGCAGCACTTGTAATGTCGTACAGAATGTCGTCACAAATACAGGCAACACTTGTTGATCCAGTTTTCGATCTTAAAATCTGGAGAGCTCTCTCGATATTTTCTCTTCTAATTTTCCGGATATCGATACTTTGAAGTGACCTCTCTATTTATATTAGAGAGTTCCCTTAAAAGACTCATCGATCAGTTGTGTAGGTTGAGCAGAATGTGGGGTACGTGACAGTGGCTTACGGTTGAAACCTCTCCAACAACTTGGACTGTTTCTTCCACGTCTTTCTCCTCAAGTTATGCAACTTCTTGGACTTGGTCTTCATCGATCCTGATCTGCCTGAAGACTCCTTGCTAAGTCAATTTGTCACGTTTAAAAAGGATCACAGTTTTCTGAAAAAACTGCTCGTGAAGATAGACAAAACTGTTACCAGAATGTCGGGCAGAATGTCAAGACATTTGTGCTGACATTTTCTGTTTTGGACTTGGTACAAAAAAATGATATGTTAGGAAAGATGTCATGACACAGAATGCTAACATTAACACTTTCATTTTACACGTATTTTAAGAAATAAATGATTTTTTTAATCTTATGATCTAAAATAAACTAAAGATATTTGTGTGGTTATAAATTATCTCGTTTTGCATAAAAGATAATGTTTAAAGTTAAATTATTATCAAATAAGAAAATATGTCATTCTTTTTTAAATGAACTAAAAAAATTGAGTCATTCTTTTTGGGACAGAGGGAGTAAGTGATAAATATCGAATACTGAAAAATATTTTTAGATATTAAAGTTGATTTTTTTATAAATAGATAGTCGTGTTTAAGTAAATGTGTCAAAACATATAATAAGTAGTCAGTGTGGGCTCTTTTTATTTTATTTAAAAGACTAAAATGTTCTTAAAATTATTTACCAAAAACTATAGATTTAAAATTATTTTTATGCGAAAAAGGACGAATGATGGAAAAGGAATGGATTACAAAATTATTTAGAACTTTTCTTCGGAAAAAAGTATCTTGAGGATTACAAAAGATATTAGAAATAATTAAATAGAAATACATTTTATCAAATCAAAAGTGGTTATAAGCTAAAATTTCATAAGTTGAGATAATCAATTCATGACTTTTAATTGATTTTAGCTTATAAACACTAAACTTATAAATATCAAACGCGTATATAATGCTATATTGGCCAAATTAACGGAGTATTAACTTACCCAAATAATCTCTTAGTATTTCAGCTAAGCACATGAACAAGACCTTCTATTGTCAACCTAATTGAGTTTTTTTCTACACAACCTAATTGAATTAAATACCAGAAAATGTCAGTTTAATGGAGAGAATATATACATTTCATGCATGCATTCAAGTATAGAGGGATCCAAGGAGGGAATATCGTTACTTTTCCTTACACCTTACCAACCAAGTATTTTATCTTTGAAGCTAGTCTAACTCTTCTTCATTTTTTTTATTAGGCACGTTTGGTATGTTGTATTAAGCTGAATTATATTAGACAAAAAAATAATATAGTATTTGGTGAGCATTTTCAACCACACTAGACTGTACTATTTTTAGAAATAGTACAATCAATCGCCATCTTGAGACCCATCTAACGGAGTCTCCTGATCTTAAAAATAAAAATAAAATAAAAAATACATTCCATTATATATTAATATTATAATATCGTACATTATATATTAATACAGTCCAGTCCAATACAGTACAGTCCAGTTCAATGAAATTAGTACAGTCCAGTGCGACGTACCAAACGAGCCCAAAGTGCTTCTTAGCACAAGCGTGACTCGGACATTACGTTGGTCTGAGTCACCCAAATATTTACCATATTTAAATTTTCCAAATATGCATCGTACGATTTGTTACGATATTTAAATTTTCCTTTAATTGAAGGAAGGATAAACCATTTATTAATTGTATCGACACTGTTTGTAGAAAAAATTAAATGAATATGTTTCTTGATTTTTATTCATCAATAATGTACAATATATATAGTATTACAAAAATATCTAAACTAGATAACTAATCAACCTAGTTACAATAGGAAATATAATTTTAACTAAGGTTGTCCAGTGGGTCGGGTCGGCCCGATCCCTACCTAGCCCATCCCGATACCCGGCCTACCCCGTCCCGATCCCCAAAAAAAATTGTCGTGTCGGGGTTCGAACTCGGGACGGGCGTGTGATCGTCTCGCCCGTCCCGATCCCGATTCCGTCCCCCTTTACAAAAATAGTCGTTGCAACAATAATCAAATTTCGATTTTGGCCGTTGTGCAACGGCTATAACGGTCATTTTTGGCCCCCACCCCGTAAACCCCCTACCCCCTTAATATTTAGTTTTAACACCAAAGTTAATATATTTATACTTTAACCCTATTTCTCAACTATAAATACCTCATTTTTCTCACAAATCTTCCTACCATCTCTCTAATCTCTAAATTTATCTCTCTACAATTCTACATTGCCTACTAATTATTATCTTCCTACCATGACTTTTAATTGATTTTAGCTTATAAACACTAAACTTATAAATATCAAACGCGTATATAATGCTATATTGGCCAAATTAACGGAGTATTAACTTACCCAAATAATCTCTTAGTATTTCAGCTAAGCACATGAACAAGACCTTCTATTGTCAACCTAATTGAGTTTTTTTTCTACACAACCAAATTGAATTAAATACAAGAAAATGTCAGTTTAATGGAGAGAATATATACATTTCATGCATGCATTCAAGTATAGAGGGATCCAAGGAGGGAATATCGTTACTTTTCCTTACACCTTACCAACAAGTATTTTATCTTTGAAGCTAGTCTAACTCTTCTTCATTTTTTTTAGTAGTCACGTTTAGTACATTGTATTAAGCTGGATTGTATTAGATAAAAAAATAATACAGTGTTTGATGGACATTTTCAGTCACACTGGACTGTACTATTTTTAGAAATAGTACAATCCAACTGCCATTTTGAGACTCATCTAGCAAAGTAGTCTCCGTAGTACTAAAAATAAAATAAAAAATACATTCCATTATATATTAATATTATAATATCGTACATTATATATTAATACATCGATCCAATCTGATGCAGATCGATTCAATGAAATTAAATGCGATCCAGTGCGACGTACCAAACGAGCCCAAAGTGCTTCTTAGCACAAGCGTGACTCGGACATTACGTTGGTCTGAGTCACCCAAATATTTACCATATTTAAATTTTCCAAATATGCATCGTACGATTTGTTACGATATTTAAATTTTCCTTTAATTGAAGGAAGGATAAACCATTTATTAATTGTATCGACACTGTTTGTAGAAAAAATTAAATGAATATGTTGATTTTTATTCATCAATAATATACAATATATATAGTATTACAAAAATATCTAAACTAGATAACTAATCAACCTAATTACAATAGGAAATATAATTTTAACTAAGGTTGTCCAGTGGGTCGGGTCGGCCCGATCCCTACCTAGCCCATCCCGATACCCGGCCTACCCCGTCCCGATCCCCAAAAAAAATTGTCGTGTCGGGGTTCGAACTCGGGACGGGCGTGTGATCGTCTCGCCCGTCCCGATCCCGATTCCGTCCCCCTTTACAAAAATAGTCGTTGCAACAATAATCAAATTTCGATTTTGGCCGTTGTGCAACGGCTATAACGGTCATTTTTGGCCCCCACCCCGTAAACCCCCTACCCCCTTAATATTTAGTTTTAACACCAAAGTTAATATATTTATACTTTAACCCTATTTCTCAACTATAAATACCTCATTTTTCTCACAAATCTTCCTACCATCTCTCTAATCTCTAAATTTATCTCTCTACAATTCTACATTGCCTACTAATTATTATCTTCCTACCATGACTTTTAATTGATTTTAGCTTATAAACACTAAACTTATAAATATCAAACGCGTATATAATGCTATATTGGCCAAATTAACGGAGTATTAACTTACCCAAATAATCTCTTAGTATTTCAGCTAAGCACATGAACAAGACCTTCTATTGTCAACCTAATTGAGTTTTTTTTCTACACAACCAAATTGAATTAAATACAAGAAAATGTCAGTTTAATGGAGAGAATATATACATTTCATGCATGCATTCAAGTATAGAGGGATCCAAGGAGGGAATATCGTTACTTTTCCTTACACCTTACCAACAAGTATTTTATCTTTGAAGCTAGTCTAACTCTTCTTCATTTTTTTTAGTAGTCACGTTTAGTACATTGTATTAAGCTGGATTGTATTAGATAAAAAAATAATACAGTGTTTGATGGACATTTTCAGTCACACTGGACTGTACTATTTTTAGAAATAGTACAATCCAACTGCCATTTTGAGACTCATCTAGCAGGCGAGTCTCCCATGAACTGTACTAAAAATAAAATAAAAAATACATTCCATTATATATTAATATTATAATATCGTACATTATATATTAATACAGTCCAGTTCAATTAAATTAGTACAGTCCAGTGCGACGTACCAAATGAGCCCAAAGTGCTTCTTAGCACAAGCGTGACTCGGACATTACGTTGGTCTGAGTCACCCAAATATTTACCATATTTAAATTTTCCAAATATGCATCGTACGATTTGTTACGATATTTAAATTTTCCTTTAATTGAAGGAAGGATAAACCATTTATTAATTGTATCGACACTGTTTGTAGAAAAAATTAAATGAATATGTTCCTTGATTTTTATTCATCAATAATATATAATATGTATAGTATTACAAAAATATCTAAACTAGATAACTAATCAACCTAATTACAATAGGAAATATAATTTTAACTTAGGTTGTCCAGTGGGTCGGGTCGGCCCGATCCCTACCTGGCCCATCCCGATACCCGGCCTACCCCGTCCCGATCCCCAAAAAAAATTGTCGTGTCGGGGTTCGAACTCGGGACGGGCGTGTGATCGTCTCGCCCGTCCCGATCCCTACCTGCCACAACCCGATCCCGATTCCGTCCCCCTTTGCAAAAATAGTCGTTGCAACAATAATCAAATTTCGATTTTGGCCGTTGTGCAACGGCTATAACAGTCATTTTTGGCCCCCACCCCATAAACCCCCTACCCCCTTAATAATTAGTTTTAACACCAAAGTTAATATATTTACACTTTAACCCTATTTCTCAACTATAAATACCTTATTTTTCTCACAAATCTTCCTACCATCTCTCTAATCTCTAAATTTATCTCTCTACAATTCTACATTGCCTACTAATTATTATCTTCCTACCATGACTTTTAATTGATTTTAGCTTATAAACACTAAACTTATAAATATCAAACGCGTATATAATGCTATATTGGCCAAATTAACGGAGTATTAACTTACCCAAATAATCTCTTAGTATTTCAGCTAAGCACATGAACAAGACCTTCTATTGTCAACCTAATTGAGTTTTTTTTCTACACAACCAAATTGAATTAAATACAAGAAAATGTCAGTTTAATGGAGAGAATATATACATTTCATGCATGCATTCAAGTATAGAGGGATCCAAGGAGGGAATATCGTTACTTTTCCTTACACCTTACCAACAAGTATTTTATCTTTGAAGCTAGTCTAACTCTTCTTCATTTTTTTTAATAGTCACGTTTCGTACATTGTATTAAGCTGGATTGTATTCGACAAAAAAATAATACAGTGTTTGGTGGACATTTTGATCACCTTTGGTATCTT
This sequence comes from Przewalskia tangutica, assembly GCA_029844215.1. NCBI lineage: Eukaryota > Viridiplantae > Streptophyta > Magnoliopsida > Solanales > Solanaceae > Przewalskia > Przewalskia tangutica. The sequence continues at coordinate 88,841,817 of CM056736.1, read as the reverse complement.
ATTTTTAAAAATAGTACAATCCAACTGCCATTTTGAGACTCATCTAGTAGGCGAGTCTCCCATGAACTGTACTAAAAATAAAATAAAAAATACATTCCATTATATATTAATATTATAATATCGTACATTATATATTAATACGATCGATCCAATACGATGCAGTCGATTCAATGAAATTAAATGCGATCGGTCACGGCGTACAAACGAGCCCAAAGTGCTTCTTAGCACAAGCGTGACTCGGACATTACGTTGGTCTGAGTCACCCAAATATTTACCATATTTAAATTTTCCAAATATGCATCGTACGATTTGTTACGATATTTAAATTTTCCTTTAATTGAAGGAAGGATAAACCATTTATTAATTGTATCGACACTGTTTGTAGAAAAAATTAAATGAATATGTTCCTTGATTTTTATTCATCAATAATATACAATATATATAGTATTACAAAAATATCTAAACTAGATAACTAATCAACCTAATTACAATAGGAAATATAATTTTAACTAAGGTTGTCCAGTGGGTCGGGTCGGCCCGATCCCTACCTGGCCCATCCCGATACCCGGCCTACCCCGTCCCGATCCCCAAAAAAAATTGTCGTGTCGGGGTTCGAAATCGGGACGGGCGTGTGATCGTCTCGCCCGTCCCGATCCCTACCTGCCACAACCCGATCCCGATTCCGTCCCCCTTTGCAAAAATAGTCGTTGCAACAATAATCAAATTTCGATTTTGGCCGTTGTGCAACGGCTATAACGGTCATTTTTGGCCCCCACCCCATAAACCCCCTACCCCCTTAATATTTAGTTTTAACACCAAAGTTAATATATTTACACTTTAACCCTATTTCTCAACTATAAATACCTCATTTTTCTCACAAATCTTCCTACCATCTCTCTAATCTCTAAATTTATCTCTCTACAATTCTACATTGCCTACTAATTATTATCTTCCTACCATGACTTTTAATTGATTTTAGCTTATAAACACTAAACTTATAAATATCAAACGCGTATATAATGCTATATTGGCCAAATTAACGGAGTATTAACTTACCCAAATAATCTCTTAGTATTTCAGCTAAGCACATGAACAAGACCTTCTATTGTCAACCTAATTGAGTTTTTTTCTACACAACCTAATTGAATTAAATACCAGAAAATGTCAGTTTAATGGAGAGAATATATACATTTCATGCATGCATTCAAGTATAGAGGGATCCAAGGAGGGAATATCGTTACTTTTCCTTACACCTTACCAACCAAGTATTTTATCTTTGAAGCTAGTCTAACTCTTCTTCATTTTTTTTATTAGGCACGTTTGGTATGTTGTATTAAGCTGAATTATATTAGACAAAAAAATAATATAGTATTTGGTGAGCATTTTCAACCACACTAGACTGTACTATTTTTAGAAATAGTACAATCCAACTGCCATCTTGAGACCCATCTAACAGGTGGGTCTCCCCTGGACTGTACTAAAAATAAAAATAAAATAAAAAATATATTCCATTATATATTAAAATTATAATACCGTACATTATATATTAATACAGTCCAGTCCAATACAGTACATTTCAATGAAATTAGTACAGTCCAGTGCGACGTACCAAACGAGCCCAAAGTGCTTCTTAGCACAAGCGTGACTCGGACATTACGTTGGTCTGAGTCACCCAAATATTTACCATATTTAAATTTTCCAAATATGCATCGTACGATTTGTTACGATATTTAAATTTTCCTTTAATTGAAGGAAGGATAAACCATTTATTAATTGTATCGACACTGTTTGTAGAAAAAATTAAATGAATATGTTTCTTGATTTTTATTCATCAATAATGTACAATATATATAGTATTACAAAAATATCTAAACTAGATAACTAATCAACCTAGTTACAATAGGAAATATAATTTTAACTAAGGTTGTCCAGTGGGTCGGGTCGGCCCGATCCCTACCTGGGCATGGTTGGATTCCTAAATGCATTTTAAAGGAGTCGCCACCTAATTATTATAGTGAATTAGGACACTAGAAATGTAGCATAAAATACTACGAATGATCTCCATTTTTAAGGTCTGCGAAAGCTATGTGAGATTCTAGGTAAGGGTTCTTTATTATCCTAAAGGAAAGGGGTTAGGCATCCTAAAGGATCCGCTAACTTGCGGTTGTCCGTTCAAACTTAGGTTTAAAATTATTGTGCTAAATATATCATGCAATTCTAAGGGTATTCTAATTATTAAACTAATCAAAAAGATATTTAAACTAGGCATGCAAATATTTAAAATAGATATATATTAAACAAGATAGTAATGAAAGCGAATAATCATAAAAAGATGTAATGAAGAGAAATTAGCAACATTTCGCTTTTATTTTATTTTATGCGAATACTTTAACTTTGGGGTGCGCCTCCGGGTACCTGCAAAAGACACTTAGTAGAAGAGTTAGTAAATAATAAATAAATTACCAAACAAACACAATATATGTATATATATATAGATATATATATAGAAGATATTGTAAAAGTAGAAGAGTTAGTAAATAATAAATAAATTACCGAACAAACACAATATATGTATAGAAGATATTGTAAAAGATATATTTTATATAGTGTGGGCTCAGCTAGTGTTATGCCAATGATACTAAGACATGAGAAGCAAATATCGCTACGGCGGCGGTCGACTCGCCTCCCGGTGAACGATACTATGCATTCTCGTCTAATCTTTTTCACTTTCCTCCTCGCCCACATATTCCGTCTCACTTACCACGGAGGCCTCCAGATCGACGGATAAATCCTTCGTAGGCCAGTGTAGTATCAAATTCAAAATCAGTAAAATACCAAATGTAGTAACTTGTTCAAAAATCAGTAAATACCAGCAAAAAATATCCAAAATCAATAGCAATATGGCCAAAACCAGTCCAATAATATGGCCAAAAACAGTAGTAACAATGCCGAAAATTAATAGCAAATAGCCTAAAAATCAGTCCAGCACCATGGCTAAAATCAGTGGGAGCAGTTCACTGGAAAATCAGCCGAAAATCAGTAGCCAAGTAATCAAAAACCCATCCGAAAAATAGTAAACAGTGGCCAAAATTCGCCGGATCTGAAAGATCTTCAGAGATAAAAATCTGGGTATCAATGCAACAACCAAAATAACAACATAGCATAATATCAGCTGCAATCCGAATAAAATAGTGGGAGTTGCCGGAATAATCCCAAAATCAGTCCAACAACCAACAACAATATAACTTGATTTAAAGCAGGAGCGGGCCGATTGTCGCTGGGGTTTTCAAAACGTCGCCGGAGTTCCTAAAACTCCGGCCAAAATACTAAATGGCGCAAAATCAGCCCAACAAAACAGAAGCAAACCGACGACCGCCGGAGTTCCTCAAATTCCGGCGAGATTCAAAAAATAAAGGAAATCAGTCCGATAATAAAAAATATGCAAATAAATCGAAAAAATGGAACCAAACCCAGGCAGCGATGGTGGCGGCGTCACTTCCACAGCGTGAGCGGCGCCGCTGACGATTTGGGAGAGTGACGGGCGATGGCGGGTATGATGGCGATGGTGAGGTTAAATGCGCAACCGATGGTGAATTCGACGGGAACAGTGTTGGTGTGGTGGTTCGCCGGTGAGACTGGCGGCGACGGGAGAGTGGAGAGGGAACAGGGCTGATAAAGAGAGAGGGAGACGGCTAGGGTAGGCTGCGGGGTGTTAAAAGGGGGTTCGCCGGAGTTTTTAGAACTCCGGCGAAAGGCAGCGAGGGGCGGCGAAGTGCGGCGGCAAGGGAAGCTGAGGGAGAAATGATTCTCCCTTCTTTTTTTTAAAATCTGACCAGGCTTGTGAGCGTTGGCTGCCCCTTTAAAAATTGTTGAACCTTGGCTGCCCTATGCGGCTGCTGAATGTTGTAGTGGGCTGCCCCCCTCTTTTAATAAAGGGGGGGTAAGGTATTTAGGGGGGAAATGAAAGTGGTATTTGAAATTTAAAAGATGGGGGGAAAATAAGAGGGTGTTTGGAATTTAAAATGGGGGGAAATAAAAGGGGGTGTTTGGATGATATAAAAAATGGTGTTGGATTGGAATGATTTGGATTGGATTCCGTACTGGACTGGTTTGACAAAATGTAAAGCGGGTTAATTATTTAAAAGAAAAATTAATTAACAAGATGCAAAATTATAAAAAAATGTAAATGTCGATGCAATAATAATAAAATACAATATTTAGACAAATGTTTAATGTCTAATTAAAATTAAAGCCGGATGTCAATTAATTATTTAAAGAAAGCATAAATATTATTAAAATAGCGTGGTGTAGTAATAATAGAAACATAACATAACGCTTAATTTTAAAATATAAAGATAAAAATGCAAAAAATGATGATTAGAATGCAGTGTCCTAAAACAGATGAAATTGCGACAAATATGCGAAAAACGGGTCAAAATTGACTGTCAACAGCATGTCCCTCTTTGTACGGAGATGATGGAAGAGTCTTCGGACAAAGATGTTGACCCGTAGCCAATTTTGTCTGTTTAAAACTAGAACTTAAAGTGGGGATGATGCGGACCAAAGTTGTCCCAATGTCAAATTATGATAACACTGGGTCGTTGTGATGCGAAAATAAAAAGCAAAACTGACGCTGATTTAAAAATGTCTCAGTGTCGAATCATGATGACACTGGGCTGCTGCAATGCTAGAAAATAGAAGTAAAGCTGACGCAGATTTAAAAATGTCGATGTCGAATCAAGATGTGTTGGAGTCATTGTGATGCGAAAGTAAAAGTAAAGCTGATGCAGATGTTCGTCGTTGCATGGACGAAATGCCGATGAAGCCGTTGCATGGGCTTAGATGAGATGGCGCCGTTGCATAGGCGTGATCACGGATGTTAAATCGTTGCATGGGCGAAATGCGAATGGCCGTTGCATAGGCTTTGATGAGATAGCGTCGTTGCGTGGGCGTGATCACGGATGTTAAATCGTTGCATGGGCGAAATGCGAATAAAGCCGTTGCATAGGCTTTGATGAGATGGCGTCGTTGCATGGACGCGATCACGAATGTTCGTCGTTGCATGGACGAAATGCGAATGGCCGTTGCATAGGCTTTGATGAGATAGCGTCGTTGCATGGGCGTGATCACGAGATGTTCGTCGTTGCATGGACGAAATGCAGATGAAGCCGTTGCATAGGCTTTGATGAGATGGCGTCGTTGCATGGACGAGATGCAGATGTTCGTCGTTGCATGGACGAAATGCAGATGAAGCCGTTGCATAGGCTTTGATGAGATGGCGTCGTTGCATGGACGCGATACTGATGTTAAATCGTTGCATGGACGAAATGCAGATGAAGCCGTTGCATAGGCTTTGATGAGATGACGTCGTTGCATAGACGTAATGCAGATGTTCGTCGTTGCATGGACGAAATGCAGATGAAGCCGTTGCATAGACTTTGATGAGATGGCGCCGTTGCATGGACGCGATGCAGATGTTCGTCGTTGCATGGACGAAATGCGAATGAAATCGTTGCAGAAGCTTTGATGAGATGGCGTCGTTGCATGGGCGCGATGCAGATGTTCGTCGTTGCATAGGCGAAATGCAGATGAAGCCGTTGCATAGGCTTTGATGAGATGACGTCGTTGCATGGACGTGATGCAGATGTTCGTCGTTGCATGGACGAAATGCAGATGAAGCCGTTGCATAGGCTTTGATGAGATGACGTCGTTGCATGGACGTGATCACGATGTTCGCGTTGCCACGGACGAAATGCGTTGCGTAGGCTTTGATGAAATAGCCGTTGCATAGGCATAATAAAAGGCGTCGTTGCGTAGGCGTGATGCGAAGATCATCGTTGCCGATAGAAGCTGATAAGGCCGAAGGCATAATAAAGGGGCGTCGTTGCGTAGGCGTGATCACGAGATCATCGTTGCATGGACGAAATGCAGATGAAGCCGTTGCATAGGCTTTGATGAGATGGTGTCGTTGCATGGGCGCGATCACGATGTTCGTCGTTGCATGGACGAAATGCGAGATAAGCGTTGCGCCAGGCTTTGATGAGATAGCGTCGTTGCATGGGCGTGATCGAGATGTTCGTCGTTGCATGGGCGAAATGCGAATGAAGCCGTTGCATAGGCTTTGATGAGATAGCGTCGTTGCATAGGCGTGATCACGAGATGTTAAATCGTTGCATAGGCGAAATGCGAGATGAAGCCGTTGCATAAGCATAATAAGGGGCGTCGTTGCATAGGCGTGATGCGAAGATCATCGTTGCATAGATGAGCTGATGAAGCGTTGCATAGGCATAATAAAGGGGCGTCGTTGCATAGGCGTGATGCAGAATCATCGTTGCATAGATGAACTGTTGATGAAGCCGTTGCATAGGCATAATAAAAGGGACGTCGTTGTGCGGATGTAATAAAGTGATTTCGACCAGGTAGGTCAGGCTACTATGATGAAGTTACTTGTATAATATAAACCGAATAAAATAATTAGAGTTTTAAAATGATTGAGAAATGCGGATGAGAATGGCCCTGTGAGCCAAATGACGCCTTGATAGACGCGTGCGATTATGGCTTTGCAGGTTGAGCTGCTATGTGAAACTTCCTACAAAAATTAAAGATAGATGTAGTAATTAGTGTTATAGATATGCAAAAACGAATGAATGAGGATAAGAGTGTGGCCCTGTGAGCCTAGCTGCTATGCGAAAATCTCCTTCAACGTCGTCAAATTTCCAGCCCATGTTATCTGTACTCAAGAGAAAATTTGTGAGATTTGAAAGGGGCTGTTAATTTGTGCGAACTTTGTAGCTTTAACTCTGACTACTAGCATGCCCGATCTGTTCGGACTTATAACCGATGGCTGGCTTCAAGTATTTGTCTACGAGAGCGTAGTCGATAATATAATATTTGGTATTGACTGCCTCTTCTTGCAGTGAATCCTTAAAATGTCCCAGTTTTGGCATAAGCGGATGTCGAATGGACGAGACCGAATTTGATATGGAAAACCTTTACTATCCTATCGCAGAGATTGGATGGAGTGTGCTTTATAACCGGTAGAGTAAAGACAAAAGATTTTAGAAAGAGTTGGACTGAGTCTGATATGGCCACCTACGTGTCTCGCCATAGAGATCAAGTAGATACATAGTCTAGGAGCCTAGCCCTATTGAAGTTGGGTTCGTCGATTAGACTTCAAGTTTTTTTTTTTTTTTTTTTTTTTTTAAGATGGGACCAAAGCTGATATGGCCGCCTATGCATTTTGCCAAAGGAACCAGCTTAAACCATAGTTTGCCGGAGAATAAAGTAATTTTTAAGAGATGAAAAAAAAAATTAGGATTTTTCTTTTAAAAGGTGGGACCGAGGCCGAAATGGCCGCCTACGTATCCCGCCGCGGGAATCAGGTCACACGTAGTTCCGAAGTGTGACAGAATTTGAGAAAACTAGTGTTTGAGATATGGGCTTTCCAAGTATCGCGCTGATAATGCAAGGAATAACACAGCCCCAGAAAACAAAGCTAGTATAGCTCGTAATTAATACTTAGTGAATGCACAAAGTTGAAGTAGCGAAATAATGTAGTAAAGCGTACATAGCTGAAAGCAACAAACATTATAATAGCAAACAGACTATATAGATATCAAATGCGTGTCCTAGCATGTTTGGGACCTCTTTTATGCCAGAGGTGGGCCTAAACGCCAAATATGCGAGATTATGACAAATAGGTCCACGTCGTTAAACTGCAATGTTTTGTTGGAAATGGCGACCAAATGACGGTGCACTTTTCCCAATTCGGCATGTCATGTTTAGGCTTGGATTTGTCTATCATTGTCACGCTACACACAGTATGCTAATGGGTCGTGGGGTTGTGAAACCCGCCGACAAGTTTTGGTATTTTCCTAATTGTGGCGTCGATACCAGGGATCAACCCACCTAAGGTATATGCATGCATGACTTAAAAATAAAGGGAGGTATAACTCTATCTTAAGTTTCTAAGATTTGGATTTACTAGACACAAGGTTCCCGAGCGGACACTCGAGTGAGAAGACTACGCGGCCACCGGATGGTCCGGCTGCTCCGCGCCTTTGTCAACTCTCCTAAAATTTGGTAATCGAAAGAAATTTTGCGGGTGCGTACAACACACCTCGCGTGTAGTGTGTGATAGTGTTAATTTTCCGTAAGGGAAGAAATATGAGCGGAATGACAATTTAAGGAAAGCGGTAACAAATAGCAGTTAAGACAATATGCAAAATATTTATATGTAAAACAGAATAATTTAGGCAAAACAATAAAAGCAAATAAGTGTAAAACATAAAGGAGGCAATTTAAGCAAAATAAAAAAAATAAAGCACAATAAATTAACCTATGTTTGTTGTGGTTAAGAACCTAAAATCCTCAGCGGAGTCGCCATGCTGTGACACCCTATTTTCAACCGGAGTCGGAAACGGGATTACTGCGCATGGTTGGATTCCTAAATGCATTTTAAAGGAGTCGCCACCTAATTATTATAGTGAATTAGGACACTAGAAATGTAGCATAAAATACTACGAATGATCTCCATTTTTAAGGTCTGCGAAAGCTATGTGAGATTCTAGGTAAGGGTTCTTTATTATCATAAAGGGAAGGGGTTAGGCATCCTAAAGGATCCGCTAACTTGCGGTTGTCCGTTCAAACTTAGGTTTAAAATTATTGTGCTAAATATATCATGCAATTCTAAGGGTATTCTAATTATTAAACTAATCAAAAAGATATTTAAACTAGGCATGCAAATATTTAAAATAGATATATATTAAACAAGATAGTAATGAAAGCGAATAATCATAAAAAGATGTAATGAAGAGAAATTAACAACATTTCGCTTTTATTTTATTTTATGCGAATACTTTAACTTTGGGGTGCGCCTCCGGGTACCTGCAAAAGACACTTAGTAGAAGAGTTAGTAAATAATAAATAAACTACCAAACAAACACAATATATGTATATATATATAGATATATATAGAAGATATTGTAAAAGTAGAAGAGTTAGTAAATAATAAATAAATTAGAACAAACACAATATATGTATAGAAGATATTGTAAAGATATATTTTATATAGTGTGGGCTCAACTAGTGTTATGCCAATGATACTAAGACATGAGAAGCAAATATCGCTACGGCGATCGACTCGCCTCGGTGAGCGATACTATGCATTCTCGTCTAATCTTTTCACTTTCCTCCTCGCCCACATATTAGTCTCACTTACCACGGAGGCCTCGGATCGACGGATAAATCCTTCGTAGGCCAGTGTAGTATCAAATTCAAAATCAGTAAAATACCAAATGTAGTAACTTGTTCAAAAATCAGTAAATACCAGCAAAAAATATCCAAAATCAATATCAATATGGCCAAAACCAGTCCAATAATATGGCCAAAAGTGAGTAACAATGCCGAAAATTAATAGCAAATAGCCTAAAAATCAGTCCAAAGACCATGGCTAAAATCGGTGGGAAGCGATTCACTGGAAAATCACCAAAATCGAGCTGGCAAGTAATCAAAACCCATCCAAAATAGTAAAGCGATGGCCAAAATTGCGGATCTGAACGATCTTCAGAGATAAAAATCTGGGTATCAATGCAACAACCAAAATAACAACATAGCATAATATCAGCTGCAATCCGAATAAAATAGTGGGAGTTGCCGGAATAATCCCAAAATCAGTCCAACAACCAACAACAATATAACGATGGCGAAAGCAGGAGGCGGGCGGTGTCATGGGGTTTTCAAAACGTCGCCGGAGTTCCTAAAACTCCGGCCAAAATACTAAATGGCGCAAAATCAGCCCAACAAAACAGAAGCAAACCGACGACCGCCGGAGTTCCTCAAATTCCGGCGAGATTCAAAAAATAAAGGAAATCAGTCCGATAATAAAAAATATGCAAATAAATCGAAAAAATGGAACCAAACCCAGGCAGCGATGGTGGCGGCGTCACTTCCACGGCGAACACCGGAGCGACGCCGCCTGACGAACGCTGGGAGAGTGACGGGCAGTGGCGGGTATGATGGCGATGGTGAGGTTAAATCGCGACGATGGTGAAGTCGGCCGAGGCGATGTTAGTGTGGTGGTTCGCCGGTGAGACTGGCGGCGACGGGAGAGTGGAGAGGGAACAGGGCTGATAAAGAGAGAGGGAGACGGCTAGGGTAGGCTGCGGGGTGTTAAAAGGGGGTTCGCCGGAGTTTTTAGAACTCCGTGAAGCGCAGCGGCGGCGCGGCAAGGAAGGCGAGGAGAAATGATTCTCCCTTCTTTTTTTTAAAATCTGACCAGGCTTGTGAGCGTTGGCTGCCCCTTTAAAAATTGTTGAACCTCGCTGCCTCATGCGTTCTTGAATGTTGTAGTAAATTTGCCCTCTTTTAATAAAGGGGGGGTAAGGTATTTAGGGGGGAAATGAAAGTGGTATTTGAAATTTAAAAGATGGGGGGAAAATAAGAGGGTGTTTGGAATTTAAAATGGGGGGGAAATAAAAGGGGGTGTTTGGATGATATAAAAAATGGTGTTGGATTGGAATGATTTGGATTGGATTCCGTACTGGACTGGTTTGACAAAATGTAAAGCGGGTTAATTATTTAAAAGAAAAATTAATTAACAAGATGCAAAATTATAAAAAAATGTAAATGTCGATGCAATAATAATAAAATACAATATTTAGACAAATGTTTAATGTCTAATTAAAATTAAAGCCGGATGTCAATTAATTATTTAAAGAAACGCAAATATTATTAAAATAACCGACGGTGTAGTAATAATAGAAACATAACATAACGCTTAATTTTAAAATATAAAGATAAAAATGCAAAAAATGATGATTAGAATGCAGTGTCCTAAAACAGATGAAATTGCGACAAATATGCGAAAAACGGGTCAAAATTGACTGTCAACACATGGGAGCGGTTCAAAGACTTGTAGAGGAAGTGCCCGCATCATGAGATTGAAAAATGGATGTTAGTCAACATATTTTATAATGGGATGTGTGGTACTACTCGTACCATTATTGATGCTGCTGGAGGAACTTTCATGAGAAAAAGTGTCAATGAGGCACATGATTTATTAGAAGACATGACCACCAACAACCATCAATGGTCAGATGAGAGAGCAACGAACAACAGGAAAATGGCTGGAGTTCATGAGTTGGATGCTATCACTGCATTGACTGCCCAGGTTGCCACTTTGACAAAGCAGTTACAGCAGAGCACCATGTCCGTTAAATTTGTTCAGACACCAGTAAGTTGTGATATTTGTGGGAGTCCCCATACCTTTGATAGGTGCACAACAGTGAATGCAAACAATGTACCTATGGAGTATGTTCAGGCAGTTGGTAATTTTCAAAGGTCCCACAACAATCCTTACTCCAACACAAATAATTAGGGGTGGAGAAATCACCCAAACTTTTCATGGAGGAATGACCAAGGGAAAAAACCTCAGTTTCAGGGGCTATTCAACAGACCAATCCATCTCCTCAGGGACAGATCCAACAACAGGAGCCCAGGCCACAAGCCCCACCCGAGAAGCCAGATGAAGTGAGAGCAACACTGTTGACCCTGGCAACTCTCAGACACAATTCATGGCAGAAACCAGGTCCTTATTTTCAACCTGACAAATTCCCAGACATAATTCATGGCGGAAACAGGATCCTCTATTAGGAACTTGGAAACTCAGATGGGGCAGTTAGCAGAGAAATTGAGTGACAGGCCGCAGATGAATCTCCCTAGCAACACTATTATGAACCCAATGGAGCAGTATCAGACAACCAGCCTGAGAAGTGGTAAACAGTTAGTGCAGTTGCACCCCAATCAGTGGTTGAAAAGGAGAATGAAGTGGAGAAGATAGTTGATGCAGAGAAAGAGGGGGTTACTGATGACTGCGCTATTCTAGAAAAAGCTCCACCAGCAGTCATGAGGGAATATACAGACAAAATCCATACCCTCAAAGACTTGTGAAGAAATCTCTTGACAAGAAATTTTCCAAGTTTTTGGAGGTCTTCAAAAAGCTGCACATCAATCTCCCTTTCATTGAAGTCTTGGAGCAAATGCCAGCGTATGTCAAATTCATGAAAGATATCCTCTTTAAAAAGAGGAATCTGGCTGACTATGAGACAGTGAAGCTGACGGATGAGTGCAGTGCAATCTTGCAGAAGAAATTTCCACCGAAGTTGAGAGATCCAAGGAGTTTTACCATACCTTGCACTATAGAGAATATTATATGTAAAAGGGCCCTGTGTTATTTGGGGGCAAGTATCAACCTGATTCCCCTTTCTGTGTTTCAAAGATTGGGGTTGGGGGAAGCGAAGCCAACCACAGTCAACTTGCAGCTAGCTGATCGCTCAATCGTGCATCCCCGAGGTATAATTGAAGACGTGTTGGTGAAAGTGGCAAATTTATCTTTCCTGCTGATTTCTTCATTCTTGATATGGAGGAAGATGAGAACATGACCATTATCCTTGAGAGACCATTCCTAGCTACAGGGAGAGCTCTCATTGATGTTAAAAAGGGAGAGTTAAAGCTCAGAGTCCAAGATGAGGAAATGGTATTCAAAGTTTTCAGGCCACCAACCGAGTCACAAGCAAGTGACAAATGCTTTGTTGTTAGTATAATTGATAAAGTTGCTCCTCATGAAAGCTCCAAGGGTACTGATGCTCGTAGGGTAACATTAAAACAGTGTGAATAACCTGAGAGTAAGGTGAGTGAAGTTGTGAATGATGAAAAAGGGGTGAACCCTTCTGAACTTAACCCTGTGAAAAAGAAGAAGAGAAGGAAGAAGGGGAGGATAATAATGAAATGGATATGCTGCGGGGGTAATCAGCCCCTTGAGTAAACAAGGCATCTACGCCCGGCTAAATGACGTTAACGACAGCGCTAGTTGGGAGGCAACCCAATATTTTACTTATGTATTTCAATTTCTGTTTTAATTTGTTTTATTTTGTTCTTGAACAGTCTCACGGTCTTGGCTTCTTGGTTTATGTTTTTAATGACAGAAGGACTGGGGACTAACTCCGAGAAGAAAAGGGTGAAATGCTGAAAACTGGGAGAAATCGACTATTTTAGTGATCAGCGCCGCGATGCCAGAACTTCAGAGAATCCCGATGCATGTGAAATTTAAAGAACCTCCTCCCAGATCTCCGTTGTGATCGTTGTGTTATGTATGTAAGTTGTCCCTTTATTTTTAGTCCTTACACATTGGGGACAATGTGTCAATCAAGTTTTTGGGGATCTTACTTTGTCTTGTGTTTGTTTTGACTCTTTTTGTGAGTCAATTTTTTTATGGATCAGGCATGTTGTAGTTGCTAAAGATATTGAGTGGAGTAAGTGGATAATGTAATGAAATTAAAAGCAAACATTTGTGTGCTTAAGTTAGATATGTCAAAATTCATGAACATCTAATTATTTGGATATTTGTGCTTAGCCTATGTGTTGTCAATTATGGAAAGAAAGGTTAAAAATGTCTAGAAAACCCGTTTGCTTGTTATTTGAAGCGAAATAGTTAAGTTATACATGTTTAGGAAAATGATTCAAACATTCTTTGATAGCACTTCTGACCGTTCATTACCTACCCTGACATAAATTGTATCATTAGTCAGCCTCTTTGTGCCTAAATAATATCTTTGTTTGACACCCTATGATTTCCTGGTTGTAGCATAAGTGATAATTGAAAATTATTGGGATGAAAAGTGTTGATGAAAGCAATAAAAAGAGAGTGAAAAATTGGATGCACCCCAATGAAAAATATGCAAAAGCCTAAGTTTGGAGGTGCTTGTACTTGAGTAATATGTCTCATTCTCTCAAATGATAATAATGGAGAAAATAGGTATGAGACTAAAAAGAAAGTCAAAAGGAAGGAAAAATGTGTTGAATGAAAAATGCTTATGGTACGAAATTGAGCCTAAATACCAACTTTTATCTACCTCTGCCTAAGCCTACATTACAACCCTTGAAAGTCCCGAAGATCTCTAATGTGTATGTCTATGATTAGTGGAGAATAACAAGTAGACATGTCTATAGAATTTTGGGAAAAATGGAATGAAATTGACATGCATAAGTTATGTGTTTATATGTCCAGTGATTATGATCTAATTGAATTTGCGAAATATCTAACTTGAAAATCTAGATTGCTAAACATTCATGCTATGTTCTAATATATTATCCCAGTTTTCATCCATGAGTTTTGAGGCAACATTGATATATCTACTTGATCCATTTCATAGAGTCTTTTCTTTGATTTTGTTTTTATTTTTGTTTAGTGCTTTACTCGAGGACGAGTAAGTTAGAGGGTGTTTGTTGAGTCTATTTTATATACACTTTTGAGTCTTTTTTAGTTAGTATTTTACTCTTTTTTTTGCGTTTAGTATAGTATTAGGGTTGTTTTTCTTTCTTTTGAGTCACAACGGTCATAAAGGAAAAAATACTACTTTTGAGGATGAAATTGTACAAGAAAAGCCCAAGAACTGAAAACTAGAGAAGCTCGAGAAACAATTTAAACAAAAGTATATTGTCAACCGCACAGGTTTTACAAGGCTAATTTACAGAAGTTGCTCGGAATTAGAACCGCAACGCCGAAACTCATGCAAGGTCCGGGCCGCGGCGCCGACGCGTGTTTTAAGAAAAATGGGTCGAATTTAATAAGAGTAAAGGGGTCTGAAACGCAGTTTTGCTCAGATATAAAACCCTGAAACCCTTTCATATTTTATATCATAATTTTTTAGGCTAGAAAGGAGGCTACAGAGCAAGATTGGAAACTACTTTTGTTCGAGTTCTTTTTCTTTCCTTCGTCTTAATTGAGTTTATGTTGGATATTAAATTAGTTCTTAGCATGACAATATATATGAGCTAATTTCTTTATTAGGGTTTTCCATTGAATCGCATTAAACTCTTTTATAAGTTAATGCATAATTATTGATTTCTTCTTCAGCTATATTAAGATCTATTCAATATTGTATTGATTGTTTGATAATTGATTGACCATTAATTGTCATAACTTATATGATTTCGAATCGAGATATGAAAAGGGAGATTTGAATATGTTGTAGTTGTTTAGACATATGTTAAAATCGCAGACAAAAGTACCCCGATACTTGTGTAGTGTTTAAGGTTATTGTTCTTAATCCTCCTGTGTGGTAAAATCTATCATAGAAATATAGAAGGTTTCTGCACAAGGTTGAATTTTTATATGTCCTAACCGGAATATAGAACATATTAGTTAAACTACTATCTTAATAAGAAGATGAGTCATTATCATTGCATTAACACGTGAAAGAGTGGATAATTGAAGATATTGGAAACCCTAATCCCCTTCGTAACTGTCTTAAACCCTAAATATCATCACCTTAGTTTATTTTCTGTAAATTACTTTAATTGTAGATCTTAGTTAAAAATTCAAACAAAAGAACGTTAACCAAATAGAAACCAAAGATTAGCTATTCGGTACTTGACAAATCAGTCTCTGTGGACGATAACTCGGTCTTACAAACTATATTACTTAAGCGATACGTATACTTGCGTTAGCGCATAGAAATATCGCAACAAAGAGCAAAGTGAAATAATCAATCGGCTTCTGTACCATCTTCTACTACTTCTCTACAACCTTATAAAAAATATGTGGTTTTTGCTTCTAGTTTTCAAGACCTTAGAAATAAAATGTATAATGGTTCAACTTCTTCATAAGTTAGCGAATTAGATATTTATGTTTTGCAGGGTGTTGTACCGTACGGATTAATTGGCAATGATAAAGGACATGAAGACTTGCTGAAATACTGGAGAAAGAATGAGAAGACATTTCTGATACTATCAAAGATGACCCGAGATGTGTTGAACATTAAAGCGTCATCAACAATATCTGAAAGCGCCTTTTCTGCGGGAAGATTTCAAATAGGAGAGCACATACATTCATTGACTGGAGATACATTTGAGATTACAATTCTATTCAGAGACTGGATTCGAGCGGAGCATAGAAGGTGTGATCAATCGGATATCAATGAAGAACAAGACTACAACTACAATAAAATCTTGTCTAAGAGAACATGAAGCAACGTTGAAGAATTTGACAAACAAATTTCAATTCCAATAGAAGATCCTCATGACATTTTGAGGAAATTCGAAAAAGTATGGTTGCATATGTAATTTTATTAATTGCAATTTTACTATGTGATTTGCAACTTCTGAACAACACCACAAAGTTGTAATTTTGAAATTGTATTACAAAAAAATCAGCTATTAAATAATATAAGAGACACAAAAATAGATTTGAGATGTTTTTATTACACTATCTTGTTCAATTATTAAAGTGGTTATATATATTATTTTTTAAAATTAAGTGGCAAAAAAATCCAATCTCGATCCCGACCCGACCCGTCCCGGCCCCTCTTCCAGCGGGATGTGGGATGGGATGGGATCTCTTCCCATCCCGCCTATCCCGGCCCGCCCGACCTGCCGAAACTTGAGTCTCGACCCTTCCCCATCCCGCTGGGTCCCATCCTGTCGGCCCCGCCCCATCCCGTCCTGTTGGACAACCCTAATACTAACTAAAATATGAGACCTAATTATAATAGAAATATAATTCTACCTAAAATAAGTGATGTATAATTAATGTAAGAATATTTGGTGAATATTCTATTACACCCCGCAGTCGAAGCGGAAGGCTCACAAACAATGAGACTGACTCAAAAATCATCTAACAGTATGCGCGGAAGTCCTATGGTGAAGATGTCGATAATCTGTTATCTAGAAGGAATATGAAGGACACGAACTTGATCACGAGCCACTTTTTCGCGAATAAAATGAATGTCCATCTCAATGTGTTTGGTGCGTCGATGTTGGACAGGATTGTCAAAAAAATATATCGCACTAATATTGTCGCAGTAGACGAGTGTTGTCTTTTAAAACGGGCAGTGAAACTCAAGTATAAGTTACAGATCCAACAAGACTCAGAGACGACATTGTGCCGATTATGCCATGTAGGGCCTGTCGGGTCAGAGGTGGAGTGCACGAGTATGTCGAGTACGGGCAAAGAGGAGAGGCCCATGATGGTGGGGCCTATGTGGCCCACGGATAAGCGACCACGGTGGAGGTGCGCCGCCGCGCGATCATTCGGGTTATTTCTGTCGGAGAAGGTATCCCTTCCAGTCGTTCTTTGTCAGAATTCCATCTGTCGCAGCCTTTTCCGGACTACCGCCCTTGATGGTTGTTATGGGTAGATCCGGCCTGCTGCCGGGCCTCGGGTGGTGAAGGCATCGTATACAATGCTGGCCTGAGTGGTGCTATGTTTGATTTTCTGGGTTTCCTAAATAATTAACTTCGAACGGGCCTCATAAAACGATGGTAACGGCGTGCATTATTGAATGGTTGTAGCAACGCTGTCATAGGATTCGTTCAAGCCTGTAATAAGTTGTATGACCAATCATTGATTAGTGACTGGTGCGCCAACGTTGGAGAGTTGGTCGGTAAGCATCTTGAGTTCTTGACAACATGCATATACATTTGGAAAATCGTCCTGATGAATGTCCCTGAACTGATTTTCAAGGTATAACGCACATTGAGTTTTGTTATCGTGAAAAATACTATCCAAACGTTCCCATATTTGGCGGGCAGTGACATCGGTCTCAATGATTGTGTGCAACAAATCATTATAGATTGTGCCGTATATCCACAGGAGGACAGCGACATCCAAACGAGATCAAAGTACATCATCAGAAGTCGAGGGTGGGTATGTGGACTTCGATTTAAGAGGGATGATGTGATCGATAACTTCGTATACACGACAATGAATTTTGAAGAGATCCGCCCAAGAGGAGTATTGACCCTTTTCCATCGCAAGAGTCACATGGATGAATTTTTTAATGTTTTTGATTGCAAGTGCAAGATGAAATTTTAATTTGTCAGCCGCGTATGTTGAAATTTAGGAGAAGAAGGGAGATAAAGTGGCAAAAAAATTAGGGTTCCGTCATGTGGGGGGTGGCGGCCGAGAGGGGGTCAGCGGCGTGGTGGGTATTTTTGTGTAGGATTAAACTCCTGATACCATAAAGGAATATGTTCCTTGATTTTTATTCATCAATAATGTACAATATATATAATAGTACAAGAATATCTAAACTAGGTAACTAATCAACCTAATTACAATAAGAAATATAATTCTAACTAAAATAAGAGACATAATTACAATAGAAAATATAATTCTACCTAAAATAAGAGATATAATTACAATAGGAATATAATTTTACATAAAATAAGAGATATACAATCAATGTTAGAATATTTGGTGAATATTCTATTAAAAATATAAGTCTCTTTCATATTTGGCTATTTTTTTTTTTTTTTGGATGAAAAGGTTTTGTACATTGACGAATCGAGTAGTCTTCTTTCTCATTTTACAACATCCACAATGTACATGGTCCGTTAGGCTTGAAGAGTCATGTTTAGGGGAGAATTTTCTCTCGATATTTTTGTAATTTCTAGATTGTTCATTTTCATCAGTATCGATGTAGGTTAGCTGACAAAATCATGTTAAATTATTATGTCTCTTATGGTATATTTCCTTTTGAACTCTAATTTATGGTGATTTAAAGTTTATCTTGTTAATTTCTGCATGACACTTAGATTATTTCGATCCTAATAAATAATTTGATAACTATTATCCGAAATTTGTATAATGGCATAGTCAAAATGATCAAACCATCCTTTTGGTACTGAATATAACTAATGGCGTAAGCATATTTTATTTATATTCACTGATAATACTTATACTCAGTAACGAAAAATTATGTTATTACAATAGTTTAACATGTAGAAGATTATATCCTTATTTTTATTATTTAAGTTACTAATTTCGATCCACTTGTTACGGATAGTTACCTACCTGCAGTTATTTTTTAAATGACTAGCTAGATATGTAACTCAACTTTACACTAATATTGTATAGAAATTAAACAATAGCAAATGTATCCATCCAAGTCTTGAGTTATATATTCAATTAATCATGCATTAAGCACTTAACAGTACGATGAGTTGTTAATGTTTGAAGTAAATTTCTGGTTCTTTTTCCACTTGCAGTGGCTAAATCTGTGGTCTAATCAAAGGTTGTTTCTGTCTGTATCTTAAGAAGAGGAGAAAGAAAAATATCGAGTTTAATTCTGTCTGGATAAAATTTTCATGTTTCCTTTCATGCGAGCAAACATAGCTTATAAATATATGTAGACTGCACGAGTGACCTTGTCGATTTTGAAACTTGATTGCTACGTAATATTTGGATATGCACGCATTTATTAAGCTGTCTTTCATTTGACTACGCAAAGAGGTCCTGCACGACTATGCATGTAATTTAGAATCAAATCAATGTACAAGACGCGGATTTAACATATAATATGGCCCTTCGCATGAATTCAGTAATTTTTGCACTAACACTCTCGATTTCTGTACTTATTAAATGTCTAATTAATTTATTATAACCTCAATTATAGTATATATTACTTAATTTGAAGTTGTTGTAAAAGTTTATAAACTTCAAATCTGAATCCACCTTTATCTTTATTATAATTCTTTTGGCTGTGCGTGTAGAATATAATTCTCTTGTTCTCCGAGGCATAGTCCAGTGACAAAGTCTGGGCGCTATAAGACACTCTGGCATGGACAGCGTGTGTTCAATTTCCCACAAGCACGAAGAAACTCTGCATGTTGGGGAATTGAACCTTGTCTCATTAATCAGTTATGCGCTCGGCCCAGTCGTGGAGACATCCCGTGATTCTTGGTAATAGTGTTGAAGGGCCAGTCTTACCTCCGGACGTCTGGGTATCTGGGTGAAGTAGTCAGGCGTAAGCCTGGAAACCTGGACTATAAAAAAAAAATATAATTCTCTTGAGAGAAAGTTCATAGAAGGGAAGATAATAGACAGAACATTCTACCTCTCATATATATGTTGACTTCAAGCTTCATTAATCGCATCTACTACATTGCCACGTGTATAGGTTTTGACTATATTTACAAATTTAAATCAAGAGAAATTTATAGGATAGGCTAGGACCAAGTGTTATAGGCTGCCCCAAAGTGAGGAACATCTTCTGCCTCTTGCTTGGGCCATCCAAAGTACTTAAAACCGTTTCGTTTACGTGATATTTGGATACATATATTAGTCCTTCCGTTTTTATTTATATGGAGTAATTTGATTGAACACAAAATTTAAAAAAATAAAAAAATAATTTTTAAAAGATATGATTTTAAAGATGATGTGAAATATATGTGGTTAGAAAATATATTATTATATTAAAGATAACATAAAATGTTAATTTTTTTAATTACTTCCCAACATAAAAGATATCATTATTTGTCGAATGGATCAATAACGAAATATATAGTACCACAAAAAAAAATAGAGTAAGTATAATACAGTAGCTTCCACACTACTAGAAATAAAGGTATTTCGCCTCTAGGGGCACAGGCGAATTGGTAAGTGGCGAGTGATTGAGTCTGTGGCAACCCGACATCGCGAGTTGAACGTGTGGTGACAATACTTTGCTGAAATATTGCAAGGGTTGTTGTTGGGTTTGGGTCCCGTTGGTCCTCTCCCTTGTAGGGCTGTCACTCGCGCATATCCCTCGATTTACATCCCACCTGACTAAGAGGCCTCTGGTACAGGTGGGGCGTTTCTCCTTCGGGACTTTTCCCTCATCAAAGAAATGATGGTATTTCCACCGACATTCACTGAAAAATTTGTGCGATAAAACATGATTTTACTGTCTCATTTTCACCGAACCAACTCACTGAAAAAATGTATAGTAGGAAATAGGTCCTATTGAAATGCTGGAAAACTTATCATGTGAAAATATTAGTATTTAATTTCTTTTATCGATATTCAGTGAAAAATAGTCACGATATATTAATTTTCAGTAGAAAATTAATGGAAAAATAAAGACATTTTAGTAGTGCTCATGCAGGGCAAGTTGCCAATGAGTTTTTAATGTCATATCATAAACAACGGCTATTGTAAGGAATCAATGGCAAATGACTAGTTGTTACTAATTATTCATCTAAGTAGTATATATTTCTCTTTTGGATCAAATTAAATACTACAAAAAAGGGAAAAAGCAATTGGCTGTGTTCCCATGTTCGATGAAACCAGTGCGTGTCTGAAGAGTGTTCCTGTGTCTTGGTATACAAATCAAAGCTGTCTGGTTTCTTTCCTATTAGCAAACATAGCGTACAAAATAAATGCCGTATATATCTATGTAGATTAGTACACGAGTGGGCTTCTCAATCTTGATCTGCAAGCTAATATTATACTATCTGAACTAAATTAGTTGTCATGTTTCGCTTTTCGATATTCAAATTATCTAAATTTTGATCAATAATTTAGAATATATTTTTTCAGCGTATTTGACATTAGAAAAATTACAACCTATAGTATTTTTCGTGTAGTTTTTGAATATCTAAATTTTAATGATAAAATATTGAATTGATCTAATTAATTTAATTTTAAAAAATAGTCAAATTGACTTTTGAGAAAGGTAACATGAAAACTAATAATATGAGATAGAGGGAGTAGCATTATATGTATGCAAATATTAGGAGTCTTCATTTTTAATTAGAGATGTTACATACAATTATATTTCAAAATGCAAAAATTGATTGCCTCAAAAGATTGAATATTTAAGATTCTAAGGTGTAAATTCTTCTGTTCTCTAATTTTTTTAATTTTAATACTTCTCAGCCATGGCAGACCAAGTAGAGGCTATAGGTCGCTCAAGAATTAAGGAGAATGGTTATGACAAGTCCTGATCCAAGCCAAAGATTCGACTCCATGCAACTATGCAGTCGATTAGTTATATTTTTATTGAACAAAGCCATCAAGATTTGGCTGATTATATTAAGGGAAAAGACCAAATCTGCCCAATACTTTGACGAAGGAACCCACAACCGCTACTCATTCGAGTGCGCACAAGGTAAACCCCGGGCTGACGCAATAGCCTGCAAACCACGTCAGCCGATTAACCACACTTGGCAAGCCATGCGTGACAGACTCAACCAAGAAGATTTATGCAGGGGATCGAACTCGTGACCTTGCGGTCCCGCGCTCTACTGCTACACCAATACTTTGAGAAGTTATTTCTAGTGATTCTTTCGTTTATTTCCCTTCAGCCAAATTAATTACCGGCAAAAACTCAAATATATAAAATCTATACACTGATCAATTATATATATATATATATATATATATATATATATATATAATATGTGTATATCCACATTTAAGTATAAATATACAAAATCTATAAATTTGATGATTATTTTGTAAACTAGATCACCCAAAGATATTGAGTTGTAACTATTCCTTATTTTTATTCACCATTTATTAGATTTTTGAATAAATTTGCCTTGGTTGTTAGTGTTAAAACAAATAACAATAGGGCCTGTTAGTAGTAGCCCATCAAGGGAGCCCAATACCAATAGCCCATTAGCCTTTTAACTCTTGTAATGTGTATAAGGTCATCTGTTATAACCTAAATAACAGTTCAGAGCATATGTACGATTTCTTATTATCGAAAAGGGCGAAAACCCTAAATTCTTTCTTCTTCTTCCTTCTCTATTCAATATACTCTTTGTTCTTGCACTGCATGTCCATCCGAGCTTCATTACATGTGTATGCATGTACTCACTAAGCTTAGATAGCTGTGATAAACTCGTCAATGACAAGATTCAATATGGTATCAAAGCCGATGATCGATGGGTCACCAGAATCGCATCGCTGAAGCACTGTAAGGAAATCTTGTTATTTTCTGTCTGTGAGTTCTTCTGTAAGTTCATTATCTAAAAAAAAAACTGAAACTAATCGTGGGTCGAAACCCTAGCTTCTGGGTTAAGGTTGTTATCTGAAAAAGTCTGACACCTATCGTGGGTCGAAACCCTAGTTTCTATCAAAACCCTAGTTCCTGGGGTCTTATCTGAGAAGACTTGGAATCCTTCATCAGGCTAGAAATACTAAGGTTGTCTTGGAATAACAAGAAATCTGATATATCCGTAAGCAAAAAAACTCGTGTATCGATCTCTTCTGATTTCAGATCTGAAGCCTAATATTCTGTGTTATAAAGAATCTCAGATTGATGAAATGGGCACCGACTCCAGCTCTGGAGACAACTCTCCACACAAAACCCTTCCTGAGGGTAACACACTACCCACATCATCCTCTGTCACCTTTGTTCTTGACCATAACCACCCCCTGTTTCTCCAAGCCTCTGATGTAAGTGGAGCATCCTTAATATCCTTTCAACTCTTGGGATCTGAAAATTATACTATATGGAGCAGATCCATGAAAATAGCTCTGCTTGGTAGAAACAAACTAGGGTTTGTGAATGGAAAGTGTGTCAAGAATCAGTATGAAATGGACCTATGGGACCAATGGGACAGAGTCAATGCTATTGTTCAAGCATGGCTGATGAATGCAGTGTCCAGCAGCCTACTGAGTGGGGTTTTGTATGCAGAATCAGCCCTTGAAGTATGGGAAGACTTGAGGGAAAGGTTCGATAAGATAGATGAATCAAGAACCTATGCCTTGCATAGGGAAATTGCCACTCTAACACAAGGAAACAATAGTGTTTCTGAATACTTCACTAAACTGAAAACCCTGTGGGTAGAATATCAGGCCTTAGTGCCACCCCATAACTGTGCATGTCCTACATCCAAAGACTTCACAAATTACCTACAAAAGCAAAAGTTGTACCAATTTCTCATGGGCTTGAATGAAAACTATATGCAGGCTAGGTCTCAGATTTTACTTATGACACCACTTCCCACAGTTAACAAAGCCTACTCTATGATTGTTAGTGATGAGAATCAAAAGGGCATAAGTGTTAAGGCTGCAGGTTTGCTTGGGGTAGGGCCCAGTAGTATGGGACAGAATAACATCTCAGGCATGTATTCCAAGACAGGAACTACAGCTAAGGAAAAGTTCAAAAGAAACACAAATCTATTTTGTGAGGTGTTCAAAATGAGGGGGCATACAAAGGAATTTTGCTATAGAATAGTTGGTTACCCACCAGGCTTCAGGTAAAAAAGAAAAGAGCATGTAGTTAATAATGCCTGTACTGAGGGTGCTGAACACAACACTCAGGGGACTGCACCTGAAAAGACTGGAAACAATTTGAAAATTGGGGGAGCACCAGTGTTCTCACAGGACCAATATAATCAGATACTCATGCTGCTAAATCAGAACAAAGGACAGACTACTATGAATACTGATTTTCAAGGTGACAATTCTTTAGCAAACACTGCATGTATGACTAAACTCAAAGCCTTACATGTTATTGATATAGACAAGAAATGGATAATAGATACAAGTGCTACAAACCATATGGTATCTGATTTAGGTATGCTAGATAAAGCAACCAAACTAAGTGAGAATAATGCAAGCACTAAGAATGTTTTTCTACCAAATGGTGAAACTGCCAAGGTCACTCACACTGGTACCAGTAATCTGTCTACCAGAAGCACCTTGAGTAATGTTTTATATCTCCCTGATTTCAAACACAACCTGCTATCTGTATCCCAGCTCACTAGAGAATTAAAATGTGCTGCTATTTTTTATCCTGACTTCTGCCTATTTCAGGATCTCTATAGTGGGAAGGTGAATGAGATTGGTAAACTTCATAATGGCCTCTATATACTAGCTTCAAGAACCATACAACAAGACTAAGCATAAGCTAAAGAAAGTGCGTGTCGATATAAATCTGTGACATAGAAGGTTTGGCCACACCTCTAGTAAAGTACTAAGTCAATTGATTGCTACTAGTGCTGATAGTATAGCTAAAACAATAAAGACTTGTAATGTGTGTCCCTGTGCAAAAAAATATAGATTACCTTTTACTAATAGCAACACTTGTAGTAACTCTATATTTGATATGGTGCATATGGATGTATGGGGTCCTTACTAGACAGAAACATATAATGGCAAGAAATATTTTTTAACTATAGTAGATGACTATTCCAGAATGACTTGGATTTACTTGCTGAAATTAAAATCAGAAACTTGTGTGGTTATTAAGCAATTTCTTAGTTATGTGTCTACTAAATTCAAACAAACCATTAAGGTAGTTAGGACTGACAATGGCACAGAATTTGTTAATGATATCTGTAGCAGCCTCTTTCAGAAGCTAGGGATAATCCATCAAAAATCCTGTGCCTACACACCCCAACAAAATGGTATAGCTGAAAGAAAACATAGGCACATACTGGAGGTAACTAGAGCTATAAGACTTCAAGCCAATATCCCTATCAAATTTTGGGGCCTATGTGTGCTAGCAGCAATGTACTTGATAAATAGAATGCCTTCTTCCATTACTGGAAAGACACCCTATGAAAGCATTTACAGACAAAAACCTTCCATAGGTCACATCAGAACCATAGGCTGCCTGTGTTTTGCTAAAGACCTAACTGTCACTGATAAGCTCCAATCTAGAGTTAAATGCTGTGTTCTGATGGGTTTTTCAGAGACCCAAAAAGGGTACATTTTGTATGACATGAATGCTAAAGTAATGCTTGTTAGTAGGGATGTTATTTTCAGAGAAACAGAGTATCCTTTTAAGAACAATATAGCCATTGTACCTATTTTCAAAAATCTGGAGGAGAATACCTACATAACCCAACCTGATAGTATACCACATCTTACTCAGAACACACTAACTGAATCACAAAATGAACCCACAAATACTACCACCATTCCTACTACTGATAAAACTCCTCACTGTGCTGATAATAACACTAATAACTCTGAGTTTTCTGAGATTCAACAGCAACCAGAAAATGCAGTCAGTATCAGAAAATCTAGCAGATCCAGACAACCCCCTATTTGGCTCAAAGATTTTGTCACTTCCAATGTTAACAATGTACTCTATCCTATTCAGGACTATATGCACTATGAACACTTAAGTAATAGATATCAGACCTTTCTAACTTCCTTTCTGAAATAATAAAACCACAAAACTATAATGTGGCTTCAAAAGATCCTAGATGGGTGGAAGCCATGAGAGCTGAAATAAAGGCCTTAAATAGAAAGATTAAAAGCTAGGTTAGTTGCTAAAGGATACAATCAACAAGAAGGGATAGACTATCAAGAAACCTTCTCCACTGTAGTGAAAATGGTCACTGTTAGATCAGATTAGCTATAGCCTCTAAAGGCTGGCACATTCATCAGATGGATGTGTATAATGCCTTTCTTCAAGGGGATCTGTATGATGAAATTTATATGGATCTCCCACAAGGATTCATTAGTCAAGGGGGGAAACATGTTTGTAGACTACATAAATCCTTGTATGGGCTCAAACAAGCACCCAGACAGTGGAATTCTAAATTAACAGAAGCTCTGGTTCAAATGAAATTCAGACAATCTCACTATGATCACTCCTTGTTTATAAAACAAACCAGTCAGAGTATTATCATTATACTAGTTTATGTAGATGACATGTTAGTTACAGGGAACAATGTGAAGCTAATAAGAGAGACAAAGCAGTCTCTTCAAAATGTGTTCAAAATGAAAGACCTAGGAGAATTAAGATACTTCTTAGGAATTGAATTTACTAGATCCAATAAAGGGATCCTAATGCATCAAAGGAAATATGCATTGGAGCTGATTTCAGAATCAGGACTAGCTGGGGCCAAACCTATTAACACACCTATTGATTCTAATACCAAGATGACTACTAAAGAACATGATGAACTTGCTTCTAAGCAGCAGAATATTCAGGGGAAGAATACTGCCACTACTGATGAACTTTTAGACAATGTTAGGGTCTACCAAAGACTGATTGGTAAGTTACTATACCTTACTATTACAAGACCAGACATAGCATATAGTGTCCAAACTCTCAGTCAGTTTCTACAACAACCTAAGCAATCCCATCTAAATGCTGCACTTAGAATAATAAGGTATCTAAAGAATCAGCCAGGACAATGGGTACTTATGTCTAGTAGTCAACAGAATATTCTAACTGCTTTCTGTGATGCAGACTGGGCTGCATGCCCACATACAAGAAAATCCATTACAGGTTATCTGGTGAAACTGGGTGATTCTCTCATTTCCTGGAAGTCTAAGAAGCGAGCCTACTATCTCTGTGAGCTCTGCAGACCGAATCTGAAGCCTCACAAGATCATTCTTTGAAATAACTTGGATTGTCAATTTGCTGAGACATTGACTTCAATATTAGACCGATACAATCTACATCGACAAAGAAATCAGCTATACAAATAGCAGCAAACCCAGTCTTTCATGAAAGGACTAAACATATAGAGATTGATCTACACTTCATAAGAGAAAAGATTCAGAAAGGAGTGGTGAAAACTGAGTATGTTCCTACTACAGAACAGCCTGCAGATCTGCTCACAAAAGGGCTAAATAGACATCAGCATCATCATCTTTGTTCCAAGCTAGGATTGCTGAACATCTTCCAGCATCCAGCTTGAGGGAGCCTGTTAAAACAAATAACAATAGGGCCTGTTAGTAGTAGCCCATCAAGGGAGCCCAATACCAACAGCCCATTAGCCTTTTAACTCTTGTAATGTGTATAAGGTCATCTGTTATGACCTAAATAACAGTTCAGAGCATATGTACGATTTCTTATTATCGAAAAGGGCGAAAACCCTAAATTCTTTCTTCTTCTTCCTTCTCTATTCAATATACTCTTTGTTCTTGCACTGCATGTCCATCCGAGCTTCATTACATGTGTATGCCTGTATTCACTAAGCTTAGATAGCTGTGATAAACTCGTCAATGACAAGATTCAACAGTTAGTCTTTAGTCTTTACATCACCAATACCTCTCTCTAATGAAACAAAGGTCCCTCAAAAAGTACAAAGATAAAATTGGTCATTTTTTCACTCAAATTTTTTTCAGATTAAGTTATACACTAAATTTACTTTCTCGGATATGAGTTTTTTTTGTTATTGTTCTTTCATCAATATATTTTTACGTAAAATCCCTGAGATGACTTGTTTTAACTACCTTTTAAATCATATATATATATATATAATGTTGGGTCACTTATTAGATAATTGCTTTTGATAAGCATTAATTGACAACTAGATATCACAAGTTATACTACATTGACAGTGCAGAAAATCTATACACGTCAAAAGTATATTAAAAGTATTTAAATTATATACCTAGAAAGATGCTATTTCAGATGAACATTCTCAATAATTCGAATTTTGATGTGGTATGGCCTCGCCGACGACCCATAAGGATATGCCATTTTGCTAGCTTGGAAGAGAAAGACACAACATTAAAAGAAGAGTGGAAAATAGAAGAAGAAGATGAAAGGAAATGGACACGGCAATATAGGACCCCCCTCAAGAGTATTGGAAAGCACCACTTAATTCATTTCACCCCCAAAGTAAGCCAAACATTAGATGCCCATAATGCTCAGATTCGGTGCACTTTCATAGCTATTGTAACTCAGAAAGCCAAGAAATATTTTATATTTTCGAGATTTTCAACACCGAGTTGAGCAACAAAAGATAGTTAAACAAAAAGATGTAATCCATAGCTGAATCTACCATTTAAACTTTATTGGTTGGAGTTTGAAATTCTACATAACTCATTTGATTCATAAAGTTCTTAGTAATTTTATTACATATTACATAAATATATATATATATATATATATATATATATATATATATATATATATATATATATATATATATGAAGAAGTCTCAAGAATCGATAAAAGTACGACTGTGAGGTCCATGAGTTCAAGTGAAAGCAAATTTCTTATAGAAATGTGAGGTAAGATTGCGTACAATAGACCCACAAGGTTCGGTCCTTCCCCGGACCCCGCGTATAACGGGAGCTTAGTGCACCGGGCTGCCTTTTATATATGAAATTCAAGCAAAAATTATTAATTTCGGATAGACTCATACCTTATACTCTACCTCGGCCCTCATGTAATCGTCTTTGTAAGATGATATTAATCTTCCTAGGGGAGTCTTTCATTAATATCAAAGTATATATAAAGTACAATGTCCATCCCTTATACAATAGGAATCCTAAACCTATACAAAAGAGGAATCCTAGTCTTACCATAATTATATTTACATAATATATGGAAATATTCTAATTATGGATAGGGATACAATTATTTCTATAATATACATGTTTACACACACCCCTCAGTCGGAGCGGGAGGAGGCCGGACGCTGAGACTGGATCTGAAGTCAAGAAATAATTGTTTGGGAAATTATTTGATAAATATATCTGCATACTGATAGGATGATGGAACATGTAACACTCTGACATGGCCTAGTGTAACTTTCTCATGAACAAAGTGTAGGTCTATCTCAATGTGTTTGGTTCGCTGATGTTGAACCGGATTATGAGACAAATAGATGTCAGAGATATTATCACAGTACACAATAAATGTCTGCCGCAAAGGACACAGAAGTTCTAACAGTAAATTTCTGAGCCAACAAATCTCAGCTACTACATTTGCAACGCTCAGACTCAAATTTCAGATCGAGCGAGATAGGGTATCTTGTCTCTTGGTAGACCAAGAAATAAGATTATCCCCTAAAAAATACAAAAGCCGGAGGTGGAGCGTCGCGTGTCCGGACACCCTGCCCAATCTGCATCCGTATATGAAAGCAACCTGTTTGGAGCAGAGGGGTATAGGTGCAAACCATAATCAAGAGTGCCCTTAATGTATCGAATGATACGCTTAAGAAGCGATGAAATGAGACTCGCAGGGCATGCATGAATAAGCACACCACGAACAACATAAGCTATGTCCGCCCGCGGCGGTGAGATACTGAAGTGCACCTGCAAGGCTCCTATACAGAGTAGGATCAGAGACTGGAGCACCATTCATGGCACTGAGCTTAGATTTAGAATCAACTGGAGTAGGCAACTCTTTGCAGTTTTCCATCTTAGCCCTGTACACAATCTCTTCTGCATACTTACGCTGACACAAGAACATATAATTGGCAGACCTGGTCACTGATATCCCAAAAAAAATAACTCAGCTTCCCCAAATCAATCATTGCAAATTCGTACTTAAGCAAGATAATAATCTCATTTTTCAATCCGTCGGAGGAGGCAGTAAGAAAAATATCATCCACTTAAAGTAATAAATAAGCAGTGCTACTACCTCGATGAAAAATTAAAAGTGATGTATCACTCTTGCTGCATACAAACCCAATCTACAAGATATATCTGGCAAAATGATCGTACCACGCACGGGGGGCCTGTTTCAGGCCATATAGTGACTTACGGAGATGACACACGTAGTGAGGAACTGCTGGATGAGTGAATCCTGACTACCGACGACGTAGATCGCTCTCTCAGATCCCTATGTAAGAATGCATTCTTCACATCAAGCTGATGGATCGTCCAGTGTTTGCCCATGGCAATACTCAAAACTGTGCGGATGGTAGCCGGTTTGACAACCGGACTGAAGGTCTCACTACAATCAATGCCCTCCTGCTGATTTGTGTCATTAGCCACAAGTCTTGCCTTATACCTCTCAAGATATCCACTGTCTCTGAATTTGTGACGAAATAGCCACAGACAACGAATCACAATCACCCCCTCAGGTCTAGGTATTAGATCTCATGTGTGTTGTTTAGTTAAAGCATTGAATTTCTCAATCATAGCCGCATTCCAATCAAGGTCTTATTTTGCCAATATAGGATTCT
This sequence comes from Przewalskia tangutica, assembly GCA_029844215.1. Lineage (NCBI taxonomy): Eukaryota > Viridiplantae > Streptophyta > Magnoliopsida > Solanales > Solanaceae > Przewalskia > Przewalskia tangutica. The sequence continues at coordinate 88,811,151 of CM056736.1, read as the reverse complement.
TGGAAATTGGTGAAATTGTTTGGGCAGACAAGTTAAATTGAACTTTGGGTTTGAAGATTTCATGTTTTGCACGATTTTCCATTTGGTGAGTGGGGATAGTAGTGTTATACCCCGTAGTTCCGACCCTACGTAGGAGAGCGTACGAAAGTATGTAAAACTTAAAATTTTCTAAGGATAGGTTGACGGATCGTTCCGGACGGGTTTTAGTCAAGTTTGGGGCGAGTTATGACCCGATACATTGAGAGTTCCTAAGTGTTTCAGAGGCCCAGGGCATAGTTCGTTGAGTCTAGATTCCAACGCAACCAACCGTTCGTCGATAGGACGTCAGAGTAGGAAGTTATGAGAATTACAAGTTCGCGCAATGACGTAAATGTGTTCGTGCAGCGCAAAACAGGGCCGCGCGCCGAAGCAGGGCCGCGCGGAAGATCTGAGGGTCCGCAGAGTTGCAGCCGCGCGCGGAAGCGTGGCGCGCCGAGGCGGGAATTTTAGGCGAAAAACTTAGAAAGTCCGATTTCTCTTTAAAAAGGCCATGGGAGGGTGACAAGTGTCCCCATCCGATTTTCTCACATGCAATATATTGACCAAGACTTGGTCATTCTTCCCATCTTTCATCTTCACACTCTCTCTCTCCCTCTCTCTAAAATCTGCTCCTCCCTCTCTCTAGAAAATTTAGCTCTCCCTTCTCTCTAGAGTTTTAAGAAGAAAGAAAAACCCAAGAAAAATCTGAAAAGGTGTGGCAAGAAAGGAAAGGTTATTACAAGCTTGTGAAGACTATTGTGGTGGTATTCTTGGAGTAGAGGCTAGCAATTGTTGGAATAAATTGGCTAAGAGCTTTAAGGTAACATTTCTTCCTTTAGAATTAGTTCTAAGTGTTGCATGTTTAGAAGAAAGAACTTGTGGTAGTAGATAATGCTCATAGAATCATTGCATGCTAGAAATGTAGTTTGGCTATGAAAAATGGGTTAAGAGGAGATATTAAGCATGTGGTAGCCTAAAAAACTTCCTTAGGATTGTTAAGTGAATTGTTGGATTGATTGAGCCTTAAAATGTGGTGTTTTGATGGTAAATTCGGCCTTGAGAAAGGTGGCAAAGTATGTAGAAACAAAGGAAATCTTTAGAATTTTCTCAGTAGAAGATAGAAACTTGTGTTTCGGGGTTAATAGACGTTTGGACCTTTATAGGTGAAAGTACTAAGAGTAGCGTATTCTACTCGGCGAGTGGAAAGGGCTAGCAAGCGTTGTAGTACTTGGAGCTTTTTGCTTATTGTCGATAATCGTCGCGAGGTATGTGAAGCTTTCCTATCTCTTGAGCACGAGTATTTGTATCTATGTAGTACTAGACGACAAGATTTAGTATTCTTACTTGTTTTAAGTATATAAAGACTTGTTTCGCTTTTATGAAGTATAAGTCCTCGTTAAGGGAAAAGTATGATTTCACAAAAGTATAGAGTACTTGGTGTGGAAGTATTGAGTATTTTTCTAAAGATAAGAGGCTTGAAGTATTTTTGAAAGTTGTGTAAATTTGTTTGAAGTATGAGTCTCTTGGTTAGTAAAAGAACGAAATGGTTTATAAGGAGTTATAACGCTTTATGGGAAGTTAGTTATAACGGCTTATGAATGGATAAGGATGTCTTAAATTTCTAAAGCATAAAGTTAGTATAACGGCTTTATTGGAAGTTTGTTATAACAACTTTATGTAGGTAACTAAATGGTTTGTGGTTTTTAAAAGATAAGAGACTTGACTTATAAATGACTTGATGTGAAATATTAAGGACTTGATTTGTGTTAAAAAGTTGTGAAACCGCATTCATGAGAAATGGGTAATTGGGTTTTTAAGAGACTTGATCTTATAAGATAAGAGACTTAACTTATTTGTTTTAATGTGAATGCGTGAAACCTCATTCGTGAGTAATGAGTACTTGGTTTTATTTAAAGGGATAATGGTTTACCGATTTGGAAATCGTAATGTGTATCGACGCACCACCGCGTTAATAAAGGAAATGTATTGAATAATGATGAATTGTATTAAAACCGGTAGAAACCTCCATCCGCATAGAAACTAAGATGAGACAAAATGATATACATTTTCTAGATCATGGTCTTTGTAATAAGAATGTTGTAAACAAGAATAACCTACTCACGTGAGACATATATTACTCAATTGTTCTAAAAAGGAATCAAGTGATTAAGTTTGGAAACTATGAAACCATTTGAAAATGAGAAGCTTGAGTAATTGAAACTAGGCAACCGAACTTAGGAAAGAATGTTGTTACTTGATTTTGAAAAGGAATGTGGGTTGGTCATTCTAATACCACGGGTATGCTTCCATTGTTCAGTTATGAGTCTATTTGCGCATCTGTCGGTGATGGAGGATTCCACGTACGCGCCGTGATGAGGGTTCGCTTCGCTGATGATTTTGTTCCATGGATTAGCTCTCCATGAGGTCATCACGCAGGTGGATCTAGTAGTTAGCTCGTACTTGCCTGGCCGAGACGTGATGCAGTGGATCCGTAGTTGGCTTTCGTACTTGCCGTCGGGGTTGGGCGGTGGTGTGACGCAGGATTCGTGGTTAGCTCGCGATTGCCCGGCCACGACGTGGCGCAGGTGGATCTGGTAGAGGCTATCGCACTTGCCCGCCACCTTCGTGATTCGTATAGTATTGTTGCACGGTGGATCCGGTAGCCGGCTTTCGACTGCCGGCCGGTTGAGGACGCAGTGGATCCGTAGCTATGCCTTGCCTCGCATTTCGGTTCGACACAGTGGGATCTAGTGTTCATGTACTCCTTAGTGTTGTTATATCATGATCGCCGTGAGGGCGAATTCCACGCATGATTGATATTACGTACGTAGACCTATGGTTATATTTGAGTGACGACTTAGGCGTGAGTCCCCGACTTGATACGATCAGATATGTTGTGGTAATCGTAGTTTGCCGTCATACATGTCTCATGCTTTATATATGCTATATGATTTCATTACGATTTTCGCCACATACTTGGTACTGTTGTAATCGACCTCCTTCGGCCGCGTTCACGCCGCAGTCGAGATACGTAACTGGCGATCCGCACTCTGTGATCACTGCTCATTTCGAAAGCTCCATCTCTCCGAGGCTTTGTCTTTTGGGTATGATTCCCGAGGTTATAGACTTTGTACATTCGTGGGTATGGCGGCCCCGTCCCGCCACGCTTGTTATTCCTGAGGTGCAGTAGTCACGTTTGTGGTTTGGGCCGTAAGGACTAGTTGTACTGCTTCACATTTGATTAAGCTATTTTATGAAAGCGGCCTTCGGCTTGGCTAGTGATGTTTACCTTATACGATTTTGTATTATGTATGTTCACCGCTATTCTCTCGACATATACCGATGTGTACCTCGACAGGGTACCGCCACGGCCCCGGCCGGGTCGTGACAAAAGTGGTATCGAGCGCTTAGTCCTCGGAAAGTGTCTACGGCATCGTGTTCAGTAGAGTCTTGATTATCGGTGTGTTGTGCACCACATCTATAATCGTGAGGTCGCAGGATATTTAGGATTGGTTTCCATTTCTTCTCACTCTAAGATCGTGCGATAGCCGCTGGTTGTGGTCGCCTCTCCTAACAAAGGTTATGGTGTTCAGCCACGAAAGCAAAGCAGTGACCCAGAAAGATTATGTGGATTGCGTATCCGTGTTGGTAATATTTGTAGTATAGTTGGTATTTGTGACGCACGACTATACGATTTATGTATAAGGGTCATATACGGGTCGCCTAGAATGATTTTAGATTACCGGAATCGTAAGGACTAATTAGATACCGGGAAGGTATGAAACGGTTTAATAAACTCTCATCAAGGTTTTACGTACTGATTTGAGATAGTTAGGAGATGATGAGTTGTCTGAGAAGGTAATAGACCCTTAAGAAGTTTAATTAAGGGACCTAATGGGAGACTATGGTTGTAAATTAAGCTACGTGGTATGCTTAAGAGAATAGTACAGATGAGATTCGGGCGGAGTAAGTGATGGGATTGTTGTAAGATTTAGTGTCATGAACGAGGGATATTGAGACTATGTACAGGTGATAGAATCAGTTGGTAATTACGAACGGGCACTTCTGTTAGGCCATGAACGGGAGTAAGTGGTAACGGTTCATATCTTGGGTTCGTTTTCTGTTTGACTTATAAGGAATGATTAAGCGTGTGCGATATCTTAGGGTCATAAGTGGCATAGTAAAGTTCCATTAGTGTAAAGTACGAGGAAGTACCGAGGAATATTAGATTGGCTCCAAAAGAACATTCGGGGACGAATGTTTCTAAGGGGGGGAGAATGTTATACCCCGTAGTTCCGACCCTACGTAGGAGAGCGTACGAAAGTATGTAAAACTTAAAATTTTCTAAGGATAGGTTGACGGATCGTTCCGGACGGGTTTTAGTCAAGTTTGGGGCGAGTTATGACCCGATACATTGAGAGTTCCTAAGTGTTTCAGAGGCCCAGGGCATAGTTCGTTGAGTCTAGATTCCAACGCAACCAACCGTTCGTCGATAGGACGTCAGAGTAGGAAGTTATGAGAATTACAAGTTCGGCGCAATGACGTAAATGTGTTTCGTGCAAAGGCAATGGCCGCGCCGAGCCAGGGCCGCGCGCCGAAGATCCGAGGGTCCGCAGAGTTGCAGCCGCGCGGAAGCGTGCGCGCCGAGGCGGAATTTTAGGCGAAAAACTTAGAAAAGTCCGATTTCTCTTTTAAAAGGCCATGGGAGGGTGACAAGTGTCCCCATCCGATTTTCTCACATGCAATATATTGACCAAGACTTGGTCATTCTTCCCATCTTTCATCTTCACACTCTCTCTCCCTCTCTAAAATCTGCTCCTCCTCTCTCTAGAAAATTTAGCTCTCCTTCTCTACAGAGTTTTAAGAAAGAAAACCCAAGAAAAATCAAAAGGTGTGGCAAGAAAGGAAAGGTTATTACAAGCTTGAAGACTATTGTGGTGGTATTCTTGGAGTAGAGGCTAGCAATTGTTGGAATAAATTGGCTAAGAGCTTTAAGGTAACATTTCTTCCTTTAGAATTAGTTCTAAGTGTTGCATGTTTAGAAGAAAGAACTTGTGGTAGTAGATAATGCTCATAGAATCATTGCATGCTAGAAATGTAGTTTGGCTATGAAAAATGGGTTAAGAGGAGATATTAAGCATGTGGTAGCCTAAAAAACTTCCTTAGGATTGTTAAGTGAATTGTTGGATTGATTGAGCCTTAAAATGTGGTGTTTTGATGGTAAATTCGGCCTTGAGAAAGGTGGCAAAGTATGTAGAAACAAAGGAAATGCTGCCGAATTTTCTGTAGAAAGATAGAAACTTGTGTTTCGGGGTTAATAGACGTTTGTGACCTTTATAGGTGAAAGTACTAAGAGTAGCGTATTCTACTCGAGGAGTGGAAAGGGCTAGCAAGGTTGTAGTACTTGGAGCTTTTTGCTTATTGTCGATAATCGTCGCGAGGTATGTGAAGCTTTCCTATCTCTTGAGCATGAGTATTTGTATCTATGTAGTACGGTAGACGTACAAGATTTAGTATTCTTACTTGTTTTAAGTATATAAAGACTTGTTTCGCTTTTATGAAGTATAAGTCCTCGTTAAGGGAAAAGTATGATTTCACAAAAGTATAGAGTACTTGGTGTGGAAGTATTGAGTATTTTCTAAAGATAAGAGGCTTGAAGTATTTTTGAAAGTTGTGTAAATTTGTTTGAAGTATGAGTCTCTTGGTTAGTAAAAGAACGAAATGGTTTATAAGGAGTTATAACGGCTTTATGGGAAGTTAGTTATAACGGCCTTATGAATGGATAAGGATGTCTTAAATTTCTAAAGCATAAAGTTAGTATAACGGCTTTATGGGAAGTTTGTTATAACAACTTTATGTAGGTAACGAAATGGTTTGTGGTTTTTAAAAGATAAGAGACTTGACTTATAAATGACTTGATGTGAAATATTAAGGACTTGATTTGTGTTAAAAAGTTGTGAAACCGCATTCATGAGAAATGGGTAATTGGGTTTTTAAGAGACTTGATCTTATAAGATAAGAGACTTAACTTATTTGTTTTAATGTGAATGTTTGCGTGAAACCTCATTCGTGAGTAATGAGTACTTGGTTTTATTTAAAGGGATAATGGTTTCATCGATTTGGAAATCGTAACGTGTATCGACGCACCACCGCAGCGTTAATAAAGGGAAATGTATTGAATAATGATGAATTGTATTAAAACCAAGTAGAAACCTCCATCCGCATAAACTAAGATGAGACAAAATGATATACATTTTCTAGATCATGGCTGCTGTAATAAGAATGTTGTAAACAAGAATAACCTACTCTCACGTGAGACATATATTACTCAATTGTTCTAAAAAGGAATCAAGTGATTAAGTTTGGAAACTATGAAACCATTTGAAAATGAGAAGCTTGAGTAATTGAAACTAGGCAAACTGGAACTTAGGAAAAGAATGTTGTTACTTGATTTTGAAAAGGGAATGTGGGTTGGTCATTCTAATACCACGGGTATGCTTCCATTGTTCAGTTATGAGTCTATTTGGGCGTACCGTCAGTGATGGAGGATTCCACGGGTATGCGGCCATGATGAGGGTTCGTTTCCGCTGATATTTTGTTCCATGGATTAGCTCTCACGAGGCTCCATCACGCAGGGTGGATCTAGTAGTTAGCCCTCGTACTTGCCCGGCCGAGACGTGATGCAGCGTGGATCCGTAGTTGGCTTTCGTGCCGGTCGGCCGGTTAGGCGAAGTGGTGTGATGCGGTGGATTCGGTGGTTAGCTCGCAGATTGCCTGGCCGACGCGTGGCGCAGGTGGATCTGGTAGAGGCTATCGACTTGCCCTGGCGACCGTGATTCGTATAGTATTGTTGCACGGTGGATCCGTAGGCGGCTTCGTACTGCCCGTCGGTTGAGGATGCAGGGGTGGATCCGTAGCTATGCCTTCGCATTGCCTCGCACGGTTCGGATGACACAGTGGGATCTAGTGTTCATGTACTTAGTGTTGTTATATCATGCATCGCGGTGAGGAAGCGAATTCCACGCATGATTGATATTACGGGCATGAGACCTATGGTTATATTTGAGTGATGACTTAGAGGCGTGAGTCCCCGACTTGACACGATCTGCGTATATGTGGTAATCGTAGTTCGTTGTCATACATGTCTCATGCTTTATATATGCTATATGATTTCATTACTGATTTTCGCCACATACTTGGTACTGTTATCGACCTCGCCGGGCTGCGTTCATGCCGCAGGTCGAGATACGTAGCTTGCTGATCCGCACTCTTAGGATCACTGTTCATTTCTTGGAAAGCTCCATCTCTCCGGAGGCTTTGTCTTTTGGGTATGATTCCCCGAGGTTATAGACTTTTGTACATTCAGGGGGTATGGCGGGGCCCTGTCCCGCCACAGTTGTTATTCCTAGAGGTCTGTAGTCACGTTTGTGGTTTGGGCTGTAAGGACTAGTTGTACTGTTTCACATTTGATTAAGCTATTTTATGAAAGGCGGCCTTGTCGGCTTGCTAGTGATGTTTACCTTATACAGATTTTGTATTATGTATGTTCCGCTGCTATTCTCTGACATATACCTGACAGGGTACCCCGATAGGGTACCAGTCATGGCCCCGGGGCTGGGTCGTGACAAGTAGGAGGTTCCAAGGCGAGGAATTTGTTGGATACAGAGAAGGAGGGACAGGCGCCGTAGTAGGCACCGCGGCGCTGGAGGGAACCGTCGGCGGCGCTGTGACACCGTGATCAAGTGTCGCGGCGCTGGAGGACTGACAGACCTCTCTGATGTTTAGGCGTCGTGGCGCCTCAGCACTGGGCCGCGGCTAGGGATGACAACGGATAGGATCTGGACCGGATCCTACTAGATCCAGATCCGTTTTTCATACTTGAATTCAGATCCGAATCCGGATCCATAAAAATCATATCCAAATTCGAATTCATCGGGTTCACGGATCGAAGCTGGATCCACGTGTAAAAAAAAATCTATCAATTCTATTGAAAAACTAGGGTAGACCCTTGAATTTCTCAATTCTCTAACCTCTAAGCTGTATAACATTTGAACTTGATAACTCATAATGCCTCTCATACAACTTTTCTACCACTTCTATTGACTAACTATATATTTGAGTATGTCTAAATTTTTTAGTTTAATCACTGCCCCTTACTGTAGAAACAAACGGAATATAGTAAACAAAGACAAGGACATCTCAAAATTAGGATTCAATAGCAGAATTCAATTTGAGTTACCTTGTTTAATCTTGTTTGTTTCCATTCAGTAGTTCTCTAATAAAATATTACAAGAAGACTGCAATCTTTTTTTGGCAAAAGTTGTTTGATTTCGAAACGTCTAGTTCATTGGCTCTCTTTTTCTATTACTATAAAATCCAAATTTGAATTAAAATACAAAAAATATGAATTTTTTTAAGAAAATACTTATAAAATTACATTATATTTAATAAAAAACGGATCCACTGGTCGGATCTGGACCAGATACGAATTTCAAATACAAAATCCAGATCCAGATCCGATCCGTCAGAAACGGATCCGGATCCGTCGAGTCCAAATTTTGAAGATCCATATCCTATAAAACGGATCTGGATCCACCGGATTCTGACCGGATCCAGGATCCACTGCCATCTCTAGTCGCGGCGCTGTCGACGGTGAATCAGGGAACTGTTCACATGAGTTTTGACGTCGCGGCGCTGACGCTATTGAAGAACTGCTATGCCCTAGTTGACTTAGGATGATGGGAGAGATGACATGCTCGTCAAAAAAATAGTAATCCGGTTTTTGGAACTTTTTAAGATTCGAAAACGGGAATTTGATCTCGTCGAATGTGACGTGACGAGAGATGTGGATCTGACGAGTGGATAAGTCATAGCATAGATAACCCCTATGATTCAGAGGGAAGTCTAGGTAGATACACGGAGTGGACCGGGGGCTAGTTTGTGAGGGGAAGTAGAGGCAAGGTTAGGATAGCATAGACAACCAAATATTCAGAGATGATCATAAGAGTGGACTCTATGATAGAGAATTTCGGTAGGGGTCATATTGTGAAGGGTGCTAGTTGGGAGAATATTTAGAACGTATTCTGACATTTTAGCAGCATAGACCCTGAAAGATGGAGGTAGGGAGACATGAATCAAAAGAGTGCGAATCATATTGTTAATGGTTCGGATGATTCTTTCAGCTTTACCATTTTGTGAGGAGGTGTGGGGGCAGGAGAGGCGAAAAACCATGTCATTATTAGTATAAAAACGGTGAAACATAGAATTGTTGAATTCACGACCATTATCGCACTGAATTTTTTTTATACTTTTTTCAAATTGTGTTTGAATGAATGTTCGAAACTCAAGAAATTTGACAAACACTTCTGATTTAAATTTGAGAGGATACAACCAAACAAAGTGAGAAAAGTCATCTAGTAGGATAATATAGTATTTATGACCGAGAGAACTAACAACAGGTGATGTCCATAAATCGACATGTATAATATCAAAGGGTTCAAAAGTAACACTAGTGGATGACTTAAACGGAAGACGAGTATGTTTGCCTAAAGAACAAGAAACACAGTTTTGGACAAACTTCCCATTACAAGTAATGAAATTATTGCCTCTAAGAAAATTAAAAATTGAGGCTCCTGGATGACCAAGTCTATTATGCCATGTGGAAGAAGAAATGACCGCTAGAGAGACGGGAGAACTAGATATGGCAGCGGAGGTGGGAGTGAATGAATAGAGATCCCCCGTGCTATTGCATCTCGTAAGAGGTGTCCCCGTATGAAGATTCTTCACAGTGAAACCATAAGGGTCAAAATCAACGGAGACAGAATTATTACGAGTGAATTTGCGGATAGAGATTAGATTTTTAATCATATGTGGGGCATATAGGGTATTTTGAAGGGGGAATGGATGAGGAGGTGGTGTGTAGGATGTACCATAACCCTTTACTGGAATGTGGTGGCCACTACCAACTGTCATAAATTGAGGATGCTTTAAACCAAACAGTTTGGGAATATTACCTGCAGACCGGGTGAGGTGAGAAATGGCTCCGGAGTCCATGCACCAGTTGTTGTCAGGCTGTTTCATGTTGAGACAACTGAAGGCCTGACCCAACTCAGTGGGTGTCATCTTTGGGCGAGGCTGCGATGCGAAAATGCGGCTGTATGGAGTGCTTGTTAGGCGCCGTGGCTGAGGCCCGAATCTGTGGGCCCTGTTGTTGCTGCTGATTCTGCTATCCGCGACCCCTACCACGATCACGGCCTCCTCTGTCGCGATCCTTGCCACCACGTCCCTGCTGCGGTTGAGAGTTTTCTGGCGGTGTTGGATCTTGAGGGTGTATTTCGACAGCTAACGCCTTCTGAGTGTGCTCATCCTGCTTAGAATGACGAGTCTCTTCGAGCAACAACTGCGAACGAGCTTTGTTAAAATTGAGAAGCGAATCTACCTGTTGAATTATGACGGCTAATGTATCATAGTCGCCTTTGGGAAGGCCTACAATCAATTGCAACATCATTTTAGTGTCCGAGACAGGCGTGTCGACGTTGGAGAGTTGATCCGCCTGTAGTTTCAACTGTCTGCAATATTCAGTCATGTTTGAGAAATTTTCAAGGCGTGTATTGTTAAATTGTTCCTCCAAATACACCGCACGAGTGCGCTTGTTATCTTGAAAAAATTTCTCCAAGCGGTTCCATAAATCACGGGCTGTGACACCAGATTTCATGATAGTAAGAAGAAGATCCTGAGAAATACTACCATAAATCCACTTTGACGCCGGCGTCTAGACGACGCCAAGTAGACTCATCAACCGCCGGAGGGCGCGGAATAGTGTCGTCGATGTGGTCAAGCACGTTATAGAGACATGCATGATTACGGAACAGTTCAACCCAAGGAGAATACTGACCGTTTTCTTGATCAAGAAGAATTGGAATATAATTCTTGATATTGGTAACAGTGAGGGCGGGATGAAAAGAGGATGACGACGTGGTGGTGGGATTTGTGGAGGTAGATGCGTCAGAATCAGAAGCGTAATCCTGAGTATCCATTTAGAGAAGAGAGAAAAGAAGAAGAAAAACCAAGAATTTTGGGAGAAGAGGGGGGAGGAACACGCTGAATGGGCCGCTATGGGACTGGCGGGGCGGCTCACACAAAAAAAAATTCTAGGGTTTTGTGTTAGGCTCTTGATACCATGTAAGATGATATTAATCTCGCTTGGGGAGTTTTTCATCAATATCAAAGTATATATAGAGTACAATGTTCATCCCTTATACAATAGAAATTCTAAACCTATATAAAAGAGGAATCCTAGTCTTACCATAATTATACTTACACAATATATGAAAATATTTAATTATGAGTAGGGATACAATTATTTCTATAATATACATGTTTAAGTCTTCCATAAACTCCACTACCCCAACAAAAAGCTTCTTTCTATGTACCTAGCTACTTGGTACTGATTATTTTTAGTCATTAAAAGTTTGTCATTTTATCAACTTCCTAATTTAAATTGTGGCTCCCCCCCTCCCCCCTATTTCTCTAGATTTATCTCTGTCCAAATTTCATTTATGTCCTCCCAAAGTTATATCAAGATTCAAGACGCATAACCCCGTCACCATAAGCAACTCCAAAGGTCCACCGTCCCTCGGTAACTTTAATCTAAAGTTGTGCATTAAGAAATTGCAGCTATATATTAGATCAAGATTATGGTACAGATTTTGGGTTTCTTAGGATAAATTAAATGCATATATAACGTCATGCACCACCAACATATCTTAGAAACCAAAGCTTCTTGGAGTAATTAAGATGTTAAATGTCTATTATTCAAAACATTGATCTTTTTGAGATACTAAAGAAATTGAAAAATTACGTCAAGACTTTATTGGGAGGAGCTCATTGCCCACTTGATACACTTAGAGATGACAATGGATCCTGGATTCGATCCGGATCCGGTGAATCCAGATCCATTTTATAGGATATGGATATTCAAAGTTTGGACCCGACGGATTCGGATCGGACCCGGATCCGTTTATGATTGATCGGATCTGGATCTGGATCTTGTCTTTGAGATCCGTATCCGGTCCAGATCCGACCCGTGAATCCAATTTTTATTAAATTAATTATACATTTATTATTTATACATCATGACACCGAATCCTTTGTAATCTTAATTTTATTTTATATTCAAAGGGCCGAAGGCCATTATTTTTTTAATTGAGACACGTTTTGCGTGTTATTCTTTAATCATTATATTAATCATTTATGTGGTACTTATGTAGTAGCTTAGGTATTGAGATGATTGTTTCTCACTACAACAATAGCCAATAGGCATAACAATTGTCAACAATGTCATTTAGTCATAATTTACGGATGCATTCCCCATTATTTCGTTAAATTAAATTGACTCTTTTTCTAGAAAATTTGGACTGATTAGAAGGTATAACTTAATAATCAGTCACTTTGATTTGGATCCATATCCGATCCGTGGATCCGGTGGATCCGATGGATATGGATTTGGATATGATTTTATGGACCCTATGGATCCGGATATATGTATGTAAAACGGATCTGGATATGGATATATGTATGTAAAACGGATCTGGATCTGGATCTAGTAGGATCCGGTCCAGATCCTACCCGTTGTCATCCCTAGATACACTACTGTCTACCAACCTCTTTGCAATCTTTAGTGCCTGTTTGGTTGGACTTTTGGATTTGCCAAAAGTGCTTTTGGAAGGTCAAAAATATTTTTGGCAAAAAATTGGAGTGTTTGGTTCAAAATCGAAAAAATGTTTTTGCTTCCAAAAGCACTTTCGGTCTCTATTTTCAAAAGCTTAAATTTTGGGTTTTTGGAAGTAGAGGTTGCTTTTACCTATTTTTAAGTCAAAAACATTTTTTTATTGACAACCAAACACCTAACAACTTTTTGATAAAAAATTCTACTTGAAAAACTCTACTTCTAAAAGCTCTTTTTAATAAGTTGTACCAAACAAGCCCTTAATCTATCTCCATCTCCATGTGAGATTTATTTTTTATTCAACTTCCTTCATCCGCCACTATTATTTTAGTTTTGTTATTAATGTACTATATATGTTATACTTAATCAATACATGTTCTCGTGTAGCATCTCGATATTGAAATATAATTAATGGAAGGAGAGCTTTGAAGCAACAGTAAACTGTATGTGACCTATAGGTCACGAGTTCGAACTATGAAAGTAGCCATTAATATTTGTATTAGGTTAACCTGTCTACATTATACTTTTTGGGGTGCGGCTCTTCTCTAAACCCTGCTTATGCAAAATGTTTTATGCACCAGACTTGCCATACATTGAATATAATCAATGAGAGTTAGCTTCTCATTAAATCTACGTATGAAGCCCCTACTTTAAATTACAACATTCATGCATCTCATTACATATATATATTGCCCATCACTTCACTCCATATCTATCCAAAATTCATAATCCAACCAAAAATACCAAATTCTTTTTAAACATTTCTCGAAAATGGGTCCCTTTCAGTTTTCCAAAATTCCTTATCCACTTCTTGTTCTTGTTTTTCTTAGCTTGCTCCACATTACTTGTGGTGCAGGAAACTTGCTTTCACTATATCAACCACCTCCAATGTGTCTTACGTACCACAATGGTGCATTATTATTAGGAGAGCTAAAAGTATCCATTCTTTGGTAGGGAAAATTCTCACCTGCCCAAAAATCTATTATTGTCGATTTCATCCGATCTCTAAATTCTGTGAATAAAATTGGGTCACGTAAAAAACCCACAGTTTCAAAATGAAAATTGTATTAGTTCTATCCAATCAGTTCACAGATGAAAATTGTTCAATTGGTAAAACCTTAAAGAAATCCCAAATATCTGAGTTGGCTAATTTAAACTCCAAAAAAACTGAATTAACTTTAGTGTAGAATTGTATTAATCTCTCTTGAGAAGCATTTCTCATTAATATAAATATATATAGGTGTACAATATTGAATCCTTCTATAATAAGGATCACAATCCTATCATAATTATACAAATACAAAATATGATAAACATGTAACCTAGTACACGTGCTAATACACCCCCTCAGTCGGAGCGGGAGGAGGCCGAACGCAAAGATTAAATCTGAAGTCGAGGAAGAGTTGTCTATGCACTACAAGAAAAACACCCTACAGTGACGGGTAAAAACCGTCATCTAACCCCTAAGATGACAGTTCATGTAAGTGTCATCTTTGCTACTGTCACAAATAGATGACAGTTCAGAAACCGTCACACGACATGTGACGATTTTTACCCGTCACACAAATGTCACAAACAGATGACGGTTCAAACTCATCACACAACCCGTCACATAAATTTAAATTTTAATTCAATTTTTTTTTTTTAAATCTATTAAATTAATAATTTATTTTAATATGGCGGGAAAATTAAATTTGGCGCGATTTTTTATTTTGCAATTTAATTTCAATATTGTAAATTGAGTGCACTGATAAAATGAACTAAAATTTTAAGTAACACCAAAAATATACATTGAATAGCTAGAATATATTGTACAAAGTCTTCTCAAAATGGATAATCATTCAAAGCGTTATTAAAGTGTTTAATTAAAGACTAAAACATCAAATAGAAACAAGAGATGCAGTTGGATCAGCCGAGTTGGTCTTCAACTCATCCTCAAGTACCTTGTCTCCTCCTTTGAATTGCTTCTGCACAACAGCAACATTAAAATTATAACCATATTTGGAATTCATCGCTAAACACTACAAATGTTGTCGAGACATTTTTATAATGAAGGGTGTGCTTCAAACAGAAACAATTGTAACACAGCATTTCAACTATCAGAGATAGGGCAAGTTCTCTTATTGATGACTCAGAATCATCTAGCACCTCGAGTACAGCACTCAATAATCGAATGAAGTACTGCAGTGAATGAAAGATGACATGTTAAAATCCATTTTTTCAAATTAGCCAGCATTAAATCCTGATATGCATAAGATCTTAAAATGAAAAAGAGAAACAACTGAACTCTAACTAGTTGGAATATAAGTAAAGAAACTAAACTAAATGTTATTCACAATGTTCCATGAAGACTTTAAAATCTAAATAAAGGAACAGAAACAACCAAGCAGATAAACCTGTGACTAATATACCTTGATCCATATGGAATGATCTTTGGTAACAGCTTCAACTAATTGTTGAAGTGCACCATGCTTGTTGGCAGCAGGACTTTCATCATTGCCATTACAAATCTGGCAAAAGTGTTAGAGAAAGCAGGGTAAAGATTGTGATAGTTTTCATCCCAAGTTTTGGCACAAAAGACTTGAGAGATTCTTTAACCAAGGAAGAGGAGAATCTCAGAGAATTTGACAATAAAGTGTAACTTGACAGCCATAGGTTGACCGCAGAGAACTCACCGAATGAAGAAGCTGAGGAATGCTTGGTCCAGTTGCTGGAGTTAAGTTTATCTTCAGCGCAGAAAGTTTTAGGTGATTAAGTCCCAAATCAGATTCATTATCAGCTCCAACAGCTACAGCTACATGCTCCGAGTCAACTAACCCATTAACCTAAAGACACGTATGTAATTATTTCTTTGCGAAGGAAAAAACATGACACGGAATATAACTTACTGAAAAGAAGAGGAACACTGGACAGCTTGAACCAGTTCCACTTGCTTTACCTTCAGCATCACGGAAGGCACTGTCCAATTTCTTGTTTCCATTAGGAGTACTTGACCATACATCATATTTGACACACTTGAATATCATCTTCACTGAAAAAGAGAAGGAGATACAACTTATGCATGTAGAATTAGTAAGAGTTGTTCCACCTGCCAACTCTGAGCTCCATGACACCAAAATGTGAGAAACTATTTTGCAATTCGAGAGGCTCTCTAGTTCATAAAGCACCACACGGGTGGACATAGTTCCATCTTCCAGAAAGTGTTCTAACTAAATAGTTCACCAGATTAGCCAAACACAATCCTTATGAACTAACACATACTTTTAAACAAGTATGCCAGCTTCAACAGTCTATACACAACAAAAATACGTCAAATTAACACATAATATACTACAACATCAGATATCAACTTAAACTTGATGAAAACTGGGCATAAAAGTAAAAAGAAAGTGTGGATTACCTCTTGTGGTAGCAGCGAGGTTGGGTCTTAGACTTCACTCCTCCACTCGATTCACACTCACACACATGAAAAAAAGAATTTTTTAGAACTGATGGGACCAATCGACACTTAGGGTTCCACCAAAGGGCTTGGAACCCAAGTCAATCAATTGATACTTAGGGTTCCACTAGTAACAGAGTCATTGAGACATTCTATCGAATATCTTATACGCGTAGAACCTATATTTCTTCTATATTGAAACCTATGTATGTAGTAGCACAATTAGCCCTTTTCTAACCTTCTTCCTTACTGCTACAACATCCTAATAATTCAACAATTTCACATGCAACCTTCAATTTCACACGGACAGTCCCAAAAATACCCAATCCCATATTTAGCATTTCTGGAAACTCTTTTAGAAACTAGTGACACGAATAAGATCTTATAACTGATATAAAACTTAGGAATAATAAGGATTAACTCTGTTAGAAGCTGCGACGAGGGTCGTCGGAAATGAAGTTGGGGAATCCTCTTGAGATTCTCCACACCAAGCTGATGAATATGTCAATGCTTACCCATAGCAATACTCAGAACTGTGCGAATAGTGGCAAGTTTAACAACCGAACTGAATGTATTACCACAATTAATGCCCTCATGATGATTAGTATCATTAGCCACAAGTCTTACCTTATACCTTTCTAAATCACCACTGTCTCTGTACTTGTGACGAAAAAGCTACATGCAACGGATCACACTCACCCTCTCCGGTCAAGGAACCAAATCCCAAGTATGCGATTTTATTAGTGCATTAAACTCCTCGCACATGACCGCATTCCAATCCGGGTCTAGTTTGGCTAATTTGGGATTTTTGGGAATATGAGAAATGGTTTGTGTAGACAAGTTAAATTGGACTTTGGATTTGAAAATTTCATCAAGCTCTGAGTTTTACACGACCGACCCGGGCATGGCCAGTGCCCTACCGGCACCTGTCAGTATACATCGAGAGAATAGCGTGAACATACATAACACATAACCTATATAAAGTAAACATCATCGCAAGACGATAAAGTGCGCTTCCATAAAGTATACCTAATCAAAAGTATAACGAGACAACTTGTTCTTACATTTCAAACCACAAATGTGACTCTGCACTTGCAGGAATAACAAGCGTGACGGGACGGGGCCCGCCATGCCCACGAATGTACAAAAGTCTATAACCTCGAGGAACCGTACCAAAGACAAAGCCTCGAGAAATGGAGCTTTCCCGAATGAACGGTGATCCAGAGTGCGGATCGACCAAGTTACGAACCTCAACTGCGGCATGTAACGGCCTCAAGGAGGTCGATAACATGTACCAAGTATGCGGCGGAAAAATCGAAAATACCTCATAAGTCTAAAATAACTGGAGACATGTATGATAATCAATTCACAAAACATTGTGCCCTACTAACAATGAGAATATCAAGTATATACCATACTGCATGAAAATAGGAAGCTCATGATCAAAGTCGGTCACCGCGCAGATGTCATTAAGCATTCCTACTCTCGGGACTATTTCACCCGCACGGGTCATGTGGACCGCGTGAGGTATTCCTCGCATAGTCAGACCACCCGCATGGGACTATTTCACCCGCATAAGCCTCAACGGACTCGCATGAGGTATTCCTCGCATCGTGGGTAGCAAATCCACGGAATAGGTGGTATAACGTCTTGGGGGTTTACCCCTCATTTATACTCTTACCCTGAAGCAGATGGTATAACGTCTTGGGGGTTTACCCCTCATTTATACTCTTACCCTGAAGAAGGTGGTATAACGTCTTGGGGACTTACCCCTCATTTATACTCTTACCCCTCATACTGCATGCCTCGGAATCCCTCATCGTAAGCATGTCCAAAGTGCATACCCGTGGAATCCCACATCACTGACGGTACGTCCAAGCAAACTCATACTAAGACAATGGAAGCATACCCGTGGAATCCTCCATCACCGACGGTACGTCCAAGTAAACTCATAACTTCTTTAGACTTTCATTAATAAAATACATCTCATTCTTGACCTTAAGGCACTTTCTTATTACTTAATCAAATCCGAAGAAATTTAACCCGAAGTACTATGTACTTCTACTCTTTCAAAAGATCCCTTTTTCACATAAAAATTCTCATTTTACACTCTAAGCAATTGATGCCTTTTAAATCAAATTGCCCTACTTAATTTCGATTCTTTCATCTTTGTTTACTTTATTCAAGAAAACCAACTCTTTAACCTTCCATAAAGTTATTATAACAAACTCCCCATAAAGTCGTTATACTAACTTTATGCTTTAGAAATTAAGACGTTCTTATCCTTTCATAAGGCCGTTATAAATAACTTCCCATAAAGTCGTTATAACTCCTTATAAACAATTTCGTTCTGTTATTAACCAAGAGACTTATACCTCAAATCAGTTTACACAATTTTCAAAATACTTCAAGTATACCAAAGGATTTACTTTATTCAAAACACGTACGTCTACCGTACTATATAGTATAACTACTCATGCTCAAGAGATAAGAAGGTTCCACATACCTCTCCGGTTAATCCACTTGCTAAGTCCAATACACCACACGTAGTACGTCAACATATAATGACCATAATACGTTTAATAACCTCAAGCTACAACATAGAATATTCCAAGTTCAAAGTCACTAAATTATATGGAAAATTGGGCAGCATTTCCTTCGTTTCTACATACTTTGCCACCTTTTTCAAGGTCGAATTCAACATCCAAACGCCACATTTAAGGCCCAACAATCCAAACATTTCAAAGGGAATTACACACCTAAACTTGGATATGTAAAATTCTGTCCCACAATGTACAACAACTAACTTAACAATTTTAAGGTAGTATTTAGGCTACAACATGCTTACATATCATTCTTATCCAACCCTTTCATATCCAAACCATATTTCTTGCATGCAATGTATCTAAGGGCAATATTTACCACTACAAAATCTTTATTCTTCACATGCAACACTAAAAACTAGCTACAAGAAAAGAATAGTTACCTTAGAGCTTTAGCCAAATTATTCCAACAAGTTTGTTATCCTCCTTTCCACAAACACCACCACAATACCTCTACAAGCTAGCCAACAAGCTTCCTTCTTGCTACACTTTTTTAGATTTTCCTCAAGCTTAGATTTCCTCTTCAAGACTTGGTCAATATATAGGACATGCAAAAATCAGATGGGGGGGGGGGGGGCACGTGTCACCCTCCCATGGCCTTTTTAAAAGAAGAAATCTGATTTTCCTCAATTTTTCCGCCAGAAACACCAGCGGCGCGCCCTGCTGTGCCGCGGCCACAAACCCTGCAACCCTCAAGACTTCCGGCGCTGCCGCTTCCCGCTGCGACCGCTGGCTCTGTCCGAATTTTCTTACGTCATTGCGAACTTGTAACCTCCATAACTTTCTACTCCGATGTCCTATCGACGAACTGTTGGTTGCGATGGAAACTAGACTCAACGAACTACGTACTAGGCCTTTGAAACACCTAAGAATTCTCAATGTAACGGGTCATAACCCGCCTAAAAGTTGACTAAAAACCCGTCCGAAACAATCCGTCAATCTATCCTTCGAAAATTTTAAGTCTTAACCCCTTTCGTACGCTCTCATACGCATGGCCAGAACTACGGGGTATAACATTTTCATTCGATGTAAGGGTGTTGGCTGGGTATGGGTGCTTGGTGTCGGGTCGGGTATACTGATATGGTATCGGTTCTGGTTTGGTGTAGAGCTTGGGTGCGAAATGGGGTGTTGGGTTTGGAAGGTAAGTTGGTGGTTCGATATAGTGTCAATTAGTGGGGGGGTCGACGACCTGGGTGGTTCGAGGTCGGTAGCAGTTACTGGGTTGGGTAGTGTTGTCAGTCTTGGTAGATCGAGACTCGATGAGATCGCTATATTAGGGTAAGATGTCGGATGAGGGAGGTGACCGGTATTCAGGTTAGTGGGTTGGTTGCCGGTGGTAGGTGTGGATTGTCACGACCCGACCTCGGGCCCGCGACTGGTGTCTTACCCCGGGCACCCTAGTGATACTACATCAGAGAAAAACCAGCGGAAATAAAAACTTAAACATGAAACAGATATACAACAAGAAACAGGCTAACCAAAACGGTCACCTTTCTGAATATATACATAAAGACTTGAACAGTTACATCCTTAACAACCCTGCCCACAACAGTACTACAGACCTCTAAGAGCTTTATAACAACAATGACGGGACAGGGTCCCGCCATACCCCTGAATGTATAAGGACCTACAAACTCAGGGAAACATACCAAAAGATAAGCCTCCGGAGAAACGGAGCTTCCCAAACGAATTGTGATCATGGCGAGGATCAACAATCGGTGTACCTCTACTGCGGCATGAGCGGCCGAAGGAGTCGACAACAGTACCAAGTATGTGGCGAAAATCGTAAATGAAATCATAACGATCTATATAAAGCAGGAGACATGTATGATAACCAAACTACGATTCCTGATATATAGCGATCATGCCAAGTCGTGGACTCACGCCTCAAGTCATCACTCAAATATAAATATGGGTCTCACGCCATAACATCAATCATGCCCGTGGAATTCCTTCCTCAGCTGGCGATCATGATATAACAACACCAAGGAGTACATGAACACGTGTCCGCTGTCATAAAGCTGACTGGGGCAAATACGAAGGCATAGCTACGAGAACTACTCGCATCATCCATCGACCGGGCAAGTACGAAGCCAACTACGGATACCAAAGCCGTACCAACAATACGATATAACCATACCACGAAGCCGACACGGCAATCTGAAGGCCGACTACGAGAACCACTGCGCGCGTGGCGGCGGGGCAAATCACGAACCAACTACGGATACCAAGCGTAATCACGAGACTTCGCCACTAAACCGAGCGGGGCAATCTGAAGGCTAACTACGGATACCAAATCCGAATCACCACGGCCGGGCAAGTACGAGCCAACTACGGATACCAAAGCGAATCGGTAAAAACCTCATGGAGAGCTAGTCCATGGAATACACTATCAACGAAACGAACCTCATCACGGCGCGTACGTGGACCATCCATCGAGTCAGTATGCCCATAATGATCAAGAATAACACGACCGGCCCTCCATCGAGATACGCGGTAACATAATGATACAACACTTGCACAACAAGGCTATCACACGCAAACCTAGGCAAGTTACACACAACTCAAGGTACTTTCATTTTATGCAAAAGTCCGGGTTTTAACCCCAAAGTACTACATACTTTAATTCTTTTAAAAAGACCCATTTCTTTCACAAACGTCACGTGATACTAACACTCGTAGTATCCAAAATAGAGTAACTATTGTTTTAAGTAAACCAAAACAATTTCCATACCTTCTTTTAAATAAACCAAGACAATACTATGCCTTCTTTTTAAATCAAGTTATTTGTAAGTCAAGTCTCTTTACCTTCAAAATTAAGTCTCACAATCTTTGAATCAAATCTCATATCTTTTAAGGAACCAACCTCCTAACTTTTAAAATGTCGAGTTATCATTTTAAATCCATCAATAAAACCATTCTTTTATTTTCATAAAGTCGTTATAACTAACTTCCCATAAAGCTATTATAACACTTTATGTTTTAAACCAATTTAAGACAAGGCCATGCCTTTCTTTTAAACCAAAAACTATTCAATTCCTCAAGTCTCTTTTCTTTTAGAAAATCAAGTTCCTTACTGTGGAATTTAAGAAAAATCAATACTTGTTATCAACGATCTTATTAAAGCAGCCATGATCTAGGAAATGTAATACAATTTTGTCTTATCTTAGCTTCTATGCAGATGGAGGTTTCTACTTGTTTTAATAATAATTAATTAGTCAATACATTTTCCGTTATTAACGTTGCGGTGGTTTGTTCGATACTTATTCTCATTTCCGAAATCAATATAACTTATTCCTTTTAAAACCCAATTACCCATTTCTCATAAAAGCGGTTTCACAACTTTTTAACGCAAACCACGTCCTTAATATTTCACATCAAGTCATTTATAAGTCAAGTCTCTTATCTTTTAAAAACCACAAACCATTTCTTTACCTACATAAAGTTGTTATAACAAACTTCCCATAAAGCTGTTATAACATTTTATGTTTTAAACCAACCAAATTCGTTTAGCACATGTACGTCTACCGTACTACATAGCTCACAACAATCATGCTAGAAAAGATAGGAAGAGGTTCACATACCTCGCGACGATTATCGACAATTAGCAAAAAGCTCCAAAGTACTATAACCTTGCTAGCCTTTTCCACCCTTCAAGTAGAATACGCTACTCGTAGTACTTCAATCCTATAATGGTCATAAAACGTCTATTAACCTCTAGCTCTCTTCGTAGAATATTCTAAGTACAAGGTCACTAAATTCTACGGAAAATCGGGCAGCACTTCCTTTGTTTCTACATACTTTGTCACCTTTTTCAAGGCCGAATTCAATAACCAAACGCCACATTTAAGGCTCAAATAAATTCAGCAAATACAAAGGGGATTACACGCTTTACAATACGTGTAAAATTCCGCCCCACAATTGACATCAAAACTAGTCCACAAAATACAATGTCTATTCGGCAACTTGAGATACAACAACACCAATTCTTATCCAATTCAAGTTCTTGGGTAAACATGTTATATAGTCATAAACAACTTTCACAACTACAATTTCCTTCCTTATATAACATGTGACAACTAAACTAGTAACCAAATTGAATTACAATCTTAAGGGCTAACATACTAGTTTTCGGGTTAGGGTTCCAATATCCATAACACTTATCAACTTCATAATATAAACACCTCATGCTTGTTAATATCCAAAGCTACAACAATAAGTAATCTTAATTACTAAAACGACAAGAATTATACCTTCACAAGCCCTTAATATTTCCAAGTTTCAAAGTCGCTCCTTAGCAATTCTTAGCTCCTTTCCTTATGTTCCAATCATCTCCAAGCATTCCTTAGAAGCCTATGAAGAACTCATCTTCAAGTCCCAACTTCAAAGTTGAAGAACTCCTTAAGTTTCCGCCTTGCGACTAATACGAAAACGCCACCTTTCCGGGATCTTTCTATTGAGATAACCTTACAATACTCTTAGGGACCTTGGGTTTAAGTCTTGTGAATATTGGACAACAATTGAAAAAATTTGTGTGGGAAAATTGACCAACCCGTGAGCTCTCTAGTGAAGAACAAGAATGTGTGATTTTTTTCTAAGTGTTGAAGACTAGTCTTGCACTATTTGGGTATATATAAAACAATGGAGGGTCAAGATTATAACAAATGTGTGGTTAGGATGCATTTACTTAAATATCTAGCTATGTGGTCCCATTGACTAAGTCAATATTCTCAAGCTCTTCAACTTGCAAGACTTTGTCATCCTACTAATGGTCAAATGACCCTTTTTCCCATGTAAAACTCGTCCAAGACCACTTAAGGGGGGTGACACGTGTCGCCCTCCCATTCGTCACAATATTTCGTTTTCCGACAATATCCAAAATCCCGAAAACAAAGGGGGCCCCACATGACCAAATCCGGAAATAAAATTCCACAATTCTTATAAATTCTTAAAGTCTTAAATACCAAAGTTGAGAATCCAATTCTCAATCATAAACCTTTTCCCTTCACGAAGTTCGGAAACTTTTCCGTCGAAAAAAATCACATCTTTCTTCCTTTTCAATTTTAATGTCGTATTCTCGTACGAACGTCCTCATATACCTACCCTGGAACTACGGGGTGTAACATTCTTCCCCCCTTAGAAACATTCATCCCGAATGTTCCTTCTAAGTCTCAAAACATACACGCGCCGGTATAGTCTTCACTACTATACTTCAAAAAACCAAAATATGCCACACCTGGCCATAATATAACATATGCGCAAAACTCCAATCCAAGCCAACGAGGAATCACCTCTAACGTGTATAACAACACTAAAGCTTCCACTCATGGTCTAAAGGATATTTTCTTCACCTCGTTACTTCACAAAATGATCACTTCCCTTCTCTTAACACATGTTCACTTCTTCCCTTACTCGTCGTACCTTTCTCGAACACCCGAACTCTTCTAGTACACGTACCATACTTCCGTCATTGCTTCAGTTTCCAAAACCTTGGAGTTACTACCTCCAACCTTGGTCATCTTACTAGCCTCACATTCCTTTAAGGCCATTTCCGGCCTTCACGATCTTATTCTGGTCGAACTCGTACAACGGTTACCTAAACTTGGGCCTTGCACCCTCGTGACCCCATCACCTAGCGGGACTACCTCAAATTTACCTCACTTCATTCCGAGCTGCGGGTTGACCCGCAATCTGGCCTCAACCCGACCCATTATCGCGCCAAGCTCTCTCGTTCCCCGGTCCGGAACAATCTCACTAATTCACGTCATGAAAGCTACCACTTCTATCTCGAACTACCCATGGAATTATCACACAAATACACCCTAGGTATACAATGCACTCCGACAAAGATTACCCGCAAAATATTTTACTCAAGACGGCCTTACATCTAAGGTCTCAACTGTCATAATTTCTAAGGTTAACAAATTTCCTGACCCCAAACTTACCTTTTTAACTGCCCATGTTTTCTAATCACAATTATCACAATGTTATCAGAACATAATACTTAACATTAAAAAAAATCATCATATCACGCATACTAATCTCTAGAGGGTTAAGGATATACCTGTAAGTTACAGGCTGTAACTACTGCTTCACTTTCCCTTTGTCACTCTAATCATAATCCTGCCCTGTTGGCGTATAGCTATAGAAGGCGATGACCCGCCACTGATCCTGAAGGATGAGTCTTAACATCTGCTCTACCTCTGGTCGGACAATCCCTCGCAAAATGGCCCGGTCGGCCGCAAGTATAACAATCTCCCAAACTAGCACGACACTCCCCCTTATGGATTTTTCCACAACGGCCACACTGAGATAAGGGTGGCCTCATCCGGCGAGCACTTCTACTCCTCAAAATCAAACCTCGAGCCACGACCGCTCTCGAATACCTGGACGCTCAAGATCGTGGAGGACCACTCTGTACTGGCGGAGGTGTATAACTAGCCTGCTGCTGAGGCGGTCCGCCTCGAAAGTTACCAAAGGACCCTGCTGTCTTGGCCCTCTTATGCTGATCCTGGTCCCTACGTCGGTCTCTACGTTCCTTCATCCCCTGTGCATAAGCCTGTATACGGGCAATGTCCATGCTCGGCTGAAGAGCTACACCCGAGCAAGCCTCTGCCAAGTAGTCATCAAGCCCCGTGACGTAGCGGTGCACTCTGTCATCCATATCTGCCACTAACGCAGGGACATATCGAGCCAACGAGTCGAACTCCACGTTGTACTCCCGAACCGTACGCCTCTCTCGCCTCAAAGATCGTAAATTGCCGGCCGTTTCCTCATCCGCGAGGCAAGAAATGGTGAGAAAGGCCTCGAGAACTCGCCCCAAACACCGGAGGCGCATGCTCCCGCGACGCTCCCACGAATCAAACTACCGATCGGCAGATCACGCGTGACGCGAACCTAAGGCCACCGACTCGGTCTCCGAAGCATTGATCACGCTCATGATCCGCTGTAACTGTCGGATGAACTCCTGCGGATCATCCTCAGGCCTCGACCCGTAGAACTCAGGTGGGATGCAGCTCAAAAAGTCTCGTAGTCTCAAATTATCCGATCTGGGGTGAACTACGGGTGCTACTGGAACCTCCGACTCTCGTCTGTCCTCGTATCTAGCCACAATCCTAGCTAGTAACTGGGCCATCTCCTTGTAACCCATATCCTCATTTCTCGGTCGTGGATGGAGGCTCGTGCATCGTGGCCTCGTGAGAGACCGCCGCCGCTTACTCGCAGCCTCCTTCGCCGCTTCGCTCTTCGGGCTCTGGTTGCATGCGAGGCATACCGGTACAAAAGAGATACGTCAGAGGGAGTCCAACTTATAACATAGCTCTAAGGCACTGTTATACCCCGTAGTTACAGGGTATGTATGTGAGGACGTACGTACGAGAATACGACAGAAATTTTGGAAAGAAAGGAAGATGTGATTTTTTCACGGGAAAAGTTAGGTTTTGTGAAGAAAAAGGTTCGTTAATGGGAATTGGATTCCCAGATTTGGTATTTGGACTTCTTGGATTATATTAGAATTTTGAGGTTTTATTTTCAGAAATGGTCACGTGGGCCCCACGGAGAAATTTACGGTTTTGGGGCCCGCTTTGTTTTTGAGATTTCGGTATTTTGGATATTTTGGAAGACGAAATATTTTGGATTTAATCGGGGCGACACGTGTCACCCCATGTGGCACTTGGTCGAATGGGTGGACAGTCCAGGCCACTGTCCTCGCCGATTTGGCCCTCACACTGGCACCATTTCGTTTGGCCATGTGGTGTGGTGGGACCCACACACACATGGCCCAATCTTGACCCTACACTTATATTGATCTTGCCCTTGGTTCTTCTATAAATACCCTTGCTCAAGAGTAAAATCATCCTCACTGAAAGCTTTCCAAAGCAAATGTTTTCCTCCCTTTGTGTAGATTTCGTCCCCCCTCCTCTTGTGTAGAAAATACTTGGTGTATTGTTGTATAATCCCAAATACCTTGGCCTAGTATCCCTAGTAGTATTCCAAAGTTATTTCAATACTAGAGCAGGAAATACTACTTTATTCCAATAGTAAAACGAAACCCTAGAAAAATCTTCCTAGCTTGGTGGAAGTATTTAGAAGTTGTTTAGAAACTTCTAAGGGTCGCTGAGCGGGTTGAGCGTAAGGATTGGAGCTAAACGTTGCTCGGGATCGACTTATAACTTGGATAATTTTGGGCTTATCGAGGTAATGATCTATGCCCCTATTGTAATTGGATATTACATGTTGTAGTAGTTATACTTAAGTATATTATATTGGAAGGATGATTATAAAGGATTGAATTGTATTTACATCGATGTACTTACGTAGACTTGTGTAAGTATTATTGTGAAGATATTTGAACACGTCAGGTTAGGCGTGTAATCCCCGGAGTTGTTGGCACAGTAGCGGGCCCGGTTAGGAGGAGATTTATGTGATAGCGGGGAGGTCTTTGCAAATTTACGTAGAATAAGGAATCTTGTGTTTAGAATATTCTACGGAGAGTGCTAGAAGTTGATTTATATATTGTGGTTGTTATAGGTGGATCTTTCACGCGGCATACTTGACTTGGCTTGTGGTTTAAGCTAAAGGTATGTGATTCTTCCTATACTCTTGAGCATGATTGTTGTGAACTATATAGTACGGTAGACGTGCGTGTGTGAAACGATTTTTGTTTGTTTTAAAACATAAAGTGTTATAATGGCTTTATGGGAAGTTAGTTATAACGACTTTATGAAGATAAAAGAAAGATTTGGTTTTGACAAGAAACGACTTGATTTTGAAAGTTAAGAGACTTGATCTTGAAAGATAAGAGACTTGACTTATAACGACTTGTTTTCGAAGGAGAAGTAACTTGATTTAAGTATAGGTTACTTGTTTTGAAAAGAGTAAGTTAATTGGGTTTTAAAAAGAGTATACTTGATGTTGTTCTAAAAGAAAAGCACTTGGTTTATAAAGTATAGAGTACTTGATTTTAAAAGCCTTGTAAAGATTTTTGAAGGTGAAGTAATTTGGTTTTAAAAGTAAAGCGTGTTTTCTTTATATACTACAGTATTAGTATCACGTGGCTTTTACGTAGAAAGAGGTCTTTTGAAAGAAGGAAAGTATGTAGTATTTTGGGTTTGAAACCGGATTGTTGATTAAAATGAATGTATGTTAAACTTGCCTATGCTTGTTGTGATAGTCTTTGATGTGCAAGTGTTTTGTTGATGTCGCCTAGTGACTGCAGGAGGTGGCTATCGATTGATTATTTGGACATACCGACGTTGGGTGGTCGCGAGTATCGTCCACTTTGAGTATCGATGGTTGTTTCTGCATGTCGTGACTGCAGGAGGGCGGCTATCGATTTATTTCCTTTGGACACGCGACGTGATGGATGTTCCACGGCGTGCGTCGATGGATGGTTTCATGGCCATGACTTCCGAGTAAGATCGGGGCACGCGGTCATTGTGAGGTTGATCGTTAGTCCACGGACCGCTAATCCATGAAGCTTGCGCGGTGACGGCGATCACGGGCTTGGTTTTATGCGTGTGGTTCGTGCACACTTTAGATACTTGTTCGGTCATTTTCTCGTGTACGGTAGCCTCGGTAGATAGCTTAAGATACTTGCCTCGGCCATATCTTGTGAGACGGTAGGCTATTGACGTTAGCTTAAGATACTTGCCTCGGCGATTGCGTGGCTAGCTTTGGATCGTAGTTGGCTTAGCACCTTGCCCGTGATGGGATATGACTAGCTTTTGGGTAGTAGTTGGCTATTCTACTTGGCGTCGGTTTTGACGACGCAGGATCTAGTGTTGTGTTCACATACGGGTGTTGTTTTACATCGTATGCTGCAGCGGTGAGAATGAGTTCCACGGCATGAGTGGTATTCTGGGCGTGAGACCCATAATTATGTGTGAGTGATTATTCTGGGGATATGCGTCCCCTTACTTGACATAACTGTTTACTTATTGCGAAATGGTTTTATATAAATGATGAAATGTGATTTCATTACGATATTTTCAACACATACTTGGTACTGTTGTCGACCTCGCCCGGGCTGCGTTCACGCCGCAGGTAGGTACACCGATTGGTTGATCTCGCCATAGGATCGCGATTCGGCGTTGAAGCTCCGTTCCTCGGAGGCTTATCTTTTAGTATAGTCCCTGTCATTGTAGGTACTTGTACATTCGTGGGTATGGCGGGGCCTGTCCCGTCATAGTTGTTGTATATCTTAAGTGCAGCCTTTGTTGTGGCGGGGTTTGTAAAAGGATAACTGTTCGGGTTTTATGTATATATCGAAGGCGCGGTTGGGTTGGCTTTGTTTATTTATTTATGTCTCATTTCATGTGTAAAGTTTTTATTTCACTGGTTTTCTCGATGTTGTATCACTAGGGTGCCCGGTAAGGCACCGATGTGGGCGGGTTTGGGCGTCACAAGTGGTATCGAGCGATTAATCCTCGGAAAGTGTCTGACCGTGTCTAGTAGAGTCTTGATTATCGGTGTGTTGTGCACCACATCTATAATCGTGAGGTGCAGGACATTTAGGATTGGTTTCTATTCTTCTCACTCTGAGATCGTGCCTTAGAACGATGTTGTAAGTTGGACTCCTTCTGACGTGTTCTTTTCTGCCAGTTATGCCTCCGCGCAAGGCAACCCGGGCCGAAGGGCAAAGCGGCCGTGGAGCCGCTAGTGGGACACAGAGGAGTACGAGCGCGAGCCTGGTCATTACCCGAGATAGTTCTTCAGACGGCGAGTTTTGCGGCCGCCCGGCCCAGCGAAGGTTAGAAGCGCAGCGGTGGCTGCAGAGACCACGGTACTGAGCCTCCGTCCACGGCTGGAGCGAGAGGAGATGGGTTACAAGGAGATGGCCCGATTCATCGCGGTGATCGTGGCGAACACGAGGAGAGGATCTGGCGGTTCGATTCAGTAGCCCCGTAGTTCATCCCGGTCCGGATAGTTTGAGGCTACGGGATTTTTACGAGTTGTATCCCGCCAGAGTTACGGGTCGAGGCACGAGGATGATCCGCAGGAGTTCATCCGTCGATTCTGAAGGATCATGCGAGTGATCAAGCTTGGAGACCGAGTCCGTGATTTTCGGTTCGC
This sequence comes from Przewalskia tangutica, assembly GCA_029844215.1. Lineage (NCBI taxonomy): Eukaryota > Viridiplantae > Streptophyta > Magnoliopsida > Solanales > Solanaceae > Przewalskia > Przewalskia tangutica. Next base: position 88,781,291 of record CM056736.1, on the reverse strand, counting down.
ATCGGCTGCGTGATACCGCAGTCGACTGGTTTGATTCATGGGAGCTGTCCCGGGGGGAGCATGCGCCCCCAGCTGTTTGGGACGAGTTCTCGGAGGCATTTCTCAGCCATTTCTTGCCGCCGCGGATGAGGAGCACGCGGGCGACGAGTTTACGATCTTTGAGCAGGGAGGGCCGCGATTGGAGTACAACGTAGAGTTCGACTCGTTGGCTCGATATGTCCTGCGTTAGTAGCTAATATGGAGGGCGAGTGCACCGCTACGTCCACAGGCTTGATGACTACTTGGCGTAGTCTTGTTCGGTGTATCGCTTGTAGGGCATGGACATCGCCCGCATGCAGCTCATGCGCTAGGGTGTGAGCACGGAGGCAAGCGGATTGACGATATCGCCAGAAGAGGCCGTGACAGCAGGTCCTTTGGTAACTTTCAAGGCGGACCGCCTCAGCCAGAACTAGTTACGCGCCGCCCGATCTGAGTGGTCCTCTGATCTTGGGGCCTCCAGAGTATTCGAGGCGGTCGTGGCTCGAGGTTCAGTTTTGAGGAGTTGGGGTCTGGCGGAGAAGCCACCCGACCTAAGTGTAACGGTGGTAAACCCATTCGAAGTGTCGAAGGACTTGTTTTACATGTGGCGGCGAGGCCATTTTGCGAAATTGTCCTACCAGAGGTAGCGCGGATGTTGAGACTCGGCCCGGGATCATTGCGGGTTCTTCGCGCCCGATAGCTAGGCGGTGTTCATATCTGCGTGAGCGAGCGATGGTCGTGGTGGAAGTTCGATTATAGCGGTCCTTGAAATCGCCTATTTGTTTTGTGATATCGGTATATCCTTGACCTCAAGAGACTAGTATGCATTTGTATTAAGATAAGTATATTTTTAATTATTATGTTCTGATAGCATTATGTTGGTGTGATAATTCCATGGGTAGTGTAAGATGGAAGTGGTAGCTTTCATGACGTGAATTAGTAAGATTGTTCCGGATCGGGGAACGAGAGAGATTGGGCGCGATAGCGGGTCGGGTTGAGGCCAAGTCGCGGGTCAACCCGGCCGGTTTGAGTGGGGTCGGTTCGAGGTGGTCCCACGGGTGGTAGGTCACGGTGCTAGGCCCAGTTTAGGTAACCATCGTATGAGTTCGGGGATGTGTTCGATCAGAATCGGATCGTGAAGGCCGGAGATAGGCCTTAGAGTAAATTGAAGCTAGTAGGAGTTGTGAGATTAGAAATGATTTGCTCTTTAGCTTTGATTTTTATTTTATAATATGTCCATTTATGGAGTGATTGGTTTCGTAAGTATAGTAGTGAAGACTATCTGCACTGCGTTCGTTTGGAGACTTAGAAGGAACATTCGACGAATGTTTCTAAGGAAGAATGTTATACCCGTAGTTCGGTATGTATGTGAGGACGCACGTGCGAGAATACGGCGAAATTTTGGAAAGAAAGGAAGATGTGATTTTTTCACGGAAAAGTTCCGGTTTTGTGAAGAAAAAGGTTCGTTAATGGGAATTGGATTCCCAGTTTGGTATTTGGACTTCTTGGATTATATTAGAATTTTGAGGTTTTATTTTGAAATGGTCACGTGGGACCCACGGGAGAAATTTACGGTTTTGTGGGGCCGCTTTGTTTTGAGATTTCGGTATTTTGGATATTTTCTAAGACGAAATATTTTGACGAATTGAGGCGACACGTGTCACCCCATGTGGCACTTGTCGAAATGGGTGACAGTGGCTAGGCTGTCCCTCGCCGATTGGCCTGGCCCTCACACGTTTGGCCATGTGGTGTGGTGGGACCCACACACATGGCCCAATCTTGACCCTACACTTATATTGATCTTGGCCTTGGTTCTTCTATAAATACCCCTTGGCGAAGAGTAAAATCATCCCTCGGCAGAAAGCTTTCCAAGCAAATGTTTTCCCTCCCTTTGTGTAGATTTCGTCCCCCTCCTCTTGTGTAGAAAATACTTGGTGTATTGTTGTATAATCCCAAATACCTTGGCCTAGTATCCCTAGTAGTATTCCAAAGTTATTTCAATACTAGGGCAGGAAATACTACTTTATTCCATAGCAGTAAGCGAAACCACAGAAAAATCTTCCTAGCTTGGTGGAAGTATTTAGAGAAGTTGTTTAGAAACTTCTAAGGGTCGCTGAGTGGGTTGGAGCGTAAGATTGGAGCTAAACGTTGCTCGGGATCGACTTATAACTTGGATAATTTTTGGGCTTATCGAGGTAATGATCTATGTCCCCTATCAGAATTGGATATTACATGTTGTAGTAGTTATACTTAAGTATATTATATTGGAAGGATGATTATAAAGGATTGAATCAGTATTTACATTGACCGCATTTACAGTAGACTTGTGTAAGTATTATTGTGAAGATATTTGAACACGTCAGGTTAGACGTGTAATCCCTGGGAGTTGTTGGCACGTAGCGGGCACGTTAGGAGGAGATTTATGTGATAGCGGGAGTCTTTGCGAAATTTACGTAGAATAAGGAATCTTGTGTTTAGAATATTCTACGGAGAGTGCTAGAAGTTGATTTATATATTGTGGTTGTTATAGGTGGATCTTTCTACGCGGCATACTTGACTTGGCTTGTGGTTTAAGCTAAAGGTATGTGATTCTTCCTATACTCTTGAGCATGATTGTTGTGAACTATATAGTACGGTGACGTGCGTGTGTGAAACGATTTTTGTTTGTTTTAAAACATAAAGTGTTATAATGGCTTTATGGGAAGTTAGTTATAACGACTTTATGAAGATAAAAGAAAGATTTGGTTTTGTGATAAAGCGACTTGATTTTGAAAGTTAAGAGACTTGATCTTGAAAGATAAGAGACTTGACTTATAACGACTTGTTTTGGAAAAGGAGAAGTAACTTGATTTAAGTATAGGTTACTTGTTTTGAAAAGAGTAAGTTAATTGGGTTTTAAAAGAGTATACTTGATGTTGTTCTAAAAGAAAAGCACTTGGTTTATAAAGTATAGAGTACTTGATTTTAAAAGCCTTGTAAAGATTTTTACGAAGGTGAAGTAATTTGGTTTTAAAAGTAAAACGTGTTTTCTTTATATACTACGCAGTATTAGTATCGTGGCTTTACGTAGAAAGAGGTCTTTTGAAAGAAGGAAAGTATGTAGTATTTTGGGTTTGAAACGGATTGTTGATTAAAATGAATGTATGTTAAACTTGCCTACGCTTGTTGTGATAGTCTTTGATGTGCAAGTGTTTTGTTGATGTCGCGTGACTCTCTGGGAGGGCGGCTATCTCGATTGATTATTGGACATACCGACGTTGGGTGGTCCACGAGTATCGCCCACTTTGAGTATCGATTTGGTTGTTTCAGATCGTGACTCTGCAGGAGGCGGCTATCGATTTATTTCCTTTGGACATCTTGACGTGATGGATGTTCCACGGGCGTGCGTCGATAGGATGGTTTCATGGCCATGACTTCCGAGGTAAGACGGGGCACGCGGTCATTGTGAGGTTGATCGTTAGTCCATGGACCGCTAATCCACGAAGCTTGCCGCGACGACGGCGATCACGGGCTTGGTTTGTATGCGTGTGGTTCGTGCACACTTTAGATACTTGTTCGGTCATTTTCTCGTGTCTGGTAGCCTCGGTAGATAGCTTAAGATACTTGCCTCGGCCATATCTTGTGAGACGGTAGGCTATCAGACGTTAGCTTAAGATACTTGCCTCGGCGATTGCGTGGCTAGCTTTTGGGTAGTAGTTGGCTTAGTACCTTGCCCGTGATGGGATATGACTAGCTTTTGGGTGTAGTTGGCTATTCTACTTGGCGATCGGTTTTGACGACGCAGCGGATCTAGTGTTCGAGTTCACATACGGGTGTTGTTTTACATCGTATGCAGCTGGCGATGAGAATGAGTTCCACGGGCGTAGTGGTATTATGGGCGTGAGACCCATAATTATGTGCGAGTGATTATTCGGGATATCGTCCCACTTGACATAATTGTTTACTTATTGCGAAATGGTTTTATAAAATGATGAAATGTGATTTCATTCTGATATTTCGATTTCACATACTTGGTACTGTTATCGACCTCGCCGGGCTGCGTTAATCTGCATGGTAAGTACACGATTGGTTGATCCTCGCTCATAGGATCGCAGTTCAGCGTTGGGAAGCTCCGTTCCTCAGGAGGCTTATCTTTTGGTATAGTCCCCTGTCATTGTAGGTACTTGTACATTCAGGGGTATGGCGGGGCCCTGTCCCGTCATAGTTGTTGTATATCTTAAGTGCAGCCTTTGTTGTGGCGGGGTTTGTAAAAGGATAAGCTGTCGGGTTTTATGTATATATCTTGAAAGGCGGTTGGGTTGGCTTCGTTTATTTATTTATGTCTCTCATTTCATGTGTAAAGTTTTATTTCCATTGGTTTTCTCGATGTTGTATCACAGGGTGCGGGGTAAGGCACGATGTGGGCCGAGTTTGGGCGCCATGCACGATCTCAGTGAGAAGAATGGAAACCAATCCTAAATATCTGTAGCCTCACGATTATTGGTGTGGTGCACAACACGCCGATAATCAAGACTCTACTAGATACGGTCTGTAGACACTTTCTGAGGATTAACTGCTCTGATACCACTTTTGTCACGACCCGACCTCGGGCCCGCGACTGGTGCCTTACCCCGGGCACCCTAGTGATACTACATCAGAGAAAAACCAGCGGAAATAAAAACTTAAACATGAAACAGATATACAACAAGAAACAAAGCTAACAAAACGGCCACCTTTACGAATATATACATAAAGACTTGACGATTACATCCTTAACAACTCGCCACAACAGATTACTGCACCTCTAAGAGCTTTATAACAACAATGACGGGACAGGGCCCCGCCATACCCCTGAATGTATAAGGACCTACAAACTCAGGGAAACATACTAAAAGATAAGCCTCCGGAGAAATGGAGCTTCCTAACGGCTGTGATCCTATGGCGAGATCAACAACTGTACCTACTGCGCATGAATGCGGCCCGGCGAGGTCAACATGTACCAAGTATGTGGAATCGAAATATCAGAATGAAATCATAACGATCTATATAAAACATGAGGCGGTATGATAACCAAACTACGATTCACAATATATAGCGACATGCCAGTCGTGGACTCACGCTCAAAGTCATCACTCAAATAAAACTATGGGTCTCACGCCACAACATCAATCATGCCCGAATTCCTTCCTCGCTGCCGGCGATCATGATATAACAACACCAAGGAGTACACATGAACACGTGTCCCACTGTGTCATAAAACCGTGACGGCAAGCGACGGCATAGCTACGAGAACAACTGCATCATCCATCGACCGGCAGTACGAAAGTCAACTACGGATACCAAAGCCGCACTAACAATACTATATAACCATACCACGGGCGACGGGGCAAGACGAAGGCGACTACGAACCACCGCGCGCGTAGGCGACGGGGGCAAGTACGAAGACCAACTACAAGATACCAAGGCCGTAATCACGAGACTTCGCCACTAAACTGAACGGGGCAAGTACGAAGGCTAACTACCAGATACCAAAGCCGAATCAGCCACGACCGGGGCAAGTACGAGAGCCAACTACCAGATACCAAAGCCGAATCAGTAAAAACCTCATGGAGAGCTAGTCCATGGAATACACTATCAACAGGGAAACGAACCCTCATCATGGCCGCATACCCGTGGACCATCCATCGAGTCAGTATGCCCATGATGATCAAGAATAACACGACCGGCCCTCCATCGAGAGACGCGGTAACATAAGGATACAACACTTGCACAACAAGGTTATCACACGCAAACCTAGGCAAGTTACACACAACTCAAGGTACTTTCATTTTATGCCAAAGTTCGGGTTTTAACCCCAAAGTGCTACATACTTTAATTCTTTTAAAAAGACCCATTTCTTTCACAAACGTCACCTGATACTAACACTCGTAGTATCCAAAATAGAGTAACTATTGTTTTAAGTAAACCAAAACAATTTCCATACCTTCTTTTAAATAAACCAAGACAATACTATGCCTTCTTTTTAAATCAAGTTATTTGTAAGTCAAGTCTCTTTACCTTCAAAATTAAGTCTCACAATCTTTGAATCAAATCTCATATCTTTTAAGGAACCAACCTCCTAACTTTTAAAATGTCGAGTTATCATTTTAAATCCATCAATAAAACCATTCTTTTATTTTCATAAAGTCGTTATAACTAACTTCCCATAAAGTTATTATAACACTTTATGTTTTAAACCAATTTAAGACAAGGCCATGCCTTTCTTTTAAACCAAAAACTCTTCAATTCCTCAAGTCTCTTTTCTTTTAGAAAATCAAGTTCCTTACTGTGGAATTTAAGAAAAATCAATACTTGTTATCAACGATCTTATTAAAGCAGCCATGATCTAGAAAATGCAATACAATTTTGTCTTATCTTAGCTTCTATGCAGATGGAGGTTTCTACTTGTTTTAATAATAATTAATTAGTCAATACATTTTCCGTTATTAACGCTGCGGTGGTTTGTTCGATACTTATTCTCATTTTCGAAATCAATATAACTTATTCCTTTTAAAACTCAATTACCCATTTCTCATAAAAGCGGTTTCACAACTTTTTAACGCAAACCACGTCCTTAATATTTCACATCAAGTCATTTATAAGTCAAGACCACTTAAGGGGGGTGACACGTGTCGCCCTCCCATTCGTCACAATATTTCGTTTTCCGACAATATCCAAAATCCCGAAAACAAAGGGGGGCCCACATGACCAAATCCGGAACTAAAATTCCACAATTCTTATAAATTCTTAAAGTCTTAAATACCAAAGTTGAGAATCCAATTCTCAATCATAAACCTTTTCCCTTCACGAAGTTCGGAAACTTTTCCGTCGAAAAAAATCACATCTTTCTTCCTTTCCAATTTTAATATCGTATTCTCGTACGAACGTCCTTATATACCTACCCTGGAACTACGGGGTGTAACATGGATGCGACTTGGTGGCGGTGCTGTGGAGATTAGACAGACACGAGAAATGAGGCCGTTGACAGTACTGAGACGTGGGCATATTTCTGGTGGTATTGGCAATCAACTCCCTGCAACTATATAGACGGGGCAGAGGTCAAGGACGCCGGAGTGCATTCTGGACTGGTGGCAGTGGGTGGCAGATACGGGGCGGTGTTGGTGGATTGGCTGCCGGTAGTGGCAGTGACAGGATGTGGTGGGGATAAAGTGTGGACTGCAGCCGAAACAATGGTAGTAGGTCGGAGAGCTTGGTGTACAAACGGTGATGTGTCCAAATCACAAGAAATTTGTAAACAGTGACTTGAAATTTTTAAATGTTGTCAAACGGAAAAACATACTCGACAAAAGTGATGTGGCATGAGATTATGATTTTGTCCGTGGATAGTTCATAACACAAGTACCCCATATGGTTCGATGGGAAACCTAGGAAGACGCAAAGAGTAGATCTGGGTGTCAATTTGTTGGGGGCGTGGATGCCAGATTAAGGTAATACAGATAACTGAAAATTCTAAGATGGTCATAGGTAAAGATTCGATGGTAGTGAATTTCGGTGGGTGTCCTATTTTGAATCGCACGGGTAGGTAAAATGTTGAGAATGCGTTCTACCAGTTTTAGTGCATATGCCCAAAAAGTAGGAGAGAGAGACGGATAAAAAAGAAGGGTACAAATCATATTATTAATGGTTTGGAGAATTCATTCGGCTTTTCAATTTTGAAGGGAGGTATGGGGGCACGAGAAACAAAAGATCATGGCATTATCACATTGAAATGATTTTATGACTTTTTCAAATTGTGTTTAACAAGTGTACGAAACTCAACAAATTTGGAGAATACTTGAGATTTGAGTTTGAGTGGATAGACCCAAAGAAAGTGAGAAAAATCATCCAACAACATCGAATAATATTTGTGGCCTAAGTTGCTATTTAAGGGAGATGTCCATAAATCAGTGTGAATAATATCAAAGGGAGAGAAAGTAGTACTAGTAGAAGTCGTAAATGATAGTCTAACGTGTTTCCCGAACTGATAAGATGAGCAACTGTGAGAGAGGTTCCCTTTGTTACACAAGATTAAATTACTGTTTCTAAGAGAATAAAAAATGTAGGACCCCGGATGACCAATTTTACTATGTCATGTAGTGGGAGATATGATTGTTAAAACGGTGGGAGGAGAGACACTAACAGCGGATGTGGGTAGGAACGGATATAGGCCCCCCTCACTATTTCATCTCGTAAGAAGTTTTCCAGAAGGAGGTCCTTTACAGAAAATCGAAATGGGTCAAAGTTAATTGAGACAAAATTATCGATGGTAAATTTTCTAACTGAAATTAGATTTTTGATTATGTTTGGGGCATAAAAGGCGTTTCTGAGAGAGAAGTGAGAATGCGGTGGTGGGGTAAGGGTGTGGCCAAATCCACGAATTGGAATGCGATGACCATTACCGATCATGACAGACTGCAGAGTATTTAAATTTTAAAGTTGAGTGAGATTATCAAAATTGTTGGTGGGGTAAGGGTGTGGCCAAATCCACGAATTGGAATGCGATGACCATTACCGATCATGACAGACTGCAGAGTATTTAAATTTTAAAGTTGAGTGAGATTATCAAAATTGTTGGTGAGGTGAGATGTGGCGCTCGTATCCATATACCACGCGTTATCTGGTTGTCGAAGAGTCAATGTGGTGAAAGTATGGCCAAAAGTAGATTGGATAGGACCTGGAGCGGACTGTTGGGCTCCAATTAATTGGGCCTTAGGGCGTTGGACCGTCTGCTAGAGGCCCATCGACTAGGCTGCTCGGGTCTGCTGGGCCTCAGGCAGCTGGACCGATTGGTGAAAGCCCATCAACTATGATGGTCCTATTTGCTTGGCTGCATGAGGGTGGGCCTGCTGGATGTGGCCCATCTTCGGTATGGCCAGGTAGTAGGATGTTGCCTGAGACCATCTGTCACCACCGCCGCGGTGGCTGCTGCCACGACTAAGGTCGGTTCTGCCATGGCGTCTGCCGGAGAGGAGGCGAGAGAAAGGACTTTTTTTTTGGTAGTATACCGGTAGTATCGACCGTATATGAGGTGTATAACGGCTTAAGATAGTTGTATACGAGTAGTATATTAAAATTTTCTAGGTAAAAAATGAAAGAGCTCCATCTATATAGTGGCTGGAGAAGTATATCAGCCGTATAAAAATGTATATTGGCGCGTATTGGATGTATACAAGGGTATATGGTCTGCTGAAAAGATATGGAGGAAAGTAGGAAAGTATATCAGTGATATATCGGGTGTATACAAGGCTGTTTGTAGAATATAAGGGTTGGACAACAGTATATCAGCGTATATCAGATGTATATCGGCTATATACGGCCAGTTTGGTGCCAGAAAAAAATGTGAATGGCGGCCAACTATTAGATTTTAGGTCGGGAAGGATTATTGACTCTTGATACCATGTAGAATTGTATTAATCTCCCTTGAAAAATATTTCTCATTAATACAATTATATATAGGTGTACAATGTTGAATCCTTCAATAATAAGGATCTCAATCCTACCATAATTATATAATACAAAAAATATGGTAAATATGTAACCTAATACACATGCTAATAATTAGTCCTAACAACCTATGATGTTGTAGTTGAAAGCTTCTGCATGAGCAATTGCGGGTATCACGGGTTGGGTCAAGACAAAATATCCATTTACATGGGCGGGTAACGCGGTGATCAAGTTCGCGGATCTTAAAGGATGTCTAACCTCTTCCCTTTAGGATAATAAAGAACCCTGATCCAGAATTTCATTAATTTCGCAGACCATTAAATAGAGATTAATTGCAGTATTTTTATTGCAATAAATCAAGTGTCCTAATTCACTTAACTAATTAGGTGGCGACTCCTCAAAATCAGCATTATTGCTCCATCCAGGGAACCACGCCAAAGAGCAACGTTGCGGATACCGTTCAGACCCCGAGGTCAAAAACGGGCGCGACAGTATCGACCGTATATGAGGTGTATAGCGGCTTAATATAGTTGTATACAAGTAGTATATAGTGGCTGGAGAAGTATATCAGCCGTATAAAAGTGTATATTGGCACGTATTGGATGTATACAAGGGTATATGGTCTGTTGAAGAGATATGGAGGAAATTAGGGCAATATACCAGTGATATATCGGGTGTATACAAGGCTGTTTATAGAGTATAAGGGTTGGACAACAGTATATCAGCGTATATAAGATGTATATCGGCTGTATACGGCCAGTTTGGTGCCAGAAAAAATGTGAATGGCGGCCAAATATTAGATTTTAGGTCGGGAAGGATTATTGGCTCTTGATACCATGTAGAATTGTATTAATCTCCCTTGGGGAATATTTCTCATTAATACAAATATATATAAGTGTACAATGTTTATAAGACAGTGTACTTGACATTGATGGCCATTCATTTGGTGAATTTAGAAGACCAAATCATCTACCTATAAATTGATGCCTTTGGCACAATTGCAAAAACACACTACACATTGACACTTAACCAATTCTCTGAATATTGTCTTCCTCTCTAGCAATCTAATACACTCAAAGATCTTTTTTATCAAGCGAACACTTGAGTCCCTTTGCTCACTTGTTTGATTGCTGTTTTATCTTGGGAGATAAATTGCTAACACAACCATTGAAAGGACGTACGGGAGCAATATTATCTTAAGGAAAGATTGAAACTTCAATCGACTCAGTACAATTTTTTACTTGTTTAATTTTCAAATTTCTTATTTATTTGTTATGGTTGCTTTTCCATTTCCTTGCCCCGTATATGTGCTTAAAGCAAGAGGGATATCCAGCTTTCATTGAGAACACGTGAAAATTTTAGTTTCAAGTTCCAAATAAAGCAGCTTGCTCAACTATTGTCTAGAATAATATATAGTAGATAGTTATGTTTGGAATGTTGAGCACTGCACATGTTTACCTTTTGTCATGTAAAATTTGTTTACATATGTACAGTAGTTACATGCAAAAGCACACAGGAGTGGAATAACGAAGTCGCTATTATAAGTTGTTCTATTTATTGTCGAACAAAATCTAGTAGTACTAAGTTTGATAAAATAATGTAAAATGTACAAGGTCGAAAACTAGAGTGAATGCAATAATGGGCCGCAGTAGCAATCTCTAGGGTCATTTGCACTTTTTCTATTTTGTACTGGTCTTTAATTTTTTACCCTCATGGTGAATAACTTTTTTCGCGGGACATAAATTTATATATTCGCATCACAATATTCTATAAATCATACCCACACTCTTAAAGAACTTATGACCCGTGGCATAAATTTGATTTTAAAAAGTCAAAAAGTTAAAAATCAGCCCATTTAAAGGCCAAAAATAAAAAATCAGCATATTTGAAGGGAAAATCATGCAATTAAATGTAATCTCTTTCTTCACTTACTCCGTATAGCGTTCGCTTCAAAAAAATTGCTAGAAAAAACTTTTGTTGTCAATCGGACTTAAACCAACTTATGTTCGATCGAAAGTATATCCTCTTTGTCAGGACCTATGAACCATCTTATGAATCTTTACTAATATCTAATCATATAAAGCCTAGTCGTGCACAATTAAAGCTCAAAGAGGTGAAATGTGTGCATGGAGACCCACTAGTACGTTCATTTTATTGCACGGTTTTTCCTTTAAATGAGCTGGTCTTTAATTTTTTCCCCTCAAATAAAACTTATGCTTATTGAGTATCAAGTTATGTCGGATTCTTTAAAGAATATATGTCCCAATTAGCATAACTTTTTTTGAGGGGCAAAAAATAAGGTGAAACTTCATAAATGTACATTTGACTCACTTACATTGTAAAAATATAGTCCAAAACTTACATTATAAAAATATAGCCCCAAAACATTTTTATATAATGTTATACACTTATATATAAAAAATAGGTACATTATGTATATAGGTGCATGAAAGTGAATAATTTATAGGTATATACTCTAAAAATATAATTATATAAAATATACATAAAAATACGCACTTATACACAATTATACAATATTGTATATAAACTATAAATCTGGACTTATTGCATTATGTATATGAGTGTATAAACATGAATAATAGTGTATAAGAGGTGTGTGCCATATACAATATTATGCACCTATTATTCCTGCAGCTATCGTTTTTTTCACCGCCGACTAAACCACCTCAGGCGACTTGCTCACCGTCGGCTCAACCCGAGATTTCTCGTTGGAACTCATCATCAGAGCTCTGTCTTGCAACAACCACAATGCCGCCGCCGCTACTCCATCTCCAACCATGTCACCGACAACAAATCTGAGTGAATTTTATTCTCCGACGAACTCCAACACCATATCTGAGTGGATTCTATTCTCCGTCGAACTCACAACCACCATATCTGAGTAAAGTTATTCTCCGGTGAACTCAAACACCAAATTTGAGTGGATTTCATTTTTCGGCGAACTCACAACCACCAGATTTGAGTAAAATTATTCTCCGACAAACTCAAACACCAGATCAGAGTGGATTTCGTTCTTCGGCGAACTTACAACCATCAAATTTGAGTGAATTTTTTGACGATCAGAGAGAGAGGGGGTCATTTTTTATAAGATTTAAATAGGTGAGTTAATTTTGATAGCATTATTGTCCTAATTAACCTACAATGTAATTAAGTAAAAAATTGAAGGCAAGCACAAATAGGGGGAAAATGCAAATGGCTTCTACTACTATTGATTGAATACAGTAATTTTGAAGTGTAAAAAAGGGCTGGTCCAGCCCAAGCCCCCACATCCAGAGAATTAATGGGTTTGGACGGGCTGACCCTTTTTCACGCAAGTGTCCCAATCTCCAGTCTTCAATTCAAATGCAAGGAGAAGGAAAGGTATTGCCTCATACATGATGATATAATTCACTATACTGGTAAAGTTAGATTCTTGTCGATAATTTGACATTTAAGGTAAAGATACTACTCTTCCTCCTATTGTAGTGAAAAATCAATTGCAATTTAACGGTAACATGACTCTAAGTAAGTGTTGTACACGTTAATAGTTAAAATAGTTTAGGATTTTGACTCCTTTTAATCAGTTCTTCTATAAATATATTCATCCTCTTCCTCCTGCAAAAATCATACAAATTTTTTCTGTTCCTATTTGAGAGAAACACAATAAGGAATAAACAAAAAAATGGGTTCCATTGGTGCTGAAAATTTAGACAAACCTCATGCAGTTTGCATACCGTATCCTGCCCAAGGCCTTAAAGTTGGCCAAAATCCTGCATCACAGAGGCTTTCATATCACCTTTGTCAACACTGAACACAACCATAAGCGTCTCCTTAGGTCTCGAAGCCCTGATTCCGTCAAAGGATTGCCATCTTTTCGATTCGAGACTGTTAAAGCCCACAGTGTCACGGAAGCAACAGTCCGTGACATTCCATAATTTGTCCAAATATATTGTATATTAGGAAAGTATATTGTAGTATAATTAGATTTGTACTATTACCATACATGTATAGTTAGTCCCAAAATATAATAGGATTTTATATGTATAGTAGGAATAAGATTTTACTATATGTAATGTGTATATATACCCCATTCATGAATAAGAATAATCAAGAGATTATTTTTTTCATGGTATCTGGAGTCTAGATTATTTTTACCTTGCTTCCGGTCCTCTCTTTTCTTCTCAATTACCGTGACAAATCCCTCCCACCACCCTCTCGATTTGTTTCCTAAAAGTCGAGACACACCCCAATATCCCTTCTCTGAAATTCATTGTTCTATTCACTATGACTGATAAAAACATGTTTCATCCGGCCCTAACGGTTTTTAATATCGAGAGTGTTCTTCCTATTGTTGTTGACCTAGAAAATGTTCAATATGGGATGTGGACATAATTGTTCAAAATTCATGTCATGGCAAATCAAGTTCTCCACCGCATCATCCCGCCGGCTACTAATACGGAGGGTAATACAGAAGGTGATATGGAAGTTGCGCCCACCAAATAGGACGATCCAAAATTATGGGTCACACTTGATGCAAAAGTCCTCCAGTGGATTTATGCCACTATCTCCCTTGACCTTTTACAGACGATTATGGAACCCAACTCCACAACTATGGCTGCTTGGAATCGAGTGCGGGATATTTTCCAGGATAACAGTCATTCCCGCATTGTCACCCTTGAACAGGAATTTTATCACGTTGCTATGGAGAATTTTCCAAACACTTCTTCTTATTGTAAACGACTCAAGGACTTGGCGGATCAACTTCGCAACGTGGGTGCTCCGGTTAGCAATAGTCGTCTCATTCTACAGATGGTTGCAGGCCTGTCCGAGGCCTATAACGGCGTTGCTTCAATTATGCGTCAAAGTAACCCTCTTCCGGAATTCTACCAAGCCCGCTCCATGCTCACGTTAGAAGAAGCAGGTTTGACTAAAAAGACGGCTACCGGTACTAGTCCCGTAGTCATGATGACGTCCTCCACACATTCTCCAGGTTTTATTGATATTTCGAACCAAACCCGTGCTCAAGGTGGCGACAAAAATAATTGGAAAAACAACGGGTAAAATCGAGGAGGCAAACGCGATGGTTCCGACAACAAGAACGGTGGCAGCGGGACAACTTCCAGTGGTAGTGGGCCACGACCCAACTGGTCCCAGTCTTGGGCCTATTGGCGTGGGCTCGACGGTGATGGACGGCGACCGCAGCCATCGGTCCAACTTAGTTCAGCGGCCGAACGGGCAAGCATCAATATTTCATGCCCAACATGTCGTGGCCTAGCAACCTCGGTCCTGCAGGTCCAGAAGCTTATCACCATCCTTCTGGGCCCGGATAGCAAGTCGGGGTGCTTGGGCCCCGACCCCCTCAAACCCATTACACAGCGGGCCCCACCTCGACCGACATTGAGGCTGCAATGCACACACTTGGTTTGATGCAACCAGATTCAAATTGGTACATGGACACCGACGCCACTACCCACATGACATCCGACCATGGTACACTCTCGTCTTATTCCAATTTGAGCAGTAATCCTGGTATAATTGTTGGTAATGGTAATTCAATTTCAATTTGTGATTATGATCATAAAACTTTGTCTCCTCCTCATCCACCACTTATCTTGAAAAATACTCTTCATGCCTCAAAATTGATTAAAAATTTGGTGTATGTCCGTAAATTCATACCTGATAATTAAGTTTCTGTTAATTTTGATCCTTTTGGGTTTTCTGTAAAGGATTTCAAAACTGGGATCCCTCTCATGAGGTGTGATAGTAGGGGAGATCTTTATCCTATCACACATAGTCTCAGTTTTTCGCGGCAAGTCATGCCTTCAACTTTTGCAGCTATTGCTCCTTCCCTATGGCATACTCGTCTAGGTCATCCGGAGTCACCTATTTTATCCGTCTTAGATAAAAATAATCTTATCTCTTGTAATGGTATGCGTAGTACTCCAAATTGTCAATCATGTTCCTAAAATTGTTAAGTTGTCATTTGTAGACTCTACTTCTCATACTTTAATGTTATTTAATATTATTCATAGTGATTTATGAACGTCTCATGTTCTAAGTTCTATGTGTCATCGGTATTATGTTATATTCTTGGATGATTATTCTAAACTTTTATGGACCTTTCCAATAGCGAAAAAATCTCAAGTTTTTTCCATCTTCTTAAAATTTAGAGCATTCATTAGAATTCAATTCGAATGGAAATTAAAAATATTCAATGTGATAATGACAAAGAATATGACAATAGAAAGTTTCGGGAGTTGTGTGATAAAAATGGGATAGGTCAAATCTTTGATGATTCCATCATCTATGATTGAATTGCGAAAACTTCTGGATAGGTATCCTACATATATTTTCATTTTTCTTGTCCTCATACGTCCTCACAAAATGGAAAAGCTGAACGTAAAATTCGTATCATTAATAATATTGTCCAAACTTTATTAATTCATGCTTTCGTACCCCCGTGGTTTTGGCATCATGCTCTACAAATGACTATATATATTCTTAACATTCTTCCTTCCAAAGATTTGACATATTCATCCCCTCTTCATATCTTATATAATAAGACTCATTCGTATTCACATCTTAGGGTTTTGAGTGCTTATGTTATCCACTTTTTCCATTACCACAATTAACAAACTTCAGGCCCGTTCTACTCCTTGTGTGTTTTTGGGTTATTCGTCAAATCACCGTGGTTATAAATATTTTAATTTGTCATCTAATCGAATCATTATTAGTCGTCATATTATTTTTGATGAGTCCCAATTTCCATTTGCTAAAGTAGAAAGTTTCGTACCTAGTTCGTATAATTTTTTGGATGAGACATTTCCCCGTATGTTATTCAACATTTTTCAGATATGTCTCGCACCCCGATTCTGGCAGCGGGCCCACTGCCCGCTGGTCCTCCCGTCATAACGTCACTGGGTCCAGAAACTGGGCCATCTTCCCAGCCTAGTTCTGGCCCAGTTCTAGTTTCCAGCCCAGCGTCTGTTTCAATGCCCAACACTGTTTTCAGCCCAGTTTCTCGGGTCCCCAGCTACAGTTCTAGGCCAGCAGGCCCACACGTCCCGTATCCTGAAAATTTCCAAAATTCACCAAATCCAGCCCCGAGTCATGGTGCAGTCACCCTAGCCCAACAGGGTATTTTAAACCAAAAAGACATTTTAATTTAAATTCTAATGTTCTTAAATCACCCTTACCCCGTAATCATGTGTCTGCTTTAAATAAACCAAATTGGAAAATTGATATGACTGATGAATATAATGACGTGAGAGTTGGTACCCCGTCCATCTGGTGTTAATATTATTCGGTCTATGTGAATTTTTTCTAATAAGAATAATTCTGACGGATCATTTGTGAGGCACACGACTCGTCTTGTAGGTGATGGTAAGACTCAGCAGGTTGGTGTAGATTGTGGTGAGACATTTAGCCCGGTGGTCAAGCCGGCTACCATTCACAATGTGCTCAGCTTGGCTTTTTCGAAATCATGGCCCATTCATGAGCTAGACGTGAAGAATGCTTCCTACATGGTGATCTCAAGGAGACAGTGTATATACATCATCCTTTGGGTTTTAGTGATACTCGATATCCTCATCATGTCTATTTGTTGAAGAAGTCCTTATATGGGCATAAGTAGTCTCGACGGTGTCACGGAAGCAGCAGTCCGTGACATTCCATAATTTGTCCAAATATATTGTATACTAGGAAAGTATATTGTAGTATAATTAGACTTGTACTATTACCATAAATATATAGTTAGTCTCCAAATATAATAGGGTTTTAGATGTATAGTAGGAATATGATTTTACTATATGTAATGTGTATATATACCCCATTCATAAATAAAAATAATTAAGGGATTATTTCTTTCAGAGACCATTCCTGATGGCCTCCCACCATGTGACCCTGATGCCACCCAAGACATTTCTTCTTGTTAAGAAATATTAGGAAAAGAAACAGTGGCCCAAATGTTAATGGGCCAGTCCAAGTTATGTTTATGCAGGCCCAGTATTCCCTTTGTATAAGTGTATGTAAATCAACTTGTATGATTAAGAATTAGATTTCAGAATTTCTGTGACTACTCTTCTCTCTGTCTCGTTCTCTCTCTCCCTCTCTCTACACACAATCTTCTTCTTCAATGATTCTCACATCCTCTCTACTTCTCTAATCGAGTCTGCATGTCATCATATTAATCTCAAGGCTGAATTTCTTCATGGTATCAGAGCCACTGTCGTTCTTCCGCAAGCAGTCGATCGGATTCTAGCCATCCTGGTGATTTCTGATTTTTGTTATTCATTTCCAGTATTGTTTACTTGATTCTTTCTTTTTAGTCTTTGCCCTTGGTATGATTCCCGACAATTAGGGCAAGATTTGCAGTAGTTTCCTTGGTTTCTTTACATGCAATCAAAATCGATCTTCTTGAGAAAAAATTAGGGCAAAAATCCCTATATGTATGCTATATTCTTGACCTTCTTGAAAAAATTAGGGCAGAACCCCTACTCCAGAAGAATCGTCGTGTTTTTTGAAAGAAATAAATGGAAACTGATACCTCAAACACCTCTACTGAAAGGGCTGATTTCACTGTCGCAACTGTTATAGACCACAACCATCCCCTATTTCTTCAACCCTCAGACGTAGGTAGTGCCTCCTTGATCTCCTTTCCTCTTTTGGGATCTGAAAATTACACCATGTGGAGTAAATCAATGAGAATAGCACTACTTGGAAGAAACAAAATGGGGTTTGTAAATGGAAAATATCAAAAAGATCAGTTTGGAGAAGACTTAGGAGATCAGTGGGATAGAGTCAATGCTATAGTGCAAGCATGACTTATGAATTCAGTCTCCAAAGACCTATTAAGTGGACTACTGTATGCTGAGACTGCTCTGGAGGTATGGGAGGATTTAAGAGAAAGGTTTGATAAAATGGATGGGTCTAGAACCTATGATCTTCACAGAGAGATTGCCACCATCTCTCAGGGGACCTCTTCTGTTTCTGAATATTTTTCCAGATTAAAAGGCCTATGGGTTGAGTCTCAGTCTTTAGCCCCCCCACCTAACTGTGGATGCCCTAAATCTAGAGATTTTGCTGAATACCTTGAAAGACAGAAATTACACCAGTTCTTAATGGGGTTAAATGAGGGTTATATGCAAGCTAGAAGCCAAATACTCCTCATGCCATCCCTACCTACTGTCAACAGGGCATATTCTATGATTACTAGTGATGAAAGCCAAAAATTTGTAGTTGCAAGATCTGCTAGTCTGTTAGGTGCTGGACCCAGTGGGGTTAAACAAAATCTGGGCTATGATCCCACTGTTCTTTTTTCAAAAGAAGGGAAAACAAAAAAAATCCACTTCTAATCTTTTCTGTGAAGTATGTAAAATGAGAGGGCATACCAAGGAATTTTGTTATAAGGTGGTTGGCTATCCACCTGGATTTAAGTCCAAAAGAAAGGAGCATGCTGCATATGGAGCTTTTGAATCAAAAAGGGGGAAAGCAACTGCAAATGCTGCTTCTGATCCTGCTGAAGAAGCTGTGTTCTCCAAGAGTCAATATGAACAGATTGTAAAACTTCTCAATCTCAAGGTGGATCAGGCAGAAACCACACAGATCAGTAGCTCACACCATGTCTCAAATGCTGCAGCTTCAGGTATCTCTAAACACAAATCTTTGCTAGGAAAAGAGATAACTAGGCAGTGGATAATAGACACTGGTGCAACCAATCATATGGTATCTGATATAAATCTTCTTGATAAGGAAACTATATTAGAAAACCATATTTACTCTAAGAAAGTACACCTACCAAATGGAGAATTAGTAAATGTAACACACATTGGGTCTTGTAACATATCAGACAGATGCACCTTACAAAATGTTTTCTTCATACCACAGTTTAAATTTAACTTGATATCTGTTTCTCAACTAACAAAGGAATTGCAGTGTGCTGCTATTTTCTATCCTGACTTTTGTGTGTTTCAGGATCTTTACAATGGGAAGGTGAAGGAGATTGGTAGGTCTCAAGATGGACTCTACATACTAGTAAACCAGACTTCCTCACAACTGCTAGGAAGTCAAGAGGGAGTAAATCTGAGTGTAAATAGAGATACTAATAACACACTTACTGAGGAAGAAATAGACATTTGGCACAAAAGATTTGGGCACACTTCTAGCATTGTATTGAGTAAATTGCTTAAAGCTAACTCTGGAACTATATCCAGAATAATAAAAACCTGTAATATTTGTCCTTGTGCAAAGCAATGTAGGTTATCTTTTCCATTGAGCAACAATAGGAGTACAACAGCCTTTGACTTGATTCACATGGATGTATGGGGTCCCTACAAAGTTCCAACTCATAATGGAAAGAGGTATTTTCTTACAATAGTAGATGATTTTACTAGAATGACTTGGGTATACTTACTTAACCTTAAATCTGATGTATGTACTGTTTTACAACAATTTCTGATTTTTGTACAAACTCAGTTCAACAAAACAGTAAGAATGGTAAGAACTGATAATGGAACTGAATTTGTAAATGAAATAAACACTGCTACATTCCTGAAACTAGGTATAATACATCAGAAATCCTGTGCCTATACACCACAACAGAATGGTGTGGCTGAAAGAAAGCATATACATATTCTTGAATTAACTAGGGCTATAAGATTTCAGGGACATATTCCTCTGAAATTCTGGGGAATGTGCATTCAGGCTGCAGTTTATATCATAAATAGACTACCATCCTCAGTCACTGGGAAAACTCCCTATGAAATGTTGTACAACAAAAAACCCTCTATCCATCACTTAAGAGTTCTAGGGTGTCTATGTTTTGCTAATAATCTGTCCATAAATGATAAGCTACTACCTAGAACCAGATGTTGTGTTCTTATGGGATATTCAGAAACACAAAAGGGGTATATTCTATATGACTTAGAGACTAAGATGTTCTTAGTAAATAGAGATGTAAGTTTCAGAGAAAATGAATTCCCCTTTAAGACCAATACTCCTGAGAAACCTATACTTCAAAGTAACATCCCTTCTGCTACTAATCCAGCAGACACAACACCTTACAATACTAATTACTATATTCCTACTACTGACACACATATATCTCCAAATAATAACAGTAATGACAACATAGAAGCTATGGAAAGAACTGAATCAGAAGAAACACCTGCAGAAATAGGACTAACTCAGAATCAGACCATGGCAACTGAATCTAGGAATATGACAGATGTAAGGAGGTCTACCAGGGCAAAACAACCCCCTATATGGATGAAAGACTTTGTAACAAAAAATACTAACAACACTATCACTCCATACTCTATAGCCAATTATATCTCTTATGATAATGTAACTGCTAAATACAAAGGTTTTCTTAGTGCTTTTTCAGACTTGACAGAACCCAAAACTTATAAAGAAGCTTCTAAAAATCCTAAGTGGATAGAGGCAATGCAATCTGAGATACAAGCTCTTCAAGATAACCATACATGGGAAGTTGTTGTCTTACCTAAAGGTAAAAGCCCTATAGGGTGTAAATGGGTATATAAGATAAAATATAAAGAGACAGGAGAGATTGAAAGACTTAAGGCAAGACTTGTTGCTAAAGGATATAGCCAGACAGAAGGGATTGCCTATCATGAGACTTTTTCCCCTGTAGTTAAAATGGTCACTGTCAGATCAATAATTTCTCTGGCAGCTTCTAATAATTGGCAAATACATCAAATGGATGTCTACAATGCCTTTCTACAAGGTGACCTACATGATGAGATATACATGGAACTACCACAAGGATTCTCTAGCCAGGGAGGCAATCAGGTATGTAGGCTAATCAAATCTCTTTATGGTCTAAAACAAGCACCTAGACAATGGAATTTTAAACTCACAGAAGCCCTACGAAATATGCAGTTTAGACAGTCTGAATATGATCACTCTCTGTTTTTAAAGCATACTAATACAGGAATGGTTTTAGTCTTAGTATATGTGGATGATATTCTCATTACTGGTGACAACCTGGAACTGATAACAGGGACCAAAAGGTCTCTACAACAAGTCTTTAAAATGAAAGATCTAGGGGAAATAAGATACTTTCTAGGAGTAGAGTTTGTGAGGTCCAACAAAGGAATTCTTATGCATCAAAGAAAGTATGCTTTAGAACTTATATCTGAATTAGGACTTTCTGCTTCCAAACCTTTTAACACACCTATAGACTGTAATCTGAAATTGACAACAAGGGAGTATGACAGTTATACACAGACTACACAAGCTACAGACAACAGTAAAATAGTAATAGAAGATGAACTCATAGAAGATATTAGTATATACCAGAGATTAATAGGAAAATTGTTATACTTAACCACTACTAGACCATATATCTCTTATAGTGTGCAGATGCTCAGTCAGTTTCTACAACAACCAAAGAAGTCTCACCTAAATGCAGCACTAAGGATAGTGAGGTACATCAAGAGCCAACCTGGACAGGGTATTCTGATGTCAAGCAGTAAACAAAAGACACTGACAGCCTTCTGTGATGCAGACTGGGCTGCCTGTCCACATACAAGAAAATCAGTGACAGGGTATGCAATAAAATTTGGTGATTCTCTTATATCCTGGAAGTCAAAAAAACAGAGTACAATCTCCAGAAGTTCAGCAGAATCAGAATATAGAAGTTTAGCAAGCACAGTAGCAGAATTAACCTGGATACTTGGTCTATTAAAAGACATAGGTATTCAGTTTGATCATCCTATCACAGTATTCACTGACAGTAAATCAGCAATACAAATAGCAGCAAATCCAGTCTTCCATGAGAGGACTAAGCACATAGAGATTGATTTACACTTCATCAGGGACAAAATTCAGAAAGGTATGATAAGGACAGAGTATATACATACAACAAATCAGCCAGCTGACTTGCTTACAAAAGGACTGAACAGAGTACAGCATCAACATCTTTGCTCCAAGCTTGGACTCCTGAATGTCTTTCAGTAGCCAGCTTGAGGGGGAATGTTAAGAAATATTAGGAAAAGAAACAGTGGCCCAAATGTTAATGGGCCAGTCCAAGTTATGTTTATGCAGGCCCAGTATTCCCTTTGTATAAGTGTATGTAAATCAACTTGTATGATTAAGAATTAGATTTCAGAATTTCTGTGACTACTCTTCTCTCTGTCTCGTTCTCTCTCTCCCTCTCTCTACACACAGTCTTCTTCTTCAATGATTCTCACATCCTCTCTACTTCTCTAATCGAGTCTGCATGTCATCATATTAATCTCAAGGCTGAATTTCTTCACTTCTCTAAGTAAATCCACTACAACTACTTGTTTAGGTCCCTTCGGTGAGTTGCTTACAAGGCTCAATAATACTTCTTCATCTAACGTGCCACCTGTCTCGTGTATCGTTGCTGATGGTGAAATGTGTTTCACTCTTGCTGCTGCTCAAGATTTTGGTATCCCTGAAGTTTGTTGGAAATTTCAGGGAAAAATTGAGAGAAAGAGACACTGGAGAAAATGGGGTACGTTGGCCGTTGAATGTAAACAACATTAATTAGTAATTTGTTTTAAGGGAAAGGATAGTTAATCTCAGCTGCTTGTCAACTTTATCTCCTTTTGGTATGCAATGTAATAGTCTTAAAGATGGTGGCCCATGACTTCTATAATTTGCATGAGACTCACTGCATGGGATTAAATTCATGGCAACATTTTAATCACCAACATTACTTAATTTACAAGTTTAGCTATATATATATATACATCGCCAGTGTGAAAAAATATACACTATCAGGTCACTCATAGAATATCTACTGTCACAATGTAAGTCTCCTTAAAATGTCTATAAGTAAAGGTAACTTGTAGGGGCGAAACCACAATGATAACTACGGGTTCGACAGAACTGAGTAACTTTCCCTCAAATCCTATATTTGTGCTACAAATCACTGATATGCACAAATAATCTATCAAGAATCTAGTAAGCAAAAACAATTATGGTATGGAACCCATAATAAAAAAATCCTAACTCCACATCTAGAATTTGATGGTGTAAAATTCCTACATTATTAGTGTATATAACTTAAACTTTTTAAATTATTTTTTCTTCGATAATTCAACGGCCTTCTTGGTGTAGGTTTGAAGGTGGTAGATTATCGAAAATTAAACTCTAATTGCTAAGGACCGAAAATCAGAAAAAGGAATCGCTTACCAATGCATGTATACTCAGAGAATGGGTCCCTAAATATGTTGAATTGACATAAGTGGAGATAGTGAGATGAAAAAGATTTGTGTACAGGTATCACAAATAGCAGGGCATTAAATTAGTACTAGAATGATATTGTCACACTTGCATAGGTCAGCCATGAAATAACTACGTGTTTAGTTGATTATAGTAACTTTGGCCCAACAGTGAATCGAGGAACTGACCCGTTCCCCTTGCTACATATTGACCTGAACTACTTAGTTTTTGGATGTAAGTGCATAGAAGATTAAATATTTACTGAGCTATTGACTTTCACCAAAGGAATTTCCCAGTGAATTAAAAAGGTACGAAGACAGTAACTTACAACAAGTAAAACGAAAAAAAGTCTTTTTAACATATCTTCGTGTTGAAAATCTCCATTGGGGTTATTTCATTTCCTTAGTAGTCCCACATTGTGCGTGGGTGGCAATTTATATCAGCAATTCTTACCTCTTAAACTATGTATACGGTTTAGTTAGATTTACGATCCATTTTTTTATCATTATTTTAGAACAGGCAAAGGTCTTGATTTCTAGTTTCACCATCGGCATTCATTAACAAAAAGAATTTTCACGTGTTTGACTCATGAAAACAAAATCAAACTAGGTGCATGTGAGAAGATTAATTAATAAAATAATAGTATTTTCTCTCTAAAAGCTTAAATTTTTAAATGAGACAGTCACACATAATAAAATTATTAAACGTTAGGGTATTCTTTTATTATTAATTAAAGAGCTCGCTCCTTAGTTATTATTATTAGTCAGTTATATTAGAGAAATATATTTATCCGTCTTTCATTAGCTCTGATATAAAGGGTATTTTACTCCTAATCCAGAAGAGCAAATGCTCGATATAGCCTTTAAGGGAGATTACAATGTCCTTAATCACTCTATCAATTATCCTAAGATGTTGATTTGTATGCTCATCAGTCTGAATGGACCTGCTATCTTGTAATGATGAACGTTAAGTTTGTTTATTATATCTAATCTTAACCCAAACAATTTTTGCTTATGATTTATGGTTTGGATGAATCAAACTTCTTTTATTTTCTTCATTTCTATCCTTTAACTTTCGCTGATTTCAACCGTAAATTAAACAGGAAAACAAAAAACTGATGAATGAATATGTAATGTATAGCCAACTGCTCATAGGAAACATTAAAATAAAGAATAATACAACAAATTAAAAAAAAGAGGTAAATATGTCATAAATTCGTTATTGAGGGCTTAATATTTCCGTCCTACTGTTCGTACAGTAATAAAAGGATCGATGTTTAGTAAAATGAAAAATAAATAAATGAACAACAATTGAAATGTTTAAAAGTGAAAAAAATAAAGAAAAGAAAAAGGAAAGGAAAGGAAATCTCTGAGTAATCCATCTTTATCAGCCATTTATTGTTGTTGAAATCAATCTGCCTCTTGATGCATAATTCAGCATGGACCAAATTAAGAAAAATTATGGATAAGACTTTTAGAAATAGAGTTAAGTCATTGAGGCTGTTGATAACGAGAAATCGTTAATTAATTTTTTTGTTAAAGAATTGTACATTTTTTTTAATTATCACCATGCATGACGACTGATAAATATGCTTGAATGATGATGAGCTTGTACTCTCTTTTTATGTATTTGGACTCTCAGTAGTCACAGGCCCAACTTCTGTTGTTTCTGCTGAAGTCTGCTGTGGAGTTTGTGGTTCTGCCAGTTACAAATTGTACAAAAAATATCATCAATAAGAGAGGAGTTTAAGTTACGTGATAACTCAAGTAGTATTTTTTTTATGATAAACTCTTTCTATACCATTTAATGTGATGACACTATTTTCTATTACTATGTTAACAAAAAAATAACACTATTTTATATTTGAAAACAATTGATTTCAAACTTTACATTTTATTCTTAATAGTAAGCTTTAATAGTTACAAAATTTATCGAAGATCACAAGTTTCAATAATATTTATTTATTTGTTAAATTATGTGTTCAATCAAACACTTCCATATTACTTGAAACGGACGGAGTAATTGACAGATATATATGGTAACTAATCTTCTATAATAAGTTAATTATGATAGTATGAAAAATCTTTACTCTATTCCTATATAGTGCACAAGAGAATACTATGTCATCATTTTTTTTTTTTTTTTGACGGCGAAGTCGCACCGCTACTCTTCGAAATACAAGACGCAGAAACCCCGGCCGACACAATACCGCAAACCACGCCACCGATTAACCACACTTGGCAAGTCGCGCGATGCGCCAACCAAGAAGTTATGCAGGATCGAACTCGCGACCATGGCCCCGCGCGTATTTCACCAACTTGGCTACCCTCGCGGGTGAGAATACTATGTCATCGTTGCTATCTTGATGAGTTTCTATTGGTAAAGCAAAAACAGTAAACGATCTTGCTGTAATTAACTATAGAGTGTATAGAGAGTAAGTTGTTTTACATTAATTTCATCGCTTAATAGCCGCGGCTAGAAACTGCAGGAAAAGAATACCAAATAGGAAAATAGATTTAAAATCACAATCTATGGTCGGTAATAAACTGGCATATATCATTTAGTGAGTACCAACCTATTAATTAGTTGCATTTTACTTCCCTATTTGGCCACCAATGTCCAAACATTATATAATTAAAAAATCTATTTTTCATTCCTTCAATAAAACAGGGGAGATCAACATTAGCTTTGATCCACTTGTATTTATATAAAACAAATAAATAATTTATCTCGAACTCAAAAAGTATTATATCCTAGAATTTAAAAGCCAGAAATTTAAAATTTTGAATCTGCCTTGGTTGAGTCCAAGTGTGACTCATATGTAAGCTATGTTAATCCTATCTCCACCGAATGTGGGATTGCAAATATACAGCAGTACATTTGAATTTTAAACTGTGTTACTATCTCTTAGGTAACTCAATTATCCTAATTTCCTAATTGAGTCCTATTTTTTTTTAATAATTCACAAAAAGAAAATATGCAAAAGACTTTCAAATTAAATTAAAAGGTCCCCATTGAGTCTCCTAAATTAGGACATGCACTGAAACAGACAGCACCACTAGTTACATGTTGTACCTATAAATAGGATAATGTTTTTTACATAAGGGATAGTGTGGGGGGGGGGGGGGTTCATATGTATTCATTCAGCCATTGATTCACTGCCTATTCAGAACCATCCATTAAATCTAGTCCTATATTGTATGACCATAATCACATGTAGTTACTGTTATTTTACACTTGCAGAAGAAAATATACACATGCCTCACTGGCATATGATTTTCATTTGACCCATTGATAGATCACTGCCTTGCTGGGACAGCTCATGCCACATGCTTACTTCCCTACATGCCCCCCTTCCCCTCTATTCTAACTCTAATACCTTTTCATTTTTCACATAAATTTTTTAACAGTTACAACAATAAAATAATATAATGATTAAAAGTATAATCACTTTGCTTCTTTTATATATCCAATAATTGATAAGAAAATGGACATATCCTAACTCATCCTCAAAATCTAATTCAAATGGTGAGAATTGTCCAAGATACAATTCAACACCTCTCTTAAAGAGTTTAACTTTTATACGATTTTAAGAGAACTTTATCATTATCATGTCATCGAAAATATAACTACATGTAATCGATTATAATAAGTGGATATTATCAGTTGCATCATGTTAAAATACGCTGATGAGGTACAAATTATTATTTATACTAACAGTGTATAAAAATTAACTGCATGCATACATAATGGAATAAAGAAACATACCAGTAGTAGGAGAAGGAAATTGAAGCCTTGTGGCTGCAGTAGGAGGAGGGTGTTGGAGGAGAGGCGGAGGAGGCGGGGTAAAGGCGGCAGCAGCAGCATCGGCGGGCAGGTGATGAGTAGTTGGATAATAAAGATAAGAAGCAGGTCCTTGAAAGCGTTGGCCGGTAGGTGCGGAAAATGTTCCCCTGGATCCCTGCATGGAATATCCATAATAATATGGAGATGATGAACTTCCATACATTTGCTGATAATACTGTGCTGCTGCTGCTTGCTGGTACGTCCCAGCTGAGTTGTACAATCCCTGTTCATTCATTCATCAATCCTCTTGTTAATTTTAATGTAAAAAGGGAGGATTTAAAGTATTAAAAGACCAAGGGAAAATAGTACTCACTTGATGATAATAATCAGGAGGGTAGGTCGCGTACCTGCAAAATGTTTAAAAGCAATGATCATATTTAATAATGCAAGTACTTTATAACAACTTCTTGGGGGAAAAAAGATTAGAAGAGCATCTCAAGTTAGGTCAGGGTGCATAATGGTAAGAGGAAAATATTTTTTTGAAAAAAATATAAGTCATTTTCTAGGGTTTGATTATTAGCAAATAGAGGGATTTGACTTTCGTTACCCGTGAGCAAAAGTCATGTTCCTTTATAATTATTTCAACTCAGTAAGATTATATCACTGTCCCAATCAACACTAAGACAAATATAAGACTTTGATACTCCAAGATTTCACCAAACGTTTATTTGATAGGTTAACATCATTGTCAATCTCTGGTACTCAAAATGTTTTCTTCCAAAATATTTTCATGCTTTCCTAATCAAACTCCGGAAAATATTTTCCTACACCATATTTCCATTTCTTTCAATTTGTCAACTAGGAATTCTTGCGTTTCACAGGACTTGAACTTTGGAATTGTTAAACAGTGGGTCCAGCCGTGTGGCTCATGTCCATGTATCGTGTGGGGCCCTTCCCCTTTCTTTGTGTATTTGATAAATATTAGACTTAGGTTTGTACCTTAATTAGTAATGTAATATTACCATAATTGTAAAATTAGTCTTCTCTTTTTTCCGAAATTTTGCCCTAATTCTTGAGTTTTGTGGGTTCTTCCTCCTTCACCAATACCGAGTATCTTCTCTTCCAAAAACCTTTCTCACAAATTCCCTTCTCTGAATCTTGCTATTTCCTATGGCTGATAAGAACAATTTTCATCATGCTCTCTCGGTTTCTAACATCAAAGAGAGTCATCCCTATTGTTCTTGGATCTCTTACAGACGATTATGGAACCCAACTCTACAGCTATGACGGCGTGGAACCGTTTTCGTGACATATTTCAAGATAACAGTCATTCTAGAATTGTTATTCTTGAGCAGGAATTTTCGCAAGTGGCTATGACATATTTTCCCAACGTCTCTTCTTATTGCCAACGCCTCAAGGACTTGGCGGATCAACTTCGCAACGTGGGTTCTCCTGTTTCTAATCGATGCAGTTCTTCGATGGTTGCGGGCACGCCGAGGCCTATAATGGTGTTGCTTGATTATTCGACAGAGTAGCACCTTGCGAGTTTTATCGGTAGGTTCGTGCTTACGTTGGAAGAAGGCGGCTTGGCTAAGAAATCATCGATTGGGAGTAGTCGTTTCGGTATGGGATCGCTTCCAATTTTTCTCATTCCAATCCACCGTGACCCGATCACAACAACGGAGTGGTAAGAAATGCGAGAATAAGAAGAATAATGACAAGAATCACGGCGACAGAACAACCGATAATAGCAACGATCGTGGAGCCGCGAGGCCTCAGGCGATGGCGATGAGTCCCAACACTCACGCGCGCGGCACCGCTTACGGGCGCGGCGCGCCAAGATCCGCCAGGATACTCGCCTCGGCCTAGCCTCCCGATCCAGACTCACGGGTTCGAGACGTATGGCGATCTCGTGATCTAGTATACTGGGCCTCGCCCATCGTGCTCACGCAGTGGGACATACTCAGACCGACATTGAAGCAGCGATGCACACACTTGGATTGACTCAACCGGATCCTAATTGGTACATGGACACCGACGCCACTACCCACATGACATCTGATCAAGGTACTCTCTCGTCTTATTCCAATTTGAGCACTAATCGTGGTATAATTTTTGGTAATGGCAATTCTATTCCAATTAAGGATTATGGTCATACAACCTTGTCCCATCCTCATCCACCACTTGTCCTGAAAAATACCCTTCATGCCCCAAAATTAATTAAAAATTTAGTATATGTCCGTAAATTCACAACTGATAACTGAGTTTCTATTAATTTTGATCCATTTGGATTTTCTGTGAAGGATTTTAAGACGGGGAGTCATCTCATGAGGTGTGTAGCGTGGGGACCTATATCCAATCACACCAAGTCTGGCGTCTCGTCGCTATGTCATCCACCTGCGACTCTTGCTCCTTCCTGGCGTACGCGCTTCAGTGTCATCTGGGGTCGTTTATTTCTTGTAAGGATACACGTAGTACTCCAATTTTTCAATCATGTGCTTTGGGAAAGATTATTAAATTGTCATTTGTAGCTTCAAATTCGAATACTTCTATGCCATTTGAAATTATTCATAGTGATTTATGGATATCTCCGGTTCTCAGTTCTATGGGTCATCGTTATTATGTTCTATTCTTAGATGATTATACTAAATATTTATGGACGTTTCCAATTGCGAAAAAATCTCAAGTTTTTTCATCTTCATAAAATTAAGAGTCTTCATAAGAACGCAATTCGAACGGAAAATAAAAAACATTCAATGCGATAATGACAAAGAATATGATAATTGAGAATTTATGGAGTTTTGTGCTCAAAATGGGATAAATTTTCGCTTTTCTTGTCCTCATACGTCTTCACAAAATGGGAAAGATGAGCGAAAAATTCGTACCATTAATAATATTGTCTGCACTTTATTAGTTTATTTTTCCGTTCCTCCATTCTTATGGCATCAGGCACTACAAATGGCTACCGATCTCCTAAATATTCTTCCCTCTAAAGGTTTGACATATTCAGCCCCTCTAAAAGTGTTATACAATAAGACTCCGTCATACACTCATCTTAGGGTCTTCAGATGTTTATGTTATCCACTGTTTCCATCCACTACAATCAACAAACTTCAGGCACGTTCTACTACTTGTGTATTTTTGGATTTTTCGTCAAATCACCGTGGTTATAAATGTTTTGATTTATCATCTAAATGAATCATCATAAGTCGTCATGTTCTCTTTGATGAATCTCAATTTTCCTTCTCTAAAGTAGAAAAACTCGTGTCTAGTTCCTATGATTTTTTGGATGATGCTATCTCCCCCTAGTTCTCCGACATTTTTCAGGTTTGCCAGAAAATACGCAGGTTCCCCAAAACCTCCTCAACACTGCGGCTAAAACTCATGCGAGCCTGCAGATTCCTGGCGCCGCAGTCGATCCCGTAGGCAGCCGCGCCACCAGAGCGCGGTGCGGACAAGATTTCCAGATATTTCCAAAAATTCCCAAAATTCACCCAATCCAGCCCAGAGTCATGGTCCGTCACTCGTAGTCAAATGGTGTTTCTAAACCAAAAAGACATTTCAATTTAAATTCAAATGTTCTTAAATCTCCATTACTCCGTAATCATGTGTCTGCTTTAAATGACCCTAATTGGAAAATTTCCATGACCGAGGAATATAATGTAATATAATGCTCTTATTGATAATAAGACGTGGGAGTTGGTACCCCGTCCATCTGATGTTAATATTATTCGGTCTATGTGGATTTTTGTTCATAAGGAAAATTCTGATGGTTCATTTGCAAGGCATAAGACTAGACTTGTAGGTGATGGTAAGACTCAGCAGGTTGGTGTAGATTGTGGTGAGACATTTAGCCCAGTGGATGACAATGACTACCATTAAATGCGTGCTCACTGACTCTTTCGAAATCATGACCCATTCATCAGCTAGATGTAAAGAATACTTTCCTACATGGTGATCTTCAAGAGACAGTGTATATGCATCAGTCTTTGGGATTTAGGGATACTAGATATCCTAATCATGTCTGTCTATTGAAAAAATCCTTGTATGGGCTTAAGCAGTCTCCACGAGCTTGGTATAAGAGGTTTGCTGATTTTGTTTCGACTATGGGTTTTTCTCACAGCAGGTCTGATAATTCATTATTCGTATATCGTCGAGGATATTCCATGGCTTATATTCTGTTATATGTTGATGATATTATCTTGACTGCCTCTTCTGATACTTTGCGCAAGTCTATTATGATAATGCTCAGTTCTGAGTTTTTAATGAAGGACTTGGGCCATTTGAGTTACTTTTTGGGGATTGCTGTAACTCGTCATGCAGGTGGATTGTTCTTATCACAGAGAAAGTATGCATCAGAGATCATTGAGAGGGCTGAGATGTCATCTTGTAAGTCCACTTTTATTCCAGTTGATACTAAACCCAAGTTGGGTGCTACAACTGGCTCTCCGTATGAGGATCCGACCAGCTATCGTAGTCTTGCAGACGCCCTTCAGTATCTGACGTTCACGCGACCAGACATTACATATGTCGTACAGCAGGTGTGTTTGTTTATGCATGATCCCAGAGTTGAACATATGAATGCACTAAAATGCATTCTTAGGTACATTCAGGGAACACTTGAGTATGGTTTGCATTTGTATCCTTCGTCGACGTCTACATTGGTCTCATATACAGATATTGATTGGGGTGGTTGTCCTGACACCGGTCTACGCCCGGATATTGTATGTTTTGGGTAACAACTTGGTCTCACGGTCCGCGGCGCCAATCTACGTTTTCACGTTCAAGTGCAGAGACCGAGTATCGAGGGGTAGCTAATGTGGTCTCCGAATCATGTTGGTTACGAAATCTTCTTTTAGAGCTTCATTGTCTCATTGAGAAAGTTACCTTGGTGTATTGTGATAATATAAGTGTCATCTACCTTTCTGGTAATCCGGTTCAGCACCAGCGTACTAAACACATAGAGATGGATTTTCACTTTGTTCGAGAAAAGGTAGCAAAAGGACAAGTATGCGTCTGTCATGTTCCTTCGAGATATCAAATTGCAAACATCTTTACAAAGGGTCTTCCCTCAGTCCTTTTTGAAGATTTTAGAGACAGTCTCAGCGTACGAAGACCGCCCGCTATGACTGCGTGGATGTGTTAAACAATGGGTCCAGCCGTGTGGCCCATGTCCATGTACCGTGTGGGGCTCTTCCCCTTTCCTTGTGTATTTGATAAATATTAGACTTAGGTCGGGATTATTTCTTTCAGGAATTACTTTGCTTAGCTAGTTGAATTAATAAACCATATCACACATACATAAAATTGCAAACTCTACAGTGAACATGTTTAAGATCTATAGTATAATGAAACTTATATGAAACTAGTTCAAGTAGCTTTCACGTAATAGGCACTCTCAACATGTTACAAGTGAGACAAAATAATGGAGCGACAAACCCCTCTTGTAGTTAGGGCTGCACAAAAAATGGATCGGATCGAAAATAACCCCTGAACCGAACCGGATCGGACCGTATCGAATTTTTCGATCCGATCTTCGATCCTACGTTTCTAAAATCGGTCCTCGGTCCGATCCGGTCCGGTGCGGGGTTGTTTTCGATTTTTAATGTATATTGGACCGGACTTGACCGGATCGAACTTGGACCGGACTTGACCGGACCGAACTTGGACCGGACTGTGAGATATTCACTAGTATACCTAGTAGTATACACATACAATGTTAGTTTTAGTAGTATACACATACAATGTTAGTTTTAGTGTTGTGGTTATTTCTGCAATGGTCATATTTGCAAGATTGGTTAGTTATTATAAATAGACCAATAGTTGTAATATTTTGGTTAGAGCAAAACATTATATTGAAAATATCAGAGAAGAGCTCTTTGCTCCCAAATATCAAGACTTTCTCTTCTCCAGTCACAGCCTTCGTTTCTTCCTTCTCTTCTGTGATTTCTCCATTGTTTCTCCCCTGTTTCAGATTTTAACATGGTATCAAAGTCGGATAGATCCGAGAGGCGCGACGCGACAATTGCGGCGAAATTAGTCGAGGATCGCAGTTGTTGATCTCGTCTTCAAATTGAAGCGAAGGAATTGAACATCGAGGAGTAGAAGAGAAGCATAATCGAATACAATGTTAGTTTTAGTGTTGTGGTTATTTCTACAATGGTCATATTTGAAAGATTGATTAGTTATTATAAATAGACCAATAGTTGTAATATTCTGGTTAGAGCAAAACATTATATTGAAAATATAATAGAAGAGCTCTTTGCTCCCAAATATCAAGACTTTCTCTTCTCCATTCACAGCCTTCGTTTCTTTCTTCTCTTCTGTGATTTCTCCATTGTTTTTCCCCTGTTTCAGATTTTAATACGGACCGGATCGAATTTTTCGGTCCGGTCTTCAATCCGACCTTTCTGAATTTTCGATCCTCAATTCGATTCGGTCCAATCCGAAAATTTTGTGCAGCGCTACTCGTAGCGAACTTTGGAAGTACGTGTACATAAATGCAACAGCGTACTGTATAATTTGATATATTTTACATAGCTGCACATGGATATATTATATAATAGTCACATTTCAAGAAAATATAGTTATGATTAATTTTTATGTCAAAGCCTTTTCAGAAACCCTCCCCATCCCCCACCCCACCCCTAACCTAATCATCTTCTTCTTTCCAAAAACTCCTATACCATCACTTCCACCTTCACTGTTGGGTCTCCTCTGCACTATCCTCCACGGTCTCTGCCTCGACTCAATTGAGGAAGGACTCATCATTATTTTCTTTTCTTCAGTAGTTCTTGGCACCACTTTCTTCAAAAGAGCCATTGCTGAAGTCGACCTCAACAAACATGAGCTTGGGATCTATCTGGGAAAGTGGTAACTTTTGTCTTTTTCAGTCTTTGCGATCGGAAATATGGAACTTGACTGAAATCTTTCGCCGGCGAGCCCCGGTTAAAGAACAAAAAACCATCCAATTTTAAGTAAAAGTGTGCTGAATATGTCACTCACGCGCTAAAAGAATGTGTAAAACATTCCTGTTTACATATTATTATTTTTCAATAAAGGGGATTCAATTGAACCCCAATGCCTCCGGCCCCAATACGAGGTGTAGCGAAAATAATGTTTGTAATTGGTGAATAAAAATCTAATTCAAAAAGATACAAATATAAAAATCATCCATTGCTAGTGATGATTAAAACCAAACTATTTGAATTGGCTGAGGAGTGGGTTACTGAAAGAGTGCAATGTGCATGTCAGATTTCATATGTTAGTGGTATAAAATTGCTGGTTACTTTCTTCCACTCGTGCTACAGTACCTATAACATTCACGCTTTGTTCAAAGTACAAGCAAAACTGACCAAAAGCCCAAGGTTTTGTCCAGCTTTTTTCGTGTCACAGAAAAGAGAGAGAGAGGACGGAGAATTATTGAAAGTAAACAAAACCATTTGTCCATCATCAGAGAATATCGAAGCATCGCCAACAAGTTCTTTGGCATGCAAAGATGGTTAATCCAAAAAAGGAAAGAAAAAAAAGTAAGGTTAATCGGAATTTCCTTATAAATTCCAAAATGCACTCTTCAATCAATCATGATAGTAGTAATATTTCAAACTATATGAGCCTTTTTGGATTGAAAACGGTATTGAAATATGTAATTATCTTATCTAAAAGTTTAAATTATTAGGATAAATATATTTTATTTTTTAAACTATATTTTCCACAAGAAACATTCTTATATATAAGTATATACTTATATGTTCAAGTTTAGAGGAGCCAAAATCCAACACATAAAAGAAAAGTATTGCACATTGTCTGCAACTGACAACTCATTCAATAGCAGTCACCATTTATCAATGAGAGGTTTTCAGTTGTTATACCACTGGCAAATGCCTGCCATTTTTATCACACATCTTTTTCCTTGTGCAGTATATGACCAGATGATGGACCATTTCTTTTTAATTTACTAGCATGGGACTAACAACAAATCAATAAATTGCAAAATAATAATAATAAGTGAATTAATTATACTTACCCATAGGGTGAATATATCATAGGAGTTGCAGGTGGTGGAGCTAGTGGCATCGGTGCTGCTGCCACCCCACTATAAGATGATGATGGTCCTTGTGGTATTCCCCCTCCTTGATAAGGATTCCCTCCTTGTCCCCTACCTATAATAATAATAATATAATTCAGTTAATTACTCCCTCCATTTTAATGTGACAATGAAAAAATAAAAATAAAAAATGGCGGCCCGATTCACTAAATTTCCGCTATGCGTGAGGTACGAAAAAAGAATCAGACTATTATACACAGTCTTAACTTGCATTTCTGCAATAAAAAAAATAATACACTTTTATAATTAAAACATCTATCTATAAACACAATCACATTTCCTTGTTTTACTTAAAATTCCGTATTAAGTAGAAATATGCCATATAAATTGAAATAAATATACAGTATAATTTTAGGTTTTGTATTATTTCATATAAGTATGCGAGTAAAATGTGGTGCGATTATCGAGAAATGAGTTTGACTAGTCCAATGAACAACCAAACAAGACAAGTTGAGTACCTCGAGGTGGTGAAGGACGAGGCCGTCCAAGAGAAGCGATGTTACAGTTAGCTCTCCTTCCATCAATTACCGGGTTAGGGTTTTCACAAGCCCGTCTTGCTGATTCCGGATCACGATAAGTTACCTGCAATTTATCCAAAACACAAAAAAGTTAAGTATCCTTTACCAAAATGATCAGTTAGTTTTCTAATTGTGAAAGTTTAATTACTCGAATGTATCAGCGAAATCATTTTCTTTAAAAAAAAAACTCAATGTGAAAGACAAGAACAATTAACTTACGAAACCGTATCCTTTAGATTTTCCGGTATTCTTGTCAGTGATAATGACAGCTTCAAGAATCTCTCCGAATTGCTCGAAATACCGCCGCATTACATCCGTTGGGGTCTCCCATGCTAGTCCGCCAACAAAGACTTTAGTGTAAGTTGTGTCCCCAAAGGGTGATCGATAATGCTGATAAGTCATTGCATCTAAAACTTCAAAGTTGAGTACTTGTTGTTCAAGCAAGAAGATGTATTAACATATGATTTGAATATTTATCATTCACAACAATATCGAATGGCTAGGGGGCACCGTTAACAATGGCATATGTGTTGTACCTTGTTCTTCTTTTCTCTTGTAATGTTTGTTTCCTATGTTAGCTTTCTTTTTTTCTCTATCCCTTTCTCTCAGTCTTGTAGTAGAAAAAGATCATGGAGAGAGAAAAAAGGGTGAGAACAGATATAACTTAGTGGGAAATGTTTATAAATTATTGCTTCTGTTTAACAAATAAAATGTTTGAGGAGAGAGAGATTCGACAGCTGCAAACTATCAAGATTCAAGGCAAGGCGAATGTAGTCGTTATGTATCAGGTTCAGAATTTAGTATTTCTGTCGCTATACACAAATTTATTAAAATTATAATAAATAATAGATATGAAATCATAACGTAACATAGTAAAAAACTTGCGACACACATTTATATATAAAAATTTATTAAAATTATAATAAATAATAGATATGAAATCATAACTTTTAAAATGTAACATAGTAAGAACTTTAAATATTAACATAAAATTTAAATTATAAATCTGGGTTGGCTTTATTTTTTGGGTAACGAATGACAGCTGCGCGACCAGAAGCACTTGACTCTGTCCTCTCTGTCTAAGCATTAAAAATATCATCCTCTCTATTTCTACTCTTTTCTTTATCATCTTTAGTTGTCTTTGCGTTCTCTTCTTTCTGTTTTCTTTGGCATAATTTGGCCACTGTCTTAACCCTTAACACTTTCGGATTTTTTATTGTATTGTCTAATTGTTGTTGTTACTCCGTTTCATAATCAAGATTTTCTTGAATAATGTATGTGGAACTTTGGTAATGGGGGTCCACGCATTTTTATCATTATTGATGACATTGTACTACTCTGCAAGACCAGTTGGGGGGGAATCGTATTCCCTCATTAACCCTGACGAACCACCCACATTTGTTTTTTTTATTGTGCACTAACTAAATTAAGGCCTTGACACTCGATGGTCCACCTTCCCATTATTAATATGTTACCGTGATTTAGGCTTGTAGCTTGTACTTGATCGATTTGAATCCGTTAGTAAATGAATGACCGACTAAGTTTGTTCGTATAAGACGATAGCTGAAAACTCGTTCGTACAGGAACGATCTACTGAACACGTTCATGAACGACTTACAAACCATTTTCAGGCTAAATCCATCAGTTACAAGTGCATTTTTTATTTGCATTAATTGATAATCTATTAAAATGATAACTAACCTGATATTACCAGCTAAATTTACTGATATTGTTAAAAAAATATTCACATGATTAGTATATATAACTTAAATTCTATTTGGAGATATTTTGCCTCCTCTATATCCCCCTTTTCCTTTTGTGTTTGATATTTTTTTGTATCAGATATCACTAATAGAGCAGACAAGTCATGATTTCTTCACCGTATCATCGATCGGACTAGTTTAACTTTGTAGTAGAATTTCATATACAAAACCGTACGTAAATATTCTGTCTGTGTGACAATGGTCCGATGTTTTCGTGGCTAATTCAGGACTATCGTTCTATACTTCTATTTAATAAAAAGGTCAAGACCCTTATAAAAAAGAATAGAGAATTATATTCCTACACATCACCCCACGTTCTCTTAACGATTCCAATATTCATAGTAAGATGTTACATGGCCAACTGTCCTAACAGCCAAGAAAAAACATGTTGATAGAACAGTTAAGATCCTTTGACCAAGTAGCCTATTTTTCTTTATTTAATTAAAGACTGATCTGATCAATCAGATTCCAGGGAAGAAAAGATGAAAATAAATTCTTTCTCATTTATATATATATACACTCCAAATTTGTTACCAAATGAGCGGCTGGCGATGAAATCGAAAGTATGTGAACTTAACTGCAAAAAGACAATTATGACTAAACCGTTAGTATATAACAGTCAAAAGTTTCAGTCAAACCCCGTTTAGAAAAAGTTAATCTTTCAGGCTAATCTTGTTTTTAAATAGTAATCCCTCGTGATAAAAAAGAGTGTCCACCTAATCATTTACACACCCTTAAGAAAATATTAATTTCTAGGCAAAAACATGTAATTTGACTAAATTTCGCCTAATTAAATAGGTATTGAAATTTGTTTAACTAACGCTTAATAAGAGCAAATCTGGAAAAATAAAGTTAATTCTTTCTTTATTTGGTAAGTGAACACTCTTTTTTACTCAAAAAATAACAACTAAATGCACACTCTTTTTTATCCTGATTTGTCGCGGTTACTGAAAATAGTTGTCTCAAATTATTTGTCGTTTTAGAAGTTCAAGACATAATTAATTATTTCTCGCTCATTTTAATCTTAGTAAAATTTTGTCATTAATGGAGATGATATAGAATTAACATTTAGTGGAGAGATATTATAATTTAAAACATAAATAAGGGTGAAGTAATCAAATACTACTTGTAATTAATATTTATTTATTAAAGAACATGTAAAAAAAAGACAAATAATTTAAGAAAATAAGAGCAATATGTTAATGGAAGTCCATAATGTTCTCTGCATCCCCTTTTTCTCTCTCTTTGTAACATATATTATGAATGCACGTAGGTGGTGTGGTGGATTAATCAAATACGAGTAGATGTTACCAACGAAAGATTAGGGAAGTATGTTAAAAGTAATGAAGTGATAGGAGTAAGTTTCTCCCATCCACAGAGAAGAAAAGAAGTCATAATCTAGGGTTGTTGCCAGCGTTAGAGACGAGGAGACAGCTAAAGAGTCCTCCATAGTTTATGAGAAGTGTACGAGTCCGTGAACTGGCAGTCCATCCACGTGGGGTCCTGTCACCTATGAGCTGGATTTCATCAACCTTTAACCCCTCCATTTGGTTTCTCTCCTCTTTTTTTCCTCCTAAAAACAAATAGGAGTAATATCCTTTAAATAAAATAAATTACTAAGTAGGTTATAATTATATACATATATCACTCAAATCAATTATTATAATATTTCGGTTATGGCACCAGTTCGTTAATGTTATAGTTCCTTTTTTCCCTCAATGATTTTTACTATTATCATTATTAGTT
The DNA here is from genome assembly GCA_029844215.1 of Przewalskia tangutica. Lineage (NCBI taxonomy): Eukaryota > Viridiplantae > Streptophyta > Magnoliopsida > Solanales > Solanaceae > Przewalskia > Przewalskia tangutica. Next base: position 88,741,680 of record CM056736.1, on the reverse strand, counting down.
GTCATATTTTCTTCACTGTTATATTCTCTTTTTCATAACTATTTTAATTTATTGCACTTGAGGATCTTTCGGAACTATCTCTCTACCTCTACGAGGTAGGGGGTAAGATATGCGCACATTATACTATCTCAAAACTCTAATTATGAGACTACACTAAATATTTTATTATTATGCTCAACAAATTATAACGGATAATTATTTTATTTTTCAGTGGCGCTTGTTATAAAAGTTATTGTATGTCACTTTAACTTAGATTGTGTAGAAAGCTTTGAATAGTGTAAACGTGTAAATAGAGATAATATTATTCTCTACCCATAATTAGAATATTTTTATATATTGTGTAAATATTATTATGGTAAGATTAGAATTGCTCTTTTGTATAGGCTTAGGATTCCTATTGTATAAGGGATGAACATTGTACTCTATTATACTTTGATATTAATGAAAGACTCCTCAAGGAAGATTAATATTATATTACATGATATCAAGAGCCTCACACAAAAAAAAACCCTAGAATTTTTTTCTAAAGTCGTCATCGACGCCCCAAGCTTCACTGCGACACTCCCCCTCTCTCCTCCCTAAAATTCTTGGTTTTTCTCTCATTTCCTCTCTTCTCTAAATGGCTACTGAGGATTCTTCCACTACTTCTGATGCTTCAACCTCCACCAATCCCACCACCATGTCATCATCCTCTTTTCATCCCGCTCTAACTGTTACCAATATCAAGAACTATATTCTCATTCTTCTTGATCAAGAAAACAGTCAGTATTCTTCTTGGGTTGAACTGTTTCGTAATCATGCATGTCTCTATAACATTTTTTACCATATTGATGACACCATTCCACGCCATCCGGAGGTTGATGAGTCTATTTGGCGGCGTCTAGACGCCGGCGTCAAACAGTGGATTTATGGTAGTATTTCTCAGGATCTTCTTCTTACTATCATGAAATCTGGCGCAACAGCCCTTGAGTTATGGAACCGCTTGAAGGAAATCTTTCAAGATAACAAGCACACTCGTTCAGTGTATTTGGAGGAACAGTTTAATAATATACGTCTTAAAAATTTCTCCAATATGACAGTTGAAACTCCTGGCAGATCAACTCTCCAATGTTGACACGCCTGTCTCGGACACTAAATTGGTGTTGCAATTGATTGCAGGTCTCCCAAAGGTGACTATGATACGTTAGCCGCCATAATTGATTGCAATTGTTGCTCGAAGAAACTCGACGTGCTAAGCAGGATGAGCACAATCAGAAGGCGTTAGCTGTCGAAACACGCCCTCAAGATCCAGCGCCGCCAGAAAAATCTCAACCGCAGCAGAGACGCGGTGGCAAAGGCCGCGGCAGAGGAGGTCGCGGCTCGCGTGGCCGCAGATGTAAGAATCAACAAGAACAACAACAAGATCCGTGATAATCGCCTGTCGCGCGCCCAACAATATCCATATTGTCGCAAGACCGCCGCCATTTCAGTACTAGCAACCCTTCCACCAGTTCTACCATCACGGTGTGTTGGGCCCTACTCCAGCCCCTCGGCAAGTCCAATACCCGCAGCAGGCCCACCTCATGCACGCACTGGGCCAGAAATTTCTCATCCAAAGATGACACCCACTGAGTTAGGTCAGACCTTCAGTAGTCTCAACATGCAACAGCCCGACAACAACTGGTACATGGACTCCGGAGCCACTTCTCACCTCACCCGGACTGCAGGTAATATTCTCAAACTGTTTGATTTAAAGCATCCTCAATTGTGACAGTTGGTAGTGGTCACCGCATTCCAGTAAAGGATTTTGGTACATCATATACACCATCTCCTAATCCATTCCCACTTCAAAATACCTTATATGCCCCACATGTAATTAAAAATCTAATCTCTATCCGCAAATTCACTCGTAATAATTCTGTCTCTGTTGATTTTGACCCTTTTGGTTTCACTGTGAAGGATCTTCATACGGGGACACCTCTTATGAGATGCAATAGCACGGGGGATCTATATCCATTCACACCCACCTCCGTTGCCAGATCCGTCTCTCTAGCGGTCATTTCTTCTTCAACATGACATAATAGGCTTGGTCATCCAGGAGCTCCAGTTTTTAGTTTTCTTAGAGGCAATAATTTCATTACTTGTAATGGGAAGCTTGCCTAAAACTGTGTTTCTTGTTCCTTAGGCAAACATACTCGTCTTCCATTTAAATTATCTACTAGTATTACTTTTGCACCTTTTGATATTATACATGCCGATTTATGGACATCACCTGTTGCTAATTCTCTCGGTCATAAATACTATCTTATCTTACTAGATGATTTTTCTCACTTTGTTTGGTTGTGTCCTCTCAAATTTAAATAGGAAGTGTTTGCCAAATTTCTTGAGTTTCGTAAATTCATTCAAACACAGTTTGAAGAGAGCATAAAATCTTTTCAGTGCGATAATGGTCGTGAATTCAATAACTCTATATTTCACCGGTTTTGTACCAATAATGGCATGGTCTTTCTCTTCTCCTTCCCCCACACCTCCTCACAAAACGGTAAAGCTGAAAGAATCATCTGCACCATTAACAATATGATTCGCACTCTTTTGATTCATGCCTCCCTACTTCCATATTTCTGGGTCTATGTTGCTAAAATGCCAGAATACGTTCTAAATATTCTCCCAACTAGCACCCTTCACAATATGACCCCTACCGAAATTCTCTATCATAGAGTCCCCTCTTATGATCATCTCTGAATATTCAGTTGCCTATGCTATCCTAACCTTTCCTTTACTACCCCTCACAAACTAGCCCCCTGGTCCACTCCTTGTGTCTACCTAGGCTTGCCGTTGAACCATAGGGGCTATCTATGCTATGACTTGTCCACTTGTCGGATCCACATCTATCGTCATGTCACATTCGACGAGACCACATTCCCGTTTTTCTTAAAAAGTTCCAAAAACCGGATTACTCTTTTCTTGATGTTAGGCATATTTTATATACACTTTTTGAGTCATTTTTAGTTAGTATTTTTCTAATTTTCTTTATGTTTAGTATAGTGTTATAGTTGTTTTTCTTTCTTTTGAGTCACAGCGATAAAAAAATGGAGAAATGGCAAAAAGAAAATAAAAAGAGCTTAATTGAGGTGCAATTGCACAATAAAAGGCCAAGAAATGAAGTTTAAGAAGTCCCGGAAAGCATAGAAGAAATCTGACGAAATTCGAACGAAAAATGGCCTGTAAACCCAACTGGGCAGGGCAATTAGCGCCGCGACGCCAGATCGCCGCGCGCAAGTCCAGAGTCACAAGATTTTCAGCAAGCACCATCCAAGCAGGTCAGCTGGCCGAGGCGCATTTTTGCAGATCCGCGGAGAAATTAGATAAGGGCAGAAAGGTCAAAACCTGGGGGTTTTCAGAGAATAAAAACCCTATAGCAGCCGTCATTGAAAAAAGAATCTTGTACATATTTTCTATTCTACTTTGGGGAGGCTAAGGAGGAGGCTACAACACAAGATTGGAGACAACCTTGGTTCAAGTTCTTGTCTTTTCCTTTTATTTATTTCAGTTTATGTTGGTTTGTATTAGTTCTTGACATGACAATGTTTAGGAGCTAATTACTTAATTAGGACTTTCCTTTTGAATCGCTTGAAACTCGTTTTCATGAATTAATGCAGTAGTTTGATTTCTTCTTCACTTGATTAAGATTTATTCAATATTGGTGTGAATGCTTGATAGTTAACTGACCATTAATTATCATAATCTATTTGATTTCGAATCAAGAACCGAGAGGAGAGATTTGGATATGCTGTAATTGAATTGACATAGGTTAAAATTGCGGACGAAAGTACCCCGATACTTGTGTAGCATTATAGGTTATTGTTCTTAATCTTCCTATGTAGTTAATCATATCATAGAAATATAGAAGGATTCTGCACTGGGGTTGAGCGATTATATGTCCTAATCGGAATATAAGACAGTCTATGTTATACCCCGTAGTTCTGACCCTACGTATGAGAGCGTACGAAAGCATGTAAGACTTAAAAAATTTTAAGTATAGGTTGACGGATTGTTCCGGGCGGGTTTTAGTCAACTTTGAGGCGGGTTATGACCCGATACTTTAAGAATTCCTAAGTGTTTCAAAGGCCCAGGGCGTAGTTCGTTGAGTCTAGATTCCAACGCAACCAACCGTTCGTCTATAGGACGTCGGAGTAGAAAGTTATGAGAGTTACAAGTTCGGGCGCAGACGACGTAAATGCATTTCGTGCAGCGCAGGCCGCGGCCACGAGGATGCCGCGCCGAAGTACTTGAGGCCGCTGAAGTTGCAGCCGCGCCGGAAGCAGTGGCGCACAAGTTCGCAGGTCATGAGGTTTCAGTACGCGCCGAGGCGGATTCTCGGGCGAAAAACTTAGGAAAAGTCGATTTTTCTTTTAAAGACCTTGAGGCGACAAGTGTCCCCATCTGATTTTGCATGCATTATATTGACCAAGTCTTCAAGACTTGGTCATATTTCATCTCTCTCTAGACAAAAGCTCTTCCTTCTCTTAAAAGTTCAAGCTCCTCCTTCTCTAAAATCCCAAGAGACATTCTAGCCTTAGGAAAATCAAAAGTTAAGAACAAGAAGGAAGCTTGTGGCTAGCTTGTTAGGTTGTTGTGGTGGTGTTCTGGCAACGGTTAGCAAAATATTTGGAATAAATTTGGCTAAAGCTCTAAGGTAATGATTCTTCTTTTATAATTAGTTGTTAGTGATGCATTTTAAGAAGAAAGAACTTGTGGTAGTAAATAATGCTCTTAGAGTCATTGCATGCAAGAAATGTGGTTTGGATATGAAAGGATTGGTTTAGAAAATATTATGAGCATGTTGTAGCCTAAAAACTACCCTAGAATTGTTAAGTGAATTGTTGTACCTTATGGGGTAGAATTTTACACACCCAAGTTTAGGTGTGTAATCCCCTTTGAAATGTTGGATTGTTGAGCCTTAAATGTGGCGTTTGGATGATAAATTCGGCCTTGAGAAAGGTGGCAAAGTATGTAGGAACAAAGGAAATGCTGTCCAATTTTCCATAGAATTTAGGGGCTTTGAACTTAGATTATAGGTTGGCATATTACTTGCGGTAGTTTGAGCTTAGCAAGTGGATTGACCGAAGAGGTATGTGGAAACTTTCTTATCTCTTGAGCATGAGTAGTTATAACTATATAGTACGGTAGACGTACGTGTTTTGAATGAAGTAAATCCTTTTGTTATACTTGACTTGTTTTAAGAAAATGTCCAAGTTGGTTGGGTTAAGTAGTTAACCCGCTTGTTCTTAAGGAGTGGTTTATCCTAAATAAGGTAGACAAGGATTTCTTGACATAATGAAGTATAGAGTACTTGGTGTGAAAGTATTGAGTATTGAATTATTCTAAAAGATAAGAGACTTAAATTTTTGAGGTAAGAAACTTGTTTTCTAAAGGATAAGAGGCTTGAAGTATTTTGAAAATTGTATGAATTTGTTTGAAGTATAAGTCTCTTGGTTAGTAAAAGAACGAAATGGTTTATAAGGAGTTATAACGGCTTTATGGGAAGTTAGTTATAACGGCCTTATGAAAGGATAAGGATGTCTTAAATTTCTAAAGCATAAAGTTAGTATAACGGCTTTATGGGAGGTTGGTTATAATAACTTTATGGAAGGTTATGAAAGTTGTCTATTTTGATTAATGAGAATAAGTTGTCTAGATTGTGAAAAATTGAAGTTACTTGGTTTCAAGCTTTGAAACGAGTTTTTTAAAGGTGTAGTAACTTACTTTGAAAAATAGATACGCCTTGATACTACGGGCGTTAGTATCTTGGATTTTACATAAAAAGGAGGCTTCCGAAAAGAATGTACGTACATAGTACTTTGGCTTGTTTAATTGAGAGTTATTCTATGTGTGCCTTGATAAGTACTTTGGCTTGCTTAAATAAGAATTCTCTTGGTTGATGTGAAAAGAAGGCATGGTAATTGTCTTGGTTTATGTAAAGGCATGGTATTGCAATTCGAATTAAAAACATGTGGTTATGAGTCTATTTGGGCCTACCGTCAGTGATGGAGGATTCCACGGGTATGCGGCCATGATGAGGGTTTGTTTCGCTGATGTGATATTCCATGGATTAGCTCTCCATGGTCCATCACGCAGGTGGATCTAGTAGTTAGCTCGCATTGCCTTGGCCGAGATACGATGCGCGGATCCGTAGTTGGCTTTCGCCTGGCCGTGTTGTGGCGAAGCGGTGCAGCAGTGGATCTCGTGGTTAGCTCGCAGATTGTTCGGCCGATGCGACGTGACGCGGATTCGTAGAGGCTATCGACGACTTGCCGGCCACCGTGATTTCGCTTATAGTATTATCGCACGGTGGATTCGTAGCCGGCTTTCATTGCCTTGGCCATTGAGGACGCAGGTGATTCGTAGCTATGCCTTCGCATTTGCCTCGCACGTTCTTACGATACAGTGGGATCTAGTATTCATGTACTCCTTAGTGTTGTTATATCATGATCGCCAGCGGCGGAAGGAATTCCACGCACGATTGATATTATGGGTACGAGACCCATGGCTATATTTGAGTGATGACTTAGAGGCGAGTCCCTTTACTTGATACGGCCGCAGATATGTTGTAATCGTAGTTTGACTATCATACATGTCTCCCGCTTTATATATATGCTATTATGATTTCATTACGATTTTCGCTTCACATACTTGGTACGTTGTGATCGACTCCTTCGGGCCGTGCTCACGCCGCAGTCGAGATACGTAGCTTGGCCGTCCGCCTCTTAGATCACCGTCGCTTCGAAAGCTCCATCTCTCCGAGGCTTTGTCTTTTGGTATGATTCTCGAGGTTATAGACTTTTGTACATTCGGGGTATGGCGTGGCCCCGTCCCGCCACGAGTTATTCCTGAGGTCCGTAGTCACGTTTGTCGGGCCGTAAGGATAAGTTGTACTTCGATTAAGTATGTTTTATGGAAGGCACTTTATCTACCGCCGATGTTTACCTTTTATAAGTTACGTTATGTATGTTCACGCTATTCTCTCGACATATACCGACAGTGGTACTTGAGGTACCGCGCCCGGTCGGGTCGTGACAGTCTAGTTAACCACTATCTTAACGTAGAAGAGGAAACCATTGTTGTTGCATTAAGGATTGAAAAAGAGTGGATATTTGAGGATATTGAAATGCCCTATTTCCATCATAACTGATTTAAACCAAAGTATTATCATAATTAGTTTATTTCCTGCATTAGTTTTAATTCTTAGTCTAAAACCCAAATAAATTAACGTTCACCAAATAGAAACTAAAGCTTAGATAATCGGTACTTGAAAACCAGTCTCTGAGGATGATATTCGGTCTTACCAGACTATATTACTTGTGAACGATACATGCACTTGCGTGAACATTTGTAAAATCGCTAACAAGTTTTTGGCGCCGTTTCCGGGGACTGACGTACTTTCAATATAGAATTATCTATTCTTATTTCTAATTTGGTTTGTATATATTTGGTTATGTTATTTTATTTCTAATTTGGTTGCTCCAGGAACAAGTTTCTAACTTGTTCTGCGAGCATCTTTTTATCACTTTTTGTATTTTTCTTATTTTGTAGGTAAAGCCAAAAAAAAATGGACTACTACTACTATCAGGGGCAGTGGTATCATCAACAACAGCCTAACCCACAGGTTCCACAGAAAGATGAAAATGAGTTGCAGGCAGCCATACTCACGCTCACCAAGTGCCAGAATCAGTTTATGGCTGAGACAATAGTGTCCATAAAAAATTTGGAGACATAAATAGGACAGCTAATGGATATGGTGAGCAATGTACCGCAAGAAAATCTACCTAGCGACATAATTGTGGGGAGTGATAAGCAGAGTGAGGAACCTGAACCACAACAAGCTGTTGAGAATGATAATGAATTGAGAGAGATAGTTGGTGTAGAGAAAGAAGAGATTACTAAGATCCAACTTTTCACCTTTTTGGATTTCTTGGAATTTCTTTTTCCTATACCCGTTGCAGAAGAGACATCACCAACTATCATTGCTGAGCCCCAACCAGAAAGTCCATACCCTCAAGGGCACCTCCAAAAGTTGAGACATGTAGGGAGTTTCACTGATCCCTACATTATACAGAGCCTTGAAGACAAGCCTACCTTGTGTAATTGGAGGATAATCTTAGATATGAGGCCCTTGTTTGAAATAATTATTGTAGGAAAAGTGAGACCTGCAACAATAACTGTGCGGATTGCAAGCAGTTCGCAGAAGGATCCAATGGGCACTAGTAAAGGTTAACTGTGTCCGGCTAAAAGTCGTTAAAGACAGCGCTTGTTGGGAGGCAATCCAATATTTATTAATTATGTAGTTTGATTTTATGTTTTAGTTTGTTTTATTTTATCTTGAACAGTCTCACGGTCTTGGGTTTTGTCTTATGTTTCATGGCGTGGACTAGGATCGACCTAAAGGGGAAAGAATCAAAAGCACTGAAACTTCAGAGAGCCCAAAAGATGTGCAATGTCCAGAATTTTCCCTACCAGACCTCCGTTATGACCGATGTATTGTGTCAGTTGTCCCTATTTTTAGTCTTTGGGGACAATGTGTCGATTAAGTTTGGGGGGTGTCTTATTTTGTTTTATTGTTTTGTGTTGGAGTCTTTTGATTTGTCTTTGTGTGTTTTTGAGTCATAATTTGTTTTATGGATCGTGTATGTGGTAGTTGCTAAAGATATTGAATGGATAATGTAATAGAATTAAAAGCGACAATCTGTGTGTTTAAGTTAGATATGCCAAAAATTCATGACATCTAATTCTTTGGGATATTTGTGATTAGCTTATGTGTGTCAGTTATGGAAAGAACGGTTGAAAAATGTCTAGAAAATCTGTTTGCTTATTATTTGAGGCGAAATAGTTAAGATGTACATGTTTAGGGAGGTGATTCAGACATTTTTTTTGTTAGTCCTTCTGACCATTCATTACCTATCCTGACATAAATTGTATCACTATTCAGCCCCTTTGAACCTAAAATAAGATCTTTGTTTGACACCCTATGATTCTCTGTTTGTGTCATAAGTGATAATTGAAAGCTAGTGGGATGAAAAGTGTTGAAAAAGAAACACAAAAAGAGAATTGAAAAAATTAATGCACCCCAATGAAGAATATGCAAAAGCCTAAGTTTGGGGGTGCCTGTTATTTATAATGTATCTCATTCTCTCAAAATAAAAGATGAGAAAAATAGGTATGAGATTAAAAAGGAAATAAAAAATAAGGAAAAAGAGCTGAATGAAAAACGCTTATGGTATGTAATTTGAACCTAAATGTCTACCTTTACCTACCCCTGCCTAAGCCTACATTACAACCATTGAAAGTCCTGATAATCTTTAATGTGTATGTCTATGATTAGTGGAGAATAACAAGTAAACAGGTCTATATCATTTTGGGAAAGATGGATTGAAATTGACATGCATAGGTTAGATGTTTGTGTTTCATTGATTGTGATCTAAGTGAATTTGCGAAATATCTAACTTAAAATTCTAGATTGCTGATTATTCATGCTATATATGTTCTAACATATTATCTCATCTGTCATCCATGATTTTGAAGAATCATTGCTATAGCTACCTGATCTATTTCATAGAGTCTTCGTTTGTTTTGATTTTGGTTTTGATCTTTACTAGAAGGCGAGAAAAGGTTATGTTTGGGGTATTTGTTAGGCATATTTTATATATACTTTTTGAGTCATTTTTAGTTAGTATTTTTCTCATTTTCTTTGTGTTTAGTATAGTATTAGGGTCGTTTTTATTTCTTTAGAGTCACAGCGGTAAAAAAATGGAGAAATGACAAAAAAAGATGAAATGAGCTTAATTGAGGTGTATTTGCACAAGAAAAGGCCAAGAAATGAAGTCTAAGAAGTCCCGGAAAGCATAGAAGAAATCTGACAAAATTCGGACGAAAAATGGCTGGGTTTACAGGGCAATTAGCGTCGCGACACCAGAATGCAGGGCCGCGGCGCCGGAAGTCCAGAGAGTCGCAGTATTTTCAGCGCCGTGGCACCATCCAGCAGGGCCGCGCCGCATTTTTTGCAGATCTGAGGCAAAATTGGAGAAGGGCGGAAAGGTCAAAACCTGGGGGTTTTCAGGGAATAAAAACCCTGTAGCAGCCGTCATTGAAAAAAAAATCTTGTACATATTCTCTATTCTACTTTGGGGAGGCTAAGGAGGAGGCTACAACATAAGATTGAAGATAACCTTGGTTCAAGTTCTTGTCCTTTCCTTTTATTTATTTCAGTTTATGTTGGTTTGTATTAGTTCTTGACATGACAATGTTTAGGAGCTAATTACTTAATTAAGGATTTCCTTTTGAATCGCTTGAAACTCGTTTTCATGAATTAATGCAGTAGTTTGATTTTTTCTTCAATTGATTAAGATTTATTCAATATTGGTGTGAATGCTTGATAGTTAACTGACCATTAATTATCATAATCTATATGATTTCGAATCAAGAACCGAGATGAGAGATTTGGATATGTTGTAATTGAATAGACATAGGTTAAAATCGCTGACGAAAATACCCTGATACTTATGTAGCATTATAGCTTATTGTTCTTAATCCTCCTATGTAGTAAATCCTAACATAGAAATATATAAGGGTTCTGCATTGGAGTTGAGCGATTATATGTCCTAATCGGAATATAAGACAGTCTAGTTAACCGTTATCTTAACGTAGAAGAGAAAACCATTGTTGCTGCATTAAGGATTGAAAAAGTGTGGATGGTTGAAGATATTGGAATGCCCTATTTCCATCATAACTGATTTAAACCAAAGTATTATCATAATTAGTTTATTTCCTTGTTAGCGATATTTCGAATGCTCACGCAAGCGTACACATCATTGATAAGTAATATAGTCTGATAAGACCGAATATCGTCCGCAGAGACTGGTTTCTAATTACCGTTCATCTATTTTATGTTATCTATTTGGCAATCGATATTTGAGTTGAGTTTTTGTTTAACTACTAGAATAATTGCAAGAATTACTGAACTATTTAAGTTGTAATCAGTTATGAATGAATTAGGACTTCCAAAATCCTCGACTATCCACTTTATTCAATCCTTAATGCAACTAGAATGACTTCTTCTTCTACGTTAAGATAACGGTTAACTAAACTGTCTAATATTCCGGTTAGGACATATAATCAGTCAACCCCAGTGCAGAACCCTTTTATATTTCTATGATAGGATTTACCACATATGAGGATTAAGAACAGTAACCTATAATGCTACACAAGTATCGGGGTACTGTCGTCCGCGATTTTAACCTATGTCTAGTCAATTACAACATATACAAATCTCTCATCTCGGTTCTTGATTCGAAATCATATATATTATGATAATTAATGATCAATTAATTATCAAACATTCATACCAATTATTGACTAAATCATAATCAAGTGAAGAAGAAATTAAACTATTGCATTAATTCATGAATAGAAGTTTCAAGCGATTCATAAGGAAAACCCTAATAAAGTGTTTAGCTCCTAGCCATATTCACACTAAGAACTAACACAAAATCTATACATAAACTGAATTAAAAACGAAAGAAAAGAAATTATTGTGAACTAAGTCTCCAATTGTAGCCTCTCATGTTGTCTTGTGTTGTGCTATGTTGTAGAATGAACCCTCCCTAATAGCATTAATCCCTAGGGTTCAAATATGTTTCAAATTTCATGCCCTATGGACCAATCTGTAATTCTTCTTCGGAACTGAGATTTTTCGCATCGCAAGACCGCTGATTCGCATAACGGCACACTGCGGCCAAACTCCCGCATTCTCTCGCAATAATGGCACCGCTGTTCAGATAACTAAGATCGCGATGCTGAAACTCCAGCAGTCTCTCAGTAAATATGGCACCACAATTTCGCATATTGGCACCGCGGTGCTGACAATCCTTCGTCCTGATTTACCAGCTTTCGTCATTTTTGCATCGGGAGCACCTTTTCTGCCCAATTCTCGCTCCTTTTCGTCATTTTGCCTTTTTGAACCGCTGTGACTCAAAAGAAAGAAAAACAACCTAACACGACACTTATTTGAACGAAAATGGAAAATACTAACTAAAAATGACTCAAAAGGCGCATATAAAATACGCCTAACAAACACCCCAAACTTAACCTTTGCTCGCCCTCGAGCAAAGATCAATACACAAAAAACAAAGAAACAAAATCAAAGAGACTTAAAAACTCAAATCAAGCAGCTGCACAAGGTTACTTAGAAACACATGAACGTCAGTTGAGATAATATGTAGGAACAGATATAACATGAATTTAGCAATCTAGAATTTCAAGTCACATATTTCACAAATTCATTTCAGTCATAATCAATGGAAACATGAATACCTAACATATGCATATCAATTTCATTTACTTCTATGAGTCTGTTTACTTGTTATTCTCCACTAATCATAAACATACATTCTATAGATCATCAGGACTTTTCAGAGTTGTAATGTAGTCTTAGGCAGGGGTAGGTAATATTAGGCATTTAGGCTCAATTTACGTACCATAAGCATTTTTCATTCAACTCATTTGTCCTTCTTTTTTATTTCTTTTTTCAGTTCATACCTATATCCCCCTTTCTCTTTTTGAGAGCATGAAATAATTCACATAGGCACCCTCAAACTTAAGCTTTTACATTTTTTTCATTAGGATGCATCACTTTTCCCCTCTCTTTTTGTATTCCTTTTTCACTCTTTTTCATTCCAATTTTTCAATTACCGCTTATGGCACACGAGGGAATCATGGAGTGTCAAAGAAAACAACTTATTTTAGGTTCAAAGGGGCTGACTAGGGATACAATTTATTGCAAGGTAGGTAATGAATGGGAAGAAGGGCTAACAAAGAAATGTTTGAATCATCTCCCTAACATGTACATCTTAACTATTTCGCCACAAATAACAAGCAAGCAGACTTCACAGACATTTTTCAATTGACAGCACATAGGCTAAGCACCAAATATTCCAAATAATCAAATTTTCATGAATTTTTGGCATATCTAACTTAAGCACACAAATTTTAGCTTCTCATTCCACTACATTATCCCACTTTATCCACTCAATATCTTTAGCAACTACAACATGCATGATCCATAAAAAAATATTATGACTCAAAAACACATGGAACAATACAAAGACAAATAAAAAAGACTCAACAATAATAAGACAAAATAAGACACCCCCGCAACTTAATCGATATGTTGTCCCCCATGTGTGAAGACTAAAAATGGGGACAACTTACTGACACAACACAACGGTCATAAAGGATGTCTGAGAGGAAATTCTGGAAATTGCACATCATCTGGGCTCTCTGAACTTTAGAATTTCAGCATATTGACACTTTAGTTCCCATTCCACCTGACATAAATACATAAGACAAAACCCAAGACCGTGAGACTGTTCAAGATAAAATAAAACAAACTAAAACAAAAATTGAACTAACATTCTTAATAAATATTGGGTTGCCTCCCAACAAACGCTATCTTTAACGTCTTTTAGCCGGACGCAGTTAACCTTTACTAGTGTCGGGCTCACTTCACCTACACCATTTCTATAGAACACAAAAAAGGATAGTACTTTTATGCTTGCCCCCAAATCGTCCAATACTTGCTTGCATTCAAAATTCCCTAAAGTGCAAAGATAATGAAACTCCATGGATATCTAGACTTTTGGGGGTTCCCTTGAGGGTATGGACCTTCTGGTTGGGGGTCAACAAAGACATCTGGTGGTGTTTCTTCTGCAATGGGTTCAACAAAAAAGAACTCCAAGGAATCCAAAAAAGTGAAAAATTGGATTTCAGTAATCCCTTCTTTCTCTACAACAACCACCTTTCTCAATTCCTTAACAGCTTGGTGTGGTTCAGGTTCCTCATTCTGCTTATCACCCCCCACAACTGTGTCGCTAGACAGATTTTCTTGTGGTACATTAATCACCATATTCATCAACTGCCCTATTTGTGCCTCTAAATTTTTGATTGACACGCTTGTCTCAGCCATAAACTGAGTCTGACATTTGGTGAGCCTGAGTATGGTTGTCTGCAACTCATTTTGATCTTCCTGTGGAACCTGTGGGTTAGGCTGTTGTTGATGATTCCACTTTCGCTGATAGTAGTAGTAGTCCATGCCCTTTTTTTTTTCCAATTTTACCTACAAAATAAGAAAAACAACAAAAAGTGATAAAAAGATGCTCGCAGAACAAGTTAGAAACTTGTTCCTAGAGCAACCAAATTAGAAATAAAAAATAGATGGTTCGATATTAGATGTTCGACAGTCCCCGACAACGGCGCCAAAAACATTTTAGCGATATTCCGAATGGTCACGCAAGCGTACGCATCGTTGACAAGTAATATACTCTGATAAGATCGAATATCGTCCTCAGAGACTGGTTTCTAATTACCGTTCATCTATTTTATGTTATCTATTTGGCAATCGATATTTGAGTTGGGTTTTTGTTTAACTACTAGAATAATTGCAAGAATTACTGAACTATTTAAGTTGTAATCAATTATGAATGAATTAGGGCTTCCAAAATCCTCGACTATCCACTATATTCAATCCTTAAAGCAACTAGAATGACTTTTTCTTCTACGTTAAGATAGCGGTTAACTAAACTGTCTTATATTCCGGTTAGGACATATAATCACTCAATCCCAGTGCAGAACCCTTCTATATTTCTGTGATAGGATTTACCACATAGGAGGATTAAGAACAGTAACCTCTAATGTTACACAAGTATCGGGGTACTGTCGTCCACGATTTTAATCTATGTCTAATCAATTACAGCATATCCAAATCTCTTCTCTCGGTTCTTGATTCGAAATCATATATATTATGATAATTAGTGATCAATTAATTATCAAACATTTATACCAATTAATGACTAAATCTTAATCAAGTGAAGAAGAAATCAAACTATTGCATTAATTCATGAATAGAAGTTTCAAGCGATTCATAAGGAAAGCCCTAATAAAGTGTTTAGCTTCTAGTCATAGTCACGCTAAGAACTAACACAAAATCCATACATAAACTGAATTAAAAATGAAAGAAAAGAAATTACTGTGAACTAAGTCTCCAATTGTAGCCTCCCTTGTTGTCTTGTGTTGTGCTATGCTGTAGAATGACCCCTCTTATAGCATTAATTCATAGGGCTTAAATATGTTCCAAATTTCGTGCCCTATGGACCAATCTACCCTTAGTCAATTCTTCTTTGAAACTGAGATTTTCGCACCGCATGCGGCCAGATAACGGCAGCGATCATGAAACTCATGCGATCTCTCTCAAGAAATATGGCACCGAGGTTCTGTGATATCGTACCGCGATCGATAATCCTTCGTCCTGATTTTCCAACTTTCGTCCTTTTTACCTCTGGAGCACCTTTTCTGCCCAATTCTCGCTCCTTTTCGCCATTTTGCCTTTTTGCACCGCTGTGACTCAAGAAAGAAAAACAACCTAACACGACACTTATTTGAACGAAAATGAAAAAAATGCTAACTAAAAATGACTAAAAAGGCGTATACAAAATACGCCT
The DNA here is from genome assembly GCA_029844215.1 of Przewalskia tangutica. Taxonomy (NCBI): domain Eukaryota; kingdom Viridiplantae; phylum Streptophyta; class Magnoliopsida; order Solanales; family Solanaceae; genus Przewalskia; species Przewalskia tangutica. Next base: position 88,726,153 of record CM056736.1, on the reverse strand, counting down.
AACAACGCTCCACCTCCGGCTTTTGTGTTTTCTTAGGGGATAATCTGATTTCTTGGTCTGCCAAGAGACATGCTACCCTATCTCGCTCCAGTGCCGAGGCTGAGTACAGAGGCGTTGCAAATGTAGTAGCTGAGATTTGTTGGCTCAGAAATTTACTGTTAGAACTTCAGTGTTCTTTACATCAGGCATCTATTGTGTATTGTGATAACATCTCTGCCATCTATCTTTCTCATAATTCGGTTCAACATCAGCGAACCAAGTATATTGAGATAGACCTACACTTCGTTCGTGAGAAAGTTGCGCTAGGCCATGTCAGAGTGTTACATGTTCCATCATCCTATGAGTATGCATACATATTTACCAAAGGACTTCCCATACAGTTATTTCTTGACTTCAGATCCAGTCTCAACATCCGGCCTCCTCCCGCTCCGACTGAGGGGGTGTGTAAACGTGTAAATAGAGACAATGTTATTCCCTACCCATAGTTAAAATATTTTCATATATTGTGTAAATATAATTATGGTAAAACTAGGATTCCTATTGTATAAGGGATGAACATTGTACTCTATATATACTTTGATATTAATGAAAGACTCCTCAAGGGAGATTAATATCATCTTACAGATAGCTCACTTTATCCCATCAAATTAGATGTTATTTTATCCTATCTCCCAGATAGGATAAATTAGTCTAAAATTTATAATCCCAACACTATAATCTCTAAATAACTCAGTCACAAACTAAACGACCCCATTATTGTCCGTACACGCAACTTAGGGAAGCTTAAAAATAAAGATGAATTAGTCTTGCAGTTTGTATATAGCTAAATCACTACGATGTCAACTTGCAACAGGGACCCTAGCTAGGATATTGATTTGTTGTTCTTTTTCTGCAAGAAATATTTACTCTTTAATTAAAATTGGTTCTGGCAGACCTTAATACGTGCTATCAACGTTTGTCACCCTCTAAGGGAATTAATTTCTTTATTTCGTTTTCCTTTTCACAAGTAGCTCCCTAAAGGAATTAGTACAAGTTTGAAAAACAAATGGAGGAATATTGATTCTTGCACTACATTGCAGTAATAAAATGCTTGAAGTAACAACATTTCTCACAATTGATCACTAAATAGTGGGGGGAGTGGAATCACTAAATAGTGGTTGGCCTTCATTTCGTTTACAATTGGTGTGCGGAAAACGAGCACAAATATCTTTCTAAACTAGCAGAATCGTGGGACATCAAAAGCGGTAAGTTGATTGTAAAGGCTCAATCTTTCACTATTCAGGAGTAAGGGAAAGCAAATGCGATCTAAGCAAGACGCCCCGGAATTCCATTCTGTAGGGAAGGAGGACCTACTGAATAAGTCTCCAATCAATCGTAGGCGGGTGAGAAAATTGATTTGCCTCTTTCATTTAGTGTTCATTGTCGAATCGGACGCTTAACCCCCGCCCCCAACTACGGGGGAAGTCACACTTTAACTTCCTGCCTTGACCTAGGCCTCACATCGATCGTTCTGTCCACTGAACTCATTAACATTTCGGAGTTCGGATAATTTTGAAGAATTCATCTTATAGTCACTAGCCGTTTAATTTTTTTTATTCAATTTGTGAAATTTAACTTGATATAGAAAATTACTTGTATTATATATTCAAGTTACTAATTCTACTTATTATTAATGATAGAGACCGTTTGGTAGCTGGTTTAGAGGTGAGTTATGCAGATATTAAATTTTATATTAGTAATATAACATTCGGTAGCTGATTAGGAGGTAAGTTATTCATGTATAAGAGTAATCATGTTTTGGTGTGTAATATAGATACTCGTATAACTAATACATGTATTAGTTATCAAATATTTCTATATTATTTTATGCAAGATAGAAGATGAAATAACTTAAAAAATAATTAAATTTTATATTAAATAATACATAGATTTCATCATAATTAATCAGCTAGTAAACGACCCATTAGGGTATAAAAGTTAAATCCTAATGTGATGAGCGAAGGTACACACCAATGAGTGCCCTCTAAAGGCTGCAAATAAATGTGTAGGCATTGGCCATATATAGAGTCCCATGGTTGAGTTGTTTTGAGTAGGGATGTCAATGGGGCGGGGCGGGGGCGGGGGGAGGGGATCCCATACCCGTACTCACCACCTAAAACACATCCCCACCCCCGCCCCACCACCCATCACGGGTAGTAATTCTTCCACCCGCCCCCGCCCCACTTACTTCACGCGGATATCCACTTACCCGGCGGGTACCCATTAATAAAATGCTCAAATAATGTCTAGCAATTGTTTTAGTCATCAAAATGAAAGTTATATAAGAAAAAGGAAAAAAAAAGGAACCTTTCCACTATTGTGTATCGAATATCAATTCTAAAACCTTGTCAAAATATTATGAATATTAAAAAACAACAAAGATGAAAATATTTAACAAAAAAAAGGAGAACAAAGAGAATAAGAAAAAGAAACGTGGTGCATTACGGTGCGGGTTAGCTCAAGTCACATTTTAAATCAAGAAAGGGCCAAATAAATTCGTAAATAAACTAATAGATGATACGGATATGGGCGGTGCGGGTACGGTCGATGTGGGTATGGTGCGGGTAGCGGGGCGGGGCGGGTGCGGGGCGGGTCTTATATGAAATCCACCCCCGCCCCACTACCCATGGCGGGTAGCACTTTTGATACCCATACCCGCCCCACCACCCACCAAACCATCCCCCATATCCGCCCCAATTGGAGCGGGTGCGGGGCGGTACCCGCATTTACCCGCCCCACTGACATCCCTAGTTTTGAGCAAATAAAGTAAAATTACTGTATATTTCATTTTCAATTATTAATCTCCACCTCAAAAGAAACAATTGTGTTTCTCTTATCTTTATTCATTCTTGCAAAACAGCTTTCAATTCCAGTACCCGCATGAGTGTAGCTCAATTGGTTCCAGGGTGGCAGATTGCTCCCAAACTTTCAATTCCAGGTGGTGCTTGCTATGGCTAAAGCTAAAATTAAAGCCTGTACATATTATAATCTTTGTTTTTCACAAAAATATTTACCCATAAAAAAACTAAACTAATTTCCTTTATCATTTAATGTGTTTTCAACTGTTTTAGTAATGTTCCAATTATTTATGTTATATATCTACCAAACATAAATTAATTGCTATCCATGTGGTAGTTAATTATGTTGGCAGGACTACATTTAGAAGAAAAAAAAAGATTAAAGGCTCAAGTAATGACCGTGTCTTCCACTTTAAACACTTTGCTCCGAATTAAAATTAAATTTATTGTTTACACGTTGTCACTTCAACTTTAACTGATTGAAATTCATTAGAAACTTCTATGTCCTAAGTATTATTTTAAAGTTGCTACCCTCAGAACATTCTGATTACTAAGAAATCATAATTCGAACAAAAATGTTACTATAAAACTTTTAGTGTATAAGCTTATCAAAAGTTGTCTACAAAATAAGAAACTCTAATAGAAGTTTAATAACGTCACTTACGGTTGAAAATTTACTAATGCAGAATTAAGTTTAACCCATTATTTATGCCTTAAACAATTGGGATCCCGCACGACGGAAACGTAATTTCCACGCACATGCACACATAGTGCCAAATATCGTAAATTTTATTAGTGAAAGAGATATTGGTACGTGAGTAAACGCTTGAGACATAGAATGATGGATGATCGTTGGTTAAATGACACGTGTTCCACGTTGATAAATGAAGGAAGAAATATACGATGTGTAAAAGATGGAACTAGTCGGAAATCGTCGCGGAGCCGTGAAGGGCGGCCGGCGGGCCGCGACACAGTGGTCGGTAATTTTACGGAAGTCGCGTATGCGGTGCCTCAGCAGGCGCGACACTTCGATGGCAGAATGTTTCGACGGGAGCTGAAATATTTCTGATTTTTGGGCTTTGGGCATTGATTCTCCATGAATTGGCACTTGAATTCAGCCATTATTTGACTGAATTACACCCCCTCAATAAGTGTCATTACATGGTTGTTGACACCCAATTTTGTCCATCTCTTCCTATTATTCATCCAAAATTAAATTATTTTTCAACACCGCAAAACAACTTTAAAATTTTAATACATACATATTCATAAATAAATAAGAATTTTAATATTCTCGAATAATCACTAGGTGGTACTATTATCTTTACTTGCATCCTAAGATTCTATTGCTATCGTATTTTTATATTAAGCATACTTTAAAATAGTTTTTGTATTATTTATCATCACATTAGTATTTTTTCTTGTAATTTATACTTGTAAATTTGTTCCGCAACCCATACTAATTTGGAACACTTAAACTCTACCCAAATCATTAAATTCTAGCCCACTCTTTCCTTTAAATTCGGCCAACATACCAGCCCATTCCCTTATTTACCTTGGCCCAAATCGATAAAACCCAATACAAGAACAAAAGAGTTGAAGACCATTACCAGCAAAATAAAGGCAAAACAAAAGGAAAAGAAAATCCCTAGTCTGAAACACAGCAGCATCCGCAGCTCACCTCTCCCTTTCACCTCTCCCCTTTTAGCAAACCTCCAAAGCTTCTTTCCATCACACACCGCAATTGTCACTTCTTTTTGGTGATAGGAATCATGTGAGCCCTGCAAGCTCCCAACGTTCAATTTGAACGAGACTACTTGACCAATTTCAAAGCAAAATCCCGCCCAATTCGAACCCAATCAAATGTCCCCTATAAATACAACACTTTGGAGTTCATTGAAAGAGACTTTGGAGCCGCCGCAGTTCCTCATTTCAAAATCTCAAACACTTCTTATTTTTAATATTCTGAAATATAAGCTTAAGATACTGAGGCCGCCGCCTCCTCCCCTATAAACCCTAAAATATTTCAAGCTCTTACTCAACTAGTTAGACACAAGCTCCTTTCAAACAATTTTCTTGATTCAGCAAAGTTCGAAGTGGGTTCGAAGACCTCACCTCAGTTCGCTGCACCCGAGAAGGTAAACTCATATTCGTAATTCTTGTTGTTTTAACTTACACTGTGAAGTCGATTGTGTATTGGTTAACTGTTATTATTTTAATTTATTTATTATGTCTTTAAGCTTGTTTTAGAGTGTCTAAATGAAGTTTAAGTTTATGAAATCTACTGAGTTATTTAATATGTATGTTGCCTGTTTTATGACTGTTTTGAACCCTTAAGTGTGTTTATTAAGTTACCATTTGATGTTTAAGGTTACTAATCCAAATATTAGTATGTCAAGGCCTTTGCCGGTCTATTAAATTGTCAATAAGCTCGTTGGTTCCTGTTTTAATTTCAAGAACATGAGTTGAGTTAAAGTTTAAAAAAAAATTACTTGTAAATGATGTTAGTTTGATATGTTAACTATGTGGTAATGAAGTCATTATGCTATTATAATTATCATCAATATGGAATCTGAGTGTTTGACCTGTTTAACTAATGTGAATGATTTGGACATTTTTGATTTTATTGAACTGTTCAACGAGTACTTTTTTTTTTTGCGTGTGATTGTCGTTATTTAGATTATCAAAAAATGAGTTACAGAGTATTATGTTGCGTTAGTGGTTCAGGAATATGTTTTCTTTTATCTGTGCGCATAGTCTTGCCCTCTTATCTTGACATTTGCTTGATGCTTATGTATTTAGCATAAACTCCATTTTATGATGTTTTAGGCTGTCCATTTAAGTGTCGGCTTGTTGAAATATGACATGTTTTGGATCCTATATGTATCTTGACCCTAGGATGGTTTTACATGTTTGAAATATGTTCTGTCCATATATCATGACTAGATGATTTTACAACTTTGATTACTATGTTTTCTCCGTCTTTCTCTAGCTACTATGTAAAAATGCTTAGCATAATTTAAGTTTTGATGAATTTGAAGTCCCCCCTCCTAAGCATGTCATAATTTTGAGAGTTGAATTTTCGGTTAAAGAATGTGATTATTCTTGCACCTGAAATTATTAAACTCAAGTCCTTGCTTTGGTGATTTGTAATCTGCTTATGAATATGAGATAAATTCTATGAATGGTCATCAAGATCCTAGACCCAAATAGAATCTTTGGAGTATCTTAAAATAAAACCATGTTCATAAATACTTATCACTTATGACCTTTTCTGATAATGTCCAAGTCCGTGTTATTTCCAAATTTGAGTTAATGAAGTATAATATGTTGGAACTTGTGGTCTTTTGGAAGAGGCTTATCTCATGAGTGAGCTAGTAGCTATAAAAAAAGATCTAGTTGGGCCACCACTTACTGTTTGGGCCCCCTCCTCCTTCAAATTGCTGAAATAAAATGATTCAAATGTGTTAAATTTTGTGTCAATGTTTATTTGTTAATTGATGAATTTTGGGTATATTCTATTTTTTTTTGTTTTACATGAAACGCATTTGGGAGCAACCAAGAGTCTCGCTACGAGACTTACCATATCCGCATCCACATTCATGGCATTCCCAACTTCAGAATTCCAAAACAAAATGAGTCGTATTACAATGTCATCCGTCCTACGTCGTCTTCATCATTACTCCTTTTAATTTCGTCCTTTATCTCCTTCTCATTGTGATATGCAATCTTTTATGAATATTGAAATGTGTAGAATATTTAGATTTAAGACGAATAGATTAAAGGGGAGGGTAGCTTAAAATAGATTTATTTTTATCTCTAAAACATGCATTTTTAATAATGTCCTACACGTGCATATTTTCATAAAACTTCAATTTTATACACAACATATAATTTTCAAACTAACTACTTTTCATGCATTTTTAAAACAAATCTTATGCAAATTTATCAAAATATATGCTTCTTTCAAGTAATTATTTACAACATCCTTTCTTAATTCTATGCTTTCAAAACATGCATTTTTTTATACAATAATTAATCTAAGTTTGACCGAACAACCGCAAGTTAGCGGATCTTAGAGAATGCCTAACTCATTCCCTTTAGGATAATAAAGAACTCTTACCTAGAAGCTCATAAAGTTCGGCAGACCATTAATTGGAGCTATTTTTAGCAAATTTTGCTAATTAGATGTCCTAATTCATCTTTAAAACAATTAGGTGGCGACTCCTTAAAATAAATTTAGGAATCACCATACGTCGTACACCATTTTCGACTCCAGTTAAAATGGAGTATTACAATGGTTATTGATGGTCATTACTTTGCTAGTTGGGAAGTCATCTTACACACACTATAAATTGAGGTCATTGGCTCAATTGTAGACATACTTCACTCTTGTATAGTTTAGAATTTTCTGAACTTCTTCCTCTCTAGCATACTCTCACACACTCAAATGTTCTTTTGAGAAACACTTGAGTTTCCTTTGCTCATTTGTTTAGTTGATGTTCTATTCTGGGAGACAGTTGCCCATATCGTAAAAAAATATATACGGGGAAATAATGTCTTAAGGACAGAGTAAATATCACTCGACTCAACAGCGGCCTTGTAACGCTACTAAATTTAGTGTATTTTGGTTTTAGGTTATAAAGAACAAGGGGCTTGATGCAGTTCCAACGAAGATATCAAGATCCAAGACTCAAAGATACATTCAAGAACGAAGACCAAGATCATCAATCTTGTTATGGTTGGCACAACTCTTGTTAGGCTTCAAGCCTGTTGTATTGTAACCATTTTAGTTTATCCTTTCAAAGCACTAGTAGTAGTTGTATATTATTCTCGTACATCCATTGTGTAGCTCACAATCTTAAGACATTATCTATTAGTGCTAGAAAGATGTTTGCGAGCAGATATGATCCCAAATCTGGCTGTGGTTATCTTGGTGAAACCAGTTCTGTTGACAGTTCTATAAACAGTTCAAACACTGTCTCTGTCAACAAATCTGGTCCTAGTTTTGGGTCTCTCTTTGATGATAGTTACATATTTGTTTCCGTCAAAGGGGAGATCTCTGTTGTTGATCCTGAACTTGAAGATACTACTAATAGTCATGCTGAAGAGGCTAAGGATCAAGGAAGAGTTGCTATAACCGCTCCCGAGAGTGGTGGTAACAAACGTCCACGAGAGGTTGATGATGTCAACTGGGACAAGAGGAGAAGGCTGAAGATGATGTTATATCTTGCAGCAGAAGGTCTATATCTGTCCCAGATAAAGAATCCAAAAGGTATGAGTTAACCTTTTATTCCTTGTCAAAATTGATATTAAAAGATAATTTCTGAATAAAAGTGAATAAAGAAAAGCTAGGAATATGAAGGGTTTTTGTTAAGACTTATATTCTCTACACTTTAAAATTAAAAGTTTAATCTCACTTATCTTCCCATTTATAATTGGACTGTTATAAACAACGGCCTAAAAGAAATGGACTTAGATTGTAATAAACTGAATTTATGGACAATCATAAGCAAGGGAAGAAGACTAGAGGACCAAAGACAAGGACTAGAGGACTAGAGGACTAGAGACAAACCTGTCACCATTTTCGACAGAAGATCCGTCTTTTCACAGGATAGTAGTAGACACTCAGTCATACAAATCCCACGGGTGACTGGAGTGGGCCAGATCCGTCATATGCCATGATGATATTAGACACTCAGTCATACGAAGCCTGCGGGGGACTGGAGTGGGATAGAGTATCTAGATCTCATACGATCCGGTTACGCCATAACCACGGGTAAGAGGTTGTTCATGTCAAGCAACGCCACTTCCAAAGTAAAAAAAGTTGAAGAGGCTGTCCTCTAAAGGACTTAAGGGAATGAGATCACTCTAATAAGAGGTGATACATGTCCCAAACTTGGTTCAAGGACGATATTGGTCAAACTGGCTTGAGTCTAGTCCAACATGTCTATAATAACTAAGAGTGGTGCAGTAAGATTGTAGCCAAGTGAATGATATATTTGTAATCTGTGCATCTATGCCTTCATAGATTGTGACACGTTAAATAGAAAGTCATTCAAAACTAATTAAGTTGAGATTGTTGTCATCTGTCGACATAAACCCTCAAATGAATGTGAGGTAGACAAAAAGGCAAATACACATTTCCAATCCGTCAAAGAAATAGCGAAAGAAGCACCGCTCATCTATAACATAGTCACGCCTACGTGGGTGATTTGACACTTCTACAAATAGAGTGGGGAAACAAGAACGTTGCTATCTTCATCGACGATGGTACAACGTATTAATTCCTTTGTTTGTTGAAAAGCAAAGATGAAATTGTTGAAGCCTGGTTGGCTACCAAAATTAAGGCGCCACGGCGCTTCGGAAGCAGACGTTGAAAACCTACGAATTGAGGAATTCGTAGGGATAGAGGAAGATAATGTGAAGAATCGTTCTTCAAATGGCTGCTCTTTACTCACCTCAGTCTAACGGTATTAGCCAAGCGCAGATCCGTAAGCCCAAGACATTTGGGGCAAGGTGATCCTTACCGCTAATGCGATTCACAATAGAACTCTGCATAATTATAAGGATAATCCTCCATATGAAACATGGAAAGAATCCCATATACATATGTTATGATATAGGGTAGTGTGGCAAGTGTTGAGATACCAAATCCAAAATAGGTCAAGTCGGGCCTAAGACTGTAGATTGTATATCCACTGGATCTGCAAATAACAGTAGTGCGTATCGCATCCTGGTGCCAAAGAAAGTTGAATTCTTTGAAGATAACTTTTCTTGAGAAGGAAAGAGAAGTAATTGCTTAAGGTTAACAAGAACCCGCGAGTGTCTGATTGTCCGAAACTAGACGTTCCAGATCTATAGGACTCGGAAGTTGCTGCCTGTCCGAAACTTATTATTCCATATCTATAGAACTCAGGGATTCTAGATGTTGAACCGAGACAGAGCAAAATGTGGGGACAAAGACTTGTTCCAGTCCTTCTAGCTTATATGATTAAGTATGAACCATGGACAAATAAGAAAGAATTGTCATCTCCGAAAGCACTGCTTTGGAAAGAAGCTAAAAAGGAGAAATAGATTCCATTAGATAAAACCATACTTGTGTGATGGTTGACGGATCTATTGACGAGTATAAGACCTCAATTACTTGGACACGTGCTCCTCTGAGAATAGCTTAACATCTAGGGCCACTGCAGTCTTGCGTGACATGGATGTTAAGACAACATTCCTAATCGGAGAGTTATTTTGATGGACTGTTGGACTTCTTCCTGAACTTTCATTTTTGTCTCTAAAATGTTTACATTTTGGTCCTGAAAGTTTCAGATAAAACAGAAACAATGAATTTGACTATAGAAACATTGACTCTAAAGCTATAAAGCCAACAGTTGGAAAACCAAAAGTCCATAGTGGAAGAAGAAAGTAATGCGGAACAATCCGAGGGGTGTGTGGTTCCAGGGAAGAGAAGAAAGTCTGTTGACTTATCAAATCTTTGTGCGGGCTAAAACACGTCCCGAAGCAATGGTTCGAAAACTTTGATAGTACTCTACTATCGAAAGGTTTATCCATAAGTGAATGTAACAAATGTGTCTACATGAAAGGTAATTCTGACTTGTTCGTCCTTATGTGCCTTTACGCAGATGACATGATGATCATATAGAGAAGTCCTAGGATGATCCTAGAGACTAAGAGTATGTTGAAACAATGTTTCGATATGAGTGATATGGGTATTACAGATGACATCTTAGAAATTAGGATTTCTAAAACATCTAACGGGCTGGTCTAAACCAAACTCATTTGTGAGGTGTTTTTGACAGTCTCGTTAAAGTCACCAATGGATATGAATCATAGAATTGATTGGAATCATGGTGCACCCATATACCAGGAGCGATAGACGCAGGTCACATGTAGTTCAATGTATCTTACACACTACAACTGACCTGATATCGGCTCATAAAGTAGATCGGTTGAACTAAGGTTCACTAGTAATGATCAATAGAAGGCGTTAAATCGATGTGACGACATCTGAACTATTTGCTTATCTATGGATTATGGTATTCTGGATGTCCAGTAGTTCTGAGAGAACTCAGTGATGCAAACTGGACATCAGACTTGAAGAACACCAAAGCCACAAGTGGATGTGCATGGTGTGTCTTTGCAAATCCCCTAAGAAAATTTGCATCGGCCGATTTGTGATGAAATCAGAGTTTATCGCTTTGTACAAATCATGATGAGAAGTTGAGTAACTTCACGACCTCTTAGAGGATATCCCTTATTGGGAGTAACTCGTGCCTTCGTCAGTTATACACTGTAAGGGCATGGATGACGGCATATGGACATATCTGTCGCAGATATAAGACCGTATGGCATTTGATCAGGTGACACATCCTTGATTACTAAATAAAAAGATATAACGAACCCTTTAATTAAGGGATTACCCAAAAGATCAAGAGTGTTGCTTGTCTAGGGAAATTGGCTTAAAACCCAAACAATACGAACTGATACGGTGGATACCCAACTTGGAGATCCCAAGAATTTGGTTCAATGAAAAAACTAAGTCGTAAAGGTTCAAGTTAAGCGCTTCGGTGGAAGTAAGAGAACTTCAGATAATGATTTCTGCATAGAAACATGAATCCAAGGCTGTTCCCGTGATATATATTAAGTGCTATCTGCATCGTGGGTAAATGTTAAATTTCCAAAATCTTTAATGATCTTCAACGTTTGACGTTAGGTTTGAGGAAACTTTTAATGGTTTCTAATACTCGTGGAGTGGGGTATATCAGGATTCCTTGTAGGAGACCACCTATTTAAGTGCGAGGACTAGTCGCCTCAAATGAACGCACTTAAGAATCCAAGTATGTCCATGGCCACAACGGACAAAACTTTAAGAAGGACAGAGTAATGAAAGTTGTTGTGTCTGTATTATTGTCTTGACTTACACTAAACACTGACGGTTCAAGACATCATATTCACCGCGCAGTAAGTAAGTTCGATAGTATTTTACTATGGAAGGTTCAAAGCCACGACTACCTATCTAGATGCAACATCGATCCACCAAAAGATTGCTAGAAAGGCACTTTGTGAGTGCGCCAAAATCTCTTTCAAGAGGGAATTGTTGGAAATTTATTAATGTGGAATTAATTTTAACCCATTATTTATGACTCGAACAATTGGAATCCCGCACGTCGGAAACGCAATTTCCACACACGTGCACACGTAGTAAATTTTATTAGTGAAAGAGATATTGGTACGTGAGTAAACGTTTGAGACATAGAATGATGGATGGTCATTGATTAAATGACACATGTTCCACGTTGGTAAATGAAGGAAGAAATGTACGATGTATAAAAGATGAAACGAGTCGGAAATCACCGCGGAGCCGTAAAGGGCTACGACGCTTGGTGGTCAGTAAGTTTCTGGAAGTCAGGCGATGCGACGCCTCGCAGGCAGGGCCACAATGCTTTGATGGAAGAATGCTTCGACGGGAGCTAAAAAGTTTCTGACTTTTGGGCTGGTTTGGGGCATTGATTCTCCACGAATTGGCATTTGAATTCAGCCATTATTTGGATGAATTACACCCCCTCAATAAGTGTCATTACATGGCTATTGATGGTCATAACTTGGCTAGTTGGGAAGTCATCTTACACACACTATAAATTGAGGTCCTTGGCTCAATTGTAGACACGCCTCACTCTTGTATAGTGTAGATTTTTTTGAACTTCTGCCTCTCTAGCATACTCTCACACACTCAAATGTTTTTCTTGAGAAACACTTGAGTTTCCTTTTCTCATTTGTTTAGTTTTTGTTTTATCCTGGAAGACAGTTGTCCATATCGTAAAAGGATATATACGGAGCAATAATGTCTTAAGGACAGAGTGAATATCACTCGATTCAGCAACACCCTTGTAACACTACCAGATTTAGTATATTTTGGTTTGAAGTTATAAAGATCCAGGGGCTTGATGCAGTTCCAACGAAGATCTCAAGATCCAAGACTCAAAGACGCATTCAAGAACGAAGACTAAGATCATCAATTTTGTTGTGGTTGTCATAACTCTTGTTAGACTTCAAGCATGTTATATTGTAACCATTTTAGTTTATCCTTTCAAAACACTAGTAATAGTTGTATACTATTCTCATACATCTATTTTGTAGCTCACACTTACTAGTAAGATACTTTTCGATAATGTATATATATAGAACAGTTGAGAAAATAAACAACTTTCTTAATAAAATGACTTAACCACTTAAACATTTTCTGGAGGATATTTTATAGTTCCATTTTTGAATTCATAGGATAAACATTTTCTTATTAAAATTGCTTAAATGGTTAAGATATTTTATGAAAAAAGATTGTCAATCAACATTAATGGCACGTTCTTTCTATAGTTGATCTGTTAAAGATTTCAGGCAATATTTTGATAATAAAAAGGATTGGAAGTGCATACTTTTTGTATTGAGAGATCAACTCTATTAGGAGGAGTGGGTGGATAGTAATATTCTAGGAAAATTTCAAATCTTCAAAGGACAAAGGAGATACTGAGAATATAAGCAAGTATTAGATCATATTTATACATGTTGGGGTTGTGCAAACCTAGTTTCAAATCGAACAATATTAGATGATTTGAAATGTTATCGTGGAACTGTTAAAGAGTATTAAAACTTATAATTGATGAAGCTATGTATACTTGTTTGAGACCAATTGAAACTTTTTCTATTTACTTAATTATTTTATAAACAATTTATACATAAAAGATATCTTATTCATTATGCGTGTAAAACTTGTAAATTGGCGGAGTTCTAATTGTTCTTCTGGTACTCTCATCGTAAGTTCTATAAAAATGAATGACATTTTCTTCCTCACAAGATTCTAATTAAAACCAGACATTGTTTTTAGAGTTAAAACTCAAATAATTCAGAATTATACAAGTGCAATAAATTAAACATATTTTTTAATGCAGATCGGTCGAGAAGTGAAAAGAGGCCACCGCGCTTGGGAGGCCATATGTATGAACTAGATTTTAGTGTGATTACATGATAATGTGGTATAATTGAAGAAATGCAATACATTTTCGATTCTCAAGAAGAAGTTAATAATTGGTGGTAATTAGATATTTCAGTTACATTCAGAATATAACTTCTTATACTTACGTTTCCATTTTTTCAAATATAAATAACTTCTTAATCCTACTCCTATCCTATGTATTTAGTATAACACTATATATATATATATATATATCATTTCACAATCAGTAAATTACAATGCAAGTACGTGGTACGAATCAATAACATAAATCAATCAAAATATAACCACAACCTTAATATCTTACATATAATCATAATTCGTAAATATCAATGTTGAGAGAATCAAGAAGAGTTAAAGATAGTAAGTTAGTTAGTTAATAAGTTAATTGGTTAGTTAAAGACTTATTTAAAAAAGTAGTTAACATAATAAATGTCTAACTAACTAAATTATCTATAAATACAATTACCTACACATTGCATCACTTCTTCAATGAATAATAACATCTCTGCACAATTCACTACATTGTTCTTCCTTTACTTTCTTCTTCTTCTTACTGTTACCCGTACTGTACTGCTTCTGTAATTTCTGTTCTTATATTGTGATAAATTCATGTATGAAATGATAAAGAATTCAACATGATATCAGGGTTTGATCAAAGGCTCGATGATTGTCTTTCTTTCGCAAAAAAATTGAAGACAATATACTGGTTAAGTTGTAGGGTTTCTTCTTCTGCAATTATGTTTCTACTGTTTTGTTCTTCCTTTCTTATCTAGTTTTTGTTCTATAGAAGTTTGTAGAACTTATATCATCTAGTTCTTTATAGTACATCTCATCTTGATTCTGGAAATTAGACTCATCTTAAGTTCTGATAACTTCTTGACATAGAAATTTAAAATTCGTGTCACACAAAAATTCAATGAGATTACTAGGATCATAATATGTTTGTATATTGTTCTTGAGATTTATCTCTTCTTATTAGTTCTGAATTGTGCATCTGAATCTATCATCTTCTCCTTGTCATATGATAAAGTCAGATTCCATCACAACTGGAAATATAAATACATCTCAGTACTCATATCTGAATATTAACCCAAGTTTACAACTTCTGAACATATCTAGAGATTATCTGATAGACTACATGTCTTACAATGGACACAAATCCACCTGCAACTGAAAATACCAATCCAGCAGTGAGAAGAAATTCTGAAATTACTGCAACAATAGACCACAATCATCCACTATTTCTTTAATCATCAGATGTGAGTGGTGTATCCCTCATATCTTTTTCAATTACTTCGTTCTAAAAATTATGCACTATTGAGCAAATCTATGAAGATTGCACTGCTTGGTAGGAATAAACAGGCTTTGTAAATAGAAAATGCAAGAAAGAAAACTATGAAAAAGAGTGATGAGATCAGTGGGATAGAGTTAATACAGTAGTTCGGGCTTGGTTGATGAATTCAGTGTCATATGGATTACTTAGTGGGGTAATGTATGCAGACACAACTTATGAAGTATGAGAAGACTTAAGAGAAAGATTTAACAAAGTAGATGGGTCAAGAACTTATTATTTACACAGAGAAATAGCCACTCTAACTCAAGAAAATTCAAGTGTGGTTGAATATTTCTCCAAACTCAAGACATTGTGGGTAGAGTTTCAGTCTCTAGTACCTTCCCCTAGTTGTGGATGTCCTAAGTCTAAAGAGTTTGTAGAAAATCTCCAAAGACAGAAATTGTATCAGTTTCTAATGAGGTTACTGTCACGCCCCGACTTTTCTCAAGTCTTTTCATAGGGCGTGATGGCCCCTTCATAATTATCCCTTTTCATGAGCACCATCTACCTCTTTTTATTTTAAAATTCAGACGTGTATTTAAAAACGGAACTAGTAACAATAATGAAAGTAGATAAATCTTTTCATGAACTTCATTAAAATATAATGCGAGCTCATGCTCGTGCAAATACTGTTTCTACCTAGACATAATGAGAGTGATTATTCCAAGTTTGAAAGGAGACAATCTCAGACGGACATTTCCCGAGATGCTGAAACTAATCCTTTCAACTACATACTAAACATGACAAGTACCAAGTCCGAAGCAATAGATTTGGTACGGCAAGGAGGCTGCGGGACGATCGCTAGCCTTGAATTGGAGTATTTCCTCTATCACGTTTTCCCGAAACATGTTAAATAAAGAGTCAGCCCTACTATCCGGGGCTGAGTGAGAAGCTCGCCCTGCAATTCAAAGTAACCTCACAATATTCTAAGTACAATCACATTATAACATAATAAGCATGTTGCAAAAACATATTAGTTTACAACACCTTTATCATACAAGTATACAACATCTCCCCTCAACTCCTTATAGGAAATTCTTCATTTAAAAAATGTTTTGTTTTATCTCGTATTACACATTAAGATATTCTCATTTGCATTTTTACATTTATTGTGACGTATAACCTGATCCGATGCATTTACAAATGGATTTACGTATTTGCGAACACGTATTCACTTTACGTTTTTGTTGCGGCGTGCAACCCGATTCAATGTATTTACAAATGCATTTACATATTTGTGAACACGTATTCACTTTACATATTTGTTGCGGCGTGCAACCCGATCTAATGTATTTACAAATGCATTTACAAATTTGTGAACACATATTCACTTTTTATTTCCAGAAGGTCAAATAAATAATATTCCTTTTTTTTTACATTCTGTCTGTCATACTTGTAATGGTTATAATTCTTCAACCGTAACTTCAACTAAGGTGTTTCTTTGAAACAAAGGTAACACGGGGACCTTTCACTATACCAAATTTCATTTGAAACTACTTTGGGTAACTAGCACAAATTTATCCACAAAACAGCCACATGAAATTTGTTTCGCCAGATTGTTTATTAAACATGACCCAATTTTAAAATAGTCATAACTTATAATCCATAAGTCCGTTCGAGCCACGTAAAATCTTAAAACGACGAGAACAGAGATTTATACGTCTCCATGTGAACCATACATTCAGATTCTTTATCATTTGGTACATTTTTTCACTTTAATGTACTGCCTTTCTGGATTCCGATAGATCTGAGGCAGAAACTTTAAACTACAATAGCTTTCCGATAGATCCGAGGCAAACTTTAAATTACAATATCTCTCAACCCGTAAGTCTGATTTATCCCTGCTTTGGCTCAATATGACCTTCACATATATATGTACAAAACTTCCAAAATTCACCAAATTCTAACAAGTACAACCTAGTGAAAATAAGTTGTAAATTTCTGGCTTCTCGAGTTTCAGTTAAGTCGGGGTAGAAACTTTAAACATCGATAACTCACAACCCGTAAGTCGGATAGACCTCCGTAAGATCTCAAAATTTCAACAATAGAAAAATATAGAACTTTTGTTTAGCACAAATTTTCATATTCCTAACCTATTTGTACATTTTTAGGTTTTTGTGTTCTGCCTTTTCGGATTTTGATCAATCCGAGGCAGAAACTTTAAACTATGATAACTCTTAAACCGCAAGTCCGTTTTATCCCTTATTTAGCTCGATCTGATCATAATATAGAGGTGTACAACACTCACAAATCTCATTCAATTCTAACAAGTATAACTTAGTGAAAACAATTAGTAAAAATCATGACTCAACTAGTTGTTTAAACAATCAAAGTTCATGATTTCTTTTCAACACCCAATTCATATTCTAACATGTATTGAACTTAAAATAAAAGATTTCACTAAGAATTTCTGAGTGAGAAAACTCACCTTGTAAGTGTGAAAATGATTGTTGTTCGGTTGCTAAAAGTGATCCTTGCTCCCTAGTATTTTCTGATTTTTGTTCGTCTTGCCCTCTTGATATTTTTTTTCCAGATTTCTATTCTTCTTGTTCACTTTTTTTTTTTCTGATTTTCTATTCCTTGTGTTAGGTACCTTGTTTTTTTTTTGTGCTAAATAATATTTAAATTGAGGAAGATGAAAAGGGGGAGGGGAAATGTGCATGTATGACGTCGGGTTCGTACACGCAGCGGAATTTGAAAATTTATGTTTCAAACCCGACGACGGTCGAACTGCAGTATGATATGCAATGAAAAATACAAACACAAAGTAATATGTAAAACTTCGATCGAAGACTTACATTGTTATAGCAATCAACCAAGCAGTTGAATCTTTGTGTTCTGTGTAGTCCAAGAGTGCATACGCAAACGTGCCTCGATTTGTAAGTTCTGGAAACTATGATGTAATTTGCTAAGTCAGGAATGTTAGGGATTCTGACAGAGCTTTAGAAGAGATTGACCTCTCTTAGGTTTTTTGGTGTATTAAAATGAGAAGAGGAGCCTCCTATTTATAGGATAAAATAAGAGCTCAAGGGTTTCGGTGAGTCGGGCCCGTAAACGAATCTGGCGAGTCGGTTGCCGAGCCACGTCATAACGCTGCGGGCCTCATCAAGAGCAGCGGTCTTTGGCACGTGTTCACGGCACCGATCCGTCGTATTTTCTGCCCATTTTCCCATTTTAATGTCCCGGTCATCAACCGAACATATAGGTATCTCCTTCTAATTACATCCTTCAATCGACGGAACATTTGACTTAGTGTTACCCTTCAGGACTTTACATATCGTCACTAATTGCATTAGGATCCTCACAGAACTCCTAGACTGCACCGGAAGACAATACAATATGTAAAGTTTAGCTACACAAAATATGTGAACTGAACCTCTATGTGGAAAGATAAAATCCTTTCATTCATGACACACTCAATCAAGCTTAGGATCTGTCAAGTGTCTATCCAAATGACTTGATTATTATAACTCATCTATATTAGTTGACAACAAGACCATATCACAAACATGTCCATTGCATTGGCCAATGACTTAGTCAACCTAATACCATATGAGTACCTGAGTGTTCACTCGAATATAAATTCAAGGAATGAATCCTTTCTTGGCTCATATACCACATTTAATCTACTTCGTAATGCACCCAAAACAAGTCACGTCTCAACCTATAAGACATTTGAGCTTGGGACAAGATCAAAGTACATTACTCCGTAAACAAGGTGATATTGACCTCAAGTCTAAGGATTTTTATCTCCCACACGCCGATTACATTATAGACATATAACAAAATAGTACATCAGCAGGGCATATCAATACTTCAGCAAGTATCCATGAGTCCATCACGAGTTGCCATAACTCGTAGCAAGTTAGACATACTACATCCCTAAGGATATGATGCAGACCACATGTCGACGTATCGCATATCATCGATATCCCAATTTCAATGATCTTTAGTCGATGTAATTTAAGAGTTACGTTATAATATTAATTCTCACATCATAATAAACACGTAACCTCTAGGGATGCATTTATAGAATATTATAAATAATCAATTAATAATTCAACAAATGCAAAATGTCATAATATTAATCATAATTAATATAAATACGAATGTATAAAGTACATTGTATCCTAATACAGATTGTCTCTAGGACATACATATACTTTCAATCTCCCACTTGGCCTAGAGCCAATCACCAACATATCTAATACCCATGTTCTCAAAATGACCATTATACTTCACCAAGCTTAATGGTTTAGTAAACGGGTCTGCTAGATTATTGTCTGTGGGAATATAATCTATCTTGATATCTTCAGCTTCCACCATCTCTCTCAGGATGTAGTACTTCCTTGGTACACTAGTTCCTTTGCCTGTGCAATGACACCAGTGTTGTCACAATAAATGGTTATTGTACAACTAGCACTCGGAACAACCCCTGGTTCCTTCACGAACTCAGAAATCGCGACAGCTTCTTTAGCAGCTTCCGATTCAGCAATGTACTCCGCTTCAGTAGTCGAGTATGCAGTAGTAGCCTATTTGGAACTCTTCCAGCTTACTTATCCTCCGTTGAAAATGAACGTGTAATCAGACTCAGATTTGAAATCATCAATATTTGTCTGGAAACTAGCATCGATATACCCAGTGGCAACCAGCTCATCAACTCCACCATAGACTAAGAAGTAATATTTAGTACGCCTGAGGTACTTGAGAATACTCTTGACTACTTTCCAATGTTCCTCGTCAGGATTCTGCTGGAACTTGCAGGGCATACTAAGTGCAAAGGCCACATCTGGCCTAGTACAGGTCATGGCATACATGATTGATCATATAGTGGAAGCATATGGGATCCTCTTCATGCGCTCAAGTTCAATAGCATTAGAAGGGCAGCCCTTTCTTTGATAATTTGATTCCTTGACCCATCGAAATACCGCCTTTCTTGGAATTCTCCATTGAAAAATGTCTAAGCACTTTGTCTATGTGGACTGACTGTGACAGCCCCAACAATCTATTAGGTCTATCTCTATAGATCCTAATTCCCAGAATGTAGCAGGCTTCACCTAAATCTTTCATCATGAAGGTCTTGGACAACCAATCCTTAACTGACTGCATGAGGGTCTTATTATATCTCATTATCAATATGTCATCAACATATATAATAATGAAGACAATACCCTCATCCTTGCATTTGAAATAAACACAAGGATCCTCTTTGCTTCTGACAAAATCAAAAGATTTGATAGCATTGTCAAAGCAAATGTTCCAACTCCTAGAGGCTTGCTTAAGTCCATAAATGGACTTCTGTAGCCTGCACACATCATTTGGTCTGAACTCACATGAAAAACCCTCGGGTTGTTTCTGTTACACCCCGTATTTACAGGATATGTTTTAAGAACTTACGTAAGAACTCGCTAGTGTTAAAATTAGAGACTTGTAAAAATTTATCGGAATTATGAAATTGTCGGAAAATGTTTTATTTTGACGAATGGGAGGGCGACACGTGTCACCCCCCTTAGCAATGCCTTGGACGAAATGGCATGGCCAATATGGTCATTGACCATAAGTCTTGGATGACTAAAGTCTTGAAAGTGTAGCTTGAGAACTTTGACTAAGTCAAAGGAGACAACTAGTCTTGATATTTTGAAAGACTTCATCCTAGCCACCCAAATGGTTGCATCTTGTCCCTCCATGACCCTTTATTACACTACTAGTAGCAAGAGTGTGTCCAACACTTAGAAAATTTCATGAAAAATTGAAGAGCTCAAGAGGAGGCTCTCGGGTTCCATCAACTTGAAAAGGAAAAAAATTGTGTTTCTTGTCCAATAAGCTCCACACTTTAAACCAAGGTTCATGAGTGTTATGTAAGTGTATCTCAATAGAAAAATCCCGGAAAAAGAGAGTTTTCGTATTAGTCGCAAGTGAAAACCTAGTGGCTTTCTAGGTTTTGGATTGGAAGTTTGAAGGAAAGTTGTTGGTATGGTTCTAAGGGTCTCAACAAACGGATTGAAGTGTCTTGGAGAGGTTCTAAACTACTAAGGAGCGACTTCGGATTGGAATTGGATTAAGAATCGTTAAGGTATAATCTTGTCTTTTAAAAGTGTTACAAGATTATATATTTATATTGTTGTTGTTAGCTTTACATGTTGCTAGCATGAAGTTGTTAAGTTGAAGTTTATAAGTATTATGGATTACTTGTAGCTTAAGTTCGAAATGAAAAGTAAGTCATGTTAAGTTGGAATACAATTAGATAGTTATTAGAATCGTCGCATGTAATTGACTTGAAGATTATAGTAGTTATAATTGATTGCGACTAGATATCATGTTATGCTACCAAGTTGGATTGAAATGGAAATTGGATAAGAATTAGTATTGTTGAACTCAAGGTGGCCGAATTTGGACATGTAGTTTGTATTAGTTTGTTATTCATTTATATTAGACTACCTTCAAATTGTGAGCCAATTGGTTTGTTTGGTTATTCATTTGTACTAGATTACCTTCTATATTGTTGTGAGCCAATTGGGGCTGTTTGGTTATTGTATTCGGCCTTGAAAAAGGTGGCAAAGTGAGTAGAAACAAAGGAGGTGCTGTCCGATTTTCCGTAGAATTTAGCGACTTAGCACCTAGAATATTCTACGTATGAAGTAAGAGGTTAATGGACGTATTGTGGCCATGATAGATTGAAGTACTAAGTTTAGCGTTTCCTACTTGAAGAATGGAATAGCTCAAGGTTGAAGTACTTTGGAGCATTTTGCTACTTGTCGACAATCGTCGCGAGGTATGTGAACCTCTTCTTTCTTTGGCATGATCCTACGTATGAAATATCCATGTGATAACATTTTAAGATTTCTTCTACTCTTAGAAGTTAAGAAGTATTTACATTGTTGAATATAAATTAAGAGTATGTTTAAATTGTCCTAAGTCTTTACTAGGTCTTATGGGAGACGTTGGTAAGGATGGTTAGGAAATTATGAGATTTGATTTAAGGGCTATGTATCTTGATTTATTTAAAGTAAGTATGTAAGTTGATTTTTATGTTTGAAAATGACTTGAATTTATATGTGAAAAGGGGATTGGTTTTAAAAGTGTAGATGACATGATTTTACAAGTATAAGTAATTGGACTTTTAAGAATGTATGTTATGAAGTTTTAAGACTATGAACTTTGATTTTCTTTAAAGGATTACGAAACTTTATTTTTCAAGTTATGGGACTTGAATTCTAAAGTATAAGCGACATGATTTGAAAGAGTGTATGCTATGAGGTGGTAAGGCTATAAGCCTTGATTTTATAGGTAGAAATGACTTAATTTTACAAAGTATGGCTTCTTAATTTATTTCAAAAGATAAGAAGATGGCTTCCAAAAGAGTATGTGACTTGAGCTTTAAAAAGAAAGGAGTTCTATGATTCTTTTTAAGTATGTATGTACGTAGTATTTTTGGATCTAGTTTTCCTAATGTTGTAAGAATAAAAGTGTCTTAAGTTCTCTAAAATGAAAGGTTGTTATAATAGCTTTATGGGAAGTTGTTATGACGACTTAAGAAGAAGTGAAAAGATGGTTTGAAAATGTTATGTAAGGAAAATCACACCGAGCCTACAAATAGGCCGGATTACGTTATGAAATACACCGAGCCTACAAATAGGCGGATTACGTTATGAGATACACCGAGCCTACAAATAGGCGGATTACGCCATATTACCCGAGCCTTCACATAGCGGGTTACGTCATCTTACACCGAGCCCCACAGCGGGCGGATTATGTTATATGATTCCACAAGACACCGAGCCCCACAAAGGGCGGATTATGTTATATGATTCCACAAGACACCGAGCCCAAGGCGGGCGGATTATGTTATATGATTCCACGATGCACCGAGCCCCAAAGCGGGCGGATTATGTTATATGATTCCACGATGCAAGGCGGCGGGCGGATTATGTTAAATGATTCCACAAGATGCAGCGAGCGGGCGAATTATGTTATGTAAGATATGTAAGTTATGTGAAAAATTTGGATTAAACTCTTAAGTAAGTATGTAAGAATATGTTGTTAAATCTTATCGAAAGAAGGAAAGGAACGGTTAATATATGATTGGTTTCAGGAGTTAAAAGGACATTCTTTTATACAGATATGATTTGGTTCTTGCAGTTTATTTACATTCCATACTAAATTTTTGTTATCGACCCGCCTTCTGCGTTCATGCCGCGAGTTTAGGTACCAGGTTGGTGATCCTTGCTCTTAGGATCTCTGTTGATTTTGGAAAGAAGCCCTTTCACTCCGGAGGCTTGTCTTTTAGTACGGTTTCCACGATGTGGTAGACTTATGTACATTCAGGGTATGGCGGAGCCTGTCACTTGATTGTAATTCTTAAGTGCAGTAGTCACATGTTGTGGGTCGGTTTGTAAAAAAAGAAAGGGATGTAACTGCGATTGTTATGTATATGTATATGTGTCCAGGAAGGTAGCCTTATCGGCTAACCTGTGGTTTAATTTCTCGTTATTTTATTTTATAAGTTCATGTATGTTCATTGCTATTCTCTCGATGTATACGAACAGGTGCGGTGTAGGGCACGATCGCGGCTTGGTCGGGTCGTGACAGTTTCATATACACTTCCTCAATTAGATTACCATTGAAGAATGCAGTTTTGACGTCAATCTGCCAAATGTCATAATCATAATGTGCAGCTATCGCAAGCAAAATCTGAATAGACTTTATCTTAGCCACCGGTGAAAAGGTTTCATCATAATCCACACCAGGACGCTGTGTAAAACCTTTAGCCACTAGTCTAGTTTTATAAGTATGAACCTTGCCAGATGCATCAATCTTCTTCTTGAAGACCCATTTGCTTCCTATGGGTTTAACCCCATTCGGCAAATGAACCAAGTTCAACACTTGATTGATATACATAGATTCCATTTCGGATTTCATGGCTTCTTGTCATCTCTTCGAATCAATGTCTAGCATTTCTTCGCTGTAGGTTCTAGGCTCGTCATCATCTGGAATATCTATGTTACACCTCGTAAGTTTAAGGCGATAATTAAGAACGTCATTAAGAAATAAGATTCGAATATTGGATATAAAGTATATTTATATAAGCTAACGGAAGTTGGTATACAAAGGATGTGAGTCCAAAATATTTTTGGTTACTACGAGCGTGACAATGGAAATTGAGGATGATAATTATATATATTCCCGTTATGGATTAGTAACGTATTATATAAAGTTACGACAACGAGGATACGAGGTCTTATGAAATTTTTGAGAATTAAAAGAGGTGGGTCCAAGATTTAATTAATACTAGAGGGATTAAAATTAAGAAGAAAATTAGGGACTAATGAGCAATTAAATTTTCAGATTTTAAAACTTAACCTATTAGCCTCCACTCCCTCACATTCTCATCCTAAAACTCTAAGATTTTCTCTCTTCTTTTCCCCTCATTGTAGCCGATTTTTGCCCCATTTCCATAGCCAAAATTTAAGGTTTTCATTCCTCTTCCTAGATTAAATTCTTCATCTAAATTACAAGCCACAGAAACACCAAAACAGTAGGAAAAAAACTGCACTGGAAACGTGAATATTGGCCCAGAATTTTCGATTTTTAGGTGAAATTTTTGGAAGAAAAACATGTGAGAATGATGGATTAAACTTGTAGAATACATGCATGTTATTTTGGAGTTGAAGAAGTGATAAAAAAAATGGTGCAAGGAGGATGAAACAGTGGCTGATTTTTAAGGGTTGTTTTGGACAAATTCAAGGTAAGATTTCTTCTTTTCATAGAGTATTTGGAAGATTAAATGTTGTTGTAGTTTAAGGAATGAACTTGTGTTAGGAGAAACTTGAAATTTAAGACAATGCATGTAATTGTTGGGTGTTGTAGCCGAATTGGGACTGTTTTGGTGCACATTGGAGTTGTGTGTTGTTTTTATAATATTTTCACTAATTGCATGTTGAAATTTGAAGGAAAATCTTGATGTGTAAATTCAAGTTATAGTTGGTTATATGAAATGTTGAAAAGGGAAATTGGATTCTAAGAAGGTTGAGAAAAGAGTTATGGAATTATGACATGTTGTGACCAAGAACTTCATGAAATTGTTAGACGGTGTTGTGATGTATTAGGGACTGTTTTGTTAAGATAATGCTGGAAAAATAAGTTAGGAACATATATATACGATATGGTGAATACTACTACATGTCTTAAAGGAATTAAAACATAAAAATGTGTTACATTGCACCCTAGATGTTGTTGGATTATGGACTGTTTTATGGGCTATTTTGACGTGATTTAGGGGATGAATTAACCTGAAGAATAGGTGTATTAATCACCTTAATTGTTGTAGTTGTTGTCTTCCATGAACGTAAAGAGAAAGAATGTGTTATGATAGCGTAAATGCAATATTTGGGATTGTTGTGGTTATACATTCAAGTTGCATCTTGTTATTTTGGTATTGTTGGCTTGGTTTGGAAGTTGTGGATGTGCATATAAATAGGGGAAGTGCTGCCTAAATTTTTATAGAAAAGAGAGTCGTCATTCTAAGTAACTTACGCTAGAAATCATAGAGTTGACGGGCGTGTTATTATTGTTATATGTTGAAGTACTAGACAAGACGTATTCTAATATTGAGTTGGTTAGTTCGACTAAAAGGTATGTGAAACTCTTCTTTCTTTCTTTTTGACATGATTTAATGAAAGTACGGCGGACGTACATGATTTCTACACAGTCTAATTCCTAAAGATGTTAGCCATGAGAAATGCCTATGATTTTTCAGTAAAAGAGTTTGTTATAATGATTTTATTGAGAGTCAAATGATGATTTAAATTGTATAGT
This sequence comes from Przewalskia tangutica, assembly GCA_029844215.1. Lineage (NCBI taxonomy): Eukaryota > Viridiplantae > Streptophyta > Magnoliopsida > Solanales > Solanaceae > Przewalskia > Przewalskia tangutica. Next base: position 88,700,145 of record CM056736.1, on the reverse strand, counting down.
TACTCATGATACTCTATTTGTGCTGGATATGATTATATGAATTCACCGAGTCCCTCACTAGAGGGCCGAGACACGTTATAGGTATATATATGATTATTTCTATGGACATGTATCCATGATGCGGGTATAAATACTCATGATATATATGTATGATGATTCCATGGACATGTATCCATGATGCGTGTATAGATACCCATGATAGTATATGTATGATGATTCCATGGACAGACATCCGTGATGCGAGTATAGATACCCAGGATAGTATATTTATATATATATATGATTATATGAACATGCATTCATGATTTTGATATGACTCTCATTTTTATAAGGCACAGTCGGCTCTCATATTTTCATATATGGCATAGTTGGATTTTGTATTTGATTTTCATACTTCTCTCTTGTACGTTTTGGCTAGTTATGATTATCTACTTGTACTTTATGTTTCATATACTCGGTACATTCTTTCGTACTGACCCCCTTTCCTCGAGGGGCTATATTTCATGCCCGCAGGTACAGGTACTCAGTTCGGTGATCCTCCAGTCTAGGATTCCAGATCAGTTGAGAGAGCTCTATTTATTCGGAGCTAGTTATTTTGGTACAGAACCTTGTTTTTGACTTATACATATTTAGGGGCACGACGGGGCCCTGTCCCGTCATATTTCGTTATCGTATTCTTAGAGGTCTGTAGACATGTGTAGGTGGTAAATGTGTTTTAGACAGTTGTGGGTTGTACGTATGTGGAGTTGTAGCCCAGTTGGTATATGTGTTATTATATTTATTTTTGAGATGTTCCCGTATATAGTGGCAGCCTTGTGGGCTTGAGTCCCTCGTTATATTTTATTAGATGTGACTCCTCAGGAGACAGGGTTATTCATGTGCAAAGGCAGCCTTGTCGGCTTGCCTATTCTGACATGTGTTATTATTGCAGCGTCTGCTGCCGAATTTCATATTGTCCTTAGTGTCAGTCTGATTATATGTGACAGATGGGTATAAGGGTTCCCAGGTAGGCACCGGGTCGCGGCCCGTCGGATCGGGTCGTGACAATCTAGCTCATTTTGTGTTTCCACAAGCTGATTTAGTCTTTTCGGAGGACGATGAGATCTAGTAGACCTACCGAGTTGATTGTTTTGCAGTTCAGTTACAGGCATGTTCTGACAGTGAGTAGGTTCTTGTGCGCTGGTCGATCCACCAACATTAGAGCTTTCAGAAATATCATTTTCATGTCTTTCCTAAATGGGAGGAAATGCAACTGGTACACTTGCTCCCAAGGGCTGTGCCGGAAGATCTTGCTTTTCTGCATTACTCCTCGTAACACTCATTGGCCGAAGGGGTTATCCTAAATACCCAATCTTCGCCAGAAGCTCCCACTGAATTCTTGCCTTCATTATTGAGCAAGGATTCAACCTCTTTGTTACCTTGTTCTTGAATTTCTTCAAGTTCTATCTCCGTGCAACTCTCATCCTTGTAGACATATTCATCTTCGAGGAAAGTTGCGTTCCTAGAAACAAATATCTTATGTTCTCCAGGAAGATAGAAATATTATCCCTTATTTTCCTTCGGATACCCAACAAAGTAACATTTCTCACTTTTAGATTCCAACTTATCAGTGATCAACCTGTTGACATATGCAGGACACCCCCAGGGCCTCATGTTTCTAAGTGATGGCTTCTTGCCACACCATACCTCATATGGTGTCTTTTCGACTGATTTAGATGTAACTCTGTTTAAAACATATATTGAGGTCAAAATAGCGTATCCCCAAAGGTATGTAGGAAGAGCTGAAAAGCTCATCATGGAACGAACCATGTCAAGAAAGGTTCGGTTTCTCCTCTCGGCAACACCATTCATCTGTGGTATTCCAGGAGGTGTCCATTCGGAATAAACTCCATGAAGCTGTAAGTAGTCAAGAAATTCTTTACTTAAGTATTCACCCCCACGATCAGATCGGAGAGTCTTGATACTCTTTGAGAGTTGTTTCTCAACTTCACACTTAAACTCCTCAAACTTCTCAAAAACCTCGAATTTGTGTCTCATAAGATACACATATCCAAACCTTGATAAGTCGTCTGTGAAAGTGATGAAGTAAGAGAAACCCTCTCTAGTTTGAGTCGAAAATGGTCCACATACGTCCGTATGTACCAACTCAAGCACCTCCTTGGCACGGATCCCCTTTTCAGAAAGAGGTTCAATGGCCATCTTACCTTTCAAACAGGATTCACAGTTACCATAAGATTGTAAGTCAAATGGTTCGAGGTAATTTAATTTCCTCAACCGTTCTATCCTTGTTTGATTGATATGACCAAGTCTGCAATGCCACAAGTAGGTAGAATTTCTTTCATTTAACTTAGCCATTTTATTTTGTACATTGAAAATTTCCATGTGGCAGTTTAATGTATACAATCCATTCACAAGAGGTGCAATTCCATACACAACATTATCTAAAGTCAAAACCATATTGCCATTAGACGTGTTGGAGAAAAAACCCTCTGAATCAAGAACAGGAATGAAAATAATATTCCTTGTCAAAGAAGGAACATAAAAACAATTGTTCAACATTAAAACTTTGCCAAAAGGTAAATCTATCCTATAAGTTCTCACGCGCTCAACAACAACTCGTGCTCCATTTCCGACGCGCAGGTCCACCTCGCGAAGCCCGACCTTCTTGCTATCAGTTAGCCCCTGCACATTTGTACAAATGTGTGAGCCACAAGCGGTATCAAGTACCCAGGAATGAGAATCATGTATAGATAGATTAATTTCAATTACAAACATACATTGCACATTAGCACCTGGTGTTATTCCTCCACCTGGAGAAGTGCAATCCTTTCTCCAATGCCCCTTCCTGTTGCAATTCATGTAAACATCCGATGCCGACAATTTTTTCTTTTTCTTCTTCGCCCCTCCTTTGGGCTTCATTGCTGCTGCCAGAGCAACAACTTTACCCTTTCCCTTCTATTGTCCCTTACCTTTCGGTTTGGGACGACTAGAAGAGCCAACCATCAGAATAGGCTTGGTCTTAGAGGTCCAAGATTCAAAAGTTTTTAACACATTATGTAACTCCGGCAGTGTCGCTTTAGTCCCATTCATATTATAATTTACAATGAAACTCTCAAACGATCTCGGAAGTGAGTGCAGGATGAGGGTGGTGGAGACTCTGTCATGAAACCTTATGTCAATGGCGGCCAACCTCTCAATCAACTCAATCATCCTCAACACATGAGGTGAAACCTGGCCCCTTTCATTTAGCCTACACTTGAAGAGTTCTATTAGCAGGTCATACTCCATTGTCTGAGACTGCGTTTCATAGAGACTCCTCAAATGGGCTAACATTTCATTGGGCCCCATAGTTTCATGTTGTCTTTGCAGTGGAAGAGACATAGAAGACAACATCAGGCATTGAGCAGAGGTGACATCCTTATAATGTTTCTTGTAAGCAACCTAGTCAAAAGTTGCATACTCTTCAGAGTCCTCCGCCGGAGCAGTGGGGAATAATGTGTCCAAAGTATACTCAATTTATTCCTGTCTTAGAACAATTCTAACATTTCTAAGCCAGTCAACGAAGTTGGGTCCGGTGAGTCTGTTTGACTCCATGAGCATTTTTAACGAAAAGTTTGACATTTCCGAAGATCTGAAGATAATAGACAGAATAGGAAAAATGCAATCAATAATTCATTTTTTCAATAATTTATTGATGCGCGATTTATGCACACACTAACGTAAGTGCACGTGTCGTGACAAGTAATATAGTCTAGAAGACCGAGTTATCGTCCTCAGAGATTAGTGTTCAATTCTCAAATTCTATTCTATGGTATCTATTTGGTAACCGGTGATTGATAAATTATTTATAACTATAATTATGAATGTTAACTAAACTACTTTGTTTTACTTCAGATATGATGGAAATAGGGCTTCCAAATCTCCTCAACTATCCGCTCATCTTACTTGTTAATGCACTTAATTATGGTTCTTCTTCTATTTTGAGATAGCAGGTTAACTAAGCCGTTTTATACTCCTGTTAAGGTAATATAAACACTCAACCCCAATATAGAACCATTCTACCTTTCGGTGATAAGATTGACTATAAAGGAGGATTAAGAGCAAAAACCTATTAAACTACACAAGTATCAGGTACTTTCATGCACGATTTAACCTATGTTTATTCAACTATAGCATATTCACAATCTCCCCTTTCGGCTTTCGATTAGAAATCATATAGATTATGATAATTAGTGATCAATTAATTACCAAACATTCAAAACAATTATTGAATAAATCTCAACAATGATAAGAAGAAACCAAAACATGCATTAATTCATAAGAATAAGGTTCAAGTGAATTGATATGGAAAGCCCTAGATTAAGTTAGTTCCTAGCCATAAAAATGACAAGAACTAAACTAATATCCAACATAAACTATAAAGAAATAAAACAAGAAACAAGAAATTATACAAAAAGTGGTCTCCAATCTTGATCTTCAAGGTTGTGATGAATTGCCAAGGGTTTGGAACCCTTACTTCTGACCTAAAGGCTGCTTTTTATAGCCTCCAATTCGTTTTTCAGGTTTTCCTTCAGGCCTTGGCCCATTCCTATTCGAATTTGACAGTTTTCCCGCCGCGGCCCTGCAACTGGCGACGCGGCGCCGAAACTCCTGCAGCTCTCTGTAATTTGGGCGCCGTGGAGCTCTGACACTGCTGGCTGGAGGCGCCGCGGCGCCGCCCTGTTTCGTGTCCGGTTCGCCAACTTTCTCGCTTTTTGAGCTCCGGGACCTCTGTTTCTGCCCTCATTTTGCTCCTTTTTCGCCAATGAGCCACTTTAAACCAATATGACTCAAAAGAGAGAAAATTTATCCTAAGCCGACATGTATTTGTACAAAAATGGGCAAACGACTAACTAAAAATAACTCAAAAGATGTATATAAAATACACCGATCAAACACCCTCAAACTTAACCTTTGATCGCCCTCGAGCAAAGATCAAAAGAAAGAATTAAAGACAAGAGGAAAAAAGAAATAGACTGACTCAAAGACACTGATCACTTTGTTGCATCATTGTTACTTAGAAACGCATGAAGGTTAGCAGAATAATATGCAGGAACATATAGCATGCATTTTTAGCATTCTAAACACATTAAGTTAGATATTTCGCAAATTCAATTTAATCATGCTCAATGGAAGTAAGAATACCTAACTATGCATGTCAATTTCAAAATCCTATGACATGTTTACTTGCTTTTCTCCACTAATCATAGAAACACATGTAAGATATCTTCAGGGCTTTTCAGGGTTGTAATGTAGGCTTAGGCATGGGTAGGTAAAAAATAGGCATTTAGGCTCATTTTATGTACCATAAGCTTTTTTGCGTTAAATTCTTCCCTTTTCTTTTGATTTTCTTTCTTCACTTCATACCTATCTTTCCCCTCTTTTGTTTTTGAGAGAATGAAGTGTATTATGAATAACAAGCACCCCCAAACTTAGGCTTTTGCCTATTTATTATTACTTTTTCATTGGGGTGCATCAAAATTGTTCACTCTTTTTGTCTCTTTTTTAACACTTTCTATTCCAATCATCTCAAATTTTCACTTATGGCACAAGTGTGGAATTATAAGGTGTCAAAGAAAAAGTCTAATTTTTAGGCTCAAAGGGCCTGACTAGGGATATTTTGAATGTCAGGGATAGACAAAAGTGGTAAGAAAGGGCTAACAAAGAATTGTCTGAGTCATCTCCCTAACATGCATATCCTAACTATTTCGCCTCAAATAGCAAGCAAGCATACACATAGGTTTAATCATAAACAATGCACAAGTCAAGCAAGATACCCCAAATAATCTGATTTCATGAATTTTTGGCATATCTAACCTAAGTGTTTAGATGGTTGCTTCTAATTCCCTTACATTATTCTATTTTACTTCACTAGGCGATTCCAGTAACTACAACATGCATGATCTTAAAAAAAACATTATGACTCAAAAATACTTAAAACAAATAAAAAAAAAACTCAAAAACAATAAGACACCCCCCCAAACTTAAATCACACATTGTCCCCAATGTGTGCAAGACTCAAACAAAAAATAAAATAAAAGAAAACAGGGAAACTTACAAATTTGGTTTAAAGTGATGGCGGTGGCGGCGGATAATGCATGGACCACTGGTTGAACAAGGAGTTCATCTCATCAAATCTCTGGTGCAACTGTTGTTGCTCCTGTCTTAATTCTTGATGTCCTTGCCTCATGTCCTGTTGACCTTGTATCATTATGTCAAAGTTCTGCATCATCCTCCTCTGGTTCATGAGCAACTGCTCTATTATAGGCACTGGAGGTTCAAATTAGGGGATCTTCTTTGGCTCGCTTCTCGCTTTGAGCCTCTGTCTCAGGCTCATCTTCATCCATGACAGCCTCTGCTGCTGCTGCTGCTGCTGTTGGTGGTAGTCTCGCCGTCTTTCTTTGCTGGTGGTCTCGCGTCTTCTTCTTTGGAGGAGTGGAGTGCAGGAAGGAATGCACTATCCCATATGACATAGGAGGTTGGGCTTTCATATGTATCAATGGGTAGGGTTGGGACCCGTATGCGGAGCATAAGCCGCTAATAAGTGAGTCATGTCCCAACCAACCGCTGCGTTACCAACCTTTGGTTTGTCCAATGTTTTGCAATATTTCCTTCCCAACGCCAATCGCCTTCCCGACATGATTCCATATATCATTTTTATTCTATCTGGCCGCACTGGTGAAGTGCATCGATGGAATTAAGCGGGCACTGACGAAATATAACCAACCCTTGGTTGTTTTGTTGAACTGACATCTGCTCAGTCTTCTTGATCCATTTCTTGCAATATCATACTCAGGCCCAGGGTAGCTTACTGTGCTTGCGACGACATCCCAGTCAATGTTGTTGGTGTCTCTAGACCATGTTCTGAAATAGCTCCGATCGTCACATATTTCTTCAACATCGGCTGTTTTTAATAGCACATTCACCACTTCTGCCGTCACAGGCACATACCGTCCCCTCATAAAGCATCTACCATCCACCCTCTCTGGAAAGTTAGCATAAAATTTTCTCACCATTACTGTGTTCTGCGGTGCTATTCTTTCTGGGTTAACAAATCTCTTCCACCCCATGACCTCTATCATCGCCCGAATAGGCTCATAGGCATCTCCCTCCTCAAATGACTCCCTTTGGTACTTCATTCCTCTTTCAGGGATCAAAGGTCTAGTACTAAGTTTTAGATATCTATCTTCAGCTTTCTGACTGACAAACCTAGTAGTATCATATTGAGGGACGGAGGTGGATGTGGAAGCTCTCCTCTTTTTGGCAGACATTTTTAGATAAACTCGGCAACGTTTTTTTTGTTTCAATGATATTACCCAACACTATCAATCAATAATCAGCAGCTACAACACTCTTCAACCCCCACGCTTCACTCACAAGCTCTGGCACAACACCCCACGCTCACTTCGTATAATCTTCCGCGAAATCTCACACCCAACTTCAACACACCACACACCTTCCACCAATAAAGCACCTCCCACATATTACCTCCCCTGATTGTATTGAAGATTTCAAGAAAAGTGATAAAGGTTACCTTGGACGGTGTTCTTCAAGATTTTCTTGTTCCTAATGATGTATTGGGGCAATGGAATGAGGGTTGTTATTTAATATGGTTAAGGGTTTAAGGAAATTAATTACTTTGGTTGTGATTGAGTTTAGTTTGTGGAATTTTTTTAGGAAAAATGGTTAATTTTGTGGGTTTTGGAGAGAGGGAAGGTTTGGGTTTTGATTTGGAGAGAGGAAAATCGGATTTAGGGCTCCTTTAAAATTCAGAATTTCCGTCATGGCGCGCCAAACTCTGCGACCATGAACTTTCAGTGTGGCCTCTGATTTGCGCCGCCCCCAAACTCTGCGCTTTTACGGACTTTTAGCGCTACTGGACGATTTTTTTCTTTTCTTCTGATTTTTTCCAGTTTTCGTCCTCCAAATTTTTGGCCCTGCACCTGTCATCACAACATATAAACAATACCCTCCGTGAGATTGTTCTAAGTAAAAAAACTAAATTGCATTAAATTGAATAAAATGAAATAACCTTGGGTTGCCTCCCAAGTAGCGCTGTCTTTAACGTCTTTTAGCCGGACGAAAGTTCTTTAATCAAGAGGCGTGGGGTAGATTAACCCCACAGCCTATCCATTTCATCAACATTTTTCGCTTCCTCCTTCTGTTTTTTTTTTCAAAAGGAGGTTTAACATTACTTACCTGTTTTGGCGGGCTTATTTCCCTTGTTGTTGCTTGTGCTGGCTCAACCGATGTGCTGACAGTGCTAAATGCAAAGCACTTGCTCATGACTGGGGGCTCAATGATGTGTTTGAACACTTTGAACACCATCTCTTCACTTTCCACTCTAAGTGTCAGCTCACCCTTCTCTACATCAATCAGGGCTCTCCCGGTTGCCAAGAATGATCTTCCCAATATGATGGGGATCTCATCATCTTCCTCCATATCCAGGATGAGGAAGTCCGCAGGAAAGAAGAATTTTCCCACCTTAACTAAGACATCTTCAATCGTTCTCCTGGGATGCACCACTGCCCTATCTGCTAACTGCAAGCTCACAGTGGTTGGTTTGGCTTCACCTAACCCCAACCTCTTAAAAATGCATGCGGCATAAGATTTATGCTAGCCCCCAAATCACAAAGGGCCCTATTACATGTCACCCTGCCAACTGTGCAAGGCAATGTGAAGCTCCCTGGATCCTTGAGTTTGGGGGGAAATTTCTTCTGCAGGATGGCACTGCATTCCTCTGTCAGTGCCACCGTCTCATACTCCGCCAACTTCTTCTTCTTCCCCAGAATTTCATTCATGAATTTAAAATAAGTGGGCACTTGCTCCAATGCCTCAATGAATGTTAATGTGTAGCTTTCTGAATATCTCCAAGAACTTGGAGAATTGTTTATAAACCACTTTCTTTTGCAACCTCTGCGGGAAAGGAATCCTCTCAGTGTATTCCTTCACAGGGACTGTTGGAGCTTTCTCTAACATCGGGCGATCTTCAGTAGCCCTCTCCCTCTCTGCATCTACTCTCTGTTCAACCACAGGCTTGGGTGTAAGCTGTTCTAACTGTTTTCCATTTCTCAGCTGCACCACTTGGCACTGTTCTCTGGTGTTCATTTCTGTATTGCTAGGCAAAGGGCCCTGTGGCCTGTTGTTTGCCATCTTCGCTAGTTGTCCCACATGCGTCTCCAAATTCCTGATAGAGGATCTGGTCTCTGCCATGAACTGTGTCTGTGAGTTGGTGAGTGTCAACAGGGTTGCTCTCAACTCATCTGGCTTCTCTTGTTGCGCAGGTGCACTGAATTGTTGTGAAGATGAGGCCTGAGTGAATGATTGCTGATTTTGGTACTGGCCTCGAAAGTGGTTCTGCTTCCCTTGATCACCCCTCCATTAAAAGTTAGGGTGATTCATCCACCCTGGATTGTAGGTATTTGAGTAGGGGTTGTTCTGGGGCCTTTGATAATTCCCTACTGCTTGGCATTCTGCTTGCTCGATCGAGATGTTGTTAGGATCAGCTGATGGGCACCTATCAAAGGTATGTGGACCTCCACACATCTCGCAACTCAATGACATTTTGACTGCATTCACTGACATTGTATTTTGTTGCAGTTGCTTGGTCAGGAGAGCAACTTGTGCATTTAATGTTGTGATGGCATCAATCTCATGGACTCCTATTGCTCTTCTACCACTCACCCCTCTGTCCTCTGTTACATGATTATTGGTGGCCATGTCTTCCAATAAATCATGAGCTTAGTGTGTTGTCTTTCTCATGAAAGTTCCACATGCGGCTGCGTCAATGATAGTTCTGGTAGTCCCAGTTAGCCCATTGTAGAAAATATGGACCAAATTCCACAACTCAATGCTATGATGTGGACACTTCCTTTGCAAATCTTTAAATCTCTCCCAAGCCTCATAGAGTGACTCTCCATCAGCTTGATAAAAATTGTTCAACTCCCCTCTCAGCTTAGCGGCTTTGGACGGTGGAAAGAACTTTGGTAAAAACTTCTGTGCCAGCTCCTTCCATCAAGGAATTCAACCAAACTTTCGCTCTATCCCTGAGTGAGAAGGGGAAAAGCCTCAATCGAATGGCGGCGTCAGTAACGCCATTGTACTTGAAAGTTGCACACAACTCCAAGAAATTCGCTATGTGCATGTGAGGATCTTCCGATGGCAACCCTCCGAACTGAACAATATTTTGCACCATACTCAGGATCGCAGGCTTGATTTCAAAATTATTTGCTCCTATTACTGGGAGCCTGATGCAAGTTTGTGTTCCATTCACCCTTGGCAGCACATAATCTCCCAAGTTTCTCAGCTTGGACCTGGACCCTCTCTTCTACATCCATTGGCGATCTCCGGGGCATCCTTTGGTTAGGTTGATGATCACCTAACCCCTCGTTCATCTCATTGTTATTCTGCAAACCCCTCATCGCTGTTAAGGCCAAACTTCGTTGGTTTCTCCTATTCTGTTTGCAAGTCTTTTGAATTTCCTGGTTGAAGGGAACAAGTGTATCTGCTCCTCTTCTTCTTCGCATAAACTAGATGTCTGCAACAGATCAAAATCAATAAACGGATCACGGCACACTGGTTTCACGAATAAAAGAGAAAAATATAGTAATAATAAAAACACAAAAATAAAAATCAAATTAGAAATTAAGAATAGATAAAATTGATATTGAACTACGTCAATCCCCGGCAACGGCGCCAAAAACTTGATGCGCGATTTATGCACACACTAACGCAAGTGCACGTGTCGTGACAAGTAATATAGTCTAGAAGAGCGAGTTATCGTCCTCGGGGATTAGTGTTCAATTCTCAAATTCTATTCTATGGTATCTATTTGGTAACCGATGATTGATAAATTGTTTATAACTATAATTATGAATGCTAACTAAACTACTTTGTTTTACTTCAGATATGATGAAAATAGGGCTTCCAAATCTCCTCAACTATCCGCTCATCTTACTTGTTAATGCACTTAATTATGGTTCTTCTTCTATTTTGAGATAGCAGGTTAACTAAGCCGGTTTATACTCCTGTTAAGGTAATATAAACACTCAACCCCAATATAGAACCCTTCTACCTTTCGGTGATAAGATTGACTATAAAGGAGGATTAAGAGCAAAAACCTATTAAACTACACAAGTATCAGGGTACTTTCGTGCACGATTTAACCTATGTTTATTCAACTATAGCATATTAACAATCTCCCCTTTCGGCTTTCGATTAGAAATCATATAGATTATGATAATTAGTGATCAATTAATTACCAAACATTCAAGACAATTATTGAATAAATCTCAACAATGATAAGAAGAAACCAAAACATGCATTAATTCATAAGAATAAGGTTCAAGTGAATTGATATGGAAAGCCCTAGATTAAGTTAGTTCCTAGCCATAGAAATGACAAGAACTAAACTAATATCCAACATAAACTATAAAGAAATAAAACAAGAAACAAGAAATTACACAAAAAGTGGTCTCCAATCTTGATCTTCAAGGTTGTGATGAATTGCCAAGGGTTTCCTTCAGGCCTTGGCCCATTCCCATTCGAATTGATAGCTTTTCCCGCGCTGCTCGCAATCGCGCCGTGGAGCTCGACATCGCTGGCCGAGCGCGCGCCGCTGCTTGCGTCTTGCCGCCAACTTTCTCGCTTTTTGAGCTCCGGGACCTCTGTTTCTGCCCTCTTTTTGCTCCTTTTTCGCCAATGAGCCACTTTAAACCAATATGACTCAAAATAGAGAAAATCTGTCATAAGACGACACGTATTTGTACAAAAATGGGCAAAAAACTAACTAAAAATGACTCAAAAGGTGTATATAAAATACATCGATCATTTATACACATTCATAATTTGCTAATTTTAACATGGCCTTTTGTTTTAAATTAGCTCCCACTATTTTTCATACTTCTACGACCCCAAAGTAGAATACGGACCTAAATCAATATAAAGGTCATAATAGACCAAGATCCAAACATATGTTATATCTGCGTTTGTTTTGGCTGATAACTTCAATAGCACACTTTGGTAGGTCCTCAACCAATTGTAAAGCAGCTCTACAACTCTTGATTTGATTATATATTTCATTTTAATCTTACGTCTTTAGACTAGTCCGATACTTTGGCGTCAAAATTCATCTAAACAAGTCAACCCCATTACACGACTGCGTTTAAATGCCTAAGTAAATTTAGCATTTGCAAGCAAACACTTTGGTGTAAATACCTACAAAAGTTTATTATTCACTTTCATTTTAACACATCTATGAAAATGTCTTGGTCCTCTTAGACTTAGAGCAAATGTTTTGGCATAAATATCTTTATCGTCGAAAAGGACTTAGCACCCTAACAATTATAATGGACGACGCGTTATAATTAGACTTGTATTTAATATTTGGGGAACTTTTTCAGTTTTCGGAGATTCATTCAAGATCAACAATCAAGTCATACATCATATGACATCCTATCATGCAATATCTAAACACAATTAGATAGGAAACCATCAAACCCAATAGGCATGATAAAAGATGATTTTAATCACATATTGGGCGTCGTCTATGTCGCGCCCGTTTTTGACCTCGGGAGTCTGAACGGTATCCGCAACGTTGCTCTTTGGCGCGGTTCCCCTGGATGGAGCAATAGTGCTGATTTTAAGGAGTCACCACCTAATTAGTTAAGTGAATTAGGACACTTGATTTATTGCAATAAAAATACTGCAATTAATCTTCATTTAATGGTCTGCGAAATTAATGAGATTCTGAATCAGGGTTCTTTATTATCCTAAAGGGAAGGGGTTAGACATCCTTTAAGATCCGCTAACTTGCGGTTATTCGTTCAAACCTAGGTTAATTATTTATTTCCCTTTTTATTCTACGTATTCTAAGCATTTTTTCATAATTTATAATTAAAATAAAATGCAATACAAAATAATAAAAACTAAAATTAAATGCGACATAAAATAAAACTCTGGGACATCTTTTAGCCTTTTTTAGGCCTTCTGCACAAGATAATCTCTGAGTACCTGCATAAACACTTAGTAAAAGTGTTAGTACTAGAATACATAATTTTAAAGCAATGACAAGAATTAATAAGTAAAGCCAAAAATAAATAAATTTGTCTTTTGCACAGAGAAAGCCTTGGAAATCAGACGGAGATTCCTTCATCGGCCAATATTGTTAAAAGCAATAAAATAAATAAAACTTTCAGATCCGCGCCAAAACAGTAATAGCATTAAACACTGAGGGCTCAGATATATATAAAAAATAAAGTGGGACATCCTAAACAAGTGCGGCTGCGAGAATTCGCCCTGCCAGCACATGTTGGTTATCCGGTGTAAGTAGAAGAAATCATCAATGCCCAGAAAGCTTCATTTATTTTATTTTCCGTCTTTGCAACTGTGGAGGCCTCAAAAATCGACGGATAACTTTTTCATTGGCCAACAAGTGTAGTATCTTGTTCAAAATCAATTTAATAAAAATAAAAGCGAAATTGCCAAAATCAGTCCGAAAACTGATGAACGGTAAACAAAAACAATGAGACAGTGAACAAAAAATGGTCCGCCAACAGTGGAAACAATAGCAACATAGCTCGCCGGAAAACACTTTAACCAGAAATATCCAGTCCAACAGATACCAAAATCAGTACAACATGACCAAAATCAGTCCGACACATTTATGAAACAGCCAACAGTAGCAAAAAAATTACCGGATCGGACGACCCGAATCAGAACCCGACCAAGATCGAAAACAGACAACAACAAAAATAGCAAAGGAGGCAACAGTGATAAGTCATCGAAGATAACAAATACCCGCCGGAAAATAACCATGGTAGCAGTGTCAAGATAACCAACAAAAAGAATAACAACCATTGCTAACATCGCCGGAGTTCACAAACTCCGGCCAAGTATGAGAAAAAAAAACGAGAATTAGTCCGGTAAGCACAAAATATAGCAACAAAAATAAAAGCCGAACAAAAGGGTCGTCGGAGTTCACACTTCGGTCAGTGCAATAACACAGAAGTTCAAGAGAGGAGGGGCATCGCTTCGACGGTAAGAACACCGGAGCGACGCCACCAGGTGGTTCACGGGTGTGACAGTGGTGGTGAGGTTGCCGGAAGTTCGACGGGCCAGGGGGTTCAACTGTGGCGGGATGGTGTTTCACCGGTGGGTACGGGTAACGGTGGCGGTGGTTCGTGTGTGTGCGGAGTTTAGAGGAGAGGCGGATGTAGTCGCGGCCGTTTAGGGTGTTCGCTTGAGCTTGAGCTCCGCCGGCGCGCGCGACGGAAGGTGAGAGGTGAGGAGAGGCAATGAAGGTTGCTGTCATTGTTACATACGCCCTATTTTTAATAAAGGGGGGGTAATGTTTAATATATATGGTAGGTATTTAGGGTTTGGTATTTTGGGGGGAAAATGAAAAGTGGTATTTGATTTTAGGGGGAAAATAAAAGAGGGTGTCTGGATGAAAATAGTGTTGGATTGGACTGATTCAAATTGTGTCTTGGACTGCACTGGTTTGACAAAAAATGCAAAATGAATTAATTATTTAAAAGAAAAATTATTTAAAGGTACAAAATTATCAAAACTAAAAATGTCGATGCAATAATGATAAAATGCAATATTTAAGAATGTTTAATGCCTAATTAAAAGTAAAATTATCTGTCAATTAATTATTTAAAGAGATGCAAACATTAATAAACTAAAACGACGGTGTAATAATAATAAAAACATAATATTAACAAAGACATAATGCTTAATTTAAAATAAAAAGATAAAAAATACAAAAAATACTGATTAAAATGCGGTGTCCTAAAACACATAAAATTACAATAAATATACGAAAAACGGGTCAAAATTGACTGTCAACAGCATGTCCCTCTTTGTACGGAGATGATGGAAGAGTCTTCGGACAAAGATGTTGACTTGTAGCCAATTTTGTCCTGTTTTATAAACTAAAAACTCAAAAATAGGGATGATGCAGATTCAAAATTGTCCTAGTGTCGAATTATGATGACACTGGATCGTTGTGATGCGAAAACTAAAAAGCAAAGCTGACGCTGATTTAAAAATATTCCAGTGTCGAAGTATGAGGACACTGGGTTGCTGCGATGCTAAAATTATGGACGAACGAATATCGATTCAAAAATATGTCCCAGTGTCGAATCTTGATGACACTTGGTTGCTGCGATGTTAGAAAATTAAAGCAGGCAGACGCCGATTCAAAATTGTCCCAGTGTCGAATCATGATGACATTGCGCTGCTGTGATGCTGCAAAATTAAAGACAATGTCGACGCAGATTCAAAATTTGTCCCAGTGTCGAATTTTGATTGACACTGGGTTGCAGGTAATGTGGTGCTGGAAAAGACATGATGTTTGTAGATGTTGATGGCGTCATTGCATAGACGCGATGCAGATACTCGTCGTTGCATAGACGAAACATAGATGAAGCCGTTGCGTAGGCTTAGATGAAATGGCGTCGTTGCATAGACGCGATGCAGATGTTCGTCGTTGTATAGACGAAACATAAATGAAGTCGTTGCATAGGCTTTAATGAAATGACGTCGTTGCATAGACACAATGCAGATGTTCGTCGTTGCATAGACGAAATATAGATGAAGTTGTTGCATAGGCTTTTATGAAATGACGTCGGTGCACAGACGTGATGCAGATGTTCGTCGTTGCATAGACGAAACATGGATGAAGCCGTTGCATATGCTTAGATGAAATGACGTCGTTGCATAGACGCGATGCAGATGTTCGTCGTTGCATAGACGAAACATGGATTAAGCCGTTGCATAGGCTTTTATGAGATGACGTCGTTGCATAGACGCGATGCAGATGCTCGTCGTTGCATAGACGAAACATGGATGAAGCCGTTGCATAGGCTTAAATGAAATGGCGTCGTTGCATAGACGCGATGCAGATGATCGTCGTTGCATAGACGAAACATAGATGAAGCTGTTGCATAGACTTAGATGAAATGACGTCGTTGCATAGACGCAATGCAGATGTTCGTCGTTGCATAGACGAAACATAGATGAAGCCGTTGCATAGGCTTAAATAAAATGACGTCGTTTCATAGACGTGATGCAGATGCTCGTCGTTGCATAGACGAAATATAGATGAAATTGTTGCATAGGCTTATATGAAATGGCGTCGTTGCATAGACGCGATGCAGATGCTCGTCGTTGCATAGACGAAACATAGATGAACCCGTTGCATAGGCTTTGATGAAATGACGTCGTTGCATAGACGCGATGCAGATGTTCGTCGTTACATAGACGAAACATAGATGAAGTTGTTGCATAGACTTAAATGAGATGACGTCGTTGCATAGACGCGATGCAGATTCTCGTCGTTGCATAGACGAAATATAGATGAAGTCGTTGCATAGGCTTAAATGAAATGCGTCGTTGCATAGACGCGATACAGATGTTCGTCGTTGCATAGACGAAACATAGATGAATCCGTTGCATAGGCTTTTGATGAAATGACGTCGTTGCATAGACGTGATGCATATGTTCGCTTAGACGAAACATGGATGAAGCCGTTGCATAGGCTTATATGAAATGGCGTCGTTGCATAGATGTGATGCAAATGCTCGTCGTTGCATAGACAAAACATAGATGAAGCCGTTGCATAAGCTTTTATGAAATGCGTCGGTTTGTGGGCGTACCTGCTTTGTGACTCGCCTGGGTTGAGATAACGTCATTGCATAGACGTTGTGCGTTTGTAACCCGCATAGGCTTATTGTTGTGCTCCCGACTTTGCTGATATGAAGATCCTGCACTCAAAGAAAACTTATGAGTTTTAGGAAAGGAGTAGTTGATTCGCGTCGACTTTGTATCTTTGGCTCTTGACGCTTGCATGCTCAGACTGGTTTGGCCTTCTTTTTTCCTGTCTATTGTCATTTTCTTGCAGTGAATTCTTAAAATGTCCCAGTTTCTGATAAATGAAGATGTTGAACTGGGTAAGGTTAACTCTTGACGCTATCAAGACAATCAGGTAAGCAATTTTTTTTTTTTAAAAAAAAGCTAATGCGAGAATATGGAAAATATACAATTGAGTAGATGAGAATGCAACCCTCAAAATATGCCCCAGTCATTTGTAGGTAGTCATGGATGCAAAATATATGAGGAGACTAAACTCTCCAATGGACAAAATCGAGTCCTGTGCGAAGCAAGGAAGAAATATTTCTAATGGTGTGACCGAAACCGATGTGGCTGTCTACGTATCCCGCCGAGGGAATCAGGTCAAGACGTAGTTCATGCTGCAAAATAAGAATTTTTTATGATTTTAAAATGATGTGGGACCGAAGCCGATGTGGCCGCCTACGTATCCCGCTGAGGGAATCAGGTCAAGACGTAGTTCGTGCTGCAAAAATAACGATTCTTATGATTTTAAAATGATGTGGGACCGAAGCCGATGTGGACGCCTACGTATCCCGCTGAGGGAATCAGGTCAAGACGTAGTTCGTGCAAAATAATGATTTTTATGATTTTTAAATGATGTGGGACCGAAGCCGATGTGGCCGCCTACGTATCCCGCTGAGGGAATCAGGTCAAGACGTAGTTCATGCTGCAAAATAAGGATTTTTTTTATGTAATATACATTTTGTTGTTTTTTTTTTTTTGAAAAGTGGAATACAAAATTACATTCCGACTTCAGTTGATACCAACAATTAGTATTGTGCATAAGGATTTTCGTTTATTGCTTTCAGTCTAACCGATATTGACTCCGGTGTAATTCACATACCATATAAGACTCGCACATACCGAGTGTCGACACACCTGCTTGCATCCAAGGTTTCGAACTACACGTAATCTCACGTTTCAAATGCCCTCACTGAAAAAAGTCTCATTTCTCACATATATTCTAGTATTTTGAATTTTGGGACGTTTGGAGAAAAACACTCACACTCAGAAAGATGTTTAATGCATGCAATTGTGATACAATAGGCTTGGCCGTTATGTAAGTATCCACTAATGTGAGAACCCTCAGTATAAGATCATGTAGGGCTTGTAACGGGCTTGTAATGTAGGTTTGGGGAAGGTATGGATATCATTTGGGTAAAAAGTGATTAATCCTTCCTCGAGAGTTGGACTACGTCCGTGCTTGATATTTGTGCGTTTTGATGCTGACTTACTTTCTTTTTGTCCCAGTTTTTCTGCACTGA
Organism: Przewalskia tangutica; assembly: GCA_029844215.1. Lineage (NCBI taxonomy): Eukaryota > Viridiplantae > Streptophyta > Magnoliopsida > Solanales > Solanaceae > Przewalskia > Przewalskia tangutica. The sequence goes on along the minus strand of CM056736.1, from coordinate 88,681,945 downwards.
CTCTTTTTTTTTTGAATCTTTCATTTGGAGCCCCTTTTTTCGGGGTTATATATTCTCCTTTTTTTTATCGGGGCTTTTGATTTCCTCTTTGTGTGAAGTCGTCTCTGTTTTTTTTTTTTTTTTGAGACTTTGACGATTTTTGTCTTTGCAAACTTCAGCTATAATTTTGTCAGTCACTTGCACATTTTTAAAGCGCTCGAGGGGGTCGGGCCAAGAGAGGGATAGTGCGTACGCACTCAGAAAGGGTATAGGTGTAATATGCGGTTGTCAAAAAATAGGTTTTAGGCTCAAAGGGGTGTACTAGGGATAATGTTATTTGATAGGCTGAAAAAGCTCAAACGGGTCAAAGAAAGCCTACGATCATTTCCTACACCGAGTGTTACTCAGGATTTCGCCTCAACAAACATTCAGGCCAAGTTCTAGATCACAATGCAACGCAATTGAACTTATTCAAACACTCACCACACAATGCATATGAAACGATGAGGTCGGTTTCATTCTTATCTTGGAAACATGCAAGACAATGTCATCTACGGGTATGAATAAGAGGTACCAAAAGAATCTATGGTTTACCACAGAGTCAACTCATACTGATTATCACTTTTTTATTTTTTTTATGTACAATCCTAACTGTGTTGATATCAACAAAGTCAAACAATAATACTTAAAAAATGTTTTTGTATTTTTTAATAACATTTTTTTTTGTATTTATAAACAATATTTTTTTATTTTGAATAAAGGGTACCGAACCCGAATGGGGCTGCCTACGTCTCCCACCGGGGGAATCAGGTGTGCGTAGTTCATTCAAATATGTTATAAAATGTATGCTTGAAAAAATTTATCAATGAAAGGATAGCAATATAAAGTTGTGCAAAAGAAATGATTGTCCATTGTGGACGAATGCAAAGTAAAATGAATTCCCGAAAACATGATGAATGAGATGCATAAGTGAGAAATGCGCTCTTTATTATTATTATTATTATTTTTGTGGTTTTTATTTTTGTGGTGTCGAACCCAAAATGAGTTGTCTACGTATCACACCGTGTGGTGAGAATCAGACACGTGTAGTTCGGAATGATTATGCTGTAAAAATGCATGATAAATAATTATGTAATCAACAATAAACATATCAATTGATTTTGCAAATAAAGATACAAAATATAGAAGAATTGAGAGCGATGTCTCGTTGAATCTGGTATAAACTAACTTCTATTAGTCAACATAACTACCGCTAATTTTGTGATGATTTTTTTTTTCGACCGCCTTAGGCTGATTGCGAAGACGACCTTCCTGCAAAAAATATGAGAAATAGGTGAGTAGAAAAATGACAAAAATAATAAAAATGCAAAGGTGTGACAATATAGTCAAAGACTTCCCTGATTGGTTCGACCGGACTGGTGGTTGATGCTTCACAAAGTCCAAGTCGCGCTATTCAAGAGTGATTTACGCAGTAGAAATCCTGATTGCAATGTGACAGCAAAAGTGCAAAAATGCAAATGCTCGAGCCCGGAATCACAAAAGGGTAATTATTGCATTAAATAATATGTACAGAGTTGCTAGCGACAAACAATAATAAACAAAAAACATGCAAATCAAGCGTGTACCCTAATATGCTTGGGACCTCCCTTATGCCAGAGGTGAGCCTAAACGCCAAATATGCGAGATTATGATAAATAAGTCCAAGCTGTTAAACTGCAATGTTTTGTTGGAAATGACGACCAAATGACGGTGCACTTTTCCCAATTTCGGCGTGTCATGACCAGGCTTGGATCCGTCTATCATTATCACGCTACACATATATGCTTATTGGTCGTTGGGTTGTGAAACCCGTCGACAATTTGGTGAATTCCCTAATTGTGGAGACGATACCAAGGTCCGATCCACCTAAGATGTATGCATGCATGACTTAAAAAAAATGTGGTATAGCTCTATCCTAATTTTGCTAAGATTTGGTTGACTAGACGCAAGGTTCCCGAGCGGACTACTCGAGTGAGAAGGCTACGCGGCCACCGGTTGGACCGGATTCTCCGCGTAAAATGCCAACTCTTCTAAATTTGGGTATTTTAAAGAAAATTACGGGTGTAGTGTGTGATAGTGTCAATTTTCCAGAATGGAGGAAATATGAGCGGAATGACAATTTAAGGAAAGCAGTAAAAGAATATAGCAATTAAAGTAGTTAATTACAAAATAAAAGCAAACAATATAAAACATTTACAACAAATATAAAAGCAAATAAAGTGCAATATTTAATTAACCTGGGTTTGCTATAATCAAGAACCTGATATCCCCAGTAGAGTCGCCATGCTGTCGCGCCTGTTTTTGACCTCGGGAGTCTGAACGGTATCCGCAACGTTGCTCTTTGGCGCGGTTCCCCTGGATGGAGCAATAGTGCTGATTTTAAGGAGTCGCCACCTAATTAGTTAAGTGAATTAGGACACTTGATTTATTGCAATAAAAATACTGCAATTAATCTTCATTTAATGGTCTGCGAAATTAATGAGATTCTGAATAAGGGTTCTTTATTATCCTAAAGGGAAGGGGTTAAGCATCCTTTAAGATCTGCTAACTTGCGGTTATTCGTTCAAACCTAGGTTAATTATTTATTGCCCTTTTTATTCTACGTATTCTAAGCATTTTTTCATAATTTATAATTAAAATAAAATGCAATACAAAATAATAAAAACTAAAATTAAATGCGACATAAAATAAAACTCTGGGACATCTTTTAGCCTTTTTTAGGCCTTCTGCACAAGATAATCTCTGAGTACCTGCATAAACACTTAGTAAAAGTGTTAGTACTAGAATACATAATTTTAAAGCAATGACAAGAATTAATAAGTAAAGCCAAAAATAAATAAATTTGTCTTTTGCACAGAGGAAGCCTTGGAAATCAGACGGAGATTCCTTCATCGGCCAATATTGTTAAAAGCAATAAAATAAATAAAACCTTCAGATCCGCGCCAAAACAGTAATAGCATTAAACACTGAGGGCTCAGATATATATAAAAAATAAAGTGGGACATCCTAAACAAGTGCGGCTGCGAGAATTCGCCCTGCCAGCACATGTTGGTTATCCGGTGTAAGTAGAAGAAATCATCAATGCCCAGAAAGCTTCATTTATTTTATTTTCCGTCTTTGCAACTGTGGAGGCCTCAAAAATCGACGGATAACTTTTTCATTGGCCAACAAGTGTAGTATCTTGTTCAAAATCAATTTAATAAAAATAAAAGCGAAATTGCCAAAATCAGTCCGAAAACTGATGAACGGTAAACAGAAACAACGAGACAGTGAACAAAAAATGGTCCGCCAACAGTGGAAACAATAGCAACATAGCTCGCCGGAAAACACTTTAACCAGAAATATCCAGTCCAACAGATACCAAAATCAGTACAACATGACCAAAATCAGTCCGACACAGTTATGAAATAAACAACAAGAGTAAAAATTACGGACGGACGACCGAATCGTAACCCACCAAGATCGAAAACAGACAACAACAAAAATAGCAAAGGAGGCAACAGTGATAAGTCATCGAAGATAACAAATACCCGCCGGAAAATAACCATGGTAGCAGTGTCAAGATAACCAACAAAAAGAATAACAACCATTGCTAACATCGCCGGAGTTCACAAACTCCGGCCAAGTATGAGAAAAAAAAACGAGAATTAGTCCGGTAAGCACAAAATATAGCAAAAAAAATAAAAGCTGAACAAAAGGGTCGTCGGAGTTCACACTCGGCCGGTGCAACAACACGTAAGTTCAAGAGGAGGCGTCGCTCGACGGTAAGAACACCGAGCGCCGCCAGTGGTTCACGCGCGATAGAGCGTGAGGTTGACGGAATTTCGACGGGCCAGGGGGTTCAACTGTGGCGGGATGGTGTTTCACCGCTGGAGTACGGTAACGCGGTGGTCCGTGTGTGTGTGGAGTTTGAGGAGAGGCGGATGAGGTCATACGATGAGGGTGTTCGCCGGAGCTTGGAGCTCCGGCGAAGGCGGCGGCGACGGGAAGGTGAGAGGGTGAGGGAAATGGCAATGAAGGACGAATCATCATTGTTATGCTGGTCGCTTCCCTCTTTTTAATAAAGGGGTAATGTTTAATAAATAGGGTAGGTTTTAGGGTTTGGTATTTTGGGAAAATGAAAAGTGATATTTGATTTTAGGGGAAATAAAAGAGGTGTTTGGATGAAAATAGTGTTGGATCAATCGATTCAAATTGTGTCTTGATCATTTGGTTTGACAAAAAATGCAAAATTAATTAATTGTTTAAAAGAAAAATTATTTAAAGGTACAAAATTATCAAAACTAAAAATGTCGATGCAATAATGATAAAATGCAATATTTAAGAATGTTTAATGCCTAATTAAAAGTAAAATGCGGTGCCAATTAATTATTTAAAGAGATGCAAACGTTAATAAACTAAAACGACAGTGTAATAATAATAAAAGCATAATATTAACAAAGACATAATGCCTAATTTAAAATAAAAAGATAAAAAATGCAAAAAATGCTGATTAAAATGCGGTGTCCTAAAACACATAAAATTGCAATAAATATACGAAAAACTGATCAAAATTGAATGTCAACAGTCTACCCAGACAGTTATAGCGGTCATTTGAAATTAAACAATTAATGGGGCGCCGCCTATCCAGACAATAATTGCGGACGCTATGCTAATAATTTAAATGCATCACATTTAACATTTAGCACATTTGTATATTATTTAATAATATACTATTAATGATAACTATGAGTCTATTTGTCTAAACTCTATAATCTATGTAAATGCCAAACAGTCCCTAAACATTTTCTGATTTTAAAATTCTGATTTTCGAGAATTCTGTAAATTTTCAGAATTTACACTTTAGTCCCTTAAGAATTTAAAATTCAATTCTGAACCCTTATAAATTCATAAAAAAATGCAATTCTAAACTTCAAAAAATATTTTCAAACTTTTGAGACCTGTTTGCAATTTTCAGAACCTAAAATCAACTTTCAGAAAACTTTCTTTAATTACATATTTGCCCGAAAGGACCAAATTTGTTTGATTCAAAACTTTATTGTCAAAAACTGAAACTTTTAAAACTTCAGATTCAGAATCTGAAACTTTTAAGTCTCTGTTCTGATTTTTGATTTTTTTTATAATTTCATCGTCGGCACCGCGGTGCCTTTGAGGCAGTAAGCCACCGGAATCTGCAAATTAATTAGCACTGCGGTCCTAACAAGTGGCACGGCGGTGCCTCATAATTATTGTCACAGGCACCACGATCCTAACCAGTGGAACCGCGGTGTCTTGAAGGCATATTATCCGAAAAATTAATTTTAAGCTTCTGGATGAACAACACTGCGACTCCCATGAATAGGACCGCGGTGCCTCTGGCTTCATCTGGGCAGCACCGCGGTGCTCCATCATGGAACCGCGGTGCCACCGCCAAAACCTTAGCAGGCACCGCGGTGCTCCATCGTAAAACCGCGGTGCCTTATCCCCAGAAACACAATACTGAAATTTCTGAGCCCCTAAAACTGGTTTAGGGCCAGATCTTTCAGATATATCACTTGTATTACCATCACCATTAAAACAACATGTTCATCGACCATCAAATTCAATTTTCTTCTCGTTCTTCGTTTCAATGCACCATGCTTTAAGCCGGATAACGCATATCAACTTAGAAGAGTTATATATTGGATCGATTTTCTCGAATACATAATTGTTCTAAAAGATTATGGCACAAGGACTATGTGTTCTAAAGATTTAGGATTTTAAAGCTTTTAAATACATAAAATATAGATCTAAATAAATCTTAATCCATATTATCATTAATATCATTACAAATCACATGAAACAACCCAGGCTCTGATACCACTGTAGGTGTTTACGTAGAGTTCGTACACGTAGCGGAATTTAAAAATTTATGTTTCAAATCCGACGACGGTCGAACTGCAGTATGATATGCAATGAAAAATACAAACACAAAGTAATATGTAAAACTTCGATCGAAGACTTACATTGTTGTAGCAATCAGCCAAGTAGTTGAATCTTTGTGTTTTGTGTAGTCCGAGGGTGCACACGCAAACGTCCCTCGATTTGTAAGTTCTGGAAACTATGATGTAATTTGCTAAGTCAGGAATGCTAGGAATTCTGACAGAGCTTTAGAAGTGATTGACCTCTCTTAGGTTTTTTGGTGTATTAAAATGAGAAGAGGAGCCTCCTATTTATAGGATAAAATAAGAGCTCAAGGGTTTTAGTAGGGCCAGGCCCACCAGAACGAATGGCGTAAATTGATCGCAAAGCCACGTCGGCACCGCGATCCTCGAAGAGGCACCGCTGCGGTCGCATGTTCCTTGCACCGCGGTCCTGAATCAAGGCACCGCGGTCCCGTCCTATTTTCTGCCTATTTTCCCATTTTAATGTCCCGGTCATCAACCGAACATATAGGTATCTCCTTTTATCTACATCTTTTAATCGACGGAACATTTGACTTAGTGTTACTCTTCAGGCCTTTACATATCGTCATAATTACATTAGGATCGTCACGAAACTCCTAGACTGCGCCGGGAGACGAACCCAATATGTAAAGTTTAGCTACACAAAATATGTGAACTGAACCTCTATGTGGGAAGATAAAATCCTTTCATTCATGACACACTCAATCAAGCTTAGGATATGTCAAGTGTCTATCCAAATGTCTTGATTATTATAACTCATCTATATTAGTTGACAACAAGACCATATCACGTATACGCCCATTGCATCGACAATGACTTAGTCAACCTAATACCGTATACGAGTACACAGTGTTCACTCGAATATAAATTCAAGAAATGAATCCTTTCTTGGCTCACATACCACCTTTAATCTACTTCGTAATGCACCCAAAACAAGCCGCGTCTCAACCTATACGACATATGAGCTTAGGACAGGATCAAAGTATATTACTCCGTAAACAAGGTGATATTGACCTCAAGTCTAATGACATTTATCTCCCACACGCTGATGACATTATAGACATATAAGAAAACATTACATCAGCAAGACATACCAATACTTCAACAAGTATACATGCGTCCATCACGAGTTTCCATAACTCGTAGCAAGTGAGTCATACTACATCCCCTAAGGATATGATACAGACCACATGTCGAAGTATCGCATATCATCGATATTCCAATTTCGATGATCTTTAGTCGAGGTAATTTAAGAGTTACGTTATAATATTAATTCTCACATCATTAATAAACACGTAACCTCTAGGGATGCATTTATAGAATAATATCAACAATCAATTAATAATTCAACAAATGCAAAATGCCATAATATTAATCATCATTAATATAAATACGAATGTGTATAAAGTATAGTGTGTTCTAATAGAGATTGTCTCTAGGACATACATATACTTTCAAGCTTGTAAAGTGAGTTGTTCAAGTCCGTATAAGGAGTCCATGTTCCCATTTCATATTCGATGTGGGACTCTTAACATTCTCCCACACGACCAGACCTTGTTAACTGGAGCGTGAAAAAAATAAAATTTTGGGGCCCAACATCGGTGAACAGAGAATTGGAATGAGTCTGACTCTGATACCATATAAATAATGGATCTTGAGCCTAACTCAACCTCAAAAAATAATTTGTAGAGTGAGGATTGTTCAAGTCCATATAAGGAGTCTATGTTACTATTTTATATCGGATGTGGAACTCTTAATAGTTTAAAGTAAAATTGTAATAATATTTCATCTGAATCTGTCTGACGATCTTACCCGTCACATGCAATAATACATTTTATTCCGTGAAATGACCATTCAGTATTGCTTCAGTTTTACATAATATGTAGTTACACATCAATAAACTTGGAAAAATATACATCACAGAAATGATAAGTGGGAATTCTACAACGGAATTTAAAAAAAAAAATCAAACATGCCACACCAAATATATGTGCATTCTCTTACGTTAAGGGATTTATATGTATCAAAAGTTGTTTTTAGTCTACCCATTAAAACTTTCCGACGAAGGGGATTCGATTAAATCCTTGACCTTGCATATGGCTCCGCCATCTAAGAGTAGAATGTGCATGATCTACCTACATCTCATTAATTACGTGTGAATTCAATGTGAAAAGTACTTTAATTAAGTGAGGTTACAAGTAACTAGAGTTAAGAGGGAAAAAAGTTTAGTGGGGAAATATTTTATCAGGCAAAACCAAATTTCAGAAGGTAGAGATAAAGCTGCATACAAATCACCTTTCATAGAACCCTTGTGAAATTACAGTGAGTTTGTTGTTGTTGAACATAATATAGAGTTCATTCATAATATAATGGTCTTGTTTGTATATACTTTAGTCGAGAACCTTTTTTAGCTTTAGTTTTTTACTAAAGTGTTTACGCAATATAATTGTCACTAGAAAAATAACCGGTAGATATATAAATATGTAAATATATATGTTTATGTATATTGATTGAGATGTGTAGATATCTATAAACCGCTATAAACAAGGCTCACTAAAGTTCAATCTGGGACATCCAATTAAAAACAATACCCAGTACTATTTACCTTTGTTTCGTTAATTCTTTTCGCTGATTTCAAAATTTCTAGCAAACATTTATCCAAGTGTTAATTCACCTTCTTGGCTTCTTTGTTTGGGACGTGCATTTTCGTTGTAAATGTACAGTAGTGGAAGTTTTCTTTGATGCCCCTATAACTTTTCAATTGTGGGTACCCTAATAAGTCATAACGCAAATAGAAGGCCCAATATCATGTCATCCATTTAAAATACAAATTAGGGCATGCTTGCCCAGCATATGCGTTATTCCATCTTATGTTTTAAAATTTATAAGACATGATGTGTGTTTGGACTTGGCATGATAGAGGTCATATTTCATAGATAGGGGTGGCAAAATTAGCTCAAATTCAAATGACCCGTCCAAGATTTCATGGGTTTGGACAAGAGTAATTTTGATGATGAGTTGGTTTGGGCTAGTCCAAATTGACTCATCATAAATCAACAACCCAAATGAGCTCATGATAATGTTCAAATTTGACCCATCAAAATACTTAATTTTAATGATTAGAGTTTCACTCTAGATTAAGATTTTTATTTATAAATAATTATTTAAAAATTCATTTATTATTTCTGAACAATAAAAAAACACCAACGCACCCCAATCACACTATACATCAACCCTACCCCCTCCCCTACATCAACCCCCACTCAAGCACTGAACCACCCTCACATCTATGCACATACATTTCCTACTCCACCCTACCCCATCCACTTCTACCCCACCTAACCCCACATCCGACCCTACCAACCCGCCCTACCCCCCCTACCCCACCCCCAGTCCAACCTCAAATTTTTATTTCGTATTGTTTTTACTTTTATAAAAAAATTATTAAAAATATGAAATTTTTACTTACCTCCCCCTACCCCGCCTCCCCCTCCCCCACCCCACCCTCAACTTTCTATTTTATATTTTTTGTTCCTTTTATAAAAAAATTATTAAAAATATGAATTTTTCTTACCACCCATATCCTCTCCCACTCCCCACCCTACCCTCCATCCCACCCCATCCATTCTCAAATTTCTATTTCATATTTTTGTTACATTTATAAAAAAATATTAAAATTATAAAACAATATTAAAAATATAAAAAAATTCTTACCTCCCCACGCCCTACCCTCCACCCCACCCCCCTGCCCCACCCCATCCTCAAATTGATATTTCATATTTTTGTTACTTTTATAAAAAAAATATTAAAAATATGAATTTTTTTCTTACATCCCCCCCCCCCCCCACCCCATCCACCCCAACCCCCTTGCACCACCCCATTCTCAAATTTCTATTTCATATTTTTTGTTACTTTTATAAAAAATAATATTAAAAATGTGAATTTTTTTCTTACCCCCTACCCTCACCTCCTCACCCCGCCCTACCACATTCTCAAATTTTTATTTTATATTTTTTTACTTTTATAAACAATTTATAAAAAAATATGAATTTTTTTCTTACCCCCCTCTGCCCTACCCCCCACCCCACCTCACCCCCACCTATGGTTGTTATCGGTCCGGGTATCGACATACCGGAATCAGACCGATAAGGTTATCGGTCCGAATCGAGATCGGACCGATAAGAATTTGGTCCTGAAAAGAGATCCGGGACCGGACCGATACCTTAACGGGCGGGTACCCGGTCCGGTCCGATAAGGTTACCGGTCCGGTTCTGAATATTATTTTCGGTCCGAAACCGATCCAAAATATTAAAATCCCTACTTTACTTAAAAATTTCAACTTTACTTATAATTTTTTTTTATAAAAATCTCTGTTTTACTGTCTTTACTTCTTTACATAATACATATTAACAAACTTAAAACAATATATAATAGCAATATTCCAAGGATTGATCATCAATTCATCATCCCAATTCTCAAACTATTCTAAGGGTATCAGACCGGGATTGATAACATATAAGTTATCGGGTAATTAGACCTGGTTGCCGGACCGGATCCTTATGTCTGATACTCGTATCCGGACCGTTAACTTTCGGTCCGAGTATCAGTCCGGGTATTTCAGTCCAATTCTCGGGTGATTCTCGGGTTATCCGGACCGATAACAGTCCTACTCCCACCCTATTCTTAAATTTCTATTTTATATTTTATTATTTTTATAATACTTTATTAAAAATATGAATTTTTTTACTCCGCTTTTATCCACACCTACCCCTTCCACCTCCACCTCATCCTCAAATTTATATTTCATATTTTCTTGCTTTTATAAAAAATAAAAAAAAATCTTAAAAATATTATTCTTATTTTAAAAATAAAGATATGGAAAAATCAAATATCATACAAAATAAAATAACATCATAGAAGGTAAATTTGAAATTTGTAAAAAAAATGAGTCAAGACGGACAATTTGGGTTATGATCCATCATTTAGTCCATCTTGACCCGCCCATCTTAGTCCATGTAAGTTTTGGGCGGGTTGGACATTGGTCTATCTAGAACTTCAGCCCATCTTGATCAGCCCAACTTAAGCCCAAACGGCCCATCTGTAACCCCTATTCATAGAGAATATTTTCATTGAATACATTCTACAATTTAGTTTTTTGGTGTTATATTGACGAGTGAAAATATTATTTTAAAAAATATATAAATATTCTGTGATAATTAAATTAGAAAAACAAATACTATTTTGATAAACTATCGGTGTGTTCTCTACTTGAACTATCACTAACTATTTATTTGAATACACCTCGAAGCTAATCACACCAGGTATTTGAATACAATCTTCAAAAGACGCGTGAAAACTTAATTTGCACAACTTAATAGTTGGTGATAGTTCAGGCAGAAAACACAAACACCTGATAGTTCAGGTAGGAAACTCGCAAAAAATGATACTTCAGGTGTGTTTTGTACCATTATCTCTTTCTTTTAAAAAAAATCAATGAGTTCCTTTAATTATCCGTGTGGAGTGCCATTTGACACCATTTTTTAACTAAAAGAGAGAGTGTATACCACGCATAGAGATGTCAACGGATCCTGGACCCGGTGAATCCAAATCTGTTTTATAGGATATGGATCTTCAAAATTTGGATCCGACGGATCCGGATCGGACCCGAATCCGTTTATGACATATCCGAATTCGCTTATGACGGATCGGATCTGAATCTAGATCTTGTCTTTGAGATACGTATCCGGTCCATATCCGACCCGTGAATCCATTTTTTATTAAATACACTTATACATCCATAAGACCGATCCATAACCTAGAACTTCCTTTATTTTTCTCAGCCAGGCCCAAGTCCATAAATGACCGAAGCCCAGCCCATTTGTGTGTCTTTAAGCCAACGAAAGGGACAAAGACCTCATTCATTTCGTTTCATTTTGTAAGTCAAAACCCTAGCCGTCTTATTTATTTGCCATCCCTACTCATACGACATCAGTCCATTTCGAACTCTTATCCACCCCTTCCGATTCTGAGGTAGTAAGACAAATCAGATTCAATACTTTCTGCCATAAAAACACTTAAAAGATGAGATCAGTAAATGACAATTCACTGAAATTTCACCTTTGTGAGATCGTCAATATTGTACCGAGGGCTGATTGATGTCATAAGCAATCTTCCTGGTCTAAGAGCAGCCTGAAATCGGAAGTTCACACTCAGCGTGAAGGAAAGTGCTTCTACTCTCTCTGATGCAACAGAATATCGTAGTATTGTTGGCGCCCTTCAGTACCTCCCTCTCACGGACGACATTTGCTATGCCACAATCAAGTTTGTCGATTCACTTGGATTGAGCTTTCACTCCCGCTTAATCCACGCAATGACATTTGAGAAGCGGGGGCAACTATCGCTCTAAGCCTATGATAAAAATACATACATGCACTGCATATGTATATATATATATATATATATATATATATATATATATATATATATATATATATATATATATATATATATATATATCTGATTTCAATCTTTTCTACACTCAACAAATAAACAAGTTTTCATCTTTTTATTGTTTCTGTTTTTTCATTTATATAATATTTGATGTTTTGGGATTTTGAAAGATATATTAACAGTCAAACACAATAACACAAGCATAAAAAGAAAATATGTGTACGATTTTATCAATCCAACAACAAGAGAAAATATGTGAGTGGTGTCATTCTTGTGATTGTTGTAGAATGGTGTAGAAAAGAACTTTATAGTATTTCAATTTTGAAACTGAAAACTGAATGCATTGGATATGAATGTTGTTGTGTTTGGTTGATTCAGTATCTGAATGCACCGGAAACTGAATGCATTGAAACTTTCCAGTTTGCTAGTTATTGGAAACTGAATGCAAAATATTGGATATGAATGTTGTTGTGTTTTGTTGATTCAGTATCCTGGAATGGTTGAATGTTGAAATATTATTAAAGACAAAAATATTACATGTGGATCAGATCCGATCCGTAGACCCGGTGAATCCGATGAATCTGGATCCGGGTCTGGATACATGTATGAAAAATGGATCTGGATCTGGATCTAGTAGGATCCGGCCCAGATCATATATGTTGTCATCCCTAACCACGCACCACTAGATACTAGCTAATCAAGGTATGTTTGATAAATAGTTTGTGATAGTTCAGGTAGAAACTAAAGGTGGCTAACGGGCTGACCCGGTCCGGACCGGTAGCCCCTTACCGGGTTTAACTTAGGTTCCGGTCGATTCCGGACTACCGCCAACCGGTCGGTTCGTTCTGATTCGAGTTGGCGATGCGGTTCAAGGAATCGGTCCAGGTCAGTCGGTTTCTATTTTTATTTTTATTTTTATTTCTAGTATTTATTTTCTATAATATAAACTAAATTCAATTTAAATATGTAATATAATAATATAATATATAATTTAGTTGTATATATTAAAATTGAAACTTTAAAGTTAACTTTTTATTTTATAGTTTATAACTTTATACTTTATAGTTTATAACTTTATATTGTAAATTTGTAATTATACTTTTATTAATTTATTAGATTAGTAGATATAAGTCATATAATTTATAAGTAATATGATTAACAACTAAATAGATAGTAAAATTAAAATTAATGATAAGATGTAAACTTTTGAACTTTCATAACGTTAATAAGAGTACATAATGAAGTAATAATAATTTTATTTACATATTATGCATCCTTTTTGCAAGTTCTTCGTAATCTATAGGTTGATTGAATTGGTTATGCTCCATAGCCTCTAAATCTGAGTATTAATTTGAGTCCGCCTCCGCCTTTCAAAATATTGCCTATTTCTTCATCTTCGGAGAATTAACGTCTCCACATCCTTGATTTCTTCTCTCGATCGATCCGATCCCTTGCGGACTAACACTTCTAATGTGTTTCCACCCAATGAGTGACGTGTGTCTCCTATTTGATCTCGTGCTTGGCTAAATGCACTTTCAGAAGCCACTGTTGAGATCGACACATTAAGAACATCCCGCCATTGCAAGTACCGAAAATTGCCTTTTGTTATCCTGCCACCATTGTAAAGGGTCAAAATTTTTCTTCGGCTCCGCTGGCTTTTGCAAATAAAATTGCATCTCATCGCAAGATCGGCTTGTGGTTGGTTGTGTTGTAAAAGTGCTCCATATGTCTAAAGATTCTTCTTCATCGTCATCATCATTGAATCCTGCAGGTATAGACACAGAACCAGAACTAGAAGGAATATTAGTAGCAGAGTTGGTGTTATCATGTAATGTAGCATAATATTCATATAATGTAGTTAAATTAGTATCAAGTTTATTTATGCAATCAAATGAAGATGGAGTTTCTGTTTGACCTATTTCCATATAAGTATATAAACTAAATATTAAATTATGACAATCTACTTTTTTAATAGAAGGATTTAAGACTGCACCAATACAATAAACATCAGGAATAGGAAAAAAATATTTTTTAAACTTTTCAAACATAACTGTAACTGCATCTGTATATTTCACATTTGATTTTAAACCATAAAGTAAATAGGAAATTTCAGCTATATGAGCTAAAGCATTACAAATTGTTGGGTAATAAGATCCTGAAAATTCAACAGTTGCAGTGTAAAATTTACGTAAATTTTTTAAAAGTTCACCAATTGATTTCCAATGTTCGTCGGTTAACATATACATCACGTTCTTACAATGCGCATTTGCAACATGTGTTATGGGGTCTTTATACTTATAACATTCTTTTAAAAATAAATAAGTATAATTCCACCGTGTAATAATCTCTTCTGGCATGAATTTAGGTCTCAAATTAAATTGTTTACATTTTTCTTTAAATTCTATAATTCTATTTTTCCTATTATTACCCTGAATAACTCCAACAGCTCTTTTGACAAGTTTTATTTCAGGTGAAAATAAATCAAGACCACTTTTAAAAATTAAATTATAAATATGACAAGCACAACGAACATGAAATATATCAGGAAGTGGTGGTTGTACTTCCGCTTTTAAAAGATCTACAGCAACAGTATTATTAGATGCATTATCGAATAATACACAAAATATTTTATTATAAATATTATATTTTTGGGCATAAAAACAAATAGTTTCGCTTATATATTTTCAAGTATGACTTTGATCCTCGTCATACGCAAAAGCAATAATACGTTTTTCCATTCTAAAATTTTCATCAATCCAATGACAAGTAATTGTTAAATAATCATAACCGTTCAATTCATGTCCAATGTCTGAAGTAAAACTAACATGGCATGGAAGGTTAGCAAACAAATATTGCAAGAAAATAACATAATCATTATGAAGTCTAAAAATATCGGCTCTAGTAGTACTACGAGGAACACCTTTAAAAAAGGATTATATACTCTTTGAATATATGTAATTAAATATGAAGAAGAAAGCGAAAGAAAAGGCAAACAACCTCCGACAATCATTTTTGCTAATTCAATGCGATCTTTTTTTGGATCGTACTTAGTCAACCCCCCAGTTAATGGATTAAGTTGTTGTTGACCGGGTTCTAAATCGGCGAAGATTCCATTTATCGTATGATCGAATTTTATATGTCTAGCTATAGTGCGTCCCGTCGCCACCGTCTTATGTTTATAAGTTCTCCCACAAATATTACATTTAACTCTATCGGTACCAACTTTATCATAAAGAGCCACACTTTACTCCTTTTTTCTTGCTCGGTTGCGGTAAAGGAGGTGCACGACTACGACTACCACTAGCGGTACCAACATTGTGAAGGAACACTTAGTAGGTGTAGGAGGTTCTTGTTCTTCAAGTTCAACAATATTATCTAATTGAACGTTATCACATTCATTATCTTCTATTCCAAAATCTTCTTGCATTTGATCATAATCTATATTTTGATTAGATGATGAAGAACCTACAGATTTTTTACCCCTTGAACTAGATTTACGGCGCAGTCCCGACGCAATTCCCCTTAGTAAAGACATTATAAAATATTTAAATAATCAACAAATAAATATGACAATTTAATAAAATAATTAGAGAATGAAACGAGTGTACCAAACTTCGGGATTCAGAATTCAATAGAAACTCGAAGCTCGAAGTCTTGCGTCTTGCTACTTTGAATTTGAAAACTAATAATATTAATAACTTGAAAATTGATAATAAAGATGATTAAGAGAGTATGAGAATAAGAGAATTGAGAGAAATGTTGTGTGATAAAAATGAAGAAAATGTAGAGAATTTATAGATTTTTTAAAGGGTAAAAATGGAATTAAAATAAATAATTAAACAAAACAAAACAAAAAAATAATAATAGTGACCAACGGTCGAAATGACCGTTGGCCATGCCCCCCCCAGCCCCCTCAAGCCCGGTCGAAATGACCGTTGGGCAAATTTTTTTTTTTTCACATTCAGTCCGTCCGGTTAATCGATAATGGAACAGGTTTTTAGATTCTGGGAACCGGTCCGGGCCTTACCGAGTTTTTTAATAACCCGTGCGGGTTGGGGTTGGGGGCCAACCCAACCCCCAACCCGGTATGCCCTTACCGGTCCGGGCCGGTTAAACTATCGGGTCAACCGGTCCGGTTCCGGGTCAACCCGGACCGGTTGACAGGTTTAGTAGAAACACAAATACTTGATAGTTTAGGTAGAAAACTCGCAAAAACATTGACACTTCAATTGTATTTTTTACCATTATCTCAATTATAAAATTCAAGTTTCTTTTTAACATATTTGGATATATATGATAATTAGATCTAACTACACATTGGATATAGTTCATTTTATAAACCTTACGTTCAAAAACTATCCATTTTAAATGAAAATGTGCTTGGAGTAATAAGTTCATAGCAATTTACTTTTTTGAAATATTAAAGGATTTAGCATGTCAGCATATGGATATCTTCTCCTTAAAACCAGTGTAGAATGCATCTTTATTCATCAGATATTAGTCACAACATATATTTATTCAGTGGTCTTTATATAACTAAATTTCGTTTTGTTCTTGTGACGGGGTGGTGGCGCAGTTGGCTAGCGCGTAGGTCTCATAGCTGCTGAGTTATCCTGAGGTCGAGAGTTCGAGCATCTCTCACCCCATTTTTAGTATTTTCAATGTATTGTCACTTTTAACAATGCAATAACTTTTCCACCAGTCGTTCCCCACTATTCACATCACTCCCAAATCAGAAACTACCAACCTTTACACAAACAATACAATCCAGCATAATCCAATGCATAGATTTTCATAGATGGTGTATTCATTTTCATAGATGGTGTATTCCATAATATATGTATGACCTATATTAGCCCAAACCCCAACAAACAACAAAATTTTTGAGGGTATAATATGATGAATAAGAACATAACTTACAATAAGAATATTTTTGGTTTCATAGAAGTTATCAATTTCACCAGTTATTCTGTAAGTTAAATCTTATTTAATCTGTATTTGTTCATAGTTCAAAAGGTACCAGATGAATTCATTAATACTCACAATTCAACAAAATTTAGTTTCTTTCCTCATTATTATTCTTCGATTCAATTTATTTATCCGATTTTGACTTGGACGAAGTTTTAAAAAGTAAATAAGATTTTTAAATCTTATTATCTTAACTAACTAAAGATATGTATAATATACTAAAATGTCATTTAATTTTGTGGTATTAAACATGTCACGTGGAAAGTTGAAATTAAAAAGTTGTCAAAAAATAAAAGAGACATTCTTTTTTAAACTGACTAAAAAAAAGTAAGACAAACAAATTGAAACAGAAGTAGTAATATATGTTTTATGCATGCGGTGATTGTTAGAAGAAGTATGGGTACCTCAAAAGGGAGATGTGCCTCATGATTGCGAAGAGTTTCTTTTTTCACTTTATTAATAGTTATTTCATCGGTTTCAAAAAGAATATTTTAGTTTGATTTGATATCAAATTTAAGAAATAAATAAAATGTGTGGTTTAAAATAAATCTTAGATATTTGTATGGTTGTAAATCATCTCATAAAATTAAATTATTTTTTAATATATAAAAGTGTCAGTTTTTTTACGGTAACTAATAAAAAAAATTAATAATATTTTTGGGACAAAGGAAATATATGTTTAGGGGAATACTAAAAAGCAAGAAAGGGGATTGAGCTTACACACACGTAAGAGTTGCATGGCAAAATGAATCCATTTGCCCCCGAGCCATACACGCGAAATAGATGTGACTTGTGAGGTCTTATCTAAGTCACATATATTAACAGAGCATGATTTATTTCGTTTGCTGAGTTATTTTTTCTTTTTGAATTTTATTATTATATCTTTAATTTTATAATTAGAAGAGTTTATTGAATTATGAGGATACGTCTGTTTCTTTTATTTATTGTATGCGCAAAATATTCTTGAGGACGGTATATTTAACGAGCCTCAAGCTAATTGTGTTCTCCATCATTTTTTCTAACAGAAAGTTATGAATGAGATGCAACAAACTACAATAAGTTAATGCGTTTATTACCTAGAAAATTAAATTAAATCATTTCAAGGATATGATTGAACTCTGGAGTGGTCGTGAATAATGGAGAACAGAGGAGATAACAATTTTGTCGATGGTCTTTGTTTTTACCAAGTCACATAAGATGCATATACATTTTTACCATTTGGCTTAACCTCAAATTAACATCAGTCTATTATCTAAACTAAAAGTATTTTACTTCAGCAAACTTAAGGATTAAAGATGCAGGACTATATTGAAAGGACAAAAATTAGACCTACATATAAAGATAAGGCACACTTTTAATTAAAAACTCATATATCAAGTATCAACCTAGGCCAAGTGTCTTATTTCAATGTATAATGCCTAAAAATTTCAACAAATGAGTTAGCTTCCATCCTACTATTTAAGTTATATCCATTTTCTTAAAATATTTAACTTATAGCTCGTATTGGTATACTTCAAGCAAAAAATTCATAAATTAATGATATTATTTATTTTTATTAAGACATAAGAGCAGGTTATGCGGGGAAAAAAATGTAAGATGATATTAATCTCCCTTGAGGAGTCTTTCATTAATATCAAAGTATAGATAGAGTACAATGTTCATCCCTTATACAATAGGAATCATAAGCCTATACAAAAAAGGAATCCTAGTCTTACCATAATTATATTTACACAATATATGAAAATATTCTAATTATGGATAGGGAATAATATTGTCTCTATTTACACGTTTACACACACCCTCAGTCGGAGCGGGAGGAGGCCGGACGATGAGACTGGATCTGAAGTCAAGAAATAACTGTCTGGGAAGTCCTTTGGTAAATATGTCTGCATACTGATAGGATGATGGAACATGTAACACTCTGACATGGCCTAGCGCAACTTTCTCACGAACGAAGTGTAGGTCTATCTCAATATGCTTGATTCGCTGATGTTGAACCGGATAATGAGAAAGATAGATGAGGTGGAGCGTCGCGTGTCCGGACACCCTGCCCAATCTGTATCCGTATATGAAAGCAACATGTTTGGTGCAGAGGGGTATAGGTGCAAACCATAATCAAGAGTGCTCTTAATGTATCGAATGATACGCTTAAGAGCAGTGAAATGAGACTCACTGGGGACATGCATGAATAAGCACACATGCTGAACAACATAAGCTATGTCTGACTTGGTGAAGGTGAGATACTGAAGTGCACCTGCAAGGGTCCTATACAGAGTAGGATCAGAGACTGGAGCACCATCCATGACACTGAGCTTAGATTTGGAATCAACTGGAGTAGGCATCTCTTTGCAGTTCGTCATCTTAGCCTTGTACATAATTTATTATGCATACATACGCTGACAAGAACATATGATTGGCAGACCTGGTCACTGATATCCCCAAAAAGTAACTCAGCTTCCCCAAATCAGTTATTGCAAATTCGGACTTAAGCAAGGCAATAATTTCATTCTTCAATCCGTCGGATGAGGCACTAATAACAATGTCATCCACGTAAAGTAATAAGTAAGTAGTGCTACTACCTCGATAAAAAATAAAAATTGATGTATCACTCTTGCTGCATACAAACCCAATCGGCAAGATATATCTGGGAAAACGATCATACCACGCACGGGGGGCCTGTTTCAGGCCATATAGTGACTTACGGAGACGACATACATAGTGAGGAACTGCTGAATGAGTGAACCCTAGCGGCTGATGCATGTAGATTGTCTCTCTCAGATCCCCATGTAAGAATGCATTTTTCACATCAAGTTGATGGATCGGCCAGTGTTTGCCCATGACAATGCTCAAAACTGTGCGGATGGTAGTCGGTTTGACAACCGCGCTGAAGGTATCACCACAATCAATGTCCTCCTGCTGATTTGTGTCATTAGCCACAAGTCTTGTCTTATACCTCTCAAGATCTTCACTGTCTCTGACTTTGTGACGAAATAGTCACAGACAACGAATCACATTCACCCCCTCAGGTATAGGTACTAGATCCCATGTGTGCAGTTTAGTTAAAGCATTAAATTTCTCAGTCATAGCCGCATTTCAATTAGGGTCTTGTTTGGCCAATATAGGGTTCTTGGGAATTGGTGAAATAGTTTGGGCAGACAAGTTAAATTGGACTTTGGGTTTGAAGATTTCATGTTTTCCACGAGTTTCCATTTTGTGAGTGGGGATAGTGGGAGGTTCCAAGACGAAGGGATTTGTTAGATACGGAGAAGGAGGGACAGACGCTGGCACCGCAGCGCTGGAGGGAACCGCCGGCGGCGCCGTGGCCGTGATCAAGTGTCGCGGCGCTGGAGGACTGACATACCTCTTTGATGTTTTGGCGCCGCGCGCCAAAGACTGGGTTGCGCCGAGCGATAGTGAATCGTGACCTGTCGCAGAGTTTTAGCGCCGCACACTTGGGGCCGAGGTGGCCGACACAAGAAGAACTGATATGCTCTAGTTGACTTAGGATGATGGGAGAGATGACAGACTCGTCAAGAAAAGAGTAATTCGGTTTTGGAACTTTTTAAGATTCGAAAATGGGAATGTGGTCTCGTCGAATGTGACGTGACGAGAGATGTGGATCTGACGAGTGGACAAGTTATAGCATAGATAGCCCCTATGGTTCGGAGGGAAGCCTAGGTAGACACAAGGAGTGGACCGGGGGGCTAGTTTGTGAGGGGTAGTAGAGGCGAGGTTAGGATAACATAGACAACTGAATATTCTGAGATGATCATAAGAGGAGACTCTATGATAGAGAATTTCGGTAGGGGTCATATTGTGAAGGGTGCTAGTTGGGAGAATATTTAGAAGGTATTCTGACATTTTAGCAGCAAAGACCCAGAAAGATGGAGGTAGGGAGACATAAATCAAAAGAGTGTGAATCATATTGTTAATAGTGCAGATGATTCTTTCAGATTTACCATTTTTTGAGGAGGTGTGGGGGCAGGAGAAGCGAAAGACCATGCCATTATTGGTACAAAATCGGTGAAACATAGAGTTATTGAATTCACGACCATTATCACACTGAAAAGATTTTATGCCTTTTTCAAACTGTGTTTGAATGAATTTACGAAACTCAAGAAATTTGACAAACACTTCTGATTTAAATTTGAGAGGATACAACCAAACAAAGTAAGAAAAATCATCTAGTAAGATAAGATAGTATTTATGACTGAGAGATCTAGCAACAGGTGATGTCCATAAATCGGCATGTATAATATCAAAAGGTGCAAAAGTAACACTAGTAGATGATTTAAATGGAAGACGAGTATGTTTGCCTAAAGAACAAGAAACACAGTTTTGGGCAAGCTTCCCATTACAAGTAATGAAATTATTGCCTCTAAGAAAACTAAAAACTGGAGCTCCTGGATGACCAAGCCTATTATGCCACGTTGAAGAAGAAATTGTCGATAGAGAGACGGGAGAGCTAAATCTGGCAGCGGAGGTGGGAGTGAAGGGATATAGATCCCCCGTGCTATTGCATCTCGTAAGAGGTGTCCCCGTATGAACATCATTCATAGTGAAACTAAAAGGGTCAAAATCAACAGAGACATAATTATTACGAGTGAATTTGCGGATAGATATTAGATTCTTAATTACATGTGGGGCATATAGGATATTTTGAAGTGGGAATGGATTAGGAGGTGGTGTATATGATGTACCAAAATCCTTTACTGGAATGCGGTGACCACTACCAACTGTCACAAATTGAGGATGTTTTAAACCAAACAGTTTGAGAATATTACCTGCAGTCCGGGTGAGGTGAGAAGTGGCTCCGGAGTCCATGTACCAGTTGTTGTCAGGATGTTGTATGTTGAGACTGCTGAAGGCCTGCCCTAACTCAGTGGGTGTCATGTTGGGTGAGGGCTGCTGAAACTGGTCGTACATGAGGTGGGTCTGCTGCGGGTACTGGACTTGTCGAGGGGATGGAGCAGGGCCCAACACACCGTGATGGGATAACTGGTGGAAGGGTTGCAGGTACTGAAACGGAGGCGACGCCGCGGCGCTGTATGGATACTGCTGGGGCGCCGCGGCGCTGAACTGATTTTGCGGATACTTTTATTGCTGGTGCTGATTCTGCTGTCCGCGACCCCTTCTATGACCGCGACCTCCTCTTCCGTGGCCCTTGCCATCGCGTCCTTGCTGCGATTGAGAGTTTTCTGGTGGCGTTGGATCTTGAGTGCGCGTTTCGACAGCTAACACCTTCTGATTGTGCTCAACCTGCTTAGCACGTCGAGTTTCTTCAAGCAACAACTGCGATCGAGCTTTGTTAAAACTGGAAAATGGATCTGCCTGTTGAATTATGACGACTAACGACTCATAGTCACCTTTGGGGAGACCTGCAATAAATTGCAACACCAATTTAGTTCCGAGACAGACGTGTCAACGTTGGAGAGTTGATCCGCCAGGAGTTTCAACTGTCTGCAGTACTCAGTCATGTTGGAGAAATTTTCAAGGCGTGTATTGTTAAACTGTTCCTCCAAATACACTGCACGAGTGTGCTTGTTATCTTGAAAGATTTCCTCCAAGAGGTTTCATAACTCAAGGGCTGTGGCGTCAGATTTCATGATAGTAAGAAGAAGATCCTGAGAAATACTACTATAAATCCACTGTTTGACGCCAACGTCTAGACGACGCCAAGTAGACTCATAAACCTCCGGAGGCCGCGAAATGATGTCATCAATATGGTCAAACACGTTATAGAGACATGCATGATTACGAAACAGTTCAACTCAAGGAGAATACTGACTGTTTTCTTGATCAAGAAGAATGAGAATAGAGTTCTTGATATTGGTAACAGTTAGAGCGGGATGAAAAGAGGATGATGACATGGTGGTGGGATTGATGGAGGTTGAAGCATCAGAAATATTGGAAGAATCCTCAGTAGACATTTAGAGAAGAGAGGAAAGGAGAGAAAAACCAAGAATTTTAGGAAGAGAGGGGAGTCTTGCGAAGCCGGGGTCGGCAATGCGCTTTAGAAGAAAATTCTAGGGTTTTTGTGTGAGGTTCTTAATATCATGTTAAGATGATATTAATCTTCCTTGGGAGTCTTTCATTTATATCAAAGTATATATAGAGTACAATGTTCATCCCTTATACAATAGGAATCCTAAGCATATACAAAAGAGGAATTTTAGTCTTACCATAATTATATTTACGTAATATATGAAAATATTCTAATTATGGATATGAAATAATATTATCTCTATTTACACGTTTACAAAAAAAACTTAAACATCTAATCGTGTGTCATTGAACATGCAAATCGATACCATATATTTGATAAAACTAAAGCAAGTACTAATTTTTACCATATTTATTAAGTCGAAGAAATTGAATAACTAGGAATCCCTTAGAACAAAGTTTTTCATCGATGGCTACCAGTCCACTATTAAATTATTGTGTTAGTTTATAGACTAAAAAACCTTGAAATACTTGACGAAAAAAAGATACATTAAAAAGAATCACGTCAAATAAAGAAATACTACATAAATCACCTATCAAACATTAAAAATACATATATGTGATCGGAGATTGCCGAGCTTAATTTCATACATAAATGCTTGAATTTTGATCGTATGTCAACTCAAACACATACATGTCTCAAGTTAGACTTTGGGAAACACAAATTTAAATATGTACAGTTTCAGAAAAAGAACACAAATGCTTCGGAAAATAATTATCGGAAAATACCCCCTTATTTTCATGCCTCAAAAATTATTTACCCCGATAACCCCAAAATAATTATACCAATATGGTGTCGCCCTATCTCTTATACCATGATGGTGTTAAATTAAAGAGAACTTTTTTCATTTCTTCTAAAACACTTATCCACCCTCAGTGAAATCCATATGGTATATATAGAGGATCGTGTTTATTTATTCAAGATTCGTAGGTCAATAAATCGTTGGAGGATCATGTTTATTTATTTAAAAACATACTTTTCTTTAAAAAATCTCTATGATACCGTCATCTTATATACATATACAGAGATGATATCATGGAGGACTGCTTCAGTCTTTCAATGGGACACTCCTCAGTCCTCCATGATACCATCGTGGTATATATCATATACTGAGGTGGTATCATGGAGAAGACACTCTCTCAGTCCTACAAGATACCATTATTAGAATTTTGTTTAAATAAATTAAATATTTGAAATGAAAAAGTGTATGTTAGATGAAAGGGTGTGTCCTTTCATTATTTGATTTGCCGAGGTAAGTTTTGGGTGGGTTGGGCATTGAGCCATCTACAATTTCAATTCATCTTGACCCGCCCAACTTTCATACAAACGGCACATCTGTCACCCCTAGCTGTAGCCCTCAAGGCATGTGAACAATTCAACTGTAATAGGAGAAAGCAGGAGATCCTTACATTTGTTTGTGCTATTTTATTTTACTTTGGTCGAACTATTTGGGTTATAATTTTGTTGAATATTGTTATTGTAATTTGGTTAATCTTTTTATTGTTATTTATAGAATTAAGTAATATTTTAGACAATTAATGAGAAAGAATAGTTAATGGAACTTGGAATACTATATATTGTTATTTTAGAAGTACAATAACGGCTTTTGATATATTTTACATTGAAAATTAGTGATGAAAAATTATAAAAAAATGGTGATGATGAGAGCAAAAGGATTGGAGAAAGAATCCATGTGGTCCTTTTAAATCTTTATAAATCTTATGATAAATCTTTTAAAATCCAAACATAAGAAATCTTGATTGTCAAAATAGTCTTTTAAAATTATAACAATCCTAAATAGTCTTTTAAAATCCATAAGACTTATTTATCCCAAAAAAATCTTTTAAAATCCTAATTGAATACACCCCTTAAAGACTACTTATTCAGATTTCTAACTTAACTTTTCTTCTCCATTTAAAAAGTACATTCTTCAGTACTTTATTTTCTCTACAAATCATCCTCCTATTCCAAAAGATCAAGTTCAAGTTTTTGCTTTTCATTAAAAAAATTACTATTTGCTTAGTGCAGTAATTAATAGACTTGTCATATCCACTAAAATTATTTGCATAGAATCTAATAGCAATCTCGCAGAGGAGAGAGAGTAAATATCATTTTTAGAAAAGTATTCCGCACGATGTTTTAAGCCTTCAATTCTGTATTGATTGTTCCTATTGTCAAACCTTCCTCTTTGTGTTCTTGTTCATAAATTTTTGTGTTCTTGGATATATATTTTCCAACAACCATCATGAAGGAAGAATTTTAGGTGAGGGATTCGGGTAAATATTTTCATCCGGCTTGGTAAAAGTGAATTTAGTTTATTAGTGGAGTATGGTTGGATAAATATTTTGCTTTTTAGGATTATTTTGTGTTACTTTCCCTATAATTTCACCCTCATCTTTTCGTAAAAATCCGTTTTACTATGGTTAAATCTCATCTTGTGTATTAGAAGTTATAGTAGTAACATTGAGCTCTCTCCAATATGGCTGAAGTTTCCCACTTTTGAAGTTTTAAGAATTTCATCTATTCTTTAAATATCGATTCTCAAATTGTCTATCTATAAAAAAAAAGGCAGCTTACATTTATACATATTCAATAGATTTCTTAATATAAATACAAATTTTTTAGCCAAAACTAAAGGTGGCCAACGGTGCAGGTCCTGACGGGACGGGACCCTACAGGACGGGGTAGGGCGGGACCGGTACCCATCGGGACTTGGCGGGTTCTGCCGATGTCTCGTTCCGGTCCTGATCCCGTCGGAAAAGGGGGTCGTTAAATATCAGGGCGGGGCAGGACGGGATCGGATTTTCGTTTTTTTTACTTAATTTTAAAAAATAACATATATATAAACAACTCAATAATTAAACAAGATAGTTTAATAAAAACATCCCAAGACTATTTTTGTGTCTCGTTATTTAATAGAGATAAATATTTTTTGTAATACAATTTCTAAATTGCAACTTTATGGTGTTGAAAGTTGCAAATAACATAGTAAAATTACAATTAAAAATTACATTTTGAAAAATACCTTTTTTAGTGTCTTTATAATTTCTTGTGGTTCTTCGGTTGGAATTGGTATTTGTTTGTCAAATTGCTCGACATCACTTCCACCTCCGTATGATAAGATTTCGTTGTAGTTTTCGTCTTCTTCTTCGTTGATCTCCGGTTGACCGCATCTTCTCCGCTCGTATTCAATCTCCGAATAATACTGCAATCTCCAAGTTGTCTCCCACTAATGAGTGTATGTGCTCTCCTATTTGAAATTTGTCGGCCGAAAAAGCGCTTTTAGACGCTGTTGATGACACTTGAATGTTCAATACATCTCGGGTCATCAATGACAGTGTCAGAAATATCTTCTCATTCTCTTTCGAGTATTTCAGCAAGTCTTCACGTCCTTCTTCATTGAAAATTGTTTGGTAAGATACAACACCCTAAAAAAACATCAAACGCGTTAACTTGATTAGTAGTGTTACCACTAAACATTCTATTTCTAAGACTTTCAATACTAGCCGCAGAAATAACATGTTTTTTAGGTTGTGTTGAAGAAGAAGAAGAAGATGGTATGGAAGTCGGTTGATTGTTAGCACTTTCTTGTTGGTAATACCTATATACTTTTTTGCATTCATCTTGTACGCTAGAAACACTTCTGTTATACTATCATAAATAGTTTCAATAAGTGTTTTACAATCGACTATTTTAATAGTCAGATTTAATATTTCACCAATAATATAAATAGTGAGAATAGAAATAATTTTTTTTAATTTGATAAACATTAATTTTGCTATTGCTTCCCTAGCTCTATGTTTATCGTATTTAGGACCTACAATCTCCCCCGTCATCAGGTTATTTGACCCTGTACTTGGTCCGGGACACTATGTGAACCTTGTCCCGACTGAGAGCGCATTGGCGCACTCGACTTTGTATCCTCGTATTCATCTCACCTAACTTTGTGAAAGCTTTCTACATGTCTCAATAAACCTCTCATCCCACCCTAACATTTTTTCATTTTAAATTTATAAACATTTTTACAAATTTGACATTTAACTACTTGATTCTCTTGGTCCCTATAAAAAAAGCTCATGCATCTGATTTTAATTTTCGTTGTGTTGGGCCTCGTCTCATACTAGGGGGAATATGAGACGTTCCAATTTGAGGTGCACTAGTAGACGTGTCATCTAGATTAGTCGGTGTGTCATCTATATTAGTGGGTGTATCATCTAGATTATCTTCTAAATTAAAGTCTTGTTGAGTTGCAGAAAATATCTCCTCGTCTACATCTAATAGATTTAGGAAAAAATTCAGTATCAACCAAATCATCTTGTCTAGGAATAGGATGACTAGAAGAAGTACCTCTGCCCTTATTACCCTTACTAGAAGAAACCTGACTCTTACCCTTACCCTTAAACATACTTCTAAATCCTTCCATTTTAATTATGCTAATAAATAGTTAAAGATAATGAAATTAAGTGTGCTAATTAAAATAAAGAAACAATAATAATTTAATGAAGGAATGAATGTACCAAACGCCGACGTCACGTCGACGTGTAATCGAGATGTTGAAAATTGAAACTTTGCTCGATGGATGATCCCCAAGCTAGTTGTCAACTTCAGTCCCAAATAAATAAATAAAATTGAATATTTAGTAGACTTGTATAGAGATATATTGAGAGATTGTAGAAAGATTTGTGAGAAAAATGAAGAGAAAATAAAGTATTTATAGTTGAGAAATTGGGTTAAAGTGTAAATATAATAACTTAGGGGTTAAAAATAAATATTAAGTGGGTGGGAGGGTTGGGGGAGGGGGAGGCCAAAATGGTCGTTGCACAACCGCCAAAATATAAAATGGTCGTTGTGCAACGGTTATTTTGTGCAAAGGGGAGGGGTCCGAGCGGGACAGGGGGCGGGATCGGGTCGGGACAAGCCCAAATCCCGTTCCGATTCGAATCCCGTTATCGATATTGTTTTTTTTAAAGCGATTGGGGCGGGCGGCCCGGGGCTGCCCCGTCCCATTGGCCAGCCTTAGCCAAAACTATTGACCTCAGCAGAATTCATATATAGCTAAAAATTTAACTCTAACCTCAGATGTATTTATCAGCCATCATGGTTCAAAGTATTCCAAATTTAGGAGCGAGCCCATGGCAATGAAACATTATTGTTGTGGAAGGCTAAAAGAAGAAAAGGCTTTCATTTTCCGTTACTGTTTAAGACAAAATTTTATACTAGTAATTATTAGTGGCATAACCATCTACAGAGAAAAATAAGCTCCGTATCAAAAGTTAATGACGAATCCTGTGATTTTTTTGTGCGAAGTTTTGAAGGTGCTGATTATAAGGGTTTACTCAAATATTATTGGGTTATGCTTTTTAGTGCGATTCCTAATTATTTGTTAAAGTAAATCAAACGTGTTGGGTCCCGGGGTACAGTTATGGAATAATAAAAACAAACTGAAAATAAATTTAATTTGAATGCTGAAACAGTTTGCAAATGTCGGAGAAAATATCGTCTGACGTAACTGACGACATTTCGGTAAAAACAGTGTTCAGTTAAAAATAGAATAAAACCTTTGAAGAGTAAAATGCAGCGGAAATAATAAAGACACAAAAGTTTAATTTTCATATGTTATATATTAATATAACTCATGATAGTCAATGACCAAAGTATTATATATATATATATATATATATATATATATATATATATATATACCTTTCTTTACAAGATTTACAAGATGATACAAAAAGAATAAAAATGTTAAGTCGCAGATGACTTATGTCTGAAAAATCTATCTAAATAGAAGTGACAAACATCTCATTACAATCGCTCCATACAAAGCTAATCTAGAATCTGAAACAACGACTGAAATATCATGCAGAATGTCGTCACAAATTCAGGCAATATTTTGTGATCCAGATTTCTGAGAAGAAATCCCGAGAGCTCTCTTGGTATTTTTACATTTTGATTCTGGATATTGATTCACTGATATGCCCTCTCTATTTATAGTAGAGAGTCCTCCTTGAAAAGCTCATCAATTGGTTGTAGAGGTTGAGCTAAAAGTGGTCACGTGTGGCAGAAACTTGAAGAGAGAATTTCTCAACAGCTTGGACTTTTTCTTCCACGTCTTGCTCCTCAAGTTATGCTCCACTTGGACTTGGTCTTCATCGATCATAATTTGCTTTAAATACTCATTGCCAAGTCAATTTGACATGTGTTAAATAAGGTTACAGTTTCCTGAAAAACAGTCCATGAAGATAGACAAAACGGTTACCCGAATGTCAGCCTAAATGTCAAGACATTTGTTCCGACATTTTCTGGAAAACGATATGTTAGGAAAAATGTCACGATACCAATCCTAACATTAACATTCTCCTCCTTTTTGTCTTTCTTCACAAAATTTAACAAACTAAGCATAAGTGACCTAACAATGGCAAATTCACACAAATGCTCCCCCTCAACCTGTAATGGCATATAAACACAACATATACAAGATATACATATATATACCATTTATATAGGATTAGAAAAGAAGAAATATGTTAGCATATATGCACATATCATCCACTTATACAGATTTATACACAACCCATATCTTCAACACCAATGAGTAGCATCAGCTGTAATCTGTGAAGGAAACAGTCTGTGAAGGAAAGGCAAAACATTAGCATTCTCCCCTTTTTGCCTTTCTTCACAAAATAACATTTTCAACAATCAGCAGTAGTAGTTTTCAGCACAGTAGCAGTAACTCTTGCATAGTTCCTTCTTGTTACACCCCGTAATTCCAGAACATGTATATAAGAACGTACGTAAGGAATCAAGACTTAAAAATTTGAACGAAAGAAAGAGTTGTTAATTCTAAGGGAAAAATCTTCCGAACCTCGGGAAGGAAAATTGTTTGTCAGTAAGAATTGGGTTCTCAAAATTGTTATTTGAGACTGATGGAATTTATCGAAACTATGGAATTTTATTTTCGGATTTGGACGCGTAGGGCCCACCCGAGGAATCTTACGTTTTGTGGGGCCCACAAGTTTTCCGATATTTTGACCGATTATGGAAATTTCGGGAAACAAAATTTTATGGACGAATGGGAGGGCGACACGTGTCACCCCACCCCCCACATGGGCTTGCTCGAAATTGGACCAAGGGTAAAATGGTCAAATGACCAAGGAAAGATGATCAAGTCTTGACAAAGTCAAAGCTTGATATAATTGACTAAGTCAATGAACACACTTGGCTAGATATTTAATCCTCTTCATCCAAATCCCACAAGTGTTTTAATCTTGACCCTCAATTGTATTATATATTCATCCTAGTAGTAAGACAAGTCTCCACACTTAGAATTTTTTTAGAGAAACTTAAGCTAGACTAGAGGAGCTCTCGGGTTAGCCTCTCAAGAACAAGAAATTTTTTCGTTTGTGGTTCATAATTCACAATACTTAAACCCAAGGTTCCTAGGGGTATTATAAGGATATCTCAATAGAAAGATCCCGGAAAAACGACGTTTTCACGTTAGTCGCAAGATGAAAACCTAAGTTGTTTTCATAAGTTTTGATTGGAAATGGAAGTGAAGTTGTTTGTGAACTTCTAAGGGCTTCAAATAGCGGATTGAAGCGTGAAGGAAAGGAGCTAAGATTTCTAAGGAGCGGCTTTGAATCTTGGAGTTATATAAGGGCTTATCAAGGTAACAATCTTGTCGTCTTAGTGATTAAAGATTACTTATTGTTGTAGTTATGGATATAAACAAGCATGAGATATATATTATGAAGATTGATAAGTGTTATGAATATTGGAACCACTAATCTGAAACTAGCATGTTTAGCCCTTGAGATTGAAATTCAATTTGGTTATTAGTTTAGTCGTCGCATGTTGTATAAAGAAGGAATTGTAGTTGTTAAAGTTGTTTGCGACGATATAACATGTTAGACTTAACAACTTGGATTGAAAAGGAATTAAGGAGAAGGACTTAGGATTTGTTATTATGGTGGCCGAATGCCCTTATAAATGTTGGACTGTTTTATATGAATTGTGGGGCAGAATTTTACACGTATTGTAAGGAGTGTAATCCCCTTTGATTGGTTGATGAGTTGAGCCTTAAATGTGGCATATTGGTTATTGATTTCGGGCCTTGAAAAAAGTGGAAAAGTACGTAGAAATAAAGGAAGTTCTGCCTAATTTTCCGTAGAATAAGAGACCTTATACTTAGTATCATTCTACGTTAGAAACTAGAGGTTGATAGTCGTGTTGTGGTCATTATAGGTTGACAATTCTACGTGCGGCGTATTCGACTTAGCGTGTGGATTAAGCCGAAAAGGTATGTGAACCATCTCCTCTTCTTCTAGCATGATTCCTTATGGTAAAGTAAGTAAATTCTACTCCTTAAACGATCTACTCCTTGATTGTACTTGGATTGCCTAATATAGAAGTTGTTCTATATACTTCCTTGATTGTACTTGGATGTCATAATATAGAAGTTGTTCTATATACTTCCTTGATTGTACTTGGATGTCCTAATATAGAAGTTGTTCTATATACTTCCTTGATTGTACTTTGGATGTTTAAATTGGAAGTTGTTATAATCTATTCCCTTGATAAAATTTGGATTGTCAAAAGTGAAAGTGTTTTACTTGAAGTACTTAGAGTCTTAAAAAGGAAGTGGTTTCCTAATCTCTTGGATAGTGCCTTAGTTCCAAAACCTAAAGGGTGTTATAATAGCTTTATGGGAAGTTAGTTATAACGACTTTAGGGGAGTCAAATGAGTGATTTACTTAATTGATTTAAAAGAGGAGAAATGACATGATTTAAAGGAAAGTAACTTGTTTTAAAGGTGTGAGTTACTTGAGATTTAAAAGTAGAAGCTACTTGATTTCAAAACCTTGAATTGAAGTTTTAAAATTGTAGTTTGATTTGAAAAATGGAAGTGGCTTGATACTACGAGTGTTTGTGTATTAGGGGTCATAAATGAATTTGGCTTCATTGTAGTACATAAAAGAAGTGACTAGAGTATAAAGAGTGTAAGTCACTTAATTTGAAGAATATGTAACTTGATGTTGCAAGGCTAGGGCCTTGGGATTTTATGAAAAAGGTAAAAAACGTGTGGCGGACGTACGTAATACTTTGGCTTGCTTAAATGAGAATTATTCTATTTGTGCCTTGATAGTACTTTGACTTGTTTAAATGGAAATTATTCTATTTGTGTCTTGATAGTACTTTGGCTTGCTTAAATGAGAATTATTCTATTTGTGCCTTGATAGTACTTTGGCTTGCTTAAATGAGAATTACTCTTAGTTTGTTAAAAAGGAAGGCATGGTAATTGTCTTGGTTTGTGAAAAAAGGAAGGCATGGTAATTGCCTTGGTTTGTGTAAAAAGGAAAGGCATGGTAATTGTCTTGGTTTGTGTAAAAAGGAAAGGCATGGTATTGTCTTGGTTTGTGTAAAAAGGAAAGGCATGGTATTGTCTTGGTTTGTTAAAATGATGGTTTATTCATTTTATAAATAAAGGTCAAGAATGGTTTGCTTGCATATGGGTTGCTCATATAGAAATTCGTGCAAGTGTCGTATTTCCACATCTCCGCGTCCCTCCATAAAGGGCCGGCAACTTGGTTCAAAAGATATCATGGAGTAGCTCCCCATGGTGTGAGTGGTACACACTCACGGCGGGTCGGATAGACTCGAGCGGGTTAAATTCTCGGGATATAAGTCATGGATTAGCTATCCGTGATACGAGTATCGTGTACCGATGACTCATTGCGGGTCCACATGACCTATGCGGGTGAAATAGTCCCTTGCGGGTGAAATAGTCCTATGATAGGTTGCATAATAATACAGAGGGTGGTTGACCACAGCGCACGACGCCCATGTTTTGAAGCGGTAGTGATTTCATTAATGAAAGGGTGCAGTGTGTTTATGACTTAAAGTGGAACAGTTGGTCTCATTGTTAAAAACATAACTTAAAAGGTAAAAATGATTGCATTACTCTCATGTTGCAAGGTTCAGTGTGTTGTTGTTCTGAGTTATCATACTTGCTTCCTGTTATATGTGGATTGTGTGATCTCCTTTACAGTACTTATTGTTTCATATACTTAGTACATTCTCGTCGACCCGCTTTCTCAAATTGCGTTAAATCTGCTTGAGTTTAGGTGATTCGATGATCTGCAAGTGTAGGACCCTTGCTCGGAGTTTTTGGGTAGTTGTATTTGTTCATGAGCTTATCATTTTGGTATAGATCCTTCATTACAGGCTTTTGTACAGTTATGGGTACGGCGGGGCCTTGTCCCGTCATAGTTCAGTAAAACCCTTAGAGTCCTGTATTCATATGTGGGATTGGACTCGTGTACAGTGTAGTGCTTTTTGATTATGTATATTATATGGCAGCCTTGTCGGCTCTGTCCTTGCATGTTCGTTGGTTTTAAAAAAAATGATGAGGTGTTATTTAGTTCTGCGGTTTACTTGTGTCATTTAGGTAGGAGGTGCCTGGGTAGGGCACGATCCGCGAATGCAGGGTTGGGTCGTGACACTTACCGACATAGCAACAACATATAATAGTAGCAGCAGTAACAGTTTTCCATCAGCTTTCTACTCCTGCATAACTCCTTTTCTGCACATGCATAACTCATTCTCTGTATAGAACAACAACATCTAGCTTTCTTCTTCTTCTCCCCCTGCATTAGCACTTCATCTGCTTCATTATCTCCCCCTTGACAGTAGCATCCTCATCATCATTTTCTCCCTTTTTTTGTGAAGAAAGCAGCACCATAAAATGGTCTCTGACTTGAATCAGAGCATTCCTCACAGTATCAACCTTAGAGATTTGTTGGTTGATCTTTGCAATTTGAATCACAAGCCATTCAGCAAACAGTGGAGACTGTCTTGGACCAGTGTTGCCAGAAATGTTGGTGACATTTCTATCAACATCTGCACTATTTCCTTTCATTTTCCAAGATAGATCGATGACTCTGTCTCTACTCTTCAAAACTGCAGGGCCTGTTTCTCTAACATTCTCTTCAACATTTAATTTTCATACATTGGTTTAAAAACAGCAGGTGTGAGAAATATAATCTGTTATAGAGATGTACCTTCCCAAACCTTTTCGAGGATGTATTCTCTACATCAGAACTCAAAATAGCACACAACAACTTGACTCAAGATCTGATTCAGGTTTGGTTTTGCTGGAGGATGTTGGAGTTTGTGTCTCTTCTGATGTTGGCTGAAATGTTACCTAAGATGTTGTGGAATCAGTGACAACATTCGGAGCAACACTCGATTTAGCTTATCTGGAAAATTCTTTTTGGGAAGAATTGTTTCAATGGAGTTTCACCACGAATTTCCTCATTTTCTTGAGACACATTTTGTAGTACATAGGCAGTTGTTTCTTCTTCACTCTCTTCAGTTGAAAACACCAAGTTTGTGTCGTCACTGTCAATGCTAGAGCAAGCAGATATAACAATATCACATCTGGACCTTGACCTGTTGTTGCTCGGCTCTGCACGAATTGTCTTTCTCAACAATCTACTCATTCGACAAGTAGGGAAGGTGGAGGATCTTAGTCTCTTACCCAATACTGTAGCTTTAGACAAGTCCTCTATGGATATTGAAGAAGGAAACCAGTGGGGTTGCTTGATGTGGTTCAACATGCTCAGAAGATTCAGTGTTCATTGGAGGGCTAGTACTCATAGAAAAGTTGGTTGGTGTGTTGGCTGACATTGGTGTTGACATTGGAAAGTTTCCATAGGTGAATATAGTGGAGAGGGTTTTGAGGATGGTTGAGGATGGAGTTTGGAATGGTGATGATTCCATCGGGTAGGTAGGATTACAGTTCCTATATGTCCCAGTTGTGATGTGATTTCCCCCTCTTTTTTTTTATGAAAAAAAACATAAATGATAGAAAATAACAATTTTATTTTTATTTTATTAATAATAATTTATTTATTTTATATATAGGGAAAATCAGAGAGTGATAAAAAAATAACAAATGAGAGGAATATGTATATACATGACAGATCTTTCTAAGCAACAAAAATCTCTTAGATTTAGGTGTTTCAATTTTACACAATAACTTACACCTAAAATAATGGGATAAACTAACTAGACATCAAAGTATGAATAAAAATAATCTTATCAGTTTAAAGTTTGAAATTTCTATTAAACAAGGCACAAAAATAGGGAGAAGAACTAATTTTTCGGAAAACCAAATAAGAATAATATGCAAACAAATATCACAATCTGAGAATGTCAACACTAATGTTGGCAGCATTTTGAACAACACAAGTATCATGATTCTTCATGAACATCTTCCTTTTGGCAACAAATCAAGACACGTTTCATATATGTTTTTATGAGTTTAACCTCCAGACCAATATAACATTTTCCCATTGAGTCCTAGATCTAATCATAAAACACATACAAAATTCATTTTCGAGTAAAAAATAAGAATACTTATTTAGCATCCTCATAATTTTTCTCTGTTTAAGCACTTTGATACTCCTATAGTATAGGAACGATATCAACTCAAGGTCTTTTCCCGTATTGCACAGTTGTCGAGAATTTAGAAAGGCTTTGCCTTATTTTGATACTTCATTTTTATGATATCTAATATCATCGCAGAGAACGGTATCACATTACAATCATATTCTTATTTGGAAATCATACCCGTTTGAACAAAAATCAGCCATTGCACAGTACTGAAAATCAGATTCTGATATTACAAGGGTAAATGTCACCCAAAATGTTAGAGATATTTCAGCTGATATTCGCCCAACAGTGCATGTTTCAGAGACCAAAAAAGCTTTTCA
The DNA here is from genome assembly GCA_029844215.1 of Przewalskia tangutica. Taxonomy (NCBI): domain Eukaryota; kingdom Viridiplantae; phylum Streptophyta; class Magnoliopsida; order Solanales; family Solanaceae; genus Przewalskia; species Przewalskia tangutica. The sequence continues at coordinate 88,645,802 of CM056736.1, read as the reverse complement.
AGCTGGAAAATCTCTCACGATCTAAAGCTTTTGTAAAAATATCAGCTAGTTGATGAAGAGTATCAACATGTTCAATTTAAACTAGTTGTTTTTCAATCAAATATCCTTAAACAAAGTGATGTCTAAAATCAATATTACCGTAAACAAAACATGTTGCTAGTAAAATCATACTCGTCTAACTTGTGTCCTAGCCATATGAATTGAGATCAACAACTTTCAACTGCTACATATTTAAATTCAGCAGTTGAAAGTGAGACACAGTTTTATTTACGACTATACAAAAAACAAGATTATTTCCAAGATAAAAATATCCTCCAATTGTACTCTTTCTATCATCCACATCACCAACCCAATCCGAGTCACTATGTCCTATTAAATTATGATTAATGTCTTTGGAATACCAAATTCCCAACTCACATGTGCCGACAACATATCTAATGATACGTTTTACGACATTTAAGTGGGAGACTTTGGATAGACTTGGAATCATGCACAAACATAAACACTAAACATAGGTTCTAAAACACATATAAATCAAGGAAGACAAACCTCTTGATACATGGTAGACATACACACATACCTTACCATATCTTTATAATTGAGTGGTTATTTGCTTCTTGTTCTACTTCTTTCAAACACTCCTCATATCACTTGGTATGTTGGATGATTCTTCCTAATCCTTGATGAAGGGTCCTTTTGATTATCAATTCAGCATTTGACTCCTCATTCACACCTTATGCGGTCTCTGATTCTGCTTCATATGTTGCTTCGGATGTCGTGACATTTGGAGCAACATCTGGAGTTTCAGCATTCTGCGCATTTCCACATGTATTATCGACTTCATCAGTCTTCTTCTGTACAGTTTTTGTCCTTAGATTGTACACTCAGTAAGCATAATTATTTTGGAAATAGCCAACAAAAATTCCTTTGTCACTCTTAGAGTAAAACTTAGCTAGATAATCTCTATCATTTAAAAAGTAACAAATACACCCAAAAATATAAAAGTAACACAAGTTTGGTTTCTTTTCATATATTAGGTCATAGAGTGTCATATTTGTTACAGATTTTAAGTAGACTCTATTAGTGATGTGACATGCAGTAAAAAACAATTTGACAATTTTTAGAATTAAGCAAAACTCTAGTCATTCCTTACCATGTTCTATTCTTCCTTTGTGCTACCCATTCCGTTAAGTAGTTTTGGGAGCAGAAAAAACTCATGGAAAATTTATCTTCTCACAAATTTTTGTGAAGGAGATGTTTTCACATTTTTTTTCATGGTTGGATATGATCCAAAAAAAAATAGGAGAATAGACAAGATCCTAATTCTAGAATGCAAAAAAATTTAAAAAATGTCAAAAGTTGTGATTTTTCTTTCAAGAAATATATCCATGAGTACCTAGAAAAATCATGTGCTATCACATTGGAATACATCATGCCTCCTAAACTGTCTACCTCAATTAGACCTATAAGATCCATGTGCAATGATTTGAGAACAGTGAGACATACCTGAATGTTGTCGTCATTCTGAACAACATTATGGGAAACATGGATTTGCTTACCTTGGAGACAATTTGCACAGACTGTTTTACCTTTTTGGCTGAAGTTGGGTAAGTCTCTAACCGCTTCATATGAGACCAATTTTTTCAGATTGAGGTAGTTGACATGCCTCAACTTTTGATGTCATAGTTTTGTGTCGTTCATCTTGACATTATTACATATTTTTTGTCTTGCAACGAGAGTGAAACAATTATCACTTGTTCTAGTATCTGACACACACATTAGCTTTATTCGCAACTTTACAAGCATTCTTATTAATTTTCACCTCAAGATTGTCATTACACAATTGACTAATAATCATCAAATTAGCCTTTAAACCTTCAATCGTGTAAGACATTTCTTAAAGTTGGAAATCCAGGAACATCCAAGATTCCTTTTCCAATTTTTTTATTTTTACTTCCACCTTCATAAGTTACATTACCTCCATTGAATGACTCACAGTTCTTTAGAAACTTCTTTGTACCTGTCATGTGGCGAGAACATCAACCATCAAAGTACCAAAAACCTGCAATGTTAGTCCTTAAAGCAGTTATCGCAACATTACAAGTTACATCCATTTTGGAATCCAAACTCTTTTAAAACATTTTTTACCTTTCAACTCAGGAATGTTGGACAATATTTTAGGCAACATTTTGCTCATGAATCGAAGTTTGAAAGCGATGCGGTTTTGAAAAAAGCGGGGAGTTACAATGACGGCACACAAACTTCATATCCTTTGACATATATGAGAACCTATTATATAATCTTTTTTTCTTTTACAAAGCACGTTTTCTGATTTTTGTCAAACAAACTAGAGCATATTGTTTTAAGAGAGTTTTAGTACACAATACCTGCATGCAAAAAATTTCTAAAAACTGAGTATCTCATTCAATTTAGAAGTCCATGAGTAGAGCTTACGGAAGGTTTCTTTTGGCTAAATCCAATTTTGCACGAATCTTACCGAATGCAGTATCCTATTTGGTAAATGCAACCTCTAGTAGGGTTATTGTGCTTTAGATCTGCATTCTCACAAGTTAAAGATATTACATTTGTCTCAAGTTACTTGGATTCTATGATTAGTGTTTTACAAATGTTTTGTAATTCATTAATCATGTCATCTTTGCATTAAACTTGATTCATACTCTCAGCCTCACCACTAGAAATAAAATCACTAAAGCAGTTAACATCATGATAGTTAAAGAATATGTACCTTTCAGATGTTGATGGAGATGCAGATGTCGTTGCAGATGTTGCCTGAAATGTCGTGACATCTGGGGCAACATTACAGACGACATTTTCATTATCGGGCGAGGGTTGTTAATGTGATGGCAACAATTGCTTGTGATTTGATTTCATGATCTTCTTCCTCTTCTTAGTGGTCATCATTTTTGAGCACTTGGAAGGAGCTTGGTGGACTTTTGATTGAATCCTTGATTTTGATGCCTTTTAGATTTAGATTAATTTTTCTCATTGTTGAACTTCCTCACCATCAAATTGTATTTTCGAGTGAGTAAGACAACATTATCACTTTCACCAATTTCTTCAAGATTCTCACCTTCTTCATTGATTTGATTCTTCGAGGATTGAACTTGAAGTGTCACATTCTTGCTCTTATATAGATCCATTTGATTCTCAATGTTCATCTCATAGGTTTTGGAATGTTCATCAAGGTATGAAGGTCCATAGTAGCAAGATTGTGAGCTTCTTCAATGTCACAAATCTTTAAATTGAACTTTCCAGGAAGAGAACGGAGAGTCTTTCAAAATAAGATTTAATATCATCCGCTTCTTCCATCCTTAAATGTTCATATTTGCTCATGATCATGTGTAGCTTTGTTCGACGAATACTTGATCTACATTCACAATGAATTTGTAAAGTATCTCATGTATCCTTAGCCATTGAGCAGTTTTGAATGAGTTTGAACATGTAAAGATCAACTCATCCAAAATTTGCATCTAAGGTCTTTTTGTTAAGCTAGCATTATTGGTTTCTTCTGCCGTCCATTTGGATTCAGGTTTAGAATGTCACCTTCTTCATTCGGCGGCAACATTTGAACAACATACTCATTGGTTATAGATCGTCATGCCCTAACATCAATTGATTTGATGTGAGAACGTAGGTGAATCATCAATATGTACATTTTGTTCTATTTAAAATGAAAAGTCTACCAATATTTGAATTAGCCGGATCCATAGCTTTGAATAATAGCACCAATCACTTATTATGTCAAGGGTTTGCTCTGATACCACTTGTTGGGTCCCGGGGGTACAACTATGGAATAATAAAAACAAACTGGAAATTAACTCAATTCGAATGCTGGAACAGTTTGCAAATGCCGGCGAAAATATCGTCTGACATAACTGACGACATTTCGGTAAAAACAGTGTTCAGTTAAAAACAAAATAAAACATTTGAAGAGTAAAATGCAGCGAAAATAATAAAGACACAAAGATTTAATTTTTATAGGTTATATACTAATATAACTCATGATGGTCAATGACCAAAGTATTATAGAGCAGTCAGAAGGTTTTAAAGTCAAAGGAAAAGAGAATTGTGTTTGTAAATTGAAGAAAAACATGTATGATTTGAAACAAGCTCTTAGGCAGTTGTACAAGAAGTTTGATTCTTTTTTGAGTCAATAGGGCTTCAAGAAGACTTTTTCAGATCATTGCGTTTTTGTGTAAAAATTCTCTGATGGTGACTTTATTATTTTATTGCTTTTTATGTTAATGACATGCTTGTCGTTGGTCATAATGCTTGCAAAATTTAAAAGTTGAAGCAAGAGTTGAATATGTCTTTTGTCATGAAAGACTTGGTACCAACAAGGAAGATGCTTGGCCTGCAGATTGTCTGTGACAGATAGAACAAGAAGTTGTGGTTATCACAAGAGAAGTACATTCAGAAAGTACTTCACAGGTTCAACATGGATAAATCTAAGGTTGTCCGTACATCTTTAGCTATGCACTTTAAATTGAGCATGAAGCGGTGTCCTTCCAGTGATGATGAGAAAAAAATATGAAGAAAGTTTCTTATGCTTCAGCTGTTGGCAGTTTGATGTATGCGATGATTAGATATTGCTCATGATGTTGGTATTGTTAGCCATTTTCTTTCTAATCTAGGAAAAGAGCATTGGAATGTTGTGAAGTGAATTATGAGATATCTTTGTGGCACTTCTAGTCTAAATTTGTGTTTTGGGACATAAAAGTCTATTCTTTTTTGTTACGTTGATTCAGATATGACCGGTGATGTTGATACTCACAAGTCTACTTCAGGATACTTGATTACTTTTGCAGGGGGAGTTATGTCTTGGCAATCTAGGTTGCAAAAATGTATTGCTCTATCTACTACAGAAGCTGAGCTTATAGTTGTCGTTGAAGCTTGTAAAGAGTTACTCTGGATGAAGAGATTTATGGAGGAACTTGACTTTGCTTAAGAGAGGTATGTGCTTTATTGCGACAGTCGGAGTGCTATTCATCTTGGCAGAACTCTACTTTTCAGGGTAGGTCGAAACATATTGATGTGAAATACCAATTGACTAGAGATGTGTTGGATTCTAAGTTTCTTGAACTTAATAAGATTCACACTGATAAAAATGGTTCAGATATGTTGACAAAATCTTTGCCAAGAGAGAAGTTTGAGGATTGTTGCTTGATCGTCGGGATGGCGATTTCTTTCACATAGTCGGGAGGGGGAGAATTGTTGGATTTTCCCTTCCGATGTGGAATTGAATTAATAAAACTCGATCTAATTTGGATCAGTCCACTTTTACCCTAAAACTCACTATATATAGGATCAACTTTGATCTTATTTCATATCCACAAGAGTGAATTCATAGCAGTCATATAGAGAGAAAATTTGAGAGAGAGAAACTTATTTTCGCACATTAAAAATCTGTTACAGCAATCCGCTTTAAACAACGTTTCCCGTTTCGTTAACCGTTGAATCGTGCTCAAATTTGAACTGGGGGTTCTCAACATCTGATTTTTCAATTTCAATGGTGGAGATTATATTTTGTGGTATGTATCTCCAGTTTTTTAGCACGAACAATAGCTCATTTTTAGGTGATGTCTTTTTTTCCCCCACTAGTTTTGGTGCTATCTTTAATGTATTATTGGTTGCGTCTTTCATGTTGATGTTGTGGCCATTTGGAGAACATTGTTGTAACTCTTGTTGATTTTATTAAAGCTTTTGTGAGCGGAGGTCTCGTGGTTGTTTCCTCTTCACATTGAATGGAGTTTTCCATGTGGTGTCTCTTGCATTCAATTTATTTTTGCTTGCTTTGGTATTTTATTGTTGGTATAGTTGTTGTTCATATATCCATTTGTGCTTGAAATTAGTTTGTTCCTTTTGTTCAAATAGTGTGAATTTTTTTTTTACTTGTGTATCCTTCCGCATTTATTTTGTCATGACAATTTGATTATTGCTCGTTTCTTCCCAACACATCCAAAGCGGCTAATCATTATTGTTGTCAGCTACAGGTTCAAAGTAGGACCTAAATAATGAACCCTTCTCTTTGCAATAAATAATTATTTAAATTTTATTTATATTTTTATTAATTGTGCAAATATAATTTTTAGGACTGATAAATTATTATATTATCGTCTAACGTTTATAAATCCTCTCACAACTTATTTGATTGGAGGTATTGAACTCCATATTGAAAATTGATAGCGAACTCTCTTCATCACCTATTTGCATATACTTTATAAAACCAAATCCAACTACACATCAACTTAACATAGTTAATTTTAATCCATTATCTATATCAGATTAATTTAAAATATAATTTTTTACTTACATCCATACAAAGGATTCAAATGGAGAATATGCCTAGATTATTAGATTTCGTTTTCTGCTTCCAATATACTTCTTGAAACATCAAAATCTAGCATGTTCATTCTCTCTTTGAAACCAAAGGACAGCATTCTCGTAGAAATTGCATCTTTGAATATCTGGTATGACTCACAACTTGCATTTAAGTTAATAATTATACTCCTTAATCCAATCTGGACTTTGTATATAAATAAGCTTGATTCCTCCTCATTACATAATTAGTGACTGTATTTATAATACATATAGTATTAAATAATCAATAATGTCACAAAGGGGTGGTGGCGCAGTTGGCTAGCGCGTAGGTCTCATAGCTTCTGAGTGATCCTGAGGTCGAGAGTTCGAGCCTCTCTCACCCCATTTCCTTTTTACCATTTTCAGTTATTTTATTGATGGGCCGAAAGAGAGGTATTTGATAGAAGATCTAATGATAAAACTTCTGGACCCAGCCCAAGACCCAAGTATACTTAAAGACTGAAGGGTCCGTAGTTAATGTGTTACGAAACTTATCCATAACTTGTGAAAAAATTATCTCCTGCCCACTTACAATTGCAATAGAAAAGATTTTTGTGTTTAATTACATATCTCATGTGTTATTTCTTATTGATTTTCTATGAAAAAAACTCAGGTTTTAATTCCTGCTCCCCAACAAAAAGAAAAAGAACGCTTCTTTCTTGTTATTCAAATAAGAGCGCAAAACTCTCTTCTTCTTCCCTGAAGAACTTCTGTGGAAGATTCCTGTGTTGATCATGGAGCAATCTTCTTCTCTGTAACTCATGTACGTGAATATTTATAGTGTAGTTCGTGTTCTTAACATGTGATTACACTAGTCGATAGTGAAACAAATATATGAATCTTGGAAAGAAGTGTGTGTTCTTAGATTGCTGTATTTTCCTTCCATGAAAAAACACCGTACGGGACGAAGTCCCTACTTGCTGGTTTTGCTGCAAATTATTTTTTTGTATTTTTGGCGTGATAGCCATATTCTGAAAACGTTGGAAGTCTGCTCTTTTCTGTTTGAAATTCTATGTTTTAAATTAAATTAAAAGAGATTCCAACAACGTAGTGACTGTTGCTAATTTTTTTTGTGGCAATTCATATGAGATGTCTGGCCTTTATTGATTTCAAGTATTGTTTCATGTTTTAGCTGTGTGTCAGCCACATTTTTTTGGTAAAATTAAGAATTAGATGAATCTTTCTTATAGCCTTTTACCACTTTGAAAAGTATTTTATATATACAAAAATGATTTTCTTTGGGTGTATCCCAAAAATTTTGAAATCATATTCGTTTTGGCAAATTTATTTCTCAATAGTTGACCGCAAGTCCGCAACTAATGTGACTTGGAAGCAAGCCCTTCTTTGGGCCCGTGCGAGTCGTGCTACCGCACAGGATCCTCGAAAAATGAAAAATTTTAAGGTCCCTTTTTTATTTTTTTATTAAATAGTATTAGCCAGAATTTACCGTGTTGTCCATAATTCGCAGGTCTTAGCCCAATCAAAGTAGAGGTTGATTAACTTGAAGTTGTATTGAGTTGTTATTTATAATTTAAAATAATTTTTAATTATTGAAATCATATATTTACTTATATTAAGGGTCTACTTTTACGAATTAAAACATGATCCCAAAATGTTTGAGACGGCACCGCTTGGAATAGTGATTTTTTTTTTACTCTTTCACTATACTTGAAAGCAAAAGGAATTCTGGTTTGGTAAGAACTGGTTGCGCCAGAAATTTATGTTATACTAAAGGACTAGCACCGCCAAATCCTATTATGACATGCATAAATGTGATTAAAACAGTTGTTAGTATACTCCACAGAAAAGAAAACAGGAAGATTGAATAATATATCCTATTGAAATTAAATAACTTAAGTGTTTTGTCCAATGGGTTCTTGTTTCTTGGTTCAAATTAGAATGGAACAATTAGGGACTTGGTAGTCCCACAAGACAAAATTAAATTCGTGCAAAGATGTAAAGAGAGACTTTGTAGTCCCGTAACACAAATGGCAACACTTGCAAGAGAAAAAATTATGTACTGGTGCATTTAGTCTGTGTGATAATCATTGTGACATATTATTTGCATATGTATTTGTATGAATTCAGATTTAATACTTCATGCTATTATTTTTGTTGATTTCTGTATTTGTTATAGAATGTGTTTTTTTAATCTTGAGTTTCTGTAATTTAAGATAAGTATTCCTAAAATAAATGATTATGTTGGATTTATTGAGTATTAAAATTTGGATAATGATTGGAAACTTAGTCAATTTTTTATTCCGAATCTAATGTGAAATAAATTTTGATACAATTACTTATTGTAAGGATTAGTATGTATATGAATTTTAGGCTCTTAGAAATGTGCATAGATATCTCAAATAGTTTATACTTTGTTATCAATATGTTAATTGCTACAAGAATATTAGTCTCCAAACTTAACATAAGTGAAAAGCTAAACGATGACGTAATATCCAATATTTTCTAGAAGAGCAAAAGGCTCTTAAGATTTTAGATGTATCTACGATGCCTCATAATATATCTTGTTTGTATTTTGACACATACGAGATATGGTACTGGTTAATCCTATAATGGTTTCAGTATACTGGACATTATTTATAATTCCCGTAAAAATATTTATTTTTACTTATTTGTGTCAAGTGTTGATACAAATATACGGTAACAACGAAAGAATTATTTAGCCAAATAAGATTTACTTGGTTCTATAGATAAAGTAGAGTTGACTACTTATAAATATTGTTCTAGCTAGAAATAAATATAAAACCATTTGAAAAAGTTAACGTGTCGATGCTCCATTGCAATTTATTCCATCCGACATCAATGATTCAAACAAATAAAAAAATCGTTTGTTATTATTATTTCATATGAGTTGTGGAAATGATTTGAAGTTGTGCAACTTTATTCATAATCCATTTTGTCCACATGAAATTAGTTCGAAGAAAGTTTATCTTTCTACGATACTCTAAATAGTCCAAGGGTTATGTTGTTTATGTGTTAAAAAGTGACATTATAACTGAATTTGAATCACGTGATGTTGCATTCTTAGAGAATGTGTTTTACTAAGCAGGGTGGAATAGATCGTGACTTGTCTCTTGATGAAACTACAGACCAAAATTACTTTCGTTGTATATACTCAAATGAATTTGGGTGGATTAAGTTGGTGATAATGGATATGTTTCTATCACACCAATATACCATCAAAAAGAGAATTCATTTAAAAAATTTGGTCCTAGTGGGAGTAACTAATTAATTGATAATCGGTTTGGCAATCTCAACCTCAACGCAAGAGTCGTCCTTGCATTCTCCCTCATCGATTTGAGATAGAAGGGGAAGCATATATAGTTACTCCACTAGATGAAAAGTGTAGTGTAAAGTATGATCTTATATATCTTACTAAGGATAAAAAGTTACAACAATAAAAATTGAAATGGAGTCCGTGAAATCAAACCAAGTAGGAGTTGATTGAAATTTTAGATCTTATAGCTATTGGGAATAAAGGATTTTCAAACTCAAGCATGAGGCTTGAAGCGTCATGTATTCTCTATCCATAAATACTTTTATATCTAGAGATGAAATTTTGAGTGGGAGGATGTGTCCTCATACTCCACTAGACAATTTTATTGAAAAGCGGTGATACAAAGGTATCTTAAAGACACAGTAAAATATTTCTTGTCTTGTCACAAAATTGAGAAAAAAATTAGATGAGATAAAATCTAAAGTTAGAGTATGTTCTTCTTGCTATTGAGAATATAAAATATATTGATATTAAGTGTAATTTTGTGCCAGAGACATAGTTGTACATAGAAAAGTGAACATAAAGTACATCTCTAAGCATCACTTCATAGTAAATTTATTATCCATAGCATTTGTTGCTTATGAAAGATATGACATCGTTGGGTAGCAGTGTTGATGTATTTATATTTCTAATACTTCCTGATCATGTTCACGTAAAAACTGCATTTTGAGGTATATGTTAGTTGATGCCTAAATTATTCATTATCGTTATTTCATATACCTAAGATGGATTTTTATGTTTAGAACATAAATTTTAAGTGTAAGTATGTCGGACAGATAAAAAGATTCGCCTAGGTGACAAATAGAGATGAAATAATTATAAACTAATTATTGTCAGAAGTGATGATAAAGAGAGCTTGAAGTTTATAATAAGAATGTCATTTATTTTTTTCTTTAATCATATGTGATTAAAAATAATGCCAGAAGCGAGTTCTGATGGTTAAAATGTGTGAGTAGATTTGTGAACTCAAAGTTAGACATGAGTTGTCTGAACTATTATCTGCACAATATTTTAATTTGTCAAATGACATACGCTCCACGGGAAAAGAGTAAATAATGTGGTACGTGATTCATACCACGTATGCATCAGTCACCTATAAGGGTGATATTGTGCATATAGTGACGTATACAATAGACATTGTGTATTATCACATTAGTTGTGTTCATTGATCGGCTCTTTATATTTGTCTTTGAGACAAGAACATAATGATTTACTAAAAAAAGAGATGTTGAGATGTAATGTGATGAATGATCTAGGCAACTGCTTACTGCAATCTAGTCTAAGCTCCTGCTTACTGCAATCTACTCTAAGCTCCATTAAATCGAGATGTTATATATTCCTAACAGATGTATAGCAACTAAGCTCTCGAAGTATGTACTGGTCACACAGTTTAGTCGTCAAGTATGAGAGTTAAAGAATAGAAATGAAAGTTGACCCACTATATAGGAGTGTGAGATGTTGGAAATTAAATTTGGATCACTCATGTTGGTCCACCCGAATTCATATCCATATAAGTATTATATTATTCCTTAACGGTTGTATCCCTTTAGGATTATAAAAGAGTTTCTTCAGAAACTCAAGTTTAGTTCCTAGAAAAAGAACGCTTCTTTCTTGTTATTCAAATAAGAGCGCAAAACTCTCTTCTTCTTCCGTGAAGAACTTTTGTGGAAGATTCCTGCATTGTTTATGGAGCAATCTTTTTTTCTGTAACTCAAGTATGATCTTAGACTGATATTTATATTGTAGTTTGTGTTCTTAATATATAATTACACTATCAACTAGTGAAACATTATGGATCTTGAGAAGAACTATGTGTTCTTAGATTGTTGTATTTTCCTTCAATTGCCAAATTGCTCGTAATTAAAGAATTGTTTTGGTAATCATTGGCTAATTTATTGCTAAATAGGATTAGCCTTGATGTCAATACTACTTGTGTTTCTTTAATTATGAGTCCCATTTGATATAAACGTCGATGTTGGTTGGTAAATTCTTAAATGCTTTGGCTGTTTTTTTTTTCCTACTCCCATGATTCTGAGTACTTACTTCCCATATCTATTTGTAACCATCAACTTCGAGAGAAGAAGTAATAATTTGGGATCTCACAAGAGATGCTCAATTCGTAGTTCCCTAGTTCTTTCGAACCTCTGACATGTCTTTAATGACTTTGTCACACCCATACATTTTTCCTAGATACATTTCACAAGTTGCACATTCGCCTGTCTGTATGCATATACATAAATTAACAACCGTCACATGTTTGTATGAAAGGTAAAATTAAATATGTTCATATTATATACAAATACGTCCATGTTGGATCATATGGTTTAAGAGTTCTGTCAGTTCCTTTAATTTAAACATTAGGTTATCCAAATGGCCAATTGATCAATATGTTTAGCAATCATTTTAACACTTTACAAAACCTTAGGATTTGCTTGGTTTGATGTATTAGATCAAGTAATCATGGTATAAATTTTGGTATTACTTTATGCAGTACAGTTGAGTTGGTATATGATGCGCGATTTATGCACATACTAACGCAAGTGCACGTGTCGTGACAAGTAATATAGTCTAGAAGATCGAGTTATCGTCCTCAGGGATTAGTGTTCAATTCTCAAACTTTATTCTATGGTATCTATTTGGTAACCGATGATTGATGAATTGTTTATAACTATACTTATGAATGCTAACTAAATTACGTTGTTTTACTTCAGTTATGGTGGAAATAGGGCTTCCAAATCTCCTCAACTATTCGCTCATCTTACTTGTTAATGCAATTAATTATGGTTCTTCTTCTATTTTTGAGATAGCAGGTTAACTAAGCCGTTTTATAATCCTGTTAAGGTAATATAAACACTCAACCCCAATATAGAACCCTTCTACCTTTCGGTGATAAGATTAACTATAAAGGAGGATTAAAAGCAATAACCTATCAAGCTACACAAGTATCGGGGTACTTTCGTCCACGATTTAACCTATGTTTATTCAACTATAGCATATTCACAATCTCCCCTTTCCGCTTTCGATTAGAAATCATATAGATTATGATAATTAGTGATCAATTAATTACCAAACATTCAAGACAAATATTGAATAAATCTCAACAATGATAAGAAGAAACCAAAACATGCATTAATTCATAAGAATGAGTTTCAAGTGATTTGATATGGAAAACCCTAAATTAAGTTAGTTCCTAGCCATAGACATGTCAAGAACTAAACTAATATCCAACATAAACTATAAAGAAATAAAACAAAGAAACGAGAAATTACACAAAAGTAGTCTCCAATCTTGATCTCCAAGGTTGTGTTGAATTGGCATGGTTTGGAACCCTTTAATCTGACCTAAAAACTGATTTTTATAGCCTCCAAATTGTTTCCCCACTTTCCTTCTAGGCCTTGGCCCATTTCCATTCGAATTGGCAATCTCACTACGCGGCCAGAATCAGCCATGCACTAAATCCTCGCAGCTTCAGATTTTAGCCGCGCGCCTGACATCGGCCGGAGGCGCGGCGCCTCGACATCGCTGAGGGAGGCGCGCTGCTGCCGCTTTCTTGCCCGGTTCACCAACTTTCTCGCTTTTTGAACTCTGGAACCTCTGTTTCTGCCCTCTTTTTGCTCCTTTTTCGCCAATGAGCCACTTTAAATCATTATGACTCAAAAGAAAGAAAATCTATCCTAAGACGACACATATTTGTATAAGAATGGACAAAAGACTAACTAAAAATGACTCAAAAGGTGTATATAAATTACACCCTCAAACTTAACATTTGCTTGCCCTCGAGCAAAGATCAAAAGAAAGAAATAAAGACAAGAGGAACAGGAAAATAGATTGACTCAAAGACACTGATCACTTTGCTGCACAATTGTCACTTAGAAAAGCATGAAGGTTAGCAGAATAATATGCAGGAACATATAAAATGGATTTTTAGCATTCTAAACACATCAAGTTAGATATTTCGCAAATTCACTTTAATCATGTTCAATGGAAGTAAGAATACCTAACTATGCATGTCAATTTCAAAATCCTATGACATGTTTACTTGCTATTATCCACTAATCATGGATACACATGTAAGAGATCTTCAGGGCTTTTCAGGGTTGTAATGTAGGCTTAGGCATGGGTAGGTAAAAATAGGCATTTAGGCTCAATTTACGTACCATAAGCTCTTTTGCTTTAAATCTTCCCTTTTTCTTTTGATTTTCTTCTTCACTTCATACCTATATTTCCCCTCTTTTGTTTTGAGAGAATGAAGTGTATTATGAATAGCCGGCACCCCCAAATTTAGGCTTTTGCCTATTTATTATTACTTTTTCATTGGGGTGCATCACAATTGTTCACTCTTTTTGTCTCTTTTTTAACACTTTATATTTCAATCACCTCCATTTTTCACTTATAGCACAAGTGTGGAATTATAGGGTGTCAAAGAAAAGTCTTATTTTTAGGCTCAAAGGGGCTGACTAGGGATATAATTTAAATGTCAGGGATAGACAAAAATGGTAAGAAATGGCTAATAAAGAAATGCCTGAGTCATCTCCCTAACATGCATATCCTAATTATTTCGCCTCAAATAGTAAGCAATCATATACATAGGTTTAATCATAAACAATGCACAAATCAAGCAAGATACCCCAAATAATCTGATTTCATAAATTTTTGGCATATCTAACCTAAGTGTTTAGATGGTTGCTTCTAATTCCATTACATTATTCAACCTTACTTGACTAGGCGATTCCAGTAACTACATCATGCATGATCTTTAAAAAAAAAAACTGACTCAAAAGATACTCAAAAATACACAAAACAAATAAAAAAGACTCAAAAACAATAAGACACCCCCCAAACTTAAATCACACATTGTCCCCAATGTGTACAAGACTCAAAAATAAAAGAAATCAGGATAACTTACAGACTTGGTTTAAAGTGGTGGCGATGGCGGCGGATAATGCATGGACCAATGGTTGAACAAGGAACTCATCTCATCAAATCTTTAGTGCAACTGTTGTTGCTCCTGCCTTAGTTCTTGCTATCCTTGCCTCAGGTCCTGTTGATCTTGTACCATTATGTCAAAGCTCTGCATCATCCTCCTCTGGTTCATGAGCAACTGCTCCATTATAGGCACTGGAGGTTCTAATTCTGGGGGTTGCTGCTGGCTGCTTCCTGCCTCATGCTGAGCCTCTGTCTCAGGCTCATCTTCATCCATGGCAGCCTCTGCTGCTGCTGCTGCTGGTGTTGTTGCTGGTGCTGGTCTCCTTCGTGCTGCTGCTGGAGGGATTGGGTCTGGGAAGGAATGCACTATCCCATATGACACAGGAGGTTGGCCTTTCTCATATGTATCAGTGGGTAGGGTTGGGACTCCATGTCTGGAGCATAAGCTGCTAATAAGTGAGTCATGTCCCAACCCACCTGTCGTTACCAACCTACTGGTTTCTCCAATGTTTTGCACTATTTCCTTCCCAACGTCAATCGTCTTCCCTAATATGATTCCATATATCATTTTTGCTCTATCTGCTGGCACTCTAGTGAAGTGCATCGATGGAATTAAGCGGGCACTGACGAAATATAACCAACCTCGTCGCTTTGTTGAACCGACATCCGCTCACCTCTTGATCCATTTCTTGCAATATCGCATCACTCTGTGGTAGCATAATGTGTTCATGATTTACATCTCGCCGATATTGCTGGTGTCTCTAGACCAAGTTCTGAAATAGCTATGATCGTCACCTCTTTCTTCAACATCGGCTGTTTTTAATAGCACATTCACCACTCCGGCCGTCACAGGCACATACCGTCCTCTCACAAAGCATCTACCATCCACCCTCTCTGGAAAGTTAGCATAAAATTCTCTCACCATTATAGTATTCTGCGATGCTATTATTTCTGGGTTAACAAATCTCTTCCACCCCATGACCTCTATCATCGCCCGAATAGGCTCATAGGCATCTCCCTCCTCAAATGACTCCCTTTGATACTCCATTCCTCTCTCAGGGATCAAGGGTCTAGTACTAAGTTTGTGATATCTATCTTCAGCGTTTTGACTGACAAACCTAGTAGTATCATATTGAGGAACGGAGGTGGATGTGGAAGCTCTCCTCTTCTTGGCAGACATTTTTAGATCAACTCGGTAGCGTTTTCTTTGTTTTAATGATATTACCCAACACTATCAATCAAACCAATCAACACACAGTGTAATCAGCAGCTACAACACTCTTCAACCCCCACACTTCACTCAAAGCTCCGGTACAACACCCCACGCTCACTTCGTATAATCTTCCGCGAAGTCTCACACCCAACTTCAACACACCACACACCATCCACCAATAAAGCACCTCCCCAAACCTATTACCTCCCCTGATTGTATTGAAGATTTCAAGAAAAGTGATAAAGGTTACCTTGGACTGTGTTCTTCAAGATTTTCTTGTTCCTAATGATGTATTGAGGCAATGGAATGAGGGTTGTTGTTTAAGATGGTTAAGGGTTTAAGGAATTTAAGTACTTTGGTTGTGATTGAGTTTAATTTGTGGAAGATTTTTAGGTAAAAGGGTTAATTTCGTGGGTTTTGGAGAGAGGAAAGGTTTGAGTTTTGATTTGGAGAGAGGAAAATCGGATTAGGGCTCCTTTAAAATTCAGATTTTTCATCGCGCATGGCGCCCAAACTTCGACCTCCGAACTTCCAGTAGTGGCTCTCGATTTGGCGCATACTGAGCCGATTTTTGTTTTCTTTTGATTTTTTTTTTTGGTTTTCGTCCTCCAAATTTTTGGCCCTGCACCTGTCATCACAACATGTAAACAATACCCTCCGTGAAACTGTACTAAGTAAAAACTAAATTGCATTAAATTAAATAAAATAAAATAACATTGGATTGCCTCCCAAGTAGCGCTGTCTTTAACGTCTTTTAGTCAGACGCAAGTTCTTTACTCAAGAGGCGTGGGGTGGATTAACCCCACAGCCTATCTATTTCATCAACATTTTTCGCTTTCTCCTTCTGTTTTTCTTTTTCTCTTTTTTTTTTCAAGAGGAGGTTTAGCATTCTTACCTGTTTTGGCGGGCTTATTTCCCTTGCTTTTGCTTGTGCTGGCTCAACCGGTGTGCTGACAGTGCTAACTGCAAAGCATTTTCTCATGACTGGGGTTCAATGATGTGTTTGAACACCGTCTCTTCATTTTCCACTCTAAGTGTCAGCTCACCCTTCTCCACATCAATTAGGGCTCTCCCGGTTGCCAAGAATGGTCTTCCCAATATGATGGGGATCTCATCATCTTCCTCCATATCAAGGATGAGGAAGTCCGCAGGAAAGAAGAATTTTTCCACCTTAACTAAGACATCTTCAATCGTTCTGGATGCACTAATGCCCCATCTCGCTAATCGCAGCTCACAGCCGTTGGTTCGCTTCACCTAACCCCAACCTCTTAAAAACAGACAAGGGCATAAGATTTATGCTAGCCCCCAAATCACAAAGGGCCCTATTACATGTCACCCTGCCAACTGTGCAAAGCAATGTGAAGCTCCCTGGATCCTTGAGTTTGGGGGGGCAATTTCTTCTGCAAGATGGCACTGCATTCCTCTGTCAGTGCCACCATCTCATACTCCGCCAACTTCTTCTTCTTCCTAAGAATTTCCTTCATGAATTTAAAATAAGTAGGCATTTGCTCCAATGCCTCAATGAATGAAATGTTAATGTGTAGCTTTCTGAATATCTCCAAGAACTTGGAAAATTGCTTAGCAACCACTTTCTTTTGCAATCTCTGCGGGTAAGGAATCCTCTCAGTGTGTTCCTTCACTGGGACTGTTGGAGCTTTCTCTAACATCGGACGGTCTTCAGTAACCCTCTCCCTCTCTGCATCTACTCTCTGTTCAACCACAGGCTGGGGTGTAAGTTGTTCTAACTGTTTTCCACTCCTCAGCTGCACCGATTGGCACCGCTTCTCGGGTTCATCTTCAGACATTGTGCAAAGTGCCTCGTGGCTGTTGTTTGCCATCTTCGTTAGTTGTCTACTTGCGTCTCCAAATTCTCGATAGAGGATCTGGTCTCGCCATGAATCGAGTGCGTGAGTTGCGAGTGTCAATAGTGGCGCTTCAACTCATCCGCTTTGTTGAGCAGTGCATCAATTGTTGTGAAGATGAGGCCTGAGTGAATGGTTGCTGATTTTGGTATTGGCCTCGAAATTGGTTTTGCTGCCCTTGATCACCCCTCCATGAAAAGTTAGGGTGATTCCCCCACCCGGGATTGTAGGTATTTGAATAGGGGTTGTTCTGGGGTCTTTGATAATTCACTACTGCTTGGCATTCTGCTTGCTCGATCGAGATGTTGTTAGGATCTGCTGATGGACACCTATCAAAGGTATGTGGACCTCCACTAATCTCACAACTCAATGGCATTTGAACTGCATTCACTGACACTGTGTTTTGTTGCAGTTGCTTGGTCAAGAGAGCAACTTGTGCATTTAATGTTGTGATGGCATCAATCTCATGAACTCCTATTGCTCTTCTTCAACTCACCCCTCTGTCCTTTGTTACATGATTATTGGTGGCCATGTCTTCCAATAAATCATGGGCTTCGTGTGTTGTCTTTCTCATGAAAGTTCCACCTGCGGCTGCGTCAATGATAGTTCTGGTGGTCCCGCTTAGCCTATTGTTGAAAATATGAACCAAATTCCACAACTCAATGCTATGATGTGGACACTTCCTTTGCAAATCTTTAAATCTCTCCCAAGCCTCATAGAGTGAATCTCCATCAGCTTGATAAAAATTGTTCAACTCCCCTCTCAGCTTAGCGGCTTTGGACGGTGGAAAGAACTTTGCTAAAAACTTTTGTGTCAGCTCCTGTCATGTGAATATCGAATCTGTGGACAAGGAATTCAACCAAACTTTCGCTCTATCCCTGAGTGAGAAGGGAAAGAGCTTCAATCGGATGACGGCGTCAGTAACGTCATTGTACTTGAAAGTTACACACAATTCCAAGAAGTTCGCTATGTGCATGTGAGGATCTTCTGATGGCAACCCTCCGAACTGAACAATATTCTGCACCATACTCAGGATCGCATACTTGATTTCAACATTATTTGCTCCTATTACTGGGAGTCTGATGCAAGTTTGTGCTCCATTCACCCTTGGCAGCACATCTCCCAAGCTTCTCTCAGCTTGGACCTGGACCCTTTCTTCTACATCCATTGGCAATCTTCGGGGCATCATTTGGTTAGGTTGATGATCACCTAACCCTTCGTTCATCTCATTGTTGTTCTGCAAGCCCCCCATTGCTATTAAGGCCAAACTTCGTTGGTTTCTCCTGTTCTGTTTACAAGTCATTTCAATTTCCGGGTTGAAGGGAACAAGTGTATCTGCTCCTCTTCTCCTTCGCATAAACTAGATGCCTGCAACAGATCAAAATCAACAAACGGATCACGGCGCACTGGTTTCACGAATAAAAGAGAAAAATATAGTAATAAATAAAAAAAAACAAAAAAAATCAAATTAGAAATTAAGAATAGATAAAATGATATTGAACTACGCCAATCCCCGGCAACGGCGCCAAAAACTTGATGCGTGATTTATGCACACACGAACGCAAGTGCTCGTGTCGTGACAAGTAATATAGTCTAGAAGACCGAGTTATCGTCCTCAGAGATTAGTGTTCAATTCTCAAACTCTATTCTATGGTATCTATTTGGTAACCGATGATTGATGAATTGTTTATAACTATACTTATGAATGCTAACTAAATTACGTTGTTTTACTTCAGTTATGGTGGAAATAGGGCTTCCAAATCTCCTCAACTATCCGTTCATCTTACTTGTTAATGCACTTAATTATGGTTCTTCTTCTATTTTTTGAGATAGCAGGTTAACTAAGCCGTTTTATAATCCTGTTAAGGTAATATAAACACTCAACCCCAATATAGAACCCTTCTACCTTTCGGTGATAAGATTAACTATAAAGGAGGATTAAGAGCAATAACCTATCAAGCTACACAAGTATCGGGGTGCTTTCGTCCACGATTTAACCTATGTTTATTCAACTATAGCATATTCACAATCTCCCCTTTCGGCTTTCGATTAGAAATCATATAGATTATGATAATTAGTGATCAATTAATTACAAAACATTCAAGACAAATATTGAATAAATCTCAACAATGATAAGAAGAAACCAAAACATGCATTAATTCATAAGAATGAGTTTCAAGTGATTTGATATGGAAAGCCCTAAATTAAGTTAGTTCCTAGCCATAGACATGCCAAGAACTAAACTAATATCCAACATAAACTATAAAGAAATAAAACAAAGAAACAAGAAATTACACAAAAGTAGTCTCCAATCTTGATCTCCAAGGTTGTGTTGAATTGGCAAGGTTTGGAACCCTTTAATCTGACCTAAAAGCTGCTTTTTATAGCCTCCAAATTGTTTCCCCACTTTTCCTTCTAGGCCTTGGCCCATTCTCATTCGAATTTGGCACTCGCCTCTGGCCAGCAATTAGCCGCGGCACAAACTCTGCAGATTCAGATTTTGGGCGGCGCTCGACATCTTGCTGGCCGAGGCCATACGCCGCCTGCTTTCTTGCCCTGCCGCCAACTTTCTCGCTTTTTGAGCTCTGGAAACTCTGTTTCTGCCATCTTTTTGCTCCTTTTCGCCAATGAGTCACTTTAAACCATTATGACTCAAAAGAAAGAAAATTTATCCTAAGACGACACGTATTTGTACAAGAATGGACAAAAGACTAACTAAAAATGACTCAAAAGGTGTATATAAATTACACCGATCAGTATACTAATTAATGAGTCATGTATTATTAATCCGTGCATAATTCATCACCAATTGATGTATTCTTTTATATATTATACCTTATGGAATAACAAAATACATGGATTGATTAATATATGGATTATAAACATCAAAATCCTAATAACCCTTTATATTTTCCTTAACTCTATCATCAACACCCCTTCAATGTTATTAAGTTAAAAAATAAACGCATATTCTAAAGTTCACCTTATATATTCTATTGTTAATACATACTGTCCACGTGCTGAATGAGTATACCTCAGATTTGAGAGTTCTACAATTAAATAGAAAGAATGCTGATTTTACATTCTTAAAAATTGCTATTTCTATCCCTGAATATTATTTATTTCTAGATGTAATATTCTTTCCTAAATATCTCTTATCTCTAAGTATAGAAAGCTAAATCAGTACATATATTACATATTTTATGATGATATTCATAATATCAGTAGACACACTCTGAACAGATATTCATGATCTGGTGGTCATTATGCTTACATCCCCCTCAAATTGATGTCAGTGAATCAAGAAGCATCAATTTACCTAGCTACTAGAAACTGATGATGTTGTTGTGTCGTGTATTTTGTGAACACATCAGCTATCTAAAGATCGCTAGACACATGTGGAAGAGTAATGGCTCCCTTATCTATAACTTTTCGGATATAATGACAGTCCACCTCGATGTATTTGGTCCTTCATGATAAATCATGTTTATGAAAATCTAAATGACACTTGTGTTGTCGGCGTGGAGAGGAGTAGGAGTATATTGAGGAAACCAATCTCTGCAAGTAGACCCCGAAATCAAACAATCTCGGAGCAAGCAATAGACATGGCTCGATATTCAGACTCTGTTGAAAATTTCGAAACGCGAGCTTGCTTCTTGCTCTTTCAAGATATCAAGGAATTCTCAAGAAACATGCACCAACCTGTGACGGAACGGCGAGTATCAGGACATCCATCCCAATCAGAATCACTAAATGCATCAAGCCGAATTGGAGAACCACTAGGAAAGAATAATCCACAAGTATATGTGCCCAAGAGATATCGAATGATGTGACAAATAGCTACCAAATATAGATGATGGGGAGCCTGCATAAATTGAATCACTTGTTGAGTTACAAAAGAGATATCATGCCGAGTAATAGTAAGATAATTTAGGCTCCCAACTAATTACCGAAATAAGGTTTGATCAGGAAGAAGATTTTCTTCCTCACGCAGATACTTTACATTCAATTCCAATGGAGTATCTACAAAAGAAGATTCTTGAAGACCAGCCAAAGCAATCAAATCCTGAATATATTTGTGTTGGTTTAAGAATACACCTAAAGAATCATAATGAACTTTCAAACGAAGATCTTTCATATGAAAATAATTCTTAAGCTGCTGTTGGAGGCTAGTGATTAATGAAGAATCAGTTCCCGTAATAATAATGTCATTTACATATACCAAAAGAAGAACACAACATGTAAATATTTTACGAAGAATCAAAGATGAGTCATATTTGCTCTGCTCAAAAGAGAATTGAAGCAAAGTAGATCGAAACTTGTCAAACCAAGCTTTGTGAGCTTGTTTTAATCCATACAAAGACCACTTCAACTTGCATACATCTGATGTAGGTGATGATAACAAACCAAGTGGAGGTTTCATATAAATATCTTCTTTAAGATCACCATGGAGAAAAGCATTTTTCACATCCATTTTATGAAGAGGCTAGTTTTGTGAAGCAGCAATGGCAATAATAGTTTGCACCGTAATCATTTTTGCTACTGGTGCAAACATCTCCTCATAGTCTATACCATACTCATGTCTGTTACCAAAGGCAACCAATCGAGCTTTATACCGATCAAGAGTTCCATCAGAATGAAGTTTAATGGAATAGACTCATTTACATCCAATTGAGCGGACATTTGAAGGACATGAAACAATATCCCATATGTCATTTTCTTTAAAAGCCAAAAGCTCTTCCTCTATTGCTTTCTGCCAACATTCATGCTTGGAAGCTTGTGAGTAATGAATTGGTACAGAAATGGTGGATAAAGTTGAAGAAAAATCATACCAATTAAGAGTATGAGATGCTCTAGTAGATCGCCGAGTGGGCTCAAGAGGAGCAGAATAAATCTCAGTTTACCTCAGATTTGAGATTTCTACAATTAAATAGAAAGAATGTTGATTTTACATCCCTAAAAATATGTTATTCCTATCCCTGAATATCATCTATTTCTAGATGTAACATCCTTGTAGATATGATATAATCATTCCTAAATATCTCCTATCTCTAAGTATGAAAAGCTAAATTTGTACATATATTACATATTTATATGATGATATTTCTAATATCATAGACACAATCTGAACAGATATTCATGATCTGGTGGTCATTATGCTTACACAAACAACTAAACACCCCGATAAAAAATAATCTATGCATTACTAATCCTATATTACTAACGAGTAACGACGACTTAAAGATAGAAGTAATAACCCGTTGATCATGTGACAGGACTACTTGCAATTGTGAGCAAAATTGAACACATTGAACGCTGGTGAAGAATAAACAGCACATGGAAACAAGACTATTAATCGATCTCCTCCCTTTACTAATGGAAAATGTTCTTTTCTGTCCCACCCTGCTACCGAAGGTGTGAATAAAATGAACATTATTTGCAATGTGTCCTCTATGTTTGGCCAGTAAAATGTAAAGTAGAAACAATATGAACTGGAATTTTGTTATCTTCCTACAACTTTGGGTTAATTGTTCGTTTTTTTCTACCGGACGAATTAAATCACCATACGGATGCAAAATAATGATTTTGATTCATCAATTAATGTTCTTGTTTGAGAAGACTGAAGAGTGCAAATGTAACAATCACTTACCATATTTCTTCAGGAAAGTGTAAAGTTCTCCTGTTTGAATGCTTGATTCAGATCGGAAATTATTTAATGACATGTGGTTCATGTACACAAAATTAATTTGCTCTTGTCTTAATGTTCTTGTTTGAGAAGACTGAAGAGTGCAAATGTAACAATCACTTACCATATTTCTTGAGGAAAATGTAAAGTTTTCCTGTTTGAATGCTTGGTTCAGATCGGAAATTATTTAATGACATGTGGTTCATGTACACAAAATTAATTTGCACTTGTCTTAATGTTCTTGTTTGAGAAGACTGAAGAGTGCAAATGTAACAATCACTTACCATATTTCTTCAGGAAAGTGTAAAGTTCTCCTGTTTGAATGCTTGGTTCAGATCGGAAATTATTTAATGACATGTGGTTCATGTACACAAAATTAATTTGCACTTGTCTTAATGTTCTTGTTTGAGAAGACTGAAGAGTGCAAATGTAACAATCACTTACCATATTTCTTCAGGAAAGTGTAAAGTTCTCCTGTTTGAATGCTTGGTTCAGATCGGAAATTATTTAATGACATGTGATTCATGTACACAAAATTAATTTGCACTTGTCTTAATGTTCTTGTTTGAGAAGATGAAGAGTGCAAATGTAACAATCACTTACCATATTTCTTCAGGAAAGTGTAAAGTTCTCCTGTTTGAATGCTTGGTTCAGATCGGAAATTATTTAATGACATGTGGTTCATGTACACAAAATTAATTTGCTCTTGTCTTAATGTTCTTGTTTGAGAAGACTGAAGAGTGCAAATGTAACAATCACTTACCATATTTCTTGAGGAAAATGTAAAGTTTTCCTGTTTGAATGCTTGGTTCAGATCGGAAATTATTTAATGACATGTGATTCATGTACACAAAATTAATTTGCACTTGTCTTAATGTTCTTGTTTGAGAAGACTGAAGAGTGCAAATATAACAATCACTTACCATATTTCTTCAGGAAAGTGTAAAGTTCTCTTGTTTGAATGCTTGGTTCAGATCGGAAATTATTTAATGACATGTGGTTCATGTACACAAAATTAATTTGCACTTGTCTTATTCTAGCAACAATGGACGTAACATAGATGATATATATGATGCAAATTGAGAGACCACATGCTAGTGTAATTGAATTATTGTTTTCAATTTTACTAAAAAAAGATAGGAAAAGACCCCTTAGGCACTGTCACCCACCCCCTACAACATACTCCTCTTTGTCACTAAGAAACAGTTGCCTTTTCTCACCCCCTTAATTGAACAATGCACATGCAATTTTGAGGCCCGGAGGCTCTGCTGGGGCGGGGGGTGGGCCTTTTCTTTCCCCTTCTACGTTTCATTCATTTTTTTTGATAATCCAGATCTCGGGATGACCTTAATACCCCTATATCGCTAGTACCTGCACAAGTACTGATACTATGCTCCTGGAGGCGAATGGAACCCGTTCTTAGCCGCCACCGCCAGGTAAATCGCGGGATGTGCGCCCCGCATTCAGTGTCTGATCGCCACCAACGGATCAATGCTACAAGGTCCGACCCCTCAACAGGGATTGTCTGAGGGAGTATCAAACCCACACTTCAACATGCCCGCGCGGTTAAGCTACCAGACTTTAATACGAGACATATGCCTCGGAGAACGTATCCGCCGAGAATCGAACTTGTGACCCTAAGGCCACAAATTTGACTAACATGTTTCTCAATCATATGGGTTTTAACTTATGTACACTAATTAATATTTAAAAAAAATACACTATATTAAGCTTCGGATTGATTAATTTTTTTGTTTGCCATTTCAGTTTATTCGGTTGATAATTTCGATTTGTTCGGTTTAGATAGAGAATTATAATTTCCTAAGACTGCGTACAATAGATTCTTTGTAGTTCGGCCCTTCCCCGAATCATGCACATAGCGAGAGCTTAGTAAAATTTAGGCCATATATATTTATGTTATGATCTACTAATACATACTGTGTATTGTGTATGTATTTCAATATGGTACTCGATATTTTAAATATTTTTTTAGATATCAAATACCAAATTATTTTTTCTTTAATCAAATACCAAAATATTCGACTTCAATTTGATAAATTTGCTATTATGCACACCCTTACCCAAAAGCCAAAAGTGAAAAATCTCAACCTATATCTCGATTATGTCAATCAATAGTCAGCATGACCTATTATAATAACTCAAAACCTACTTCAACTAAATATTAGATAACACAATGGAGGCTTAATACCTCTCTTTTCCTTTCTATTGTTTCATTCATGAAATACATTACTCCTAACATATTTCTCATGGGAATATAGACAAATTTAAGATTTCAATTTTATGGATTTGAATTTAAAATTCTATCACAATTAAATTAAATTTATTGGGTATACAAAATCTGTTATTTGTACTTGTTTTATATCAAAAGTATTATAAATTGCTATTTCTCATGTCAGGATGAAAAATCTATTATAAAATATCGGTCAAAGTGTTAGATAATTTAAATCTCGAAAAATAAAAAGTATCACATAAATTGAAACATATAAAGTACTCCCTATGTCCCAAAAAGATTGGTCGACTTTCCTTATTCGTTTGTCCCGAAAAGATTGATATTTTTCTATATTTAGAAATAATTTAACTTTATGAGATGATTTACAACCACATAAATATCTAAGATTTATTTTGGACCATACATTTCAAAAGTCGTCCTTTATTTTTAAAACTTTGTGCTAAGTCTCTTGAACTTTTAGGCTAATTAAAAGCCGAGCTGAATAAAGGAAAGACGTGGAAAGCAACTCTCCTTAGAACAGCTACGCCACTTGACTGCTAAGGAAAGAAGCTTCAAGCTGCTCGAACGAATGTGAGAGGAGCGAGGCTGTTTGAACTCTTAAGATTATAGAGTGGAAAGCAATCTAAGTCAAACTAGGTCAATTTTTTTGTGGCGCAAGGAGTACTTTTTATCGCCAATTCTTCAAATTCTTTCTGTAAAATGTTACATTGTCATCATAAATTTCAAATTTACTCGATAGGAACTTACCTGCTTTATTTTTAAGTTATTAGTTTTAGGAGTTATGACCGCTTATAATATGTTAAATAACTTTTATACTATAAGTATTATTGTTGCAGTGGGTCATTTGCCTTATGATTTGAATTGCTAATTTTACAAAATTGTCCAGGTTTAAATTTCAGATGAGTTTAATTAAAATGTAGCCAAAAAAACATCACGTTCCCATATAGAGCTAAATTGGCCTAAAGTTGATGAGGTAGTCAGATGTGGTCTCTCATTTAAAAAGAAAAGAAAATCAGTAGTGAGTGGTAATCAGTGTTATGTGAGTCAAAATCACTTGATGAGTCTCCATCCTGCTACTGATGATGCTTAAATGTTATTGACACATTGCTAACAGAATAGATGTTGATTCAACCTTCTCATCATATCATTCACATGCCCTTTATCAATCAGCAAATTAAATTACTCTTTCTTTTGTTTATTTTTGAGAAAATGTCTAACACATCCTAACATTTGTCCGTATTTATTATAACACACCTACACTACAACAAATCGCCTCAAAGATGACGATTTTTTAAAATAAAAAAAGACAACTAAAAAATGCCCTTTTAGTATGGTGAAATTAAAAAGGGCGACATACTGTCGCCCTTTTTAATTTCACCAAAGGGAGCGACTTTTTCAAATCGCCCTCTTTGATCTGAATCAAAAGGGGCGACTTTTTCAAATCGCCCTCTTTGATCTGAATCAAAAGGGGCGACTTTTTCAAGTCGCCATTTTCGCTCCACTTTATATTTTGCTTTCATTATTTATTTTTAATAAGATATAAATAATCGAGACCTTATGGAAGAACAAAATATAAAATACGATGAGAAATATCATCTCTCGTGATTTTTTCATCTCCGTTGCTATCCACCCTATGATAATTAATCACACATAATATCATGGTCAAGTAAAATGTTATAATGAGTACAAATGAAATAACAAATTATATTATCACGTTCTAATATTTTCTTTTTCAAACGTTAGTTTTCTTCTTTCTTGTTTTTCAACATTCAATATTCACTGAATGCATATATCATAGTATATAAATATTATGACGTACTAATATTTTTTATTATTATTTATTTTTAATAAGATATAAATAAATATGTATTTTTCTTACTTTTGAAATTTTAATTTATTTCTAAACTTTTATTTCACTGCCCATAAATGTTTCGATGTTTGAATTTATCTATCATATTTTATTAAAAAAATCAAATTACTACAAAATATAAATAGAAAATATATATATTTAAACCGATTTGTTGTAGTGTTAATAATATATATAACATTTTAATTAAAGGAGATTTTGATCTATTATTTCTATTACTAATAGATGAAAATATTAAAAGCTCTCATTTTAAATTAAGTCGCATTATAGACTTTCGTTCATCATACATGTTACACATCGTAAGTTTAAGGCGATAATTAAGAACGTCATTAAGAAATAAGATTCGAATATTTGATATAAAGTATACTTACGTATGTTAATACGGAAATTAGTATACAAAAGGATGTGAGTCCGAATTTTTTTTATTACAACGAGTGTGACGTTGGAAACTTACAATGATAGTTATATATATTTTCGTTATGGATTAGTAACGTATTATATGAATTATGACATTGAGAATACGAGACCTTATGAAATTTTCGAGAATTAAAAGAAGTGGGATCTAAGGTTTAATTATTACTTAAGGGATTAAATTAAGTAGACAATTAAACGAGATGGACCAAAGTGTAATTTTATTTTTCAGATTTTGCCCTTAAGGATTTATAACCTTTCACCTCCCCCTAATCTCAAGATTTCATTTCCAACTCACCTTCTTCTTCCTCTCTTCCTCTTGGCCGAATCCCACGCCATTTCCATAGCCAAGAATTTAAGATTTCATCTCCTTCTTCCTAGATTAAATTTCTCATCAAATTTTTAAGCCAATTTAACCACCAAAACAGTGGGCAACTCGCCACTGCTGGCCGAAGAATTCAGCCCAGAATTTCAAATTTTTGAGGTGAGTTTTTGGAAGAAAAACATGTGAGAAAAGTGGATTAAACTTATAGAATACATGCATGTCATTTTGGAGTTGAGGAAATGATAGAATTGGTGAAGGAAAACGTGGGCAGTGGGCGTGTTTAAGGGACTGTTTTGGCATAATTTAAGGTATGAAACTCTTCTTTCTGTGGTATAATTGAAGTGTGTGTTGTTGTAGTTTAAGAAATGAATTTGTGTTAAGAGAAATTTGGAATTAAGGCATTGCATGTGAATATTTTGGATATTGATACCGAACTAGGGACTGTTTTTGGTATACATTGAATTCGATTACGTTATTGCTATTATCGTCACTAATCGCATGTTAAAATTAAAGGAAATCTTGATATTTAACTTATAGTCGTTCATAAGGAATTATTGGAACATGAATTGAATTTTAAGAAGTTAAGAAAAGAGTATGGAATTATGTTGTTGTTGGCCGAAACTTACATGGAATTATTGGACATTGTTGTGAGGTATTAAGGGCTGATTTTGTGAAGTTAAAATGTTTGAGATTTGCTTTTAAACATGTATATATGTTGTGGCAATTACTAATACATGTCATAAAGAAATTAAAGTGTAAAAAGAGTGTTATGTTGCAAATTATAGGACTCGAACTCTTGTTGTTGTCGCTAGAGTTGATGGACTGTTTTAAGATTGTTCTAATATGAATTAACAGGAGAAATAGGTGTAGTAATCACCTTGGTTGTTGTAGTTTTTGTATTGCATAAATGTAAAAGAGAAGGAATATGTATTGATGGCGTAAATGGAATAACCGGGATTGTTTTGGTTATATCTCTACGTTGTGATTGTTATTTGGTGTTGCTGGCTTGATTCGTAAGTTGTGGATATGCACATAAATAGGGAAGTGCTGCCCGAATTTCTATAGAAAAGAGAGTTGTCTTTCTATATAACTTACGTTAGAAATCATAGAATTGACGGACGTATTACCCTTTATTATAGGTTGAAGTATTAGACGAGACGTGTTCTAATATTGAGTTGACTAGTTCGACTAAAATGTATGTGAAACTCTTCCTTCTTTCTTTTTGGCATGATTTAATGAGAGTACGGCGGACGTACATGATTTCTACACAGTCTAATTCCTAAAGATGTTAGTTATGAGAAGTGCCTATGATTTTTCAGTAAAAGAGTTTATTATAATTATTTTATTGAGAGTCAAAGTGATGATTTAAATTGTATAGTTACTCATGATACTCTATTCGTGATGGATATGATTATATGAATTCACTGAGTCCCTCACTAGAGTGCCGGGACACGTTATATGTATATATATGATTATTTCATGGACATGTATCCATGATGCGGGTATAGATACTCATGATAGTATATGTATGATGATTTCATGGACATGTATCCATGATGCGGGTATAGATACCCATGATAGTATATGTATGATGATTCCATGGACAGACATCCATGATGCGGATATAGATACCCAGGATAGTATATGTATGATGATTCCATGGACAGACATTCATGATGCGGATATAGATACCCAGGATAGTATATATATATATATATATATATATATATATATATATATATATGATTATATGGACAGACATTCATGATTTTGACATGACTCGTTTTTATAAGGCACAGTCGACTCTCATATTTTTTATGTATGGCACAGTTGGATTTGGTATTTGATTTTCTTACTTGTCTCCTGTACGTTTTGGCCAGTTATGATTATCTACTTGTACTTTACGTTTCATATACTCGGTACATTCTTTCGTACTGACCCCCTTTCCTCGGGAGGGCTGCGTTTCATGTCCGCAGGTACATGTATTCAGTTCGGTGATCCTCCAGTCTAGGATTCCTGATCAGTTGTTGAGAAAGCTCCATTGATTCGGGGCTAGTTATTTTGGTACAGAACCTTGTTTTTAACTTATACACATTTAGGGGCACGACGGGGCCCTGTCCCGTCATATGTCGTTATCCTTCTCATAGAGGTCTGTAGACAGTCGTGAGTTGTACGTATGTGGAGTTTGTAACACCCCATTTTCAACCGGAGTCGGAAACGGGATTACTGCTACGCATGGTTGGATTCCTAAATGTTATTTAAAGGAGTCACCACCTAATTATTATAGTGAATTAGGACACTGAAAATGTAGCATAAAATACTACAAATGATCTCCATTTTAAAGGTCTGTGAAACTATGTGAGATTCTAGGTAAGGGTTCTTTATTATCCTAAAGGGAAGGGGTTAGGCATCCTAAAGGATTCGCTAACTTGCGGTTGTCTGTTCAAACTTAGGTTTAATAATTATTATGCTAACATACAATCTACAATTCTAAAAGTGTTCTAATTATTAAACTAACCAAGAGATATTTAAACTGGGCATGCAAATATTTAAAATAGATATATATTTAACAAGATAGTAATAAAAGCAAATAATCATAAAAGATATAATGAAGAGAATTTAGCGACATTTCGCTTTTATTTTATTTTATGCGAATGCTTTAACTTTGGGGTGCGCCTCCGGGTACCTGCAAAAGACGCTTAGTAGAAGAGTTAGTAAATAATAAATAAATTACCAAACAAACACAATGTATGTATATATACAGATATATATGTAAAAGATATATTTTTATATAGTGTGGGCTCAGCTAGTGTTATGCCAAGGATACTAAGACATTAGAAGCCAATATCGCATTACATGGCCGACACTGCCTCCGATGAACGATATTATGCATTCTCGTCTAATCTTTTCACTTTTCTCCTCGCCCACATATTCCGTCTCGCTTACCATGGAGGCCTCCAGATCGACGGATAAATCCTTCTTTGGCCCGTGTAGTATCAAGTTCAAAATCAGTAAACTACCAAGTGTAGCATTATATTTAAAAATAAGTAAAATACCAAGTGTAGTAACTTGTTCAAAAATCAGTAAAATACCAAGTGTAGTAACTTGTTCAAAAATCAGTAAATAAATTAACCCAAATAGCCTAAAATTAATGCAGAAACCAATGAGCGGGACAAGACGACGAAGCAGTCACGAATAGTGGAAGTTCACGAAAATGGGAAAGTCAGCGGAAACAGTCCCAACGGAATTTTCAAAACGTCTCCGGCAGATACCTCAAAAACGTAAAATCATCCCATTAAGCCGAGATAACAACCGATGCCTGAAAATGCAGTCAAGAACAAAGGTCGCCGGAGTTTTAAATTCCGGCGACACAACAAAAAATCAGAAAATCATATACCGAAATAAAGCCAACAAGATTCGCCGGAGTTTTTAAACTCAGGCAAGTTACCAACGGTCAAAATAAGTCCAACAAACGCAAAATATAGTTGCAATAACAGAAACAAACAACATCGCCGGTAGTGTCCGCCGCCAGTGGTCAAACCTGGCGGAGAACCGGCAAAACAGAGGGGAAGGGAAGCAACGACGTTGCTTCAACGGTTTTCACCGGAGCAACGCCTAAAATACCAACCAACAGATGGTCGACGGGATGGTGGCGACGGGAGCAGGGGTTCGCCGGAGATGGTGGGTTGTTGTTGCGTGTGTGTGTGTGCAGTGGTGAGGGTGTCGACTGGAATAGTGGCGGCGACGGGAGGTGCAAGATGGCGGTGGTTCGATGGGTAAGGTCTGATGTGGCGATGCCATTTATCTGGTGGGTAAAGGGAACAGGTGAGGGAGATGAGTGGAGAGGGAGAGGGCAGGGGTATGCGGCTGGTTTAAAGAGGGGTTCGCCGGAGTATTTAGAACTCCGGCGAAGGGCGGCGAAGTGCGGCGGCAAGAGAGGGAGTGGAAAGGATTCTTTTCTCCTTTCTTTTCAAATGAGCCGATGGGCTGAGCCCCTTTTTTTTTTCTTAAAATCTGAACGTTGGCTTGTGGGCTGCCCCCCTCCTAATGGGGTAATGTTTAATAAATAGGGGGTAGAATTAGGGTTTGGTATTTTAGGGGGGAATGAAAAGTGGGTTTGAAATTTAAAAAATGAGGGGGAAATAAAAGGGGGTGTTTGGATGAAATAAAAAATGGTGTTGGATTGGAATGATTCGGATTGGGTTCCGTACTGGACTGGTTTGACAAAATGCAAAGCGGGTTAATTATTTAAAGAAAAATTATTTAAAAAGATGCAAAATTATTAAAATGCAAATGCCGACGCAAAAATGCAATATTTAAGACATGTTTAATGTCTGATTAAAATTAAAGCAGGATGTCAATTAATTATTTAAAGAGACGCAAATATTATTGGAATAAACGACAGTGTAATAAAAATAGAAACATAACATAACGCTTAATTTTAAAATATAAAGATAAAAAATGCAAAAAATGATAATTAAAATGCGGTGTCCTAAAACACATAAAATTGCAATAAATATACTAAAACGTCAAAATTGATCACAACAAGACGTCCTCTTTGTACGGAGATGATGGAAGAGTCTTCGGACAAAGATGTTGACTCGTAGCCAATTTTGTCCTGTTTTAAAACTAGAACTCAATAGTGGGGCTGATGCAGACTCAGAAATGTCTCAGTGTCGAATTATGATAACACTGGGTCGTTGTGATGCGAAGATAAAAAGCAAACCGACGATGAAAATGTCGGGTCGAATCATGATGACACTGGGCTGCTGTAATGCTAGAAAATAAAAGTAAAGCTGACGCAGAATTAAAAATGTCCCAGTGTCGAATTACGATGACACTGGATTGTTGCGATGCTAAAGTAAAAAGTAAAGCTGATGCAGATTTAAAATTTGTCCCAAAGGTCGAATTATGATGACACCGGGTTGCCGTGATCTTGAAAAAATTAAAGCGGTATGGTCTTGATTCAAATTTTGTCCCAAAGGTCGAATTACGATGACACCGGTTTACGGGCGCTAGAAAATTAAAACCAAAGCGGGAGCAGATTTAAAATTTATCCCAGTGTCAAATTATGATGACACTGGGTTCTGTGACACTAGAAAAATTAAAACCAAAGCGGGAGCATATTTAAAGTTTGTCCCAGTGTCGAATTATGATGACACTGGGATCATTGGCGCCAGACGCCGGGAGGAGAGCGGATCGACATTCGAGGTACAAATTGCTTGGTTCGCGAAGAGATAGTTCCACGCCAGGCTCCCACTCGTAAATTATGGTTCCCGTAGGCTAAAACACTAATAACAATTAGTGCATAATCGTTAAAAATGATAAAGCATGAACATACGAGAAATGTGATCATGTGAGAAAAGATGTCGCCCTGGTAGACGTAGTTGCGTACGCCGAGATGAAATGACCGTCGTGCGTAGATGCGACGCAGATGAAGCCGCTGCATAGGTATAATGAAATAATGTCGTTGCATAAACGTTATATGAATGTCGCCGTTGCATGGACGAAATACGAGAGGTCATCGCTGATAGATGAATCGTTGATGAAGTCGCCAGATAGGCAAAATGAAAGCGGACGCCGCATAGACGTGATGCGCAGATCATCGTTGCATAGATGAACTTGACGAAGCCGCGACAGGCATAATGAAAGCGGACGCCGCGTAGATGAACTGTTGACGGCCGTTGATAGGCATAATGAAAAGACGCCGTGATAGGCGTGATGCAGAGATCATCGTTGCATAGATGAATGATTGACGGCCGCCATAGGCATAATGAAATAACGTCGTTGCATAGACGTGATGCGCAGATCATCGTTGCATAGATGAATTGTTGATGAAGCCCGCCAGATAGGCATAATAAAAGAGACGCCGTTGCATGACGTGACGCAGAGATCATCGTTGCGTAGATGAACTGTTGACGGCCGTTGCATAGGCATAATAAAAGAGACGCCGCCAGATGACGTGATGACGCAGATCATCGTTGCATAAATGAATCGCTGACGAAGCCGTGCATAGGCATAATGAAAGGGACGCCGTTGCATGACGTGATGCAGATCATCGCCAGATAGATGAATTGTTGACGGCCGCCAGATATGCATAATGAAAAGACGCCGTTGCAGATGTGACGTGACGCAGAGATCATCGCCAGATAGATGAACCGCTGACGGCCGCCAGATATGCATAATAAAAGACGCGTCGTTGCATGACGCGATTTGACGCAGATCATCGTTGCATAGATGAACCGTTGATGAAGTCATTGCATAGGCATAATAAAAGCGGACGCCGCATAGACGTGACGCAGAGATCATCGCCGCATAGATGAATCGTTGACGGCCGTTGCATAGGCATAATGAAAGCGGACGCCGTTGCGTAGGACGTGATGCAGAGATCATCGTTGCATAGATGAACCGCCACGGCCGCCAGATAGGCATAATGAAAAGACGTCGTTGCATGACGTGATGCAGAGATCATCGTTGCATAGATGAACCGTTGACGAAGCCGTGCATAGGCATAATGAAATAACGCTGCCAGATGACGTGATGCAGATCATCGTTGCATAGATGAACCGTTGACGGCCGCCAGATAGACATAATAAAAGAGACGCCGTTGCATGTGACGTGATGCGCAGATCATCGTTGCATAGATGAATCGCTGATGAAGCCGCCAGATAGGCATAATAAAAGGGACGCCGTTGCATAGGCGTGACGCAGAGATC
Organism: Przewalskia tangutica; assembly: GCA_029844215.1. Classification (NCBI taxonomy): domain Eukaryota; kingdom Viridiplantae; phylum Streptophyta; class Magnoliopsida; order Solanales; family Solanaceae; genus Przewalskia; species Przewalskia tangutica. Next base: position 88,610,869 of record CM056736.1, on the reverse strand, counting down.
ATCGTTGCATAGATGAACCATTGACGAAGCCGCCAGATAGGCATAATGAAAGAGACGCCGCCGATAGACGTGACGCAGAGATCATCGTTGCATAGATGAACCGTTGACGGCCGCCAGATATGCATAATGAAAAAGACGCCGCAGATAGACGTGATGCGCAGATCATCGTTGCATAGATGAATCGCTTGATGGCCGTTGATATGCATAATAAAAGAGACGTCGTTGCATGACGTGATGCAAAGATCATCGCATAGATGAACCGTTGATGGCCGTTGCATACGCATAATAAAAGGGACGCCGTTGCATAGATGAATCGCTGACGGCCGCCAGATAGGCATAATAAAAGAGACGCCGCCAGATAGACGTGATATGGATGTCGTCGTTGCATGGACGAAATGCAGAGGTCATCGTTGCATAGATGAACTGTAGATAATGTTATCGCGAAGATAAAGTGTGTTGTGACCATTGGGTCGAGATGACGTCTTTGCCTGGACGTGTTGCCGCTGTTCCTGTAGAATAAATGCTCCTGCAAGCTAAGCTTGAGAAAAATAGTGTATAAGCGTTAAAATGTAATGATAAATATATGATAAATGCAATTACGCAGTAGGACGCCGCCCTCGTATGATATGCGTGTTGTGAATGATGAGATGTTGTCTCGGGCGGACATGCTAGATGTTGCAAATCGCCGAGATGTTGTCCTCGCATAAACGCTTTGAATGCCGAGATGTTGTCCTTGCATGCACGCGCCGCAATCGCTTCCCGTGAATTGAGGAACTCGTAGGTCGTAATATAAACCGAATAAAAATAATTAGAGTCGAAAGTTGAGAAATGAGGATGAGAGTGCCCCGTGAGCCAAATGACGCCTTGATAGACGCTGGCGTATCAGGCTTCGGCCGAGCCGCTATGCATGAACTTCCTACAAAATCAAAGATAGACGCAATAATTAGCGCAGGATATATAGATATGCAAAAGCGAATGAATGAGGATAAAAATGTGGCCCCGCGAGCCGATATATGCGAAAATCCTCTCAACATTGCCAACTTTCCAAATTTCTTGTTATCTGTACTCAAAAGAAAATTTGTGAGATTTGAAATGGGCTGTTGGTTTGTGCGGACTTTGTAGCTTTAACTCTGACCACTCGCACGCCCAATCTGTTCGGACCTGTAACCGTTGCCTGGCTTTATGTATTTGGCTACGAGAGCGTATTCGATAATATGCTATTAGGTACTGACTGCCTCTTCTTGCAGTGAAGTTTTTTTTTTTTTTTTTTTTTTTAAGCAGCCACAGTTTTGGCATAAGCGGATGTCGAATGGACGAGACCGAATTTGATATGGAAAACCTTTACCATCTTATCGCAGAGATTGGATGGAGTGTGCTTTGTAACCGGTAGAGTAAGGACAAAAGATTTTAGAAAGAGTTGGACTGAGTCCGATGTGGTCACCTACGTGTCTCGCCATAGAGATCAACTAGATACATAATCTAGGAGTCTAGCCCTATTGAAGTTGGGTTCGTCGATTAGACTTCGAGTATTGTTTTTTTTTTTTTTTTTTTTTTTAAAGATGGGACCAAAGCTGATATGGCCGCCTATGCATTTTGCCAAATGAACCGGTTTAAGCCATAGTTTGCCGGAGAATAAAGTAATTTTTTAAGAGATGAAAAAAAATTAGGATTTTTTTTTAAAAGGTGGGACCGAGACCGAAATGGCCGCCTACGTATCCCGCTGTGGGAATCAGGTCGAACGTAGTTCATAATGTGACAAAATAAGAGAAAATCGTTGTTTGAGATATGGGCTTTTCGAGTACCACGCTGATAATGCAAGGAATAACACAGCCCCAGAAAACCAAGCAAGTGTAGCTCGTAATTAATACTAAACGAATGCGCAAAGCTGAAGTAGCAAAATACTGTAGTAAAGTGCACATAGCTGAAAGCAACAAACATTACAATAGCAACCAGACTATATAGATATCAAATGCGCGTCCTAGCATGTTTGGGACCTCTTTATGTCAGAGATAGGCCTAAACGTCACATATGCGAGGTTGTGATAGATTTGTCCAAGTCGTCCAACTGTAATGCTTTTGTTGGGAATGACGACCAAATGACGGTGCACTTTTCCCAATTTTGGCATGTCATGTTTAGGCTTGGATTTGTCTATCATTGTCACGCTACACACATTATGCTAATGGGTCGTTGGGTTGTGAAACCCGTCGACAAGTTTTGGTGTTTTCCTAATTGTGGCGTCGATACCAGGGATCAACCCACCTAAGATAAATGCATGCATGACTTAAAAATAAAGGGTGGTATAGCTCTATCTTAAGTTTCTAAGATTTGGCTTCACTAGACACAAGGTTCCCGAGCGGACACTCGAGTGAGAAGACTACGCGGCCACCGGTTGGACCGGATTCTCCGCATAAAATGTCAACTCTCCTAAATTTGGGTATTTGAAAGAAATTTGCGGGTGTGCAAAGCGCACCTCGCGTGTAGTGTGTGATAGTGTTAATTTTCCGTAAGGGAGGAAATATGAGCGGAATGTCAGTTTAAGAAAAGTGGTAACAAATAGCAGTTAAGACAATATGCAAATATTTATATGTAAAGCAGAATAATTTAGGCAAAACGTAAAAATAAAAGCAAATAAGTATAAAACACAAAAGAAGCAATTTAAGCAAAATAAAGAAAATAAATTAACCTATGTTTGTTGTGGTTAAAAACCTAAAATTCCCAGTGGAGTCGCCATGCTGTAACACCCCATTTTCAACCGGAGTCGGAAACGGGATTACTGCTACGCATGGTTGGATTCCTAAATGTTATTTAAAGGAGTCGCCACCTAATTATTATAGTGAATTAGGACACTGAAAATGTAGCATAAAATACTACAAATGATCTCCATTTTAAAGGTCTGTGAAACTATGTGAGATTCTAGGTAAGGGTTCTTTATTATCCTAAAGGGAAGGGGTTAGGCATCCTAAAGGATCCGCTAACTTGCGGTTGTCCGTTCAAACTTAGGTTTAATAATTATTATGCTAACATACAATCTACAATTCTAAAAGTGTTCTAATTATTAAACTAACCAAGAGATATTTAAACTGGGCATGCAAATATTTAAAATAGATATATATTTAACAAGATAGTAATAAAAGCAAATAATCATAAAAGATATAATGAAGAGAATTTAGCGACATTTCGCTTTTATTTTATTTTATGCGAATGCTTTAACTTTGCGCCCTGCACTGCAAAAGACGCTAGAAGAGTTAGTAAATAATAAATAAATTACCAAACAAACACAATGTATGTATATATACAGATATATATGTAAAAGATATATTTTTATATAGTGTGGGCTCAGCTAGTGTTATGCCAAGGATACTAAGACATGAGAAGCCAATATCGCTACGGCTGCGGTCGACTCGTCTCCCGATGAACGATATTATGCATTCTCGTCTAATCTTTTCACTTTTCTCCTCGCCCACATATTCCGTCTCGCTTACCATGGAGGCCTCCAGATCGACGGATAAATCCTTCTTTGGCCCGTGTAGTATCAAGTTCAAAATCAGTAAACTACCAAGTGTAGCATTATATTTAAAAATAAGTAAAATACCAAGTGTAGTAACTTGTTCAAAAATCAGTAAAATACCAAGTGTAGTAACTTGTTCAAAAATCAGTAAAATACCAAGTGTAGTAACTTGTTCAAAAATCAGTAAATAAATTAACCCAAATAGCCTAAAATTAATGCAGAAACCAATGAACAAATGGACAAGACGAATAAGAGCGGTCACGAATAGCGATGGTCACGGAGCTGGGAAAGTCAATAAATAAATCCCAACGGAATTTTCAAAACGTCGTCGGAGTCTTAAAACTCCGGCAGATACCTCAAAAACGTAAAATCATCCCATTAAGCCGAGATAACAACCGGTGCCTGAAAATGCAGTCAAGAACAAAGGTCGCCGGAGTTTTAAATTCCGGCAACACAACAAAAAATCATAAAATCATATACCGAAATAAAGCCAACAAGATTCGCCGGAGTTTTTAAACTCAGGCAAGTTACCAACGGTCAAAATAAGTCCAACAAACGCAAAATATAGTTGCAATAACAGAAACAAACAACATCGCCGGTAGTGTCGCGCCGGTGGTCAAACTCGGCGAGAACCCAAGAAACAGAGGAAGGGAAGCAACGACATTGCTTCAACGGTTTTCACCGAGTAACGCCTAAAATACCAACCAATGACGGTCGACGGATGGTGGCGGCGACGGAGCGGGTTCGCGGAGATGGTGGGTTGTTGTTGCGTGTGTGTGTGCAGTGGTGAGGGTGTCGACTGGAATAGTGGCGGCGACGGGAGGTGCAAGATGGCGGTGGTTCGATGGGTAAGGTCTGATGTGGCGATGCCATTTATCTGGTGGGTAAAGGGAACATGTGAGGGAGATGAGTGGAGAGGGAGAGGGCAGGGGTATGCGGCTGGTTTAAAGAGGGGTTCGCCGGAGTATTTAGAACTCCGGCGAAGGGCGGCGAAGGGCGGCGAAGTGTGGCGGCAAGAGAGGGAGTGGAAAGGATTCTTTTCTCCTTTCTTTTCAAATGAGCCGATGGGCTGAGCCCCTTTTTTTTTTTCTTAAAATCTGAACGTTGGCTTGTGGGCTGCCCCCCTCCTAATGGGGTAATGTTTAATAAATAGGGGGTAAAATTAGGGTTTGGTATTTTAGGGGAGAATGAAAAGTGGGTTTGAAATTTAAAAAATGAGGGGGAAATAAAAGAGGGTGTTTGGATGAAATAAAAAATGGTGTTGGATTGGAATGATTCGGATTGGGTTCCGTACTGGACTGGTTTGACAAAATGCAAAGCGGGTTAATTATTTAAAGAAAAATTATTTAAAAAGATGCAAAATTATTAAAATGCAAATGCCGACGCAAAAATACAATATTTAAGACATGTTTAATGTCTGATTAAAATTAAAGCAAGATGTCAATTAATTATTTAAAGAGACGCAAATATTATTGGAATAAACGACAGTGTAATAAAAATAGAAACATAACATAACGCTTAATTTTAAAATATAAAGATAAAAAATGCAAAAAATGATAATTAAAATGCGGTGTCCTAAAACACATAAAATTGCAATAAATATACTAAAAACGGGTCAAAATTGACTGTCAACAGAGTTGTGAACCTATTTTTGTATATGTGTTGTTGTACTCTGTTTTGGGATGCTCCCGTATATAGTGACAGCTTTGTCGGCTTGCGTCCTTTGTTATATTTGCTTAGATGTGACTCCTCAGGAGACAGGGTTATTTGTGTGTAACGATAGCCTTGCCGGCTTGTCTATTCGAACATGTGTTATGATTGCGGCATTATACTGCCGAATTTCACATTGTCTTAGTGTCAGTCTGATTACGTGACATGATTAGTATAATGACGTCATTAAGGCGCTTAGTCGCGACCCGTCTGGTCGGGTCGTGACAATAAATTACCCTCTTAGATTTTTTCCTAATTTAAATCCATAAAATAAATATCCAAAATTACTAATATCCAATTTTTTGGATATCCGAAATATTTGGATCCGAATCCGATCTGCCTTATAAAATAGTGAAGATCGATTTTGTATTTCTTTAGAAATGACATTTAAGTTTATTTAACCAACAAGTCGCCCTGATTGAGAAGACGAAGAGGGCGACAACAATGGCCCTGGTTGAGAAGGCAAAGAGGGCGACTAAAAATCGCCCTGGTTGAAATGGCAAAGAAGGTGACTAAAAATCGTCCTGGTTGAGAAGGCAAAGAGGGCGACTAAAGTCGCCCTTTTTTGTATACATCAAAAAGGGCGAGTTTAGTCGCCCTATTTGTCCTTACCAAAGGGGGCGATTTGAGAAAACCGCTCTTCTTGATCTTACAATTACAAAGCTAATTAAAGTCACATATATAATTACACAAATAAAAATAAAAATAAAAATTAATACTTGACAAATATGCGTCATTATAAATGATATATTAAATTAGGTATTTAAGATACATATTATTTCTTGAAAATATATTAATTAATAATAACATATTTGTAAATGATATATCAAATTAGATATGTTTTAATTTAATTAATTATGAAAATTAAAAGCACATATTTGTAAGAACATCATGTGTTGTATATATTATTTATGAAACTATTAATAGTAATTGATATTTTTAATCTTTAAAAGTAGATTCCAAATTGAACAAAAATTATAATTCTTACATCAAGAAGGGCGATTTTCTCAAGTCGCCCCATTTGCTAAGGCCAAATAGGGCGACTAAACTCGCCCTTTTTGATATATCTCAAAAAGGGCGAGTTCACTTGCCCTATTTGACCTTAGCAAAGGGGGCGACTTGATAAAATCGTCCTTGATCTAATAATTACAAAAAGTCACACATGTAATTACACAATTAAAAATAAAAATAAATATTAATACTTGACAAATATGCGTCATTATAAATGATATATTAAATTAGGTATTTAAGATACATATTATTTCTTGAAAATATATTAATTAATAATAACATATTTGTAAATGATATTGTAAAAATAATAGTATATTTTCAAATTAGATATGTTTTAATTTAATTAATTATGAAAATTAAAAGCACATATTTGTAAGAACATCATGTGTTGTATATATTATTTGAAAAACTACTAATATTAATTGATATTTTTAATCTTTAAAAGTAGATTTCAAATTGAACATAAATTATAATTCTTAGATCTAGAATGACGATTTTATCAAGTCGCCCCTTTTGTAAGGCCAAATAGGGGGACCAAACTCGCCCTTTTTGATATATCTCAAAAAGGGCGAGTTCCTCGCCCTATTTGGCCTTAGCAAAGGGGCGACTTGTGAAAATCGTCCTTCTTGATATAAGAATTATAATTTTTGTTCAATTTGAAATCTACTTTTAAAGATTAAAATTTCAAACGTGATTAATTCTCTTTTTAACTCAAAGTCTCGGAATCCGATCCAAAAATTTTGGATAGCCGATTTTTTGGATATCCGAACTATTCGGATCCGAATCCGATCCTAAATGATCTGAAAATTACAAATATCCATTTTTTGGATATCCGAAATATTCGGATCCGAATCCGATCCGAAATTATCCGAAAATTATGAATATCCAAAATATTCAAATTCGAATCCGATCCGAAAATATCCGAAAATAACGACTATCCTATTTTTTGGATATCCGAACTATTATGATCCGAAAATATCCGAAAATTACGAATATCCGATTTTTTGGATATCCGAAATATTAGAATCCGAACCCGATCCAAAATTATCCGAAAATTACGAATATCCGATTTTTTTGATATCCGAATCCGATCCGAAATTATCTGAAAATTACGAATATCTGATTTTTTGGATATCTGAATCCGATCCGAAATTATCCGAAAATTATGAATATCCGATTTTTTGGATATCCGAAATATTCGGATCCGAATCCGATCCGAAAATTACGAATATTCAATTTTTTGGATATCCAACATATTCGAATCGAATCCGATCCAAAATTATCCGAAAATTACGGATATCCAATTTTTTTGATATCCGAAATATTTGTATCCGAATCCGATCCGAAAATTACGAATATCCAATTTTTTGGATATCCGAAATATTCGGATCCGAATCCAAGGTATTGATGACTGATTTAGTGGTAGAATGACACAATTCCAAAGAGGATGCCTGTGTTCGATTCTAGGCAGAGTGTTGTATTTGTGGTGATTAATGTTGCATAACTAGTTGTCTAGTGGTATAGTAGTACAAAGGTCAGCTCGCACTGTGGTTCAATCCCACTGGTGCATTTAAATTTTTCTCCTTTTTGAACCATCCCATATAGGGCGACTCTAGTCGCCCTTTTTGAGATTCATCAAAAAGGGTGATTGTAGTCGCCCTATTTGGTCATTACCAAAGAGGGCGACAAACAATCGCCCTTTTTGATGAATCTCAAAAAGGGCAACTGTTGTCGCCCTCTTTGGTAAGGACAAATAATCGCCCTCTTTGGTCCTGACCAAAGGGGGCAACTTGAAAAATCGTCTTTTTTTTTATCTAAGACAACGAACGTAATAAGGCGATTTGAAAGGCGACTAAAAATTGCCCCATTTGATCTAAGGAGGGTGATATTCCAACCAAAGTGTCGCCCTCTTTGAACCGATTTGTTATAGTGCTAGTCTTTGCGATGGTTCTATTACTCTCTGAATATTTTTTAAAAGTGTTTCTTTGGCATTTGTCTGAAAAAATCAAATCAAAACTCAACGCGACACGAGCCAAGACTAGATTATGAAAGAATATTGTAATTCACAAGATAAAATTTTAAGAGAATCAATTTTTTTTCTCCATGAAAAAAAATTAAGAGTGTAGGAGAGACATTTAATTTTTTATTTTGTTCAAAGAGTAAAATGATTTGAAAATGACCAGACTCCTTTATTTTTTGACCTTTTGTTCAGCATGTATTTGAATTGTTATTCATGATCACACCCGATAAATACCAAATAAATTCCTTAAAAATATATCCAGAGGGTAATATGGTCATCGTAAAGGTTAGATGTGTTACAGCAAATTCGGGCAAAGTTTGAGGTGTATTTTGAACATTTTCCCTTTATTTTTAAAGACATAACGTACTTCTTCCCTTAGAAAGGCTAGGCGGGCCTTATTTTCTTTTTTCACTTAATGTATGTCTGAATCATAGTTATTTACAAAATCTTAATCATAAAATACGTTTGTTTTTAGGTCAGTCACCATCATCACCAACCACTATATACAATAATCACCACCAACGATCATTACCTCAACAATCATTAATCACTACAAAATATTACCATCATTAACTATCACTATATATCACCAACTGTTAGTATCGGTCACCACCACTATTAGTAATCACTACTATCCACCACTGTCAACTATTAGGGGTGAGCGGGTCCGGGTACCCTATCATTTTTGAACTATCCGGATCTTACCCTGTAAAAGATCGGTTTCTAAATTTACTATCTGAAACCTACCCGTAGCAATATTACCCGAAACCTACCCGGACCCTGTGGTTCCGGGTAGGTTCCTGTGTACCGTGCTCACCCCTAGTAAATAGACAACAATACATAAGACAAAGTTACCAGAGTGTTGAGATCGAAGAGGAAATAGGCGTCATGTAACGACCCGTTTAATCGTTTAGCATTTTAAAATTATGAAAAGGGTATGAGACTACGTGGTAATTATTTATATGATTTTTAATATATAAACTGGGGCATGAAATTAATTAAGTGAGTTGGTGGGCCAAGCCCACTACCCTTTGGTAGGGCACGACAATTCTACAAAAAAGAAAAGAGGGGAGGGGAACAAACCCTAGCAGCAAACAAAGAGGAAAAAACACTATTAGCTAAAAGAGAGAAAACGTGAAAAGAGAAAAATAAAAAGGAAAAGAGAAGGAGAAACGCAGCAGCAAAAGAAAAAGGGAGGAGAAGGAGGAAAGAAGAAAAGAAAAAGAAAACCTAGCAACTAGACGAGGAGGAAGTACTCAATTAAGTTCAGGTTAGATTCTATGGTTGAGTTAATCTATTCATGATTCTTATGATAGTGTTTTGTAGAAACGAAATCAAAATTCAAGAAGTCATTAAACGAAAATTTCCACAATCCACTTGAATAAGAGAAACTTGAGGAATGTAACATGGCATAATGATTACAACAGCATATTAAACGTGAAAACTGTATAAATCCGTAAATAATATAAACATATGGGCTGAAAAAGTTGTAGATTATTATGTTCCCGTCAGTTTGATATCTTACGGATATAAATCCGACTTATGGGTTGAAAGTTATGACTGTTTAAAGTTTCTGCCTCGTTTTACCGAAACTCAGGCGACACAACATATAAAACGTGAAAAATGTACAAATCCGTAAGGAATATGAAAATATGGGCTGAATGAAAGTTTTAGATTACTCTGTTCCCGTCATTTTTATATCTTACGAAGATAAATACGACTTATGGTTTGAAAATTATGACTGTTTGAAGTTTCTGTATTGTTTTACAAAAATTCAGGCGACACAGATTTCATATGGTTGTTTCTTTCGTAAAATTTCACCAACTACACTAAGTATTGTCATATGGGATTCGACATAATAAGAGATCCTAGTGTTACTTCGATGTGGTACAATAAACACCAGATTTGGAGTTACGAATTTAATGTTATATCCTTTACAAACGGGAGATACGAGAAAGTTGAAAGAAAAGAATGCTATTTGACTTTTCTGAAGTTATGCTAATATTTTTATATGTGTAGGGGTTTAGTCATACAATTGAAATGGTAAAAATATTGTTAATATAAATATAGCAATATGGGTGTCCTTAGATTTCGTATTATAACGTAGTTCTCATATTTTCTAGATTTTAAGCGTTCAGAGGCTCTACGCAAGGAGAAGGCATTGGTTTGATTGTTCGTGGCACCCGCTCGGCATTGAGGTAGGTTACGGTTTACTTTAGTTAGACTCTGATTAGAGAATTGTATGTAGTTGTTGGAAGTGACGGGTATAGCATGATAGGCCTTCGAGCAGGGAGTGGAGATGAATTACTATTACGTTGGTTCCGTCATCTGTTATGTGGGTTTGTCGACATATGTGTTATTTTCTGTGATTATCACCTGATTTGACTTGTACTTGTTGATTGTATATTGGTGACACGTGTTGAGACTTGATATCATGTCTGACATACTTTTCATATCATTGTGTGATGATGGTGAGGTGAGAGACTGAGAGTGATTGATAGCCTCCGAGGTTTCTGCCGGAGAGCGGGAGTGATAGCCTCCGAAGTTTCTGCCGGAGAGCCGGAGTGATTGCCTCCGAGGTATTTGCCGGAGAGCGGGAGTGATAGCCTCCGAGGTTTCTGCTGGAGAGCGGGAGTAATTAGGGAGTAATTGCCTCTGAGGTTTCTGCTGGAGAGCGGGAGTGATAGCCTCTAAGGTTTCTGCCGGAGAGCGGGAGTGATAGCCTCCGAGGTTTCTGCCGGAGTGCGGGAGTGATTGCCTCCGAGGTTTCTGCCGGAGAGCGGGAGTGATAGCCTCCGAGGTTTCTACCGGAGAGCGGGAGTGATAGCCTCCGAGGTTTCTGCAGGAGAACGGGAGTGAGAGAGGTGACATTGTATTGAATTGCATTCATTCACTCATATTTTGACTGATCATTTGGTGAATTATATCTGTCTTGGTTGATTTCATGATTTCTTTACGCTTCACTTGTATATGATACGTGACCATGCATGTTTGCTCTATGTGTTACTTGTTGGTTTCAACTTCTTCATGCGTTATCTAATCACTGTCGGCCTATGATGCTTACCGGTACAAGTGTTGTATTGATACTACTCTTGCTGCACTTTTGTTGAGTGCAGAGTACGATCCAGGTTCCAGCTCCACGCCCCGTGACTGATTCGAGAGGTGGACATCTTCTAGTCATTCAGGGTGAGCTACTTGGTCGTCCGTGGCCCCTGAAGGGCTTCTTAGTTAATTCCATTTTTCTTTGGTTATTGACAGACAGTATGTAGCCTTCGGGCATTCCTTCAGACTTCTATTTTTCAGATTTGTTAGTGCTCTTGTACCCTTTTGACCAGATTTTGGGGAATGTCGTAACCATTTAAGTATTAAGACTTTATAACTTATTTTTCTTTATTTATTTTCCGCTGATTTAACTTGTTATTGAGAATATAGTTCGCCTACTCGGGGGAATAGGACAGGTGTCATCACGACTCGTGAATTCGGTCGTGACAAAGTTGGTATCAGAGCTCCTAGGTTAATCGGTCTAATGAGTACAAGAGCAATGTCTAGTAGAGTCTTGCGGATTGGTACGTAGACGTCCGTACCCATCCTCGAGAGGCTATAGGACATTTAGGAAACACTTCACTTCTTTTCTCCTTTCGTGCTAGTTCAATCTGATTGGTATCTGGTTCATTCTTTTCGTGCGAAATTATTCAGATTGGTAACTTAAACTCAGTTTATGTTCTCCTCACAGATGGTAGAACTCTGGTGTTGTCAATTGTTATGTGAATTTGATTTGCAGCGATGCTAGATTGATTAGGCTATTCGTTAGACCCTCCTCCACTAGGTTTGGAACAATATTGTTGTGTTCCAAGTGTGCTACTAATTGTTCCTGCTCGTTCCAAGTTGGTAGGATATGGACAATGGGAAAATGTTTCTAGTAGGTGTGGGTTCATGGTGTTGTAGTTTTGTCGAAAGGTGTGAAAATGTTTGTTAGTTGCTTGAACACAAGATTAAGGAGACATAGGGAGGAAAATCTAGTATTTGAGGGAATTGAAAGGGGTTGTAAGAGTAGCTTGTCATTGAGAGCCCCACTGGTGTCAAATGAAATTGAACTGGTGCTAATGGTTGTTTGGTAGGGGAAATTGGGGAAACTAGGCATTGTTGTTGTGTGGGTAAGGTTCGTGGTTGCGATGAGGGCTTGATCCTGATGTTTGGCCTTGGTGGTGACAGTGGCGTGGAGGTTGGTTGTTAAAGCGGCACAAGATGGCTATTGTTTTCAAAGGAGGATAGCTTAGGAGTTTGTATATGTGGGTGAGAATGACTTATATGTGTCCATCTATTTCTCTACGGGTTTGGATATGCTTTGGGATATGATTGATGTACCTATTCGCGTCTATACTCCTGTCGGAGATTCGGGGATAGTAGGTCGAGTCTATAGGTCCTGTGTGGTCACGTTACGGGGGATGATACTTGGGAGACCGAGGCGGATATGCGGAGTAGATATCCTCAGTTGTTCGACAGTTCAGGTACCTCTTTCCTCCACCCATACCTTGTCGCTCGAGGACGAGCGATTGTTTGATTGGTATCTAATATAACGACCGTTTGGTCGTTTAGCACTTTAAAACTACGAAAAGGGTATGGGACTACGTGGTAATTATTTATATGATTTTTAATATATAAAATGGGGCATGAAATTAATTAAATGAGTTGGTGGGCCAAGCCCACTACCCTTTGGTAGGGCACGGTAATTCTACAAAAAAGAAAAGAGGGGAGGGGAACAAACCCTAGCAACAAACAAAGAGGAAAAAACCCTATTAGCTAAAAGAGAGAAAACATGAAAATAGAAAAATAAAAAGGAAAAGAGAAGGAGAAACGCAGCAGTCAAAGAAAAAGGGAGGAGAAGAAGGAGGAAGGAAGAAAGGAAAAAGAAAACCTAGCAACTAGACGAGGAGGAAGTACTCAATTAAGTTCAGGTTATATTCTATGGTTGAGTTAATCTATTCATGATTCTTATGATAGTGTGTTGTAGAACGAAATTGTCACGACCCGACGGGCCGCGACTAAACGTCCTAATTGGACGTCATTACTGACCTGTCACTCTTAATCCTTCTAATACAGAGATCTATAGAAATTTGGCAAAGACAACACCGCTTACAACATCTCCCTAAAATGGGCGAGCCGACAAGGCTGCCAAATCAACAACAACACAACAATCATAATAGGCTAGCCGACTAGGCTGCCACCAACCAACATTATGTACACAAAGGAATAATCAAAATAAGCAAACCGGCAAGACTGCCACTAGCTAACAACAAATATAACCGGGAACGCCCCAACACAGAGTACACCAACATCAAAAACCAAAATAAGATACAAACGTCCAACACACAACTGTCTACAGACCTCTAAGAGTACGATACTGACATATGACGGGACAGAGCCCCGTCGTGCCCAAAATATACATAAGTCTGGAATGTAAGGATCTGTACCAAAATAGCTGGCTCCGGAACAAGGGAGATCTTTAGCAGCTGGTAGATGTCCTAAACTGGAGGGTCACCTAACCGATCACCTGTACCTGCGGGCATGAATGCAGCCCCCCGGAAAAAAGGGGGTCAGTACGATAGATGTACCAAGTATGTGAAACTGAAAAATATTGTAATTGAAATCATAACAGTTCAACGTATAACAGGGGGCAAGTATGAAATCAACATAACAGTATAACTGTGCCTTATCAAATGAGAGTAATGAAAATCAGTTCTTACCTTTCCAAAATATTCAAGTCTTTCCAAAATCATGAACTCCTATCCTCAGGATATAATAGCACGAGACTCGAACCCGTCTAGGTACATATATATCATGGGACTCGAACCCAAGTAAGTATGTATATATCATGGGACTCGAACCCAAGTAAGTATATATATCGTGGGACTCGAACCCACGTAAGTGTATATGGAATAATACAATGTCATGGGACTCGAACCCGCATCATGGAGAGCTAATCCATGGAATAATAATAATCTGGGAGTTGAACCCGCTTGGGACTCGAACCCAAGTAATATAATAATAATAGCAGGGACTCGAACCCAGAACATACAATATAGTGCCGGCCCTCTATGTGAGAGACTCGGTGAATGTGTAATAATACTTGACACGAGTAGATATCATGAGCAACTATATGCAATTAGAAATCATCTTTGACTATCGATAATATCATCATAATAAGCTCTTTACTGAAAATCATAGACACTTGTCATAAAAAAAATTCCTTTAAAACTAACTTTGTAGAAAATCATGTACGTCCGCCGTACTTTTATTAAAATCATGTCAAATGAAAGTTTGTTTCACAAAATCATGCCAAAAGAAAGAAGGATAGTCTCACATACCTCTTAGTCGCTCAACCAATGTAAAACTAGGATGCGCCTCGTCTAGTACGTCAGCCTATAATAATAATAATAAGACCATTAATTCTAGGACTCCTAACGTAAGTTATTTGAATAACGACTTCCTTAATTCTATAAAAATTTGGGCAACATTTCCTCTGTTTATGCGTGTATCCACAATTAACCAACAGTCCAAATTAAACCAACAATCACAACCATTTCAATACGTAATCTAATTAGGCTCCATATATCGCATATACGCCGTCATATAACCCCTTTCTCGTTACTTATGAAAGACAATAATTTAAATCATCAAGGTGATTATCGCACCTATTTACCATATTCATTCAATACTTAAAATGTTACGACAATGTCTAAAAAGATTTCATAATTCCTTCATAATTCCTTTCTTGGTTTCTTAAATCCATTTCGTCTAGCGTCACCTTATATAACTAATTACATCACCAAGTACCAATGCTTCTTTCAATTGTTAACACACAATTAGTGACGATGTCAATAATAGCAACAACGATTATATGACACCAAAACAGTCCGTAAAGCGTCGCACAATGTCCGAAAGTTATTCATGAGTTTTAGGCCATTTAACATGCAACCATTTACTCTTTCCCTAATAAATAATCCAACTTATTTTCCAACAACCCCATATAATGAACACATCTTAAATCTTCACAAGTTATTCCATTTTTAACACGCAATTAGTAATGGAATTTCCAACACAACATACAAATCCAACGCGTGCCCAGAATAGTCCAATTTCGGTTTAACATCCAAATTCCACATGCATTGTCTAAATTCAAGATTTCTTCCTAACACAAGTCCATTACTTCAACTACAACAATATGCAACTTTGATTATAGCATAGAAAGAAGAATTTTCATACCTTAATTAAATCCCCAAAACAGTCCCGATTTTTAGTCACTGCTTCGTCAGCTGAACTTGTAACGTCCATAACTCTCTACTCTTGTGTCCTATCGACGAGGGGTTTATTTCTTTGCAAACTAGACTCGACGAACTTCATTTTAGGATTTTGAAACACCCAAAAACTCCTAATATACGAGGAGATATATCCCTCCAAAGTTGACTAAAATTCTGCCCCAAAATCCCGATTTTTGTCCCAACTTCCATCAAATTCTTGTCCAATTTTCACTTCTCCAACTCCAATCCAACATGCAAGCATTCTACAATGTTAGACCAACATCTTTACATGTTTTTCCTTCCCAATAATTGCATCAAAATTCGAATTTTTCGCTCCTAAAATCTGTTGGGCATTCCCGTCGAGACCCCACTGTTTTTGGGTCCAAAAATGTTCTAATTCTTGGCTTAATGATGTAGGTTAGTTAATCTAACAAGGTGGAGTAAAAAGCTTGAATTTTTCTCTTGCAAATGGAGAAATTTTCGATCTAGGCTTCTGGAAAATGAAAAGGAAGATTAAGTTTTGTGTTTAAGAAAAGAGTAAATGAACTTGTTAGGCATTTAAGTGCTAATTTTCAGATTTCTAAAAGTGCACTTAGGTCCCCCTTCTTTTTACACTTTAACCTTCCAAGTGCTTATTTAACTAATTTAATCCCCAAAGTAGTAAACCTTAATCTATTTATTTAAATCTTGATTTCCGTTTCTTTTAATTCCTGGGAATTCCATAAGGTCTCGTATTCACCAAGTCGTAATTCCCACAATATGTAATAATCCTCAAAAGAGCAATATAAATAACTTATCATTTTAAATACTCATTGGCGTGTTCGCAGCTTGTATAATTATATCTTATATCCATTATCTGAATATTAACATTAATGACGTTCTTAATCCTAGTCTTAACTTGCGAGGTGTAACAGAAATCAAAATTCAAGAAGTCATTACACGAAAATTTCCACAATCCATTTGAATAAGAGAAACTTGAGGAATGTAACATGGCATAATGATTACAACAGCATATTAAACGTGAAAACTGTATAAGTCCGTAAAGAATATAAAATTATGGTCTGAATGAAAGTTGTAGATTACTCTGTTACCGTCAGTTTGATATCTTTACGGAGATAAATCCGACTTATGGGTTGAAAGTTATGACTGTTTAAAGTTTCTGCCTCGTTTTACCGAAACCCAGGTGACACAGCATATAAAACGTGAAAACTGTACAAATCCGTAAGGAATATGAAAATATGGGCTGAAAGTTGTATATTACGTTGTTCTCGTCAGTTTGATATCTTACAAAGATAAATCCGACTTATGGTTTGAAATTTATGACTGTTTGAAGTTTCTTCCTTGTTTTACAAATATTCTGGCGACACATATTTCATAGGGTTGTTTCTTTCGTAAAATTTCACCAACTACACTAAGTACTGTCATATGGGATTCGACATAATAAGAGATCCTAGTGTTGCTTCGATGTGGTACAATAAACACCTGATTTGGAATTACGAATTTTAATGTTATATCCTTTACAAACAGGAGATACGAGAAAGTTGAAAGAAATGATTGTTATTTGAATTTTCTGAAGTTATGCTAATATTTTTATATGTGTAGGGGTTTAGTCATACAATTGTAATGGTAAAAATAGTGTTAATATAAATATGGCAATATGGGTGTCCTTAGATTCGTATTATAACGTAGTTCACATATTTTCTAGATTTTAAGCGTTCAGAAGCTCTACGCAAGGGGAAGACATTGATTTGATTGTTCGTGGCACCCGCTCGGCATTGAGGTAGGTTACGGTTTACTTTAGTTAGACTCTGATTAGAGAATCGTATGTAGTTGTAGGAAGTGATGGGGATAGCATGATAGGCCTATGGGCAGGGAGTGGAGATGAATTACTATTACGTTGGTTCCGTCAGCTGTTACGTGGGCTTGTCGCCATATGTGTTATTTTCTGTGATTATCACCTGATTTGACTTGTACTTGTTGATTGTATATTGGTGACACGTATTGAGACTTGATATCATGTCTGACATACTTTCCATATTATTGTGTGATGATGGTGAGGTGAGAGACTGAGAGTGATTGATAGCCTCCGAGGTTTCTGTCGGAGAGCGGGAGTGATAGCCTCCGAGGTTTCTGCCGAAGAGCGGGAGTGATAGCCTCCGAGGTTTCTGCCGGAGAGCGGGAGTGATTGCCTCCGAAGTTTCTTCTGGAGATCGAGAGTGATAGCCTCCGAGGTTTCTACCGGAGAGCGGGAGTGATTGCCTCCGAGGTTTCTACCGGAGAGCGGGAGTGATAGCCTCCGATGTTTCTGCCGGAGAGAGGGAGTGATTGCCTCCGAGGTTTCTGCCGGAGAGCGGGAGTGATTGCCTCCGAGGTTTCTGCCAGAGAGCGGGAGTGATTTACTTCGAGGTTTCTGTCGAAGAGCGAGAGTGATAGCCTCCGAGGTTTCTGCCGGAGAGCGGGAGTGATAGCCTCCGGGGTTTCTATCGGAGAGCGGGAGTGAGAGAGGTGACATTGCATTGCATTGCATTCATCCACTCATATTTTGACTGATCATTTGGTGAATTATATCTGTCTTGGTTGATTTCATGATTTCTTTACTCTCCACTTTTATATGATACGTGACCATGCCTGATTGCCCTATGTGCTACTTGTTGGTTTCAACTTCTTCATGCGTTATCTAATCATTGTCGGACTATGATGCTTACCGGTACAAATGTTTTACTGATACTACTCTTGTTGTACTTTTGTTGAGTGCACAGTACGATCCAGGTTCCAGCTCTACGCCCCGTGGCTGATTCGCGAAGTGGACATCTTCTAGTCATTCATGGTGAGCTACTTGGTCCCCCGTGGCCCCTGAAGGGCTTCTTAGTTAATTCCATTTTTCTTTGGTTATTGACAGACAGTATGTAGCATTCGGGCATTCCTTCAAACTTCTATTTTTCAGATTTGTTAGTGCTCTTGTACCCTTTTTACCAGATTTTGGGGAATGTCGTAACCATTTAAGTATTAAGAATTTATAAATTCTTTTTCTTTATTTATTTTCCGATGATTTAACTTTTATTGAGAATATGGTTCGCCTACTCGGGGAAATATGATAGGTGTCATCACGATTCGTGAATTGGGTCGTGACATGCCATCAACAAGCACAGCAGTGCCTGTCTCCCAACATGCATTTTCTTCTGCTAATAGATCAAACTTGAGGAACTCATCATTTGTTCGAAGAGGAAATGGGCGTCGCCATCATCGGAGTCCTCTGAATTCCGTGCTATGTATATTCATCGAACTAGTCTTGATATTGAGCCAAATAATTGCAGCAATTGCAGTATTGGCCATATCAAGGGATGTGACTCACGTGCTCCACTTTCCTATTGGATACCGGTTACGATCCGCGTGGCAATCCTCTTTTTCTATTGCGCTATGTCACGTAAATCGTAATCTGCACCAAAAATAAATAATTTAAATGGGGGTGGGTTCATAGGATCCGGGTATCGGTTCCGATTTCGAGTACCCAGTCTCTATTTTTTGAAACCGAAACCTACTCTTATTCTAATATATCTACCTGAAACCTACCTGTTAGTGTCGGTTCTAGTCGGATATCTGGGTACCCTGTACCCGTGCTCACCCCTATCTACTATCACTATCAACCACCATCAATAATTATTAATGTCAGATACTATCCACAATCACCATCAACCAATACTACCACCAATCACCACCCCAATTGACATGCACAACCACCATAGTTGATAATTACGATCACCAATCATCATATATTTTTAAAAAATATTTTTTAATATAATATTAGATTAATTAATATTGAATTTAAATCTTATATTTATAAAAAAATTAATAAAGATAACTTGTATACATGCAGATATTGAGTAAACAATCCACCTTAATTATTTAGTATTTAAAGTTTAATACATTTTAATGTTTAGTTGTATATACAAACTCAACTACTTTAATCTTAATAAATAAGGCCTTATTCTTCTTTTCCGAGGTTTCAAATATTCTTAGCATATAAAAATTTACTTCTTACTTTCTAGCAATTAAGATTCAGGTATGATGATGCTCAACTAGTTAGAAACTCATCGGAAGGTTGCTCGAATTTGGTGTTCGCGTTATTAGTCAACGCTATGAGATTATTGACGTCTAACACCAGATCTTATGATAGTATTACAAATTAAAATATATGTCAAATTTGATAGTCGTCATGTTATTAATTAACAACATGATAATTGACAACTGACACCTCAGCATAGATCTAGCTAATCGTCGTATATTAATTAGTATGTGTCAAATTAATTTGGTTTTCATGTTTATTAACAAATTAATAACATGTGGTAGAGTGTGGTGGTATTTCTATACCAATTAGTGATGTATAAATAATGTGTATACTCTGGTCCTTGATAAAACTAAAGGAGGGAAAGGAATAATCCCTTGATTATTCTTATTAATGAAAGACATATATATATACAAGTTACAAGGAAGATTCTCTTCCTATTCTATCTAGAAATTTCTACTCTATTTGAAGACTAATTTTACAATTATGGTAATATTACACTACTAATTAAGGTACAAACTTAAGTCTAATATTTACAAAATACACAAGGAAAGGGGAAGGGCCCCACACGGTACATGGGCATGGGCCACACGACCGACCCATCGCTTAACACACTCGCAGATTATAGCGACGGCCTTCTGACGAGATCGCTCTAAAATCTTCAAAAGGATCGAGGAAGACTTTTTAAAGATGTCTGCAATTTGATATCTCGAAGGAACATGGCAGACGCGTACTTGCCCTTTGCTACCTTTTCTCAAACAAAGTGAATATCCATCTCTATGTGTTTAGTAAGCTGGTGCTGAACTGGATTACCAGAAAGGTAGATGGCACTTATATTATCACAATACACCAAGGTAGCTTTCTCAATGGGACAATGAAGCTCTAAAAGAAGATTTCGTAACCAACATGATTCGGAGACCACATTAGCTACCCCTCGATACTCGGTCTCTGCACTTTAACGTGAAAGCATAGATTGACGCTTGGCAGACCATGAGACCAAGTTATTACCTAAAAATATACAATATCGACGTGAAATGCCCGTGTCGACACCCACCCCAATCAAGATTCAGATAGGAGACCAATGTAGACGTCGACGAAGGATACAAATGCAAACCATACTCAAGTGTTCCCTGAATGTACCTAATAATGCGTTTGAGTGCATTCATATGTTCAACTCTGAGATCATGCATAAACAAAAACACCTGTTGTACGACATATGTAATGACTGTTCGCGTGAACGTCAGATACTGAAGGGCGCCTGCAAGACTACGATAGCTAGTCAGATCCCCATACTGAGAGCCAGCTGCAGCACCCAACTTGAGTTTAGTATCAACTGGAGTAGAAGTTGACTTACAAGATGACATCCCAGCCCTCTCAATGATCTTCATACTTTCTCTGTGATAAGAACAATTCACCTGCATGACGAGTTACAACAATCCCCAAAAAGTAACTCAAATGGCCCAAGTCCTTCATGGCAAACTCAGAAATGAGCATTGTCATAATAGACTTGCGCAAAGTATCAGAAGAGGCAGTCAAGATAATAACATCAACGTATAACAGAATATAAGCCATGGAAGATCGTCGACGATATACGAATAATGAATTATCAAACCTGCTGTGAGAAAAACCCATAATCGAAACAAAATCAGCAAACCTCTTATACCAAGCTCGTGGAGACTACTTAAGCCCATACAAGAACTTCTTTAATAGACAAACATGATTAGGATATCTAGTATCCCTAAATCCCAAAGACTGATACATATACACTGTCTCCTGAAGATCACCGCGTAGGAAAACATTCTTTACATCTAGCTGATGAATGGGCCATGATTTCGAAAGAGCCAAGCTCGACACAGTACGAATGGTAGCCGGCTTGACCACTGGTCTAAATATCTCACCACAATCTACACTAACCTGCTGAGTATTACCATCATCTACAAGTCTAGCCTTATGCATTGCAAATGAACCATCAGAATTTTCCTTATGAACAAAAATTCACATAGGCCAAATAATATTAACATCAGATGGACGGGGTACCAACTCCCACGTCTTATTATCAATAAGAACATTATATTCATCGGTCATGACAATTTTTCAATTAGGGTTATTTAAAGCAGACACAGGATTACGGGATAATGGAGAATTAAGAACATTTGAATTTAAATTGAAATATCTTTTTGGTTTAAAAACACCCATTTGACTATGAATGACTGGACCATGACTCTTGCTGGATTGGGTGAATTTTGGAAATTTTTGAAAATATCTGGAAGTACCGCCGGGCGCGCCGCGATTTGGGATCGGCGCCACGGACCAAAAGTACCGCAGGCTCGCAGAGTTTTGCCGCCGCGCGCTTTATGTGCCGCATACGCCGAGGGCGGGTTTTGGGGAACCTGCGTATTTTTTGGCAAACCTGGAAAATGTCGGAGAACATAGGGGGGAGATAACATCATCCAAAAAATCATAGGAACTAGAAACTGGTTTTTCTACTTTAGAGAAGAGAAATTGGAATTTATCAAAGAGAACATGACAACTAATGATGATTCGTTTAGAGGACAAATCAAAACATTTATAAGCACGGGGATTTGACGGAAAACCCAAAAATACACAAGGAGTAGAACGTGCCTGAAGTTTGTTGATTGTAGTGGATGGAAACAGTGGATAACATAAGCATTCGAAGACCATAAGATGAGTGTATGACGGAGTCTTATTGTACAACACCTTTAGAGGGGATGAATATGTCAAGCATTTAGAGGGAATAATATTTAGGAGATCGGTAGTCATTTGTAGTACATGATGCCAAAAGAATGAAGAAACGGAAGAATGAACCAATAAAGTGCGAACAATATTATTAATGATACAAATTTTTCGCTCAGCTTTCCCATTTTGTGAAGACGTATGAGGACAAAAAAAACGAAAATTTATCCCATTTGAGCACAAAACTCCCTAAATTCTCCATTATCATATTTTTTGTCATTATCACATTGAATGTTTTTTATTTTCCGTTCGAATTGCGTTCTTATGAAGGTTCTAAATTTTATGAAGATGGAAAAAACTTGAGATTTTTTCACAATTGGAAACGTCCATAAATATTTAGTATAGTCATCTAAGAATAGAACATAATAACGATGACTCATAGAATTGAGAACCGGAGATGTCCATAAATCACTATGAATAATTTCAAATGACATAGAAATATTCGAATTTGAACCTACAAATGGTAATTTAATAATCTTTTCCAAAGCACAAGGTTGACAAATTGGAGTACTACGTGTACCCTTACAAGAAATAAACTTATGTCTATCTAAAGAATATAAAATAGATGACTCTGGATGACCTAGACGAGCATGCCACAAGGAAGGAGTAAGAGCTGCAAAGATGGATGACATAGCTTGACGCGAGACGCTTGGACTTGGTGTTCTTGGATATAGGTCCCCCCCACTGTTACACATCATGAGATGACTCCCCGTCTTGAAATCCTTCACAGAAAATCCAAATGGATCAAAATTAATAGAAACCCAGTTATCAGTTGTGAATTTACTGACAGATATTAAATTTTTAATTAATTTTGGGGCATGAAGGATATTTTTCAGGACAAGTGGTGGATGAGGAGGGGACAAAGTTTTATGATCATAACCCTTAATTAGAATAGAATTGGCATTACCAACAGTTATACCATAATTAGTGCTCAAATTGGAATAAGATGAGAGAGTACCTTGATCGAATGTCATGTGGGTAGTGGCGCCGGTGTCCATGTACCAATTAGGGTATGGTTGAGCCAAGTCAAGTGTGTACATCGCTGCTTCAATGTCGGTTTGAGTATGTCCCACTGCGTGGTGAGCCTGATGGGGGCGAGGCCCAAGTATACTAGACTGACCGCCATACGCGTCCGAACCCGCGAGTCCGGATCGGGGAGGTTAGGCCGAGGCGAGTATCCTGGCGGATACTGAGGCGTCGTGGCGTTGTAAGGTTGGGCCGCGGCGTTGTGAGGTGTTGGGACCCACAACCGCTATCCAGGGGGGCCCTGTGGGCTCCACGACTGTTGTTGCTGTTGTCGATTGTTGCCGCCACGATTCTTGCCATTATTCTTCTTATTCTGGCCTTTCTTACCACTTTCGTTGTTGTGACTTTAGGTCACAATGGATGGATTGGAAGGAGAAAAATTGGAAGCAGTCACCATACCGACATGACTACTCCCAATCGTTGCTTTCTTAGCTAAGCCAGCTTCTTCCAATGTAAGCATGGAACGGGCCTAATAGAACTCTGACAAGGTGCTACTCTGTCGAATAACTGAAGCAACACCATTATAGGCCTCTGACAGGCCTGCAACCATCTGAAGAACCAGACGACTGTTAGAAACCGGAGAACCCACGTTGCGAAGTTGATCCGCCAAGTCCTTGTGGCGTTGGCAATAAGAAGAGACGTTGGGAAAATTTGCCAATGCCACTTGCGAAAATTCCTACTCAAGAATAACAATTCTAGAATGACTGTTATCTTGAAATATGTCACGCAAACGGTTCCACGCCGTCATAGCTGTAGAGTTAGGTTCCATAATCGTCTGTAAGGGATCCAAGGAGATAGTGACATAAATCCACTGTAGAACCTTGGAATCAAGCATGTCCCATAATTCTGGGTCTGCTTCTTGAGTGGGCACATTAGATGTAGACGCTTTATCACCCTCCTTTGAAGGAGGAGGAGGGATGATGTGGTGAAGAACTTTATGTGCTTTAGCATGAATCTTGAATAATTCTGTCCACGTCCCATATTGGACGTTTTCAAGATCAAGAACAATAGGGATGACGCTCTTGATGTTAGAAACCGAGAGGGCGGGATGAAAAGTGTTCTTATCAACCATAGGAAATAGCAAGATTCAGAAAGTGGAATTTGTGAGAAAGGTTTTTGGAAGAGAAGATACTCGGTATTGACGAAGGAGGAAGAACCCACAAAACTCGAGAATTAGGGCAAAATTTTGGGAAAAAAATAGAAGAAATTTTGAGGAGCGGAAGTAGGGTAAAGAGAACCTAGATTCTTGATACCATGAAAGAAATAATCCCTTGATTATTCTTATTAATGAAAGGCATATATATACAAGTTACAAGGAATATCCTCTTCCTATTCTACCTAAAAATCCCTATTCTATTTGAAAACTAACTTTACAATTATGGTAATATTACACTACTAATTAAGGTACAAATATAAGTCTAATATTTACCAAATACACAAGGAAAGGGGAAGGGCCCCACACGCTACATAGGCATGGGCCACACGGCTGGACCCAGTGTTTAACAAGGAGGAGGAAACTTTTAAACCGTAAAAGATGGTAGTTGGTTTGAAGGTGAGTTATGCATGTATCAAATTTTGCATAAGCAACATCACATTTGGTAGCTGGTTAGGAGGTAATTTATTCATGTATAAAATTAATACAATGTTTTTGCAATTTAGAAGCTCGTATAACTAATATATGTATAAGTTATGGGGGAATTTATATATTATTTTATGTAGTATTAAAGGTTGAATAACTAAATCCTGAATAACTAAACTCTGCATAAAATAATACATAAATTCTCTCATAATTAATTCATATATTACTAATTATTGAGATTATATAATTGTGACTCTCTTCTAGTCTAATTATAATAGCTTTAGTTTATTTATGGTACAATTATAACTAAGGTAAAATAGGATTTGAGTCCTATTAGAATAATGTTACCTTATTAAACTTGGTTAATGAGGTGGTACCTCTGTATAAGGAGGTCATAATAATGAATGAAAATCATAAAGAATTCTTCTATTATTCTTGTCTCTCTAAATTCTTGTCCGTGTCTCAATTTTAATATGGTATTAGAGTCACGTTAAAAAATACAAAAATTCTAAAATAATGGCAAGTGACAGTAAAGAAACCAGCGATGACTACAAAGGAATCACCGGTGAAAACCCCCCAAAGAATAATAGTCTCTCCCTACGATATTACGTCGAATAATAACTCTGAAATTGTGGTGACACAAGTCTAACTAAAGGGTGAGAATCATGAAAAATGGGTTATATCCACGAGGACATCCTAAGAGCAAGAAAGAAGTTTGGCTTCGTCGACAATAAAGTGCACCTAACCTCATGGGGTTGGATGAGACAACATATGTTACAGTGAGGTCAAACATACTAGCCCAGGAACCGTTGTCATCACTGAACAGTTTATTCGAAGTTGGTGCGAGAAGAATGTGTGAGAGGATCGCGTGAAAAATGGACGACCAGAGTGAAACCACGGCTTTTCCTGTACAAGGAAGAAACCCTTACCTTGACTAAGGTAAAGACAAAAGCAATGGTACATTTTGCACAGATTGCAAGAGATCCAAAAACATTATAGACGATTATTTTTGACTTATTGGTTATTCAAATTTATGGCCAGGAAATCAAAAAGGAGATGAGAAAATCGAAAAAAGAAGACGAGGACAACAACAACATAGGGGTGGATCGGCGAACACATGTGGGACATGACCTCACAATTTGAGCGACGAGATCTGGACGACTATGATTCACTTGTTGAATTCCCATGGAGTAAACTCAAATGACAAGCTAGATAGTTAGACCAAAACTCATCCTAGATTATTGGCTCCGGAGCTATTAAATCTGTAAACTCAAATTATGCCATAAATATAATCTTTAGGTGGATTATTGAGAGTTAAACCAATCAATACTCTCATGGAATAGAATTATGGTTTGACGTTGGTTGGAGGAGTCAATTTAGGTGATCCGAAACCATACCGGCATTTGGCCGATCAATTATATACCTCAACGCGAGCCGAGTTGTCGTATTGCTTGCATGTTCTATCCCAATTCATGCAGAAACCGAAGGAAGCACACTGAAACGCAACTCTTCGTGTGGTACATTACTTGAAGAAGAATCCAGGACAAGACATAGTGAAGAGAAATCACAGTGATCTATAATTTTATGGATGGTGTGATTCGGACTAGGCCAGATGTCTGTTGACTTAAAAATCACTTACCGGTTGATGTATTTCTCTCAAAAATATACTCGTGGCATGAAAAATCAAGAGGCAACATATTGTCTTTCGCTCGTCAACGGAGGCTGAGGCTGAATACCGATCGATGGCAATGACCGTCTGTGAATTGAAATGGTTAAAGAAAATATTGCATAGTTTGAGCATTGAGCACAAGTCTCCGGTAAAAATGTATTGTGACAGTCAAGCAACTTTGTACATTGCACGAAATCTGGTGTTTCATGGACAGACTAAACATATAGAAATGGACGGTCACTATGTCCGAGATGCACTCTAATCCGATATAATTTCCCTCAGTCATGTGTCAACTAGCGAACAATTGACAGATGTGTTTACCAAAGTTTTGAAAAAATCACAACACAAATATTTACTTGGTAAGTTGGGCATTTGAGACCCTCATGCTCCAACTTAAGGGGTATTGAGATTATATAATTGTGACCCTTTTCTAGTCTAATTGTAATACTAAGTCTATTTATGGTACAATTATAACTGAGGTAAAATAAAATCTGGAGTCCTATTAAAATAGAGTTACCCTATTAGACCGTATTAAAAATATGAATTACCTTTTATATAAAGAGTTAATAAATGAAATGGAGAAAAAATCTCCATTTTTTTTTATGTACATTCTTGTCTCTGTCTCAAATTTAACACTATATTGGAATAACTCTAACCAACTACCCCCTAACATTGTTGAAAATTGTGTACTACATCTAATCAGTTCCACTTCATAGAACTTGTTATCCTAAAAATAGAGGACCGACAAACAAAGGTCTCTTTCTGAATTATTGGTT
The DNA here is from genome assembly GCA_029844215.1 of Przewalskia tangutica. Classification (NCBI taxonomy): domain Eukaryota; kingdom Viridiplantae; phylum Streptophyta; class Magnoliopsida; order Solanales; family Solanaceae; genus Przewalskia; species Przewalskia tangutica. Next base: position 88,583,455 of record CM056736.1, on the reverse strand, counting down.
CAACATGCTTGAAGGGTTAGGTTCAATGCACAATCATTATGGGTGATAATTTCACCAAATTAAAATGGATCACGATGGCCTTTTATTTATTTAAGGCAAAATTTAGATATTTCAAGAAATCATAAATTGACCCTAGATTCTTATTCCTGGGTGGAGGGCAGGCTGCTTCGTTAGTGCTATACAGATAGACAAGTTTGATGGTTCGTATGAGGAAAAATATATTATATAAAAATTAGTTCGAATGACAAAATTGCTTATGTAAGAACCGCGTACAGAGAAATTGTTTCGATTATTCTAATGTTATCATGGCTGACCTTTACGTAACCAGTTTTGTCATTTTCATGCATAAAGAAAGCAATTATGGGAATAAATAAAACAGAAACAAATTATTTATTTATTTATATTTCTATATTTTGCTAAAAGAAAGAAAACATTGATTTGTTCCTTTTTCTTTTACGCTATTTTACACTTGGCCATGTTATATTTCTATGCATTAAAGGAGGACACAACTTATTCTATACGTAGTACTTAATATTTGTAAAGTTCTTGACTTTCTAATGTTGTTGCATAACGAAGCCAAAACATAGGTGCCCAAATGGAGTGATGGACCATTTTGTGCTCTATAAATTTTGGTACCTAATGTCAAATGAAAAGAAAATCAAAATTTAGCGGTTGTCGGTTAATATATTCCTGCATTACATGCATGTGAAACCGTTCGTCAATTTAGAGGTCAAAATTCGATATGTAGTAAAAAAACTATAATGATTTATTTTAATTGCGCACTATATATCATTTGATAATATTCAAAATCTTTCATCTTTGATTTTAAACTAAATTTTAAATGGAAGATATTCAAAAATATTTACACCTAGATAGCTCGCAACAGTTGGATCTATCTCACATTACTGCTACATATATGTTTATAAATATATCTTTATATGTATATTTATTTGAAATAATGGTCAAAAAAAAGCATCAAGTATCACTTTTTGTGAGTTTCCTACCTGAACTATCATGTTTTTGCGTTTCCTAGCTAAACTAGTCGAGGTGTATTTTGATCAATAATTGGTGATAGTTCATGTAGGAAACACAAACACTTGATAATTCAAGTGTGTTTTGATAAATAGTTGGTGATAGTTCAGGTAAAAATTCACAAAAAAGTGATACTTGATATGTATTTTTTTTTTACCATTATCTCTATTTATTTTTTGTGTGTGTATGAAAAGTAAAAATATTTTGGAGGCAAATGCATATGGAAGCAGCAAATAAGGAGAGAATTGACGCGTAAAGACATTAAGTTATACACTAAATACAAGAAAGCCCATACTTAGTAGTCCATCTTGCTCCCTTCTAACTTCTTTTACTTTGTTAGACTTGATTGCTTTTCCTCTAGTCAAAGATACAGATTGGCAAAAGAAAGATCCACTTGGAAGTTCACTGTTGACTTTCCACTATTATTTTTTTATTATGTCTGTTTAATGCGTTCTAACTCAATATTTAATCTATGTTAATCGTGGATTACCTAGAAATATTTTAGAACTTGAAAGTAGGCATGCACCTAAAATTAGTAGTATACTAATTAAACAGCTACTTGCAATTTAAAAAAAAAGGAAGAGCATATATAACTGTAACACCACATTTTAACCGGAGTCGAAACGGGAGTGTTGATTCCTAAATGTATTTAAGGAGTCGCCACCTAATTATTTAAGTGAATTAGGACACTTGATTTATTGCAATAAAAATACTGCAATTAATGATCTCCATTTAAAGGTCTGCGAAAGATATGTGAGATTCTAGGTAAGAGTTCTTTATTATCCTAAAGGGAAGGGGTCAGGCATCCTATAGGATCCGCTAACTTGCGGTTATCCGTTCAAACCTAGGTTAATTATATATTGACTTTTATTCTACCTATTCTAAGCATTTTTACATAATTTACAATTAAAATAAAATGCAATACAAAAGTAAAACTAAAATTAAATGCGACATGAGATAAGAATCCGGGACATCTTTAACCCTTTTTAGGCTTTCGCACAAGATGATCTTCTGCACCGCCTAGACACTTAGTAAAAATGTTAGTGATAAAATAAATAATTTTTAAAGTAATAGCAATAATTAATAAATAAAGCCAAAATAAATCTGTCTTTGTACAGGAAAGGCCTTGGAAATCAGACGGAGATTCCTTCATCGGCCAGTATTGCTAAAAATAATAAAATAAATAAAACTTTCAGATCCGCGCCAAAACAGTAATAGTTTTAAACACGGAGGGCTCAGATATATGTAAAAATAAAGTAGATGCCTAAACAAGTGCACATGCGAGAATTCGCCAGCGCATGTTGGTTATCCGGTGTAAGTGGAAGAAATCATCCTTGCCCGAAAGCTTCATTTATTTTATTTTCCGTCTTTGTAATCATGGAGGCCTCAAAATCGACGGATAACTTTTTCATCGCCAAAGTGTAGTATCTGCTCAAAATCAATAAAATACCAAGTGTAGTATCTTGTTCAAAATTAATTAAACAACGATGTAGTATTATCCGCTCGAATCAAGTTTACCAAAGAAATGTCAAAAATCAATAATAAGACCAAAAATCGGAGCAACATGTCCAGATCAATTCAATAGAGCATCAAAACAATCCACAAATTGTCGACAAGAAACGATCAACAAAGAACACAAAGATAACAAATCGGTTCGCTGGTCGAAGCAATAGCCGATGAATCGCGAAAAACATAAACTCATACCAAATCGACTAACAAGGTAACAACCATGAGACTCCCAAAATAAATTGAAAAACAAATCAACAACAATATTATGTCGTAGATTCAAACAAATCAAAACATAGGTGGCGGAATTTGTCGAACTCGTGAGATTCAAAATAATCAATCACCCAAATAAAGAGTATGCCAACATATCTAAAAAGAACCAAACCAAGGTCGCGGCGGTGACGACGTTGGGTTGTTGGTCGAGCATGGTGGTTACGCGAGCGCGTGTGGTGAAGGTATGGGGGTGAGGATGGACTTCATTGGTCGAGCCGGACGAGGTGGTGCAGGAGCGTTCGGAGCGTCGCCGCCGACGGTATGGATTGCCGTTCGCCGAGACCGAGCCCGCAGAGCGACGGAAAGCGACGAGAGAGAGAGTGGTCGACTAGGGTTTGTGATGGTGTTGCGCGACATGCAGGGGTGTCACGCGGCGGAGTGGGAGTGAGATGAGGAGAGAGTTGGAGGGGTTAAGTAGGTCGACAATCGCGTCTGGGTAGTAAAGTAGGTTGTGGCCGCACAGTGGTCAAATCGGACGACGGGACCGGACGACCGAGGACCGAGAATCGGATTCTCGGACCAAGACCGGACAGAATTTCTCGGTCGGTCCGGTCCGGTCATTTTGGCGGTCCGGTTCATCGACCGAATGGACTGAATCCCTCCCCTGTGCGCCTCCCCACCAGTCCCACCACCTCCTCCAAATCATCCCGCCACTCTCAAATCCCCATCCCCACCTCACTCCCAAAGACTCCCATCCCTCCACTCACCCACCCGCCAAATTTCCATCCGGCCGTGACGTATTGACATATCAAATATAAGTCGTAAATTAGTGAAACTTTAAATGGTCATAACTTTGCGCTCGGACGTCCGTTTGATCTAATTTATTTTTGATTTCGCAGATTTTTCGAGATTTAATAATCCCAAACCGACTAAAGTCTGTTTGCTTCACCGGATTTCTCCAAAAACGTTCATCTTGCCCCTCAATTTCTCTTTTCCCCCAAATCGTTACGTTTTCCCCATTTTCAAATCTAAATATATCGCGATGTACAATAGATTTCAACGTAAAAATTTCGTGGCACCGCGTTCGAGAATGTCAATTTCAGTATTGGTAATTCAATTTAAAAAAAAACGGGCCTCGGAACCCGACCCGGAATTATATAATATTATATATTAGAAATTTAGAAAATTAGGAATTATATATATTAGGAATTTAGAAAATTATAAATTATATATATTATATATATTAGGAATTATATATATTATATATATTATAAAAAAAAAAAAATCGGTCCGGACCGGACCGGATCAAAAGTGCAAAAAACAGGGACCAAAACCGATCAGGTTGATCGGTCCGGCCCGATCGGACCGTTTTTGTGCGACCACAAGTAGGGTAGGTGTCGGCTGGGGTAGAAAATAGGGTTAGGAAGAGAATGTTGCGGCTGAGTTAAGGATGGTGGGCTGCCCTAGGTCTTTTAAAATGAGGGGTGTAAGGTTTTGTTTATAGTGTGCGATTAGGATTAGGTTTAGGGTTTGAGTTTTGGGTATTGGGCTTTGGGTATTGGGTTTTGGGTATTGAGTTTTGGAGGGAAAAGATGAAAGGTGTATTGGGCCTCAGTTGGGCCGGTTTAAGCGGGTTGGGTGATTCAGTTGGCTCGACTTGGGTGATTTGACAAAAAATGCAAAATAGATTAATTATTTAAAAGAAAAATTATTTAAAGATACAATTTATTAAAATGTCAATGCCGATGCAATAATAATAAAATATAATATTTAGCAAATATTTAATGCCTGATTAAAAGTAAAGACGGGGGTGTCAGTTAATTATTTAAAGAGATGCTAAAAAATGTTTCATACCTAACTAAAGGTAAAAAACAAAACATGATGTCAATTTACAAAAATAAAACAACATAGAATGTTAGGTAAAAATATACAAAAATGTTAAAAATTGTGATAAAATGTGATGTCCTAAAATACTTAAAATTGTAAGAAATAACTAAAAGATGGATCAAAATTGGGTCTCAACAATAACAACCCAAAGGTTTGTTTTGGCTTTTACTAATTCTGAATGCACATATCACAAAATTGTACTCCACTCTTGCAGTGTGGATAATGGAATTTGTACAACTAATAACATTTCATTGCATGCCAAAACAGAAATGTAGGCCAACTTATGTCGGTGTACATATATATTACTTTGCTTCTTTTTTTAATATAAAGTTTTTAATGAACCTAATGAAAACCAAATGTCATTTATGGAAATAGTTGATATTATATACCCCGAGTGGTACTATTCCATTGGTTAAGAATAATATTCACAATGAGTTCTTTGTATCTTCTTTTTCCCTTTAATTACTTGCTTGAGTAGAGAAATTTTATTTTGTGAGTCCCAACACTATTACTTATGTGAGGCTATCTCTTTTTTGTTGACGAAGGAACCCGCAGCCGCTACTCTTTCGAGTGCGCACAGGGTAAACCCCGAACTGACGCAGTAGTCTGCAAACCACGTCAGCCATGTAAACCACACTTGGCAAGCCATGTGTGACAGGCTCAACCAAAAAGGTTTATGCAGGGGATCTAACTCGTGACCTTGCGATCCCGCGCTCTACTGCTACACCAACTTAGCTACCCTTGCGGGTTATGTGAGGCTATCTCGATTTGATACTTGTTTGTTTTAATCACAAACAAAAAGGCAATGTTAAATTTAATATGTTTCCTTCCCTAATTAAAATGCTTAGCTAGAAACATAAAAAGAAATAAAAAACTAACATAAAAATGTAACATTATCTAACATAAAAATGTAACATTATCTAACATAAAAATGTAACATTATCTAACATAAAAATGTAACATACCCGTGTTGTGGGATTTCACTGAATATGTTGTTGTTGTTGTATATATATTTAACATTTATAAAAACAAAAATAAAAATAACTAGAATTTAATTTAATAATAGAGATTCACACGTATAATACTTCATGGGTTGTTATTGTTAATGTTGGAATTAATGTTGTAACATTTATAACAACATATCTACATACATGTATAGAGATATGTTGGGACAAATGTTATGCAACATTTTGACCAACATTTCTTCTAAATTGGGTTTATCTTACTTCACGTTGATGGATATTGATATATATATGGACAATGAAACAGTTCTATTTTTAGTCTGTAAATATATCTGTATATATTTTATTTGTGGATGATGTATGGATGTTATTCTCTTGGTACTTACAACATTGTTGTATGTATGTTGTGACTGACAAACATATATTCTTACTAACGCAAATTACAATACAATACTTGAAACTTGAAATTGTAGGTTGAGGAGCATGACTACAATCTTGCTGAATTTGGAATGTTAAGGGAAACATTTACAATCAGTCGTATCCTAGACATTCTTTGGTTTGTATGGAGTTTTGTGAAGAAAGACAAAAATGAGGAGATTGTTGATGTTGTGTGAGTGTTGTGGCAACACCAGGTTTTATGCCTGGACTGCATCTTGCAGTGTTCTTCAGATGTTGCCTGCAGTTTTGCACAACATCCGCAGTGTCCTACAGATGTTGTCTCCTGTGTTGCGGCAACATCTCAGCCAACATATTTGAAAACGATTTTGCCTATTCTTCCGGTCAAAACAATGTTTGTTACTGTGAGTTAAAAATGTCCTAGGCAAGCTGAATACAGAGCTGTGTTTAAACGTGAGAATTGATGGAGTCAAGCTTGGAATCGAAGCAACTTGAAGACCAAGTCAAAGTTGTTTGAGAAATTCATGGAGGAAGAATCGGTCCAAATTGCAGTCTTCTTTCTCTCAACTTCCACAACCAACCAGCGAGAGTTTCAAGGAAGTTCCACACTATAAATAGAGGAGGAACTTCAGAGTATTGACATCCAGAATCAAAATATAAAAATACCAAAAAAGCTCTCGGGATTTTGCTTCAGAAATCTGGATCAACACATTTAGCCTAAAGTAGTATAACAATATCTATCCCACATTACAATTGCTATCTTTATTCTAGATTAAACTTAATGTAAAAGCAATTGTAATGAAGATGTTGTATTTGTCTTTTTAAGATCTTTTAACTTTAGGCTGAAGTCATCTGCGACTTCGTTTTTATTTGTAATTTCTTTTAGTATTTATTGCTCAAATTTGTAAAAAGAAATTCATTTGTAATTGTATATAATATACACAATACTTCGGTCATCGACCATCAAGGGATATATTAATATATACTCTTGAAAATATAAACTTTGTGTCTTTTACTTTTCCGCTGCATTTACTTTATAAAAATTTATTATGTTTTTATCAGATGTTGTCAGAAATGTTATCACAACATTGTAGGCAACATTAGAAGTATTTAATTTTGAATTTAATTTTGTTTTTACTTTCTTATCCATAGCCTCGGACCCCAACAATTTTTTTTAAAGAAGATATAAGATCAATATTATCTAAGACCAAAGTTTGAAAAGTTTTTTCTCTAATAGTCGTTTTGGGATATATTTTTTTTTGTTTGTGCTTAAAACAAGTGTCCACTTGTCAACTAAAGAGATGGTCTCACATAGATAGTGTTGATTATGTGAGTCTCAAAATAAAATTTCTTGTTTGAGTAAAATAAAATCGTGAGCACTGAGAACAGATTTTATTGAATTCTAGCAAAGATCCATATAGCCAAATGACCGACTAATTAATATTATTCCATATGTGTCAATTTATGTGACCTGATTTCGAGTATGAAGGTTAAATTAACTAATTTTTAATGTGAGTTCAGGCATGAAATTTTTTAATTTTTTCAAAATAAAATTTATATATTTAGTAACTTCATAAAATATCATAAATCACAGTAATTAATAATAAAAATATTTAAAAAGTATTTCGAAAACTCATAATAAAGAAAAGACTCTCCAAATACATAACGTGGAACAGAGGTAGCATAATATCAAGAATTGAGTATCCAGTATAAATGGAAACGGTGACAAATCGAGTTTGTTGATCAGTGGAAATTAAACAAACTAACATAAAGCAGTGATTATTCAAATACAAGAAAGATGCTTATCGAAAATGAGGATTTAATAAATCTTGTCATACGTTAGATTATTACTCCTATTTTGAGTTAAAAGTTTTTTAATGAGATTCATTAATTATTGGTGTGTGTCCTACCATTCCAAAGCCAACTTTGACTTGTGAAGCTCATCTATTTTTTTTAAACTCAATCATAATTCATACTAATATTTGTCTAAACTACTACGTATGTTAACCTCTCGTTAAACATACTTAATTAATACTCTACTAACTGAAATTGTATGTTCTCCTCTTTTACAAGTTTAACAACAAGAAAATAGGTTGATTGATGATTCCACTTCTAAAGCTTTACTCCCTCCTTCCCATTTTGAGGGTCACGTTAGCTTTTTTTTAAGCTCATTAACAAAATAATAAATATAAAATATAATTTATTAAGTTACCTCTATTTAATCATAGTCAATTAATTGTTTTCCCTAAAATATTGTAATTTTTTTTATTTATGAAAATAATTGCTAATGTTTAAAATATATTAATTTTAATTTCGAATTTCTAAAATGACAATAATTTATTTGAGCTAAAGTAACTATTAATTTGCATGAAAGGAGTATATCCCGGTCTTGTCGCTAATATTAGCCCCTTTTTAATGCTCTATATTTTCATAGTGAGGCTTGAGGTAAGTATCTGCTCGCACAAATATTTATGTTCAAACAATGAAAGAGAAATACCGACACTGTTTGTACTAGTAATTAAATACTCCTCCGTAAAGGAATTTTACTTTTGTCCATCGTTCAAATTTCGAAACATTGGAATGCTTCAATCATTTACCGTGTTTACTAAAAATAATTATCTTAAATTATTTGTCGTTTTAGAATTTCAAGATATAATTAATTATTTTTATTATTTTACCTTTTGTCATTAATGAAGATAACACATAAATAGAGTAAACATTTAATGAAAAGAGATTATAACTTAGACATAAATAAGGTTAAAAAGGTTAGATATCCCTCATAATCAGTGGCGGAACTACAGTAACCAAGGTGGTGCAGTTGCACCACCAGATTTTTAATTTTTTTTTCACAAAACGACGTCGTTTTGGTGTTGACCCTGCGTTTTGATAAAATGCAAAACGACGTCGTTTTGTTGAAGACAAAACTACGTCGTTTCGTCCTCTCCGCCTTATTATTCATTACCATTTGCAGAATAAGATTCATTCTTAATTTCTTACCCTACCCAAAACCAAATGTAGCGATTCATTCCATGATTCTTACCCAACCCAAAATCAAAAGTAGCGATTCATTCTTATAATGATAGAAATTCCATGGAGAATTGGAGATCGTAACTGGCTTCTCTGAAACACATTCAAAGGTTACTTCTTTTTTTTATTATTTTATTTTCATTCTTGGATTACATGTTCTGAACTTCTGATGTCTTTTTTATTAAGTTTAGAATTAACAATGAGAATGTGTTATTCTTTATTTCATTTCAGGGTAAATCTGTTTTAGGGAAGCACTTTGGATTCTTGAAAACATCTGTCAGTGGAACTGTGGAAGAACTTCATCAGAAATCTAGTAAGTAAAATGAATCTATATCTATATTACTTTTATTTTTATTTTTTAGTAGCAAGTACAGACTAGTGATTCATTACAGCAACTCAGCAGCAAGTAGTGATTCATTACAACAACTCAGCAAGTAGTGATTCTTACCCAAAAGCAAGTAGTGATTCTTACCCAAATGACGTGCTTAAATCGTCTCCTTTTTATTCATTGCAGCAGCAGGGCTTATATCCAATAATTTCAAAGTCAAGTGTTGAAAAAGCTTTACTCGTGCGATCAAAACTTGAAGATTGGTAAAGAACTTATTTTAATTTCTGGGTCAGTGTTAAATTTATTTGTTTTACATTCATTTCCTTTCATGTTTCTAAATGAACTGTTAATTTTATTTGTTAGGAAATTAGGATGCAACGCTATTATGAAAAGCGTCCTAAATATAAAGCAAATACTAGTATTTTGGGTAATCAAGAACTAGTGTTAAATCAAGAACCACCGGTGATAGATCAAGAACCATCCGAAGCTCGAATTGATGTATCAGATTATGCTAATGAAAGACAAAAATATGTTGACTTTGATACATTGCAAGCAGATCCTGCACGTAGGAAACGAATTTCAGACTATCATCCAGATATTCAAAATGAGGTTAGGAAAGCTTATTTAATCAAAGGTGCTCACCAACCTCGCAATTTTATATTCCCTTGGACACAATATAATAGTGTTAGACGTCGATTTTGTGTGAAATGGTTTGATGAGTATGATTGGCTTGAGTATAGTGAATCCAAAAATGCAAAGATATTGTTTACCATGTTATCTGTTTAAAAATGTAGCAAACTATGGTGGTGAAGCCTTTGTTGGAATAGGTTTTGATGATTGGAATAATTCGATAAGAATTAGTAGGCATGCCAATTGTAGTAATGGTGAACATGGAGATTGTGTGTATAAAGGTCGTGATTTATCAACCCCAAACAAAGTATTATGGTCGCATTAACAAAGCATCGCTCAAAAGAATATTGACTATAAAGTTCGTTTGAATACGCCACTTATCGCTACAAAATATCTTTTGCGAGGCGCTCTCCATTTCGGGTCATGATGAGTCACCAAGTTTTTCATATAAGTCATTTTCTTGAAACGATCAATCTTTTAAAGGAATGTAATCAAGATTTATGTCATTTATTAAATTTTGCTCAAGAAATAACAATATGACTTCCCCTCTGGTTCAAAAGAGTCTTACTGCAGCTTGTGCTTATGTTATAACTAAGCAAATTGTTGACGATATTGGGGATGATGTGTTTGGTGTGTTAATTGATGAATCTGGTGATTGTTCGGGAAAAGAACAAATGATTATTGTTGTGCGTTATGTTGTGAGGAAGGGCTTGTTATGGAAAGATTTTTAGGCATTATGCATGTTAAAGAAACAAGTGCAAGTTCACTGAAAGAGGCACTACAAAATTTACTTGGCATTCACAAGTTGAGTATATCAAGTATACGAGGACAAGGGTACGATGGTGCAAGCAATATGAGTGGTCGTTTTGGTGGGTTGAAAACTTTAATTCAAAATGAGACCCCTGCTGCTTATTACGTGCATTGTTTTGCCCATCAACTTCAGTTGGCACTTGTTGCTTGTTCTAAACGTCATGTTGGTGTTAGTGCCTTTTTTGGTAAGGTAAATTCACTTGTTAATTTGATTCGTTCATCCAACAAAAGAATGGAACTACTTCGAGGCAAACAAAAGATGCATTATGCCAATATACTTGAAGAGGGATTGATACAAACTGGTAGAGGATTGAATCAAGAATCGTCTATTGTTAGAGCATGTGATACTCGTTGGGGGTCTCATTTTAATACTCTTAATAGTTTGATGACTTTGTATGGCCCTGTGCTTGGGGTACTGATGCGCGTTAAGATGCACACACTCAAACGCAAGTGCACGTTATCGTATCAAGTAGTATAGTCTTAGATAAGACCGAATATCGTCCTCTGGGATTAGGGTTCAAGTACCAACTATCTATTTTCTAGTATCTATTTGGCGAATTGATAATTGATTTGGTTGTTTATAACTACGAATTATAAAAGCTATTCAATTATAAAGGTTTACTTCAGTTGTGATGAGAATAAGGCTTCTATGTATCCTCACTATCCGCTTATGCTACTTGCTAATGCATTACTTATGGTATTCTTCTTTTGGAGAAAGCAGTTTACTAAATCGCTTTATACTCCCGTTAGGTTATATAAACACTCAACCCCAAAGATCGCTCCTTACCTAACTTTCGATAAGTGGTAACTTTATAGGAGGATTAAGAACAAAACCTAGTCGACCGTCACGCACAATGCGCAAAATTGTTGTTAAGCCTCTCATCAACGCTTACATACTAATCGAGGTATTTTCATCCCCAATTCAAGAATGTCTACCCAACTTACAAAGATATTCACAATCCCCTTTTCGTAACTGATTAGAAATCATATAGTGATAATTAGTTGTCAATTAATTACCAAGAATTCAACTCAATTATTGGATAGATCTCTCAATAAGAACAATAACCATAAGCATGCATTAATTTATAGCATAAGTTTCAAGCGATTCAACATAGAAAGCCTATAAGAGAATTAGTTCCTAGTCATAAAGATGACAAGAACTAATTCCATATTCATCATGCAAAATCAAATAAAGTAAAGAAAAAGGAAAAGAAATTACTAAATTAATGGTATCCAATCTCCTAGCAAAAGTCTTGAGTTGTGTAAGGGGAACCTCAAAACCGCCTAGGGTTCTCCTTTTATAGCCGCAAACCGCCTCCTCTTTCCTTCGTTCGCCTGCAAATTCGCCCAAAACCTAATTTTTCCGCGTCGGCGCCGCCGCATGGCCGCCGCTGGAAGTTCGCAATCCGTCCGGGTGTTGGCGCCGCGCCTCGCTATTCGCTGCTCGAGCCGCGCTGCCAATCTTCTGTAGCCTCGGATGTTTAGCGCCGCGCCGCTTCGTCTTCGGTGCCGCGCGCCAGCCTTCGCCCTTCGATAGTGGGCGCCGCGTTCGCGAGCTGCGCGCTGGATCTTCGCACCTTCTTCGAATGATGGCGCCGCGCCGCTGATCGGCAGGAGCGGCCGCGCGCTAGTCCGATTTTAGCCTTGTTCGCCACTTTCTCTGCTTTCACCGCATCTCCTCTTTTGCCCTCTTTTTGCTCCTTTTCCGTCATTTGGCCATTTTAACCACTTTGACTCAAAAGAAAGAAAAACTATCCTAATACGACAATTATATGTGCAAAATGGGACAAAAGACTAACTAAAACTGACTCGAAAGGTGTATATAAAATACACCGATCAAATACCCCCAAACTTAACCTTTGCTCGCCCTCGAGCAAAGATAGAAAGAAATAAAATAACAAGACTCAAAGAACGAAAAATAAAAGGACTCCCTGCCATTGATCACTTTTGCTGCATAAATGTTAACTAGAAAACATGAAGGTTAGTTGAATAATACGCAGAATCATATAGCATGAAATTTTCAAAGACACTAACCACATGAAGCTAAATATTTCGCAAACTCATATTCATCATGCTTAATGGAAGTCAATATACTAAATCATGCATATAAATTCAAGAATTCTTATGGCTTGCTTACTTGCTATTCTCCACTAATTCTAGATATGCATAAAAGAGATCTTCAGGACTTTAAGGGTTGTAATGTAGGCTTAGGTAGGGGTTGGTAAAGATAGGCATTTATGCTCATTTTTCTGTACCATAAGCTCTTTTGGCTTTTCAATTTTCCCCTTTTTCTTTTGATTCTTTCCTTCACTTCAATTCTATCCTTCTCCTCTTTTGTTTTGGGAGAGTGAAGTGTATTATACTAATAGGCACCCCCAAACTTAGGCTTTTGCCTCTTTCTTATTACTTTTCCATTGGGGTGCATCAAACTTGTTCACTCTTTTTGTTTCTTCTTTTTAACACAATGTACTCCATTATTTCATATTTTCACTTATGGCACAATTTGTGGGAATATATGGTGTCAAAGAAGAAGTTTCAAATTTAGGCTCAATGGGGCTGACTAGGGATATTTTTCAAGTCCGGGATAGAAAAGAATGGTCAGAATTGGCTATCAAAGAAGTGCCTGAGTCATTTCCCTAACATGTATATCCTAACTATTTCGCCTCAAATAGCAAGCAATCATAACACATAAGCATTTATCATTTAGTATGCGTAATTCGAGCAAGAAACTCCAAATAGACAGATTCTATGAGTTTTTGGCATATCTAACCTAAGTGTTTAGATAGTTGCTTCAATTCCTTTACATTATTCCACCTTACTTCACTAGGTGTTTCTAGCAACTATAGCATAAATGATCTTTGACAGGCAATTATGACTCAAAAAAGAAAAAATTTTGGTGACTCAAAATAAACATAAAACAAATAAAAAGACTTAAATAAAACATAACATGACACACAGATAAAACACCCCCAAACTTAAATCACACATTGTCCCCAATGTGTGCAAGACTCCAAGAAAATAAAAGAAAAGACACTTACAGACTTTGGCTAAAATGGTGGTGGTGGCGGTGGATAATGCGTCGACCATTGGTGGAACAAGGCACTCAGCTCGTCGATTTGTTGCCTTGTTTCACGCCTTGTACTACTGTTTGCAAGCGTCCGCATCATCTCCTCTCGATGTTGGTACAATTGCCCCATGTGGGCTCTGAAGGTTCTGCCTCGTGGTTAGCCGTGGCCGGGTCTCGCCTCATATGAGCCCTCTTTCGGGCTCATCTTCATCCACGACGGCTCTGCTGCTGCTCTTCTTTGGTGGTTGTACTCCGCCCGTCGCTGGGGGCTAGTGGTCTGAAATGAGTGCACTATCCCATGGACACCGGCAGCTGGTTTCTTTCATGAGTATCCGTGGGTAGTTGTGGACCGCACTCGTGGCATAGATCGGTAATAAGCGAGCCGTGTCCCAATCCACTGTTGTCACCAACCCGCTGATTTCTTCAATACTGCACTATTTCTTTCCCCACATCAATTGTCAGCCCCCTCATAATTCCATAAATCAACTTAATCCTATCTTCTGACACTCTGGTGAAGTGCGTGGATGGAATCACGCGGCATCGACAAAATACTGACCAAACTCGTCGCTTTGTTGAATTGGCACCGCCGGTTTCTCGATCCATTTCTTCCAATCTCAAAAGCATCTCGTGGTAGCTGACTGCAATCTGGTATCCCAGTTGATGTTGTCGGTGCTCCTAGACCATGTTCTAAAATGGCTCCGATCACCAATTCCTCCTTCAACATCAACCGTTTTCAATTGTATATTAATATTTTCTGCCGTCACAGGCACATAGCTTCCCCTTACAAAGCATCCCCTTTCCACCTTCTCCGGAAAGTTGACATAAAATTCTCGCACCATTGTTGTGTTTGCTGGTGTTATCTTCTCCGGGTTCACAAATTTTCTCCACTCCCTTAACTCAATCATCGCCCGAATGGGCTCGTAGACATCTTCTTCCCCATATGACTCCCTCTGGTAGTCCATTCCCCTTTCTGGTATTAAGGGCCTGGTATCAAGCTTTTTGTATCTCTGGTAGGCTTGGTAACTTACAAACCTATTTTCATCATATTGTGGGGTTGGGGTGGATGTGGAGCCTCTTCTCTTCCTGGTGGCCATTGTAAGAAAACAGTTTCTGGAATTTACAATTTAGTGGCACAATGTCTCCTACAAAATCAACAACTAGCAGCGAATACAACACCCCCAAACTTCAACCTTTCTACTCTTTTCTCCAAACTTCACAATCACTTTTCAGCACCCAAACTACTCCAACTATAATACTCCTCCAAACTACTACTTCCTATGACTTTAGTAAAAGGATTCAAGAACAAGGAAAGGGATTACCTTTTTATGAGAGCTTCACGCTGTTCTTGTTTCAATTCGTTGGCTTGAGGGTATGGAATGGAGCTTCGTTGTTTGAGATAGTTGGGGATTTTTAGGAATTTAAGAGTTTAAGTTGTGGTTGGGTTGGATTTGTGGAGGATTTGTGGGCAAATTTCTGGAATTTCGTGGGTTTTTGGAGAGGGGAGGTTAGGTTTTTGATATTGGAATTGGGGAAAATCTGATTTTTGGGCGTTTTTAAGTTTCAATTCCGCGCTGGCGCTGCTTCGCTAGCCGCGCGCTAATCTCAAGGCCTTCGGACTTTTAGCGTCGCATTGTTTCTGGCCATGGCTTAGACTTGGAAAATTTTCACTTTTTAGCGCGCGCTGCTCTGAGCTACGGCTTAAACTCAAGGTCTGCTCGCTTCTTTTGGCGCCATGCTCGCCTCAGCCATGGCTACCCGCTTTTTCTCGGGAATCTCGGCTGCTCACTTTTCGCCCTTCGCTTTATTTCCTGCACCTATCAATCACAAAGACAAACACAAGAACCCAAGACCGTGAGATTGTTCTAGACAAAATAAAATAAACTAAAGACAGAAATTAAAATAACATAATTGAAAACGTTGGGTTGCCTCCCAACAAGCGCTGTCTTTAACGTCTTTTAGCCGGACGCAAGTTCCTTAGCCTTAATAACCTTGGGGAGGATTAAGCCCCCAACCTATCCATTTCCTCTACATTTGGCGTTTTCTTTTTCTTCTTTTCTTTTTGGTATTATCAGTAATAGGGAGTTCAGGAACACTTACCTCTTTTAGTGGCATTTCGGCAAACCATGCTTGCTTTCTTGGGCTCATCGCTCTTTGGTTGACTTGTATCGGCTCGCATGGTTTGATGGTGTTGATTGCAAAACACCCCCTCATTGTTGGTGGCTCAATGACGTGTTTAAAAACTTTAAACACCATTTCTTCGGACTCCACCCTTAGTGTTAATTTGTTATACCCCGTAGTTCTGACCCTACGTATGGAAACGTACGAAAGTATGTAAGACTTAAAATTTCCGGGCGACAGTTGACGTCGTTCGACGGTTTTAGTCAACTTTGAGGCGGGTTATGACCCGATTCGTTGAGAGTTCCTAAGTATTTTAAAGGCCTAGGACGTAGTTCGTTGAGTCTTGATTCCAACGCAACCAACCGTTCGTCGATAGGGCGTCGGAGTAGGAAGTTATGAGAGTTACAAGTTCGCGATCGCCGCAGGCGTAAATGCGTTGTGCAAAGCGCGATGGCTGGGCGCCAGATGCAGGTCGCGCGCCTAAATGAGAGGTCGCAGAGTTGCAGCGCCGCGCCAGATGAGGCGCGCGCGAAAGTTCGAGAGCCGCGGAGGTTTCAGCACATGGCCGAGGCGGGAATTTGGGCGGAAAAAACTTAAAAATCGATTTTTGTTTTAAAAGAGACATGGGAGGTGACAAGTGTCCCCCCCATCTGATTTTCTGTTGCATGCAATATATTGACCAAGACTTGGTCATTGTCTATCTTTCATCTTCTCTCTCTCTCTCTCTCAAATTGCTCCCCCTTCTCTCTAAAAACCCTTAGAAAAATCTGAAAGTTAAGAACAAGAAAAGGAAGCTTGTAGCTAGCTTATTGCATTGTTGGTAGTGTTCTTGACAAGGAAGCTAGCAATATTTGGAATAAGTTTTGGCTAAAACTTTAAGGTAACATTTCTTCCTTTAAACTTAGTCCTAGTGTTGCACGCTTAGAAAGCAAGATCTTGGTAGTAAAATAATGCACTTAGAGTCTTTGCATGCAAGTAAATGTGGTTTGGATATGAAGAATGGGTTAAGAAGAACAAATGAGCTTGTTGTAGCCTAAAAACTACCTTAGAATTGTTAAGTGATTTATTGTAAACTTATGAGGCAGAAATTTTGGGTGTGAAATCCCCTTTGAATTGTTGGATTGATTGAGCCTAAAATGTGGTGTTTTGATGATAATTTCGGCCTTGAGAAAGGTGGCAAAGTGAGTAGAAACAAAGGAAATCGCCCGATTTTTCTTAGAATTTAGTGACTTTGAACTTGGATTGTTCTACATTAAGATTAGAGGTTAATAAACGTATCATGACTATTATAGGTTGAAATATTATCATGGTAGTTCGACTTGGCAAGTGGATTGACCAAAGAGGTATGTGAAGCTTTCCTATCTCTTGAGCATGAATAGATGAAACTATGTAATGCGGTAGACGACAAGATTTGGTGTTCTTACTTGTTTGAGTATAAAATGACTTTTCGCTTTAAGAACGTATAAGTCCTCGTTAAGGGAAAAGTATGATTTTTAATAAAGTATAGAGTTAATATAAAAACTTTATGGGAAGTTGGTCTATTAGCTTCATAAAAGGTTAATGAGAAGGGATTTACTCTAAGTAAGATAATTATATGAAGAGGGAAATTGATTTAAAGGTATCAATTGCCCAAAGGCTTTTATGTATAAAGAAGAGTCACTTTTGAAAGAGTCAAGTATGTAGTACTTGGGTTAAATTCTGTGTTCTTTTATTAAAGATATGGTTAAGTGCCTTAAGTAAACTAAAATGAGAGAGTATGTGAACAAGACTAAAAAAAGAAGTTATAAGTTTTCTTAACTTATTATTATTATGATATGATGACAGTTTGAGATAGGGTAAGAGTATGTCCGGCGGGCAAGCCCCAAGATCGTCATACCACCTCCTTCATGTAAGAGTATGTCCGGCGGCCACCCAAGATCGCCATACCATCCGCTTCAGCAAGAGTATATCCGGGCGATCCAAGATCGTTATACCATCCGCACCAAAGATAAGAGTATATCCGGCGGCAAGCCCCAAGATCGTTATACCATCCGCTCCAGTGTAAGAGTATATCCGAGTGACCCAAGATCGTTATACCATCTGCTTGTGGTAAGAGTATATCCGGCGGAAAGTCCCCAAGATCGTTATACCAATTGCTCCGTGGATTTGCTACCCATGACGCGAGGAATACCTCACGCGAGTCCTTATGGGCTTACGCGGGTGAAATAGTCCCATGCCAAGCAGTACATGACGCGAGTACCTCATGCGGTCCACAGGACCCACGCGTGAAATAGTCCCGGAGTAGGATGGTTTCTTTTTTGATACTACAGGCAGGTACTGCTTTGATCATGAGCCTCCTATTTTATGCAAGATTATATATGTATATATACTTGTCACTCTCATTGTTAGTAAGGCACAATAAAAGGTATTTTATTGTCTTCCATGACTCACTTGCTTTTAGACTTATGATATCATATTACAAAGATTTTCCCTTTACATACTTGGTACATATCAGGTAATCGACCCTTCCTGGCCTGCGTCACGCCGCAGTAAGTGGTAAGATTGAGGATCCTCGTTCTTAGGATCACTATTCCGGTGTCAGAAGCTCCATTCCTCCGGAAGCTTATTTATTGGTATGGAGATTCCCTGGTGCTATAGGTAGTTTGTACATCCAGGGTATGGCGGCCCCGTCCCGCCACGATTGTTAACTTTAAGTGTACACCACTGTATATTTTGGGCTATAAGAACCGGTTGTATTATAAATACTTTGTTTAAGTATGTTTATGGAAAGCGACTTATCTACCGCCGTTATGTTTTACCCTTTTTATGAAGTTATGTGTTGTGTTATGTTCCGCTGCTATTCTCTGACATATACCTGACAGGGTACCCCAGTAGGGTACTAGTCGCGGCCCCGGGGTCGGGTCGTGACATAATTCTCCTTTTTCAACATCGATCAAAGCTCTTCCCGTTGCTAGGAATGGCCTCCCCAATATGATAGGGATTTCTGCGTCTTCTTCCATGTCAAGAATGAGGAAGTCTGCAGGAAAGAAGAATTTTCCTACTTTCACAATCACGTCCTCAATTTTTCCTCGTGGATGAACCACTGTCCTGTCAGCTAGTTGCAGACTCACAGTGGTTGGTTCGCCTCTCCAACTCCAATCTTTTAAAACCGAGCAGGCGTCGATTTATACTTGCCCCTAAATCGCATGTAGAGCTCTGCAAGTCACCCCGCCCATCGTGCAAGGTAGTGTAAAGCTGCCAGGATCCTTTAGCTTTGGTGGCAACTTCTTTTGCAAGATAGCACTACACTCTTCTGTTAGTGCTACTATCTCATATTCCGCCAGCTTCTTCTTTTCCCCCAAGATTTCTTTCATGAACTTGAAATAGGAAGACATCTGCTCCAAAGCCTCTATAAACGGTATGTTGATATGCAGCTTCCTGAATACTTCCAGAAATTTGGAAAATTGTTTATCGACCGCCTTCCTCTGTAATCTTTGGGGGAAAGGGATCTTTTCTGTATACTCCTTCTCAGGAGTTTTCTCTATCACTGGGCTAGGCTCAATCACCTTCTCTTTTTCTAACTCTGATTTCTTCTCAACCATCGGTTGAGCGATCGCCGCTTCCAATCGCCTTCCACTTCTCAACCGCATCCGCTCGACATCGCTTCTGGATTTACCTCTGTATTGCTGCAATGCCTCGGTTCGATGTTTGCTTGCTTATGAAATGACCTACTTTAGTTTCCAGGTTCCTGAATGAGGATATAGCTTCGCTATGAATCGGTGCAGGCATTGCGTCTTGCCACTACCGCCATCTCGCTCGCTTTTCTTTACGAATCGTGCATTGAATCGCTGACGCCGGGGCTTGAGTGAAGCGGTCGCGATTCTGCATCGCTGGTTCTCGACATCAATTTCTATACCGATTACGCCGCTTCGATATTGATTTCGCCGCTTCGTAATGCTTCTGCCGCTTCGATATTGATTTTGCCGGCCCGATCTCCTTTCCATGAAATTTGGGTGATTCCTCCACCGATTATAAGTGTTTGAGTAGGGTTGCTGTTGCCTCCGTAATTACCTACCGCTGACACTCGCTACTCCATCGTATATTGTTGGGATCCATTTGAAGGACACCTATCAAATGTATGTGGGCCACCACATATCTCACACTTTTAGGCATCTGCATTTACATTTATCGACATTTGTATGTCACGCAATCGCTAGAAGAGCCACTTGGGCATTCAAGGCAGCAATAGCATCTATCTCGTGGACTCCCACGGTTCTTCTCCCACTAGTCGCCCTCTCTTCAGTGACATTGTTGTTAGTGGCCATATCTTCTAATAACTCATGAGCGCCGCGTGGTCGCTTTTCCTCGTGAATGCTCCACTGCTGCATCTATGATGGTTCGTCAGATCGCCACCTGTCAGAAGATGTGGACCAAGTTCCACAACTCAATGCAATGGTGTGGACACTTCCTTTGTAGATCCTTGAACATTTCCCAAGCTTCATATAAGGACTCTCCATCAGCTTGGTAGAAGTTGTTCAACTCCCCTCGCAATTTTGCTGCTTTACACGGAGGAAAGAACTTGGCTAAGAATTTCTGTGCCAGCTCGTGCCATGTGAAAATCGAATCGGCCGGCAGGGAATTCAACCATACTTTTGCTCTATCCCTGAGTGAGAAGGGAAGAGCCTCAACTGACGGCATCATCGCAACGCCGTTATATCTAAAGTTGCACATAGCTCCAAGAAATTAGCTATGCGTATACGTGGATCCTCCACGGCGATCCTCCGAATTGCACTGTCGTATCATGCTCGTAATCGCTGGTTTTATCTCGAAGTTGTTGGCTCTGTGCAGGAGCCTAATGCACGCCTGCGTGCTCCATTCACTCTTGGTAGCACATAGTCTCTCAAACTTCGCTGGCCGACTTGGACTCTCTTCCACGCCTATCGGGCGCTTGCCTAGGCATTCTGGACGGGGTTGATTCTCTCCTAACCCTTCTCCCATCCCGCGTTGTTCTCAACGCCGCTCATCTCTAACAAGGTTGCACTCATTGATTCTTTCTCGTATGTTTGCGTTTTCTCAATTTACGATTGAAGGAACGAGTGTCCGCCCTCTTCTCCTTCGCATAAACCGACTTCACGAAATAGATAAAAACAAACAACAAATCACGACTCTCGAATTTTTCAAAAGAAAGACGTAAAAATTAAAAATTAAAAGAAAAGTTAAAAACCAAATTAGAAATCAAAAATAGACAACTTTGATATTGAACTATGCCTAATCCCCGGCAACGGCGCCAAAAACTTGATGCGCGTTAAGATGCACACTCAAACGCAAGTGCACGTTATCGTATCGCGAGTATAGTCTTAGATAAGATCGAATATCGTCCTCTGGGATTAGGGTTCAAGTACCAACTATCTATTTTCTAGTATCTATTTGGCGAATTGATAATTGATTTGGTTGTTTATAACTACGAATTATAAAAGCTATTCAATTATAAAGGTTTACTTCAACAGTGATGAGAATAGGGCTTCATGTATCCTCACTATCCGCTTATGCTACTTGCTAATGCATTACTTATGGTATTCTTCTTTGGAGAAAGCGGTTTATTTAAAATCGCTTTATACTCCCGTTAGGGTTATATAAACACTCAACCTCGATCGTTCCTTACCTAACTTTCACGATAAGGGTAACTTTATAGGAGGATTAAGAACAAAACCTAGTCGACCGTCACGCACAACGCGCAAAATTAGGGTTGTTAAGCCTCTCATCAACGCTACATACTAATTGAGGTATTTTCATCCTCAATTCAAGAATGTCTACCCAACTTACAAAGATATTCACAATCCCCTTTTCGTAACTGATTAGAAATCATATAGTGATAATTAGTTGTCAATTAATTACCAAGAATTCAACTCAATTATCGATAGATCTCTCAATAAGAACAATAACCATAAGCATGCATTAATTTATAGCATAAGTTTCAAGCGATTCAACATAGAAAGCCTATAAGAGAATTAGTTCTAGCCATAAAGACGACAAGAACTAATTCCATGCTCATCATGCAAAATCAAATAAAGTAAAGAAAAAGGAAAAGAAATTACTAAATTAATGGTATCCAATCTCCTAGCAAAAGTCTTGAGTTGTGCAAAGGGGAACCTCAAACGCTAGGGTTCTCCTTTTATAGTCGAAACCGCCTCCTCTTTTCCTTCAGCCCGCCTGTAAATTCGCCCAAAACCTAATTTTTCCGCGTCGGCGCGCAGCATGGCGCGCGAAGTTCTGCAATCCGTCGGGTGTTTTGGCGCCGCGCTCGCTATCTGCTCGGTGGCGCCGGCCGCTGAATCTTCAGTAGCCTCCGGATGTTTAGCGCCGCACTCGCTTCGTCTTCGGGTGCCGCGCTGAGTCTTCGCCCTCTCGGATAGTGGCGCCGCGTTCGCGTTAGCCGCGCGCTGGATCTTCGCACTTCATCGAATGATGGGCGCCGCGCTCGCTGATCGCAGGAGCGCCATACCGGGTCTCGATTTTAGCCTTGTTCGCCAATTTCTCTGTTTCACTGCATCTCTCTTTTGCCCTCTTTGCTCCTTTTTCCGCCATTTGGCCAGTTTAACCACTTGGACTCAAAAGAAAGAAAAACTATCCTAATACGACAATTATATGTGCAAAATGGGACAAAAGACTAACTAAAACTGACTCGAAAGGTGTATATAAAATACACCGATCAGGTACTTGAAGAAGTGGGGAGTGATAGTTCTTTTGAAAGATATGGTGAGGCTATAACTATGTTAGATTTGCTTCAATCTTTTGACTTTGTGTTCATGCTGTATTTAATGGTTGAGGTTTTAGGGATCACCCAAGATTTGAATACATCTCTACAAAAATGTGATCAAGATCTCTTGAATGCACTACAACTTGTCACTACTGCCAAGAGACGACTTCAAGAGTTGAGGGATGATGGTTGGGAAGAACTTTTGTCCAAGGTTATGGAAGTTTGTTATAAGCATGAATTTGATGTGCCGGATATGGATGCACCATATGTCCAAGGAAAGAAATCTGCATTTACAATCGAATCTTTCAAATATTCATTATTATAAGCGTGATTGTTTGTTTAGTATTTTAGATTTGCAAATGCAGGAGTTGAATGCTAGGTTTGATGTGCAGAACACCGAGCTTTTACATTGTGTTGCATGTTTGAGTCCGTTAAAATCATTTGCAGCATTTGACAGATCTAGATTGTTGAGAATGGTGGAATTTTATCCAGATGATTTTGTGAACTTTCCTGAAGTGATTATGCGCAACCAGATACAAAATTATATTGAAGATGTTCGAACTAACCTATTATTTTCTAAGTTGAGAGGACTTCCAGATCTTTGTAAACTTCTTGTGCAAACAGGTAAAAGTGAAACATATCCCGTGGTGTATTTGCTTCTGAAGTTAGCTTTGATTTTGCCCGTAGCAACTGCAAGTGTTGAACGAGTTTTTTCAGCTATGGAGTATGTGAAACGGGAACTATGTAATAAGATGGGCGATCAATGGTTAAATGATCGACTTGTAACTTTTTTAGAAAGAGATGTACTAAAGACTATTAGCAATGATGTTATTATGGAACATTTTCAACAAATGGACTCTAGACGATTTTTTTTGTAAAGGTAGTTCGTCAGTTGTGATTTTTTCATGTCGTTAGGTATCTTATTAGACAACAAATGTTCATAACAAATTTATATAATTTGTTGTGGCAGGAATGATGCAGAGGAAGCCTTACAGAAGTTGAATGGAACTGCTATTGGCAAACAAACAAACGCTACTTCTTTCTTGGGGACGAAACCCAGCAAATAAACAGGTATTATCTCTTTATTTCTCCCTTCACCTCTTTGTATCTTCGCTGTTGCTTCTTTGAATTTTATGTCTTTGAAAAAAAGAGAATCTCCAAGACAAGCTGATTCTTTGAAAGCTGAAAGAAAACAACTCATTGTTCAGGGAAAATTGGATCAGGATAATTTGAGAGACAAGGGAAAGAGAAACATGCAGAAGTATAAAGAAGATATCCAAAAGCTTGACAGTGAAATCTCTCAGTTGAGATTGATCAAAAATAGAGGCACTTAAACGAGGTACTCCTCAAATGACAAAGGGCTTAGCAGGCTATGAAGAAAATTCTTCTGGCTCTGGTGTTGTAAAGATGGAGAGGGAATGTGTCATCTGTATGAGTGAGCAGAGGTCAGTGGTTTTTCTCCCTTGTGCACATCAAGTCCTTTGTGCAAATTGCAACGTGCTTCACGAGAAGAAAGGAATGGACGATCGCCTTCTTGTAGACGCGCCAATTAAGCAGATTAGTGTCCGCTTTGCTGATTCTTAACAGTTAGCAACTTCAAAACAGTGGCAGGAAAAAGAAGCTGGTTATTGTTTTTTTTTTTTAAAGAATTGTATGTCCTTTTTTCAGGCCTTTCTTTCATACCTTAAATGTAGTACTTGATAGGAAAATGCAAAAAAGGGTATAGATATGTAGAAAGTAATGTTAAAAGAGTTAGAAAGAGGGGGTGCTTAATGGTCATTGTAAATGCTTAGTTTGAACTTTGAAGGTTTAATACAAAATGTTGTAGCAAGAAGTTAATGTAATTGTAAACTTGAGGTTGCTTTATTTTGATTGCAAAATACAGTGCACCAGCGTCTACTCACATTTCTTTATCATTTTGCACCTGGGACTGTTCCCTCTAAACAGATGATTGGCTTTTAACATGGTGTACAATGGTCTCCAATGTGACAGGTAGCTGATATTAAGAGGTTGAATGGACTGGTTTCGGATCTCCAAATGTTTGCTCGAAAGACACTTCAAATACCTTTCCTTTCTCGGGGAATGAGCACACCAGTCTGGACAGCTGTTTAAAGAAAGGGATTCGTCTTCCTTCCATTCTTCGGGTAGCAGGGAAAGGAGCTGAAAGCCACTCGACTGTTAAGGAGAGGAACTTGGTTTTTGTAGATACTGAGTTAAACTTGATCTTCCTCAAGGGTTTGGTTTCCTTTGTTGGAAGTGAATCAAACTTGGAATGGTTAAACTTATGATATCAAGTGTTTGCAGTTGCGTTTTTTTTATATAATTTAACCATTTGATATTTGAAACTTAACGTCCGGACTAATTTTGCTCACGTTGAGTAAAACCCGTTAAGGGAAAAATGTTCGATCTCTAGTTCAAGATAATGGAATCCTAATTATCTCACCCACCTCACTCCTCGATGATACCTTCAAATCTGTCATCACAAGAGAGCCATGTCATTTTGAGCAAGAGATGCATACAAGTCTCATTTGGTAACTGAAGAAAATAGATTATCTAATTTCTATTTTTCAAATTATTTTTGCATTCTAGGCATAAAAAAAAATACTACGCAAAAAATTATTACTCCGTATATTTGCACCACCAGATTTCAGTGTCTGAATCCGTCACTGCTCATAATTGATATTTATGCCTCGTAACTAAAAAAAAATGACAAATAATTTGAGACGGAGGAGCAAGTAACAACAAAATGAAACGAAATCAGGGTTAAATCTAGGCTCGATTATCCATAAAACCAGGTTTTAATTAGAATGATAACCCGTGAGTTGTCAGGTCAAATTCTAGTTAGAACGAATGGCTTTGATCTACGGCGCCACACACTTACGTATTTGCATCATCAGCTGACACGTTACCTACGGCGCTTCACCGACACCCTAAACGCGGCTTCCATGGTCCCACTTCCCACTAAAGAATTTATCAAACAAAAATCGTCGGAAAATTAATGAATTAAAAATGAAAATTCCGTGTCTCTATGGCTGCATGTGAGTTTTCTGAAAATTTAATTTCTCCGGTGAATGAATTCATTTGCTTCTCCATCTGTGATGTGCTATGACTTTTTTCCTATAAAAAAATTCTGTGAAAACGTAATACTTATTTGTTATAATCATTAATAATCACTTCTAGTACTTATCTTGTCCCAAAATATAATAAAATAGATTAAATTTTGACGACTGAATTAAAGAACATAGAGGTTATTTGAATGAGGATGGACGGAGCCACCTTATTTTGTGCGTTTTCTTTGACTTGATACAAAATTTAAGAAATAAATAAAGATTTTTGAAACTTATGAGATCTAAAATGTGTCTTTTTTTTTATTAGAAATCATTTCATTAAGGGTATATAAAGATAAATTTTAAGTTGATTTGTTACTAAATTTAAAATTGTGTCATTTTTTTACTGACTAAAAAGGAAAGAGTGTCATATAAATTGAGACGGAGAAAGTAACTATTACTAGGGTTGTCCAACGGGGCGGGGCTGGGGTAGGGCGAGGTCATGGGATGGCGGGGCTGGAGGTAGGGCAGGGTCCTGGGCTGGCGGGGTCTGCCGCCGCCCCGTCCCCGATCCTAAGGAGGTCGGGGTTGGGGTCGGGTGGGGTCATTTTTTTATTTGCCTTTAAATTAAATAAATAAATAAATAACACACACACACAACAACATAGTTTAATAAAAACATCACAAGACTTTTTTGTGTCTCTTATATTATTCGACTAGAAGTATGATTTTTTTTTGTAATACAATTTCAAAATTGCAACTTCGTGATATTGAAAGTTGCAAATAAATAACATATTGAAAAATGAGATTATTGTCTTGCTTAAGTCCGAATTTGCAATGAATGATTTGGGGAAGCTGGGTTACTTTTTGGGATATCAGTGACCAGGTCTGCCAATCATATGTTCTTGTGTCAGCGTAAGTATGTAGAGGAGATTGTGTACATGGCTAAGATGGCGAAATGCAAAGAGGTGCCTACTCCAGTTGATTCTAAATCTAAGCTCAGTGTCATGGATGGTGCTCCAATCTCTGATCCTACTCTGTATAGGAGCCTTACAGATGCACTTCAGTATCTCACATTCACCAGGCCAGACATAGCTTATGATGTTCAGCAGGTGTGCTTATTCATGCATGCCCCCAGGGAGTCTCATTTCACTATTTGCCGCGTATCATTCGATACATTGCGGCACGATTGATTATGGTTTGCACTATACCCTCCTCGCACCAAACAAGTTGCTTTCATATCGTATGCAGAAGGCGGGATGTCCGACACGCGACGCCCACTCCGAATTTTATGTTTTTAGGGATAATCGATTTCTTGGTTCCGCGCGGCTGCACTACCATATCTCGATCCAAAGGCCGTTCGAGTACGTGAGGCGTGCAAATGTGGTAGCCGAGATTTGTTGCTCGTAAATTTATCGTTAGAACTTGTGTCCTTCAGGTCAGACATCTATTATGTATTGTGATAACATCTCTGCCATCTATCTTTCTCATAATCCGGTTCAACATCAGCGAACCAAGCATATTGAGATAGACCTACACTTCGTTCGTGAGAAAGTTGCGCTAGGCTATGTCAGAGTGTTACATGTTCCATCATCCTATCAGTATGCAGACATATTTATCAAAGGACTTCCCAGACAGTTATTTCTTGACTTCAGATCCAGTCTCAGCGTCCCGCCTTCTTCCGCTCCGACTGAGGGGGTATGTAAACATGTATATTATAGAAACAATTGTATCCCTACCCATAATTAAAATATTTTCATATATTGTGTAAATATAATTATGGTAAGACTAGGATTCCTCTTTTGTATAGGCTTAGAATTCCTATTGTATAAGGAATGAATATTATACTCTATATATACTTTGATATTAATGAGAAGACTCTCTAAGAGAGATTAATATCATCTTACACTTATCTTAGCCTATACTCTATCTATATAGTTGTTTGTTTTGTTGAAACGATAAAGTTTTTCACTTTTTATTATGTTTCCTTTATTCATTATTTCCTTAGTTAGAGGAAACTTATAGACCAGTCCTAGCTTAGGTTTGGAGAAGTTTGTTGGCCAATCAAATTGAACTAATTCTGTTTTAAATCATAACGCACAACTACGTGACTCTATCTGTCAAATTAACTAGCGGTTATTAAGTACGGCAATAGATAGTCTTGTGAAAGAATAAAAGACCACATATTTGTCATCCAACTTTCAGAAAAGGTTCATATTTGTCTTTCGTTAAAATATGTGTCAAATATACCCTTTCCGTTAGCAAAGTAGTCACATTTGTCCTCTGTTGGACGTCGGATCCACATGAAAGGTAGAACCCACCTTGTCTTCAACAACCACCACCGCTGCCTCCACCAGCCACCGCCACCTTTATCTCCTTTTCTCCAATGTGCTTCGGCGAGGAGCTCCATTGAACCGGAGCAACCACCCTTCACTGTTAACACCATCATAGAGCGGAACAAATCAACTCCAGCCAACAAAACCCATCATCGACGCCGACCAAACTCCAACCAACAAAACCCATCGTCGACGCTGTCACCACCATCACCACAACGTTAACCACCACAATGCCACAACACATCTTCTTCTTTCTCCTAACAAACCCTGCAAAAATCTGATTTTGAGAATGAGTCGCCGCCCTTCACCCCACTACCCAATACATATCTGCTATCCATCGACGACGAGCCCCCGCCACCACCTCCTTTTCTTCTCCCAAATTAAGAAAAAGCAGAATGATAATGACCGGAGCTGAAGCTCCTCGCCACAACAGCAGTAGAGAAGAGGAGACAAATGTGGCGGTGGCTGGTGGAGGCGACGGCAGCGGTGGCGGCGACTGTTGAAGATAAGGCGGGTCCCACCTTCCACATGGATCCGACGTGGCGTCCACGTGGATTCAATGTGGCATCCACATGAGATTTCGTCCAACACAGGGCAAATGTGACCACTTTGCTAATGGAAATGAAATATTTGGATCCATACTTTAACGGAGGGCAAATATGACCCTCTTCCGAAAGTTGGATGATAAATATGACCCTTTTTCCTTTTTCTATTGCACTGATTCTACTTTACTCTTTTAATTTAAATGCCTTAATTGGAGGGGTGTCAATGATTTTTTTTTAAAATTGATTAAACATACCGAATTGAATCGTACTAATTGATTATTAGTTTTTTTTAAGTTTCTGGATAAATCTATAACCTTACCAATTAATTAGGTAGTTTTTTAACTTCACAAAAAAAAGAAAATACCTGTATTGAATAAATTTATATATATATATGAACTTTAAATATAAAATCTTTAATTTTATTGCCTTGGACTTCAGTGATGGAAACAACTACTCCCCCGTCCCAAATTATCTTTTGTGTTATTATTTTACTCGCCTCTTAAAAAAATATTCATGTCTCATATTATTGTCAAAGTTAATAAAATTACTTGTACCATAAAATACTTGTCAATTTACAAACTAAAATGAAATTAATTAACGGTTCTTGAAAATAACCAATATTGATTTGAGTGTAATTTATTGAAGAAAGATACGATTAAGGTAGTATAAATACACCTTTTATTTATGATTTCTTAAGGGAGGGAAATGCGATAACTAATATGAGATGGAGGGAGTATTAGAAGAGTTTTGACTATTTTATTTTTATTTATATCGTAAGATATAATCTATATTCATTGAATATTACTTTATTTATGTGTTGTCCTATAACTAAGGTATTTGTTGTCTTTAAGAACAATTACTACTAAGGGTAAGATGAAGAAATAATAATTAATTTTATCTTGAACTTCTAAACTAACAAATAATCGAGACAACTATATTTAAAAATAACGATAGATAATTTGAGAGCCGTGGAATACAAGCCAATAATAATTAATAACTAACACCCAAAGTCCCAACTCTTGAAACCTATATGCTACTCATATTAAAATTAAATTAGTTCTAGTATCTTGAATAACATCTATAAGGTATTCTAGGTATTCTAGTGATCTTGAGTAGCAAAACTACAAGGTGTTAAATATCTCTGCTCTCTATAATGAGTTATATTTCTATTATGAAATGCTTAACCTTAGTTGATTCAGTTATTGAGTCCTCTCGTTTTGATTAATTTCTTTTCGCTCGTGTGATTTAAATTATTTTGTGTTTACTTAACTTTATTTTACACTACTGTGAAATAGTGGAATCTCGATTCTTATCGTCTTTCATGTCCATTGATTCATCACTTTTAAAATAGTCAAATATCTATAGGTTTTTGTTGAAGTCTTGAAGAAGTATACACGATATCATTTAAATTTTGACTTGTATCCCTTACGTGATGTTTAACAAGAATACCAGAAATTAATTGAATCGTAGCGATACCAAAAAAATCGATATGATGGGTTATTTTCGTAAAGTTTAATTTTGATTATACAACATAAACTAACTAAAAATTGATATAGTATAAATTTTATTAAACAATTGGTCTTGACATCCCTACTTATTTTTATAATTGTCTTATTTAACAGAGGTGAATCTACAGTGTAACCTATAGTGCTTTTACTCAGACTCTACAGTGTAATCCCTAATGGAAACTCAGCGATTAGTTCATCAAAAAAATTTATCTTACCGAAACTCAACATGTAGTTGATGTAATTTGGGGTTTTGGTTACACATTTTTATCATACGATAAATAACATTTATTACATCAATTTCTTCTTGGTTTTTTTGGGGGTTGAAATTATTTCTTAATTCATACACAGTGAAAAATATCCAAAAGTGAGAAAAGATACAAAATGGCCAGACAAACATGACTAGGATTCACGGATATTGTTAATTGTTGTACATAAATAAATGTTAAAGTTTAAAGTGCAGACTTTTATAATACTCCAAAACTTTTGATCTGCCTACATATCAAAGGATACGAATTTGTATTTACCAATAGGTGTCTACCGTTATTTATTATCTTCACGAATTTCACATTTATTGTATGGAGCCTACTGCCTCCCTCCATAGTCCATCCCCATCTCTCTGTCCAATCCGGGGCAAAAAGGGGAAATTCCTCACCCACGGGATCTTTACTTTCAACCCGATAGAGATTGTAGAATGAAATCATGCGCACTACCACCAGGTGGGAGACATGAAACTCACACTATACCGCCGTGACTAACTCGCTTATTTGAGAGAAATCTATCACCCTGAAACCAACTGAGCTACGGCCCATGTGGGCTTCTCTCTGTCCAATCTTGTTTTCATATATACTGTAGTTAGCTACATATATCTTATTTTTTTTACCATTGAGGACACTGAGGGTGCGTTTGGTTCGGGTAAACAGAAAAGGGAAAGAGAATGGATGAATGAAATTTCCTTTGTTGTTGTTTGTTTGGTCTTATTTTTTCATTCCATTTCCTTGATTCCCCCACCCCTTAGGTAGTTGGATTCCCTTTCCCCAATCCGGACCCCGGACCCCCGACTCCAGACCCCGGACCACTCAGAACCAAACATGTAGGGACAATCAGGTAATTCTTTTCCATTCCATTTCCTTACTGGATTTCATTCCGTTTACCCTGCGCGAACCAAACACACCCTGAATGTAATGTCTACTAATTCATATTCGAAATAAATTTATTGAGGTAAATTGATAGAACGTAGTTAAAATCTCCCATCAATTGTGGAAAGATCTTAATCATCCCCACTATCTTTAATACCTTTTTAGTGGAAACAAAGAGGAATTAAACAATTCATTATAAAATTATATAATTGAGTTTATTTTTGAAAATTAGAAAATTTTAAAGATTACTAAAGACTGAAGATACATAAACTTAGAAAGTCCGTGCAATTAAATTTCATATATGGTCACGTAACTATTATTTTTTCCATAAAAGTCACTTAACTATCATTTCTAACACAAAAATCACTAAAATCACTTTCAGATGTCACTAAATCACTTTCCGTGAATAACTTATTTTTTACTCTTTTTTATTAAAATTTAATAATATAAAATTTTAAAAGAAAAAGTTTCATCTGACCCAATCCGACCAAAACATAGCTGAAAAAAGTAAATAACCTTTCATATTCTTCCCTTTTCACTATCATTATAAAATTACTATATCTTATACCTTGTTTTTTTGTTTTTTAACATTTTTAAGCTTTTAAAAATTTATTATTCTATACATAATCGTTAATAATTTGTGAAATTAACAATTTAAACCACAAGGCAAATGACCTGCTACATCAATAATACTTATAGTGTAAAAATTATTTAACATATCATAAGCGGTCATAACTCCTAAAATTAATAAATTAAAAATAAGGCAGGTAAGCTCCTATATCAAGTAAATTTGAAATTTATGAGGACAATATAACATTTTACTCAGAGACTTTCAAGACTTGTCGATAATAAATACTTTATATGTTTCAATTAATGTGACACTTTTTGTTTTTCAAAATTTAAATTATGTACACTTTGATCGATATTTTATAATGTATTTTTTATCATGACATGAGAAAAATAATAATTTATAATACTTTTGGTATATTTTTAATATTAAATTTAGTCTCAAAATTAATTTAATTGACTGTCATGGATCGAAATTAAAGGTGTCACGTAGATTGAAAAGGAGTATAAAAGAGGTTGGCTTTTAGTTAGGAGAAGAAACATGTCACTTTTTAGCAGATAAAAACGTTCGATTTTGTGACTTAAATCCTGATATTTCAAACATGTTAAAACGGGAGGGAAAATGAAAGAATATGAAAGGTTATTTACTTTTTTTTTTCCATATGGGATTTGGGTGGTATCGGGTTGAATCTTTTAGATTAAATTTTAATAAAAAAGAGCAAAAAATAAGTTATTCACGGGAAAGTGATTTAGTGACACCTGAAAGTGGTTTTAGTGACTTTTATGTTAGTTGTTCAAAGTTAAGTAACTTTTGTGAAAAAGAAGAAAAATAGAAAAAGTAACTTTTGTGTTAAAAATGATAATCAAGTGACGTTTATGAAAAAAATCGATAGTTAAGTGACTATCCGTGAAATTAACAAAAAAAAAAAAATTGGACCACAACTTCAAATTTTACATAGTATTGGTTTTTTCTTTATGGTGAAAATTTATCAATAAATATCAAATGATTTTAATACCATTGTATCCAATTGGTCCATTCCATTCTACTCCCATGTTATCTATGCGCATAAAATTTTAAAATAAAAAACGGATGGGTAAGTAGTACCTGCAAATCCGGCGCAAGTTGTTGTCAAAATCTAGATCTACTCTTAAATTCTCAACACCCTCAAAAGTCCTCTTAAGAGAGATATATCTATTAATTATGGGATTTAAATTATACAACTTTAGTTTATTACAATCGTAATTTAATCTGTATTAGAGATTAGTTACTAGTTTTAACATGTTACAAATTACCCCCCCCCCCACCCCGTAAGGTATAATTTATTACGTTATTTCTATTTATTAGATATTTTTCGAGTTGTGAGCATCATTAAAAAAACTACTGCAATACTTCTTTCATGCTAAGGAAATAGTTTTCAAATTTAGTCTTGAATTCTTAAAATAATTCTTAAAATTCGGTCGTAATTCATATGATGTGATTTGACTGGGCATAAAGGAAGACTTTTGAAAACAAATCAAAGATATTTATGTGATTATAAATTATCTCGTTAAGTATAAAGGACAAAATGTAAAGTTAAATTATTATCAAATAAGGAAATATATAGTTATTTTTTGACTGATTAAAAAGTAAAATATGTTATATAAAATTGGACATAGATTAATTATTTTGGGACAATATTTTAAAGCTAAAGTTATACTAAAATGAGATGGAGCGAGTAGTAATTATTAACAAAAACTTGTAGTTAATAAAAGTTATTATAATAGTATTAGTGATTATCCATTGGTCTTCGCCCACCATTAAATTTCCGTTATGTGCGGGGTACGAAGAAAAATCGAATAATAACGATATGTTGTATGCAGTCTTATCTTATATTTCTGGCGGAAACTTAATATCTTTAAATAGTGAAAATTACAGTGGCGTTTGAACTCTAGCTAATTAATACTCTCCTTGTGTCATTATCATTAGTACTAATCTCTTTCTCTATCTGTGTTAACTAAAAGTGAAATGTGTATGCCTCTTTCAAAACATAGTACTATTTTTATTAGTATTATTACTACTGCAACGTATTAATTAAAAATTAGTAATTATTTTATTTGGTTATGTCTACATGTATATGTACACTGTTTTGATACTCATTTGCAGGAAGAGTGGATTGAAAGAGTGTTTATTTTTTTCCTCTCCTTTTCACGGGTGAGCAAAACTGTAGTGATTGGATCCATACTTCAACTGCATTATATTCTCCAACCCTCTGTCTCTCTCTATTTTCTCTCTCTATTTTTCTCTCCATACAATCCAAAGCCAATTCTTGAATTTGTTCTAATGTGAGAATGTGAGCTGACAATTCTTGATTTGTGGGAATTTCGATAGGCAAAGTTGCAAGCTTTTTTGCTGTATTAAGCAACTGGGGTTTCATTTATTTAGTGTTCTTGAGGTATTCAAAGCCTTTTTTTTCTCTTTGCTACTTCTTTCATCTGTAATTTCTAGTGTTTTCCTTGGTGGGTTTTGCTTGGTTTAGTAAAAAGATTCAATTTTTGGCTTCTACTTATTGAATTGATCTAAAATGGGAAATGGGGTGATTTGTCTTGAGTCGAAGTCTCTACCTACATACGTCTGCGTACACTCTACCCTCCCAGATCCATGTTGTGTGATTTCACTGATTATGTTGTTGTTGTATTATTTTTGTGTTTTTGTAGTATACTGAGCTGACTTTACTTCCATTTTTACTCAACTAAATCTCAGTTTTTACTTGATGGATGAGGAAAGAACTTGTTCACACTCTTATACTGGCCTTATTTATTGTTTAGTTTAATGTATCTGCTTTTGTTAACTGTTTCTTGAACATTTGATTGTTTTGTAAGTGATATTGTTGTGAAGTTCATTTTGGGGGTCTATGGATCTAGTTGGAAAAGTGTGATTTGATCTTGTTCCTAGAGATAATGTTTATTTATTCATGTTATTGTTTATTTGTGTAAATAAAGTTTGTTCTTGATATATCTTGTGTAATTTGTTCTACTTGGGGATTAATTATCAGGTTGGAACATGTCAAGGCCACTGCATAGAGGTTCAGGTGGGGGGAGGTTATCAGTTAATGGTCCTGATTTCTGGGATGACTCTCAGATGAAAGATAAAATAGAAAAGGAAGATTTGGAGCGTAATCGCTCCGCTGGTGATCAGAATTATTTGTCTATGAAATTCCTTTTCCGGATTCTGTTTCCAGATAATTCTCCTTCAAAACATAATTTGGGTGAAAATGGCTTTCTTTCTGATCCTTTTAGCCCTGGAACAGGACGAAATCGGCTTAAGTACGCTTTGCTTTTGATCAGGCTGAGCTTAGTTGTCATAATAATTCTTGCTCTAACCGGATCCTTATGGTGGACAATGTCGATAACCTCCTCATCAAGAGGTCAAATATACCATGGATACAGGCAGCTTCAGGAGCAAGTAGTATCGGATTTGAGGGACATAGGACAGCTTTCTCTTGGTGCTACAAGTGTGAAGGATATTGAATACTGTCCTCCTGAATCTGAGAACTTTGTTCCATGTTTCAATGTGTCGGAAAATCTTAATTTGGGACTTTCTAAAGGAGAGGAGGTTGACCGCCACTGTGGACCTGGTTCAAGACAAAATTGCTTGGTACTTACCCCTCTTAATTACAAGATTCCTCTTAGGTGGCCTACCGGTAGAGACATCATTTGGCATGCAAATGTTAATATTACTGCACAAGAGGTACTCTCCTCAGGAAGTTTGACAAAAAGGTGACTGTAAAATGCGAGTTTCTTTTGCTTAACTATGATTGTATTATCTGCTCATGTGGCTTATTTTCTCTTCATTCCATGCAATGTTAGGTTGATGATGTTGGAGGAAGAGCAGATTTCCTTTCGTTCAGACTCTGCCATGTTTGACAGCATTGAAGACTACTCACATCAAATAGCAGAAATGATTGGGCTACGGAATGAATCAAACTTTGTACAAGCTGGAGTAAGTGGATTATAATTGTTCGGCATGGTTTCTGGTTGTACTTTCGCTTGTGCTCCATAGTTCATCCTTGTATTCAGAATTCCTTTCATATCGCGCTACTTGATTAAAAAAACATCTTGTGCTAAAATTCCATCGACCAGTGAACAACGGTTTTCCTTCTTCTGCTTACTACATGCATATCTAGATACTATACTTGTATTATTTCCGTATATTTCTGCTGTAGTGCTTAAAAAAGCTTCTACAACATCTAGATCTCATTCGTGTAATTTGTTATGCAACCCTTCTCATTTTTTCTGATTGAATTTTCGTTTAAATTTCTCTTCGGCTCTTGAAGGACTGCTTTCTGTCAGATTTGGAAATATTAGTTCTATTTTCCTTTTTGTCTGGTGCCATTAACGTTGCACCAAAATCTAACTACTTGATACATCTGCTTCCTTTTCAGGTCCGAACTATCTTGGATATTGGATGTGGTTATGGCAGTTTTGGGGCACATCTCTTTTCTAACCAACTATTAACCATGTGTGTTGCAAACTATGAAGCTTCAGGCAGTCAAGTTCAGCTGACACTTGAAAGAGGTCTTCCCGCAATGATTGGATCATTTAATTCAAAGCAGTTGCCTTATCCATCTCTTTCATTTGATATGATACATTGTGCAGAATGTCACGTTGACTGGGATCAGAAAGGTATTCTTCATAAGCTAGTTAGAGAAAATGACAATTTTAGCTATTTACCTCTTAAGACGCATACATAAATATGTACTTTGTTAATATTCTTAATTCTCATTATCTCAATTTCGTATATGTGCGTGCATGTTTAATAGTTGAGTTCAAAGTCTGGGTAGAACCTCATTTAGGTCTCACTTCGATATAAATTAGTAACCAAGTGATGTTTCATAATTCATTCATGGTATTCAGAACATGGACAAAGTTTCTATAAATGCATCAGAGGATTTATAATTGAAATGAGTGAAACCCTGACAAGTAGTGGTTTTCTAGACCGGACTATGCACCAATACTTATATTATTTGTGTTAGTTGTGATGCAGTTCCAAGGCCAATCCCTTCAACCTTAAGAAATCACACCTTGTTTGTTCAAATACAGACTTCTTATTTGGTTTCCCTGCTCCTCCCCTGAAGAAAAGGGATCTGACAGAAGTTCATAGGCATCAGCCATTTAACAAGTAATCTTGATGTCCAGTATATTTCTCAAACTGCTAATTGTGACAAAACTTCGGGAAGAATAAAGTTTATATGGATTCTTTCTACTGTTACATCACATTTTCACTGAAGAATAACGAATCTTGGGGGAGGCCTTGCCTTTGATGTTTCGTTAAAATGGTTGTTTCTTTTTTCTTACTGTGATGTCCGGGTCAACTTGCCCCTCACCTCTACTATTCTACTGCGTACCTGCTACCTCCCAACACAGGTATCAAGGTATCAGGTAAGTCTTCCAATCAAGGCTTAGATTGACGGGAAGAATTGAAATCACCTTTTTACCCGAGGCCTCATGGTTCTCCTCCCACTTGATTGACCATCAGTCCATACACTTCTCTTTCGTTTTAAGAACTGCTATGTCATATGAGCAAACCATTTAGAGTCTGTGATTCAGTACTTTACTAGTATATCATTTACTTGTTACTTTAATAAAATCTGAATTCTGGTGCAGATGGTATTCTTCTTGTTGAAGTCGATCGACTATTAAGGCCTGGTGGATATTTTGTCTGGACTTCAACTGTTACGAATACTCAGCGCTCCGTCCGCAACAAAGTGAACCTGAAAAAATGGAATTTTGTCCGCAATTTTGCTGAAAGTATGTGCTGGGAGCTGTTGGCACAACAAGATGAAACTGTTGTATGGAAAAAGACAAGTTTAAAGAAATGTTACGTTGCCAGGTGTGCAGACCTTGTCCACATAGCTTCATTTAGATTTTTATCATTTCCTGACCCTCAATAAGGTTCATGTGAGCAATGATTGTGTGACTATGAAGAGTTGCTTCTATTTACAGGAGACCAGGTGTTGGGCCTTCTCTCTGCAGTAAAGGACAGGACATTGAATCCCCGTATTATCGACCACTACAAGCATGCATTGCTGGAACTCAAAGCCGCCGTTGGATTCCTATTGAAGAAAGGACAAAGTGGCCTTCTAGGGCTAAATTAAACTCCAGCGAACTTAAGATTCATGGTAATGGGCTATCCTCATTTTCAAATACATGTTATTTAGTTTCCTCTGAACATCTAATGATAGCACTCTGTTTTTTTATTAGGTTTGGCATCTGAAACTCTTGCTGAGGATTCCCTTAACTGGAATTCAGCAGTTAACAATTATTGGTCACTTCTTTCACCTTTAATATTTTCCGATCACCCAAAGCGACCTGGTGATGATGACCCTTCTCCTCCCTATAATATGCTAAGAAATGTGTTGGACATGAATGCCCATTTTGGTGGTCTGAATGCTGCTCTACTGGATGCTAGA
Source organism: Przewalskia tangutica (assembly GCA_029844215.1). NCBI lineage: Eukaryota > Viridiplantae > Streptophyta > Magnoliopsida > Solanales > Solanaceae > Przewalskia > Przewalskia tangutica. The sequence goes on along the minus strand of CM056736.1, from coordinate 88,545,155 downwards.
AAGTCAGTGTGGGTCATGAATGTGATTCCCACTAGTGGGCCTAACTATCTTCCCCTAATTCTCGACAGGGGATTTGTTGGTGTTTTACATGATTGGTAAATGCTTCTCTCATTCTCTAGTGAAGGAATGCACTTGGTAAATGTCAACTCTTAATATATGCAACATTTGGCAGAGTTTCTTTGCCTTTATTTACATACATGAAAATTATCTTTTAGCTTTGACTCTAGACACTTAAAGTTGGAGAAGGTTTATGCTAATTAATAACTCACTTTTTGTGACTGAGATGAAGATTGAAGAGGGAGCATGTATCATTATAAATAACAAAGTACTGATAACTGTAGGTACTGGTTTTGCTTTGATCAATCAAAAAGAAATGGTGCTAGTTAGTATTGGTTTGGGGTATCTTTAGTAACTACCAAAGATACAAAATCGGGTGGGGAGGTGACGATGTGGTAGTTAATTAGACAGCTTTGTCATGCACTTCATGCTTGCTGAAAATGTCTTTTCTATAATCACGTGCAATTTGGAGGCCAAAATAGTTGGTCTTTAAAGAATTGCAGGAGGACAGTGGTTGCAACATAGCTTTTCTCGACTTGGTAGTTATATTGTTTCAAGTTTCTCGGCAAATTTCTGTCTATATGAATATTGTATATACAGTTGGCCAGAATGAGAAATGCTTGTAGATGACTCGTGTTCACACAAACAAACTTCTAATTTTTTTATATCAACTTGGTTTTCGGTACATTTTTGACTTGTCAAAAAAAGTTTGGTTGCAAGTCGCATAAAATCAGTCATCTTGATTCATGAACTTCGTGAAAACGTTTTCTTTTATTTGTTTCTTTAATTTCTTTTGGGTGGATTCTGTGACTAATCTTGCTTACTATCTCCTTTGCAGGTGTGAGGCATTTCCAACAGATCCAAGAACTTATGATCTGGTACATGCTAATGGACTTCTGTCACTGGAATTTGGCCAACATAGTAGATGTCCAATGTTTGATCAGTTTATTGAGATAGATCGTGTTCTTCGTCCGGAGGTATGTATATTTCTGCTATACTTTGCTAGTCCTCATTTTGTAATCATGCAGCAGTTAGATGGAGTTCTTGATAGTCAACAAATAGTGACTTTTCAAGCTCTAATGGTTATGATGGTGCAATAAGATTAGAATTAAGACAGCCAAAGTGTGAGTTCATGGAATCAAAGCGTTTTAAAGTCCTAGTTGGATTTAAATTGCAAGGAGCTTTTGTGATTCTGCTCCTCCTGTTTCCACTTCCATGTTTTGATTGTACTGCTCTCCACTCCCATTAGTCTATCGTCCATTGAGAAGTCCTTTTCTTAGCTAGAGAGGCATTGAAGTGGACTCCATAAGTAACATAGTGGTCTGATGCTGCAGCATATAGTGCCCCCCTCAATTAGCTCTATACTTCTCAAGAGAATTCATTTCCTTTCTTTCTTAGTTTACCCTATTTGCATCACTAGATTTTACCTGTTCTCTTCTCGTCCTTTTTTATAAGCATGTTCTTCCTCCCACTCATGCGCACTGGATGCCGAGTAAAATCAGGGGCGTATGTAGCACTGAAGGTGGGGGTGGGGGGATTCAATTGAACTCCTAACTTTTAAATACAATGAATTCAACAAAGAAACCTATAAAGTAGAACCCAAAAAATTTAAATATTGGATCGGCATCGGAGTAAAATCTACATAGTCTAGTGCATCCTCCCACTTGTTGACTAGCTGACCTAAAAACTAAGCCTACTTATGGGATATGTACTACTCCCTCCGTCCCAATTTATGTGATGTACTCATTTGACATGCACTTTAAGAAATAAAAACTTTTGAATCTTATGGTCTAAAATAAGCCAAAGATATTTGTGTAGTTATAGATCATCTCGTGTTTAAAGTTAAATTGTTGCAAAATAAGAAAATATGTCATTTTTTGGACTGACTAAAAAGAAAAGTGAGTCATTCTTTTTGGGACAGAGGGAGTATTGTCTACCCAACATGCCATTGCCAAAACCCCGACACCCACTTTCAGCCATTGTTGATGTACCTGAATGCTGAGTAACATCAACATACTCTAGTGCATGCATGCATTTCCGGAAGCAATTGTTATCTCTTGACTGAGTTTTTCTGTGTCACTTTTGCTAACCTGTATTTCCATGCTGCAGGGCTGGGTGATTATACGTGACACTGTCCCTCATATTGAGTTAGCAAGAGATCATGCAGCACGGTTGAAATGGGACGCAAGAGTTATAGAGGTAGAAAGCAGTGACGAGACGCTACTAATTTGCCAGAAACCATTTTCAAGAAGACAAGCAAGTTAAAATTTGGCGGGGATCTGAAGGTTATTGATGATAATACTCATTTGTTTGTTGGATCATATTATTAAACAGCATAAATTTCACACGAAAGGACGGAAACGAAAATTTTGAACAGTCAGAAAAGCAAGAGGAGCGAGAACAGAAGAAAACAGATGGTTCTGCAAAGGACCAACCACAACTCCTATGTAGCCGTAAGGAATACATAGGGCAATGTAATTAATATTTGAGGCACAGTGCAAATGGGAATTGTTTAGGGCTATAGTTTTTTTCCTTATGATGTCTCATTATAATTACACAACCATATGTTGATTGAAATTGTGAAGGTATTATAGAATAAGGGTAATCCTAGCTGTTGTCGAAATTTGTCTTTGGTGGAGGTTGGGTCAACCCATCTTCAATTGCTTAAACATCATGGTTCCACATGTTGGAGACTCTGGTTTTTCACATGTGCATAATCTACTAAGTGAGTAGATGACCGTAGGGACAAGAATCGTCAAATTCCATTGAGATATGGAAGAGATATTGGTCAGCGAAGTAAGGTGTTTGAGACATAGAAGAGTGGTGTGTGACAAATCTACCACATCGGTAGGAAAATGAAGAATGGTTCATATTATAAGTCTCTAAATTGAATAAGAGATTGGGACCCCAAGGGGTAATCCATGCGTTTGAAGGAGGGAGGACCTAGGTGTGTTTGAGTTCGAGACTAGGCCTACACGCACGCCACCACTCGCCCGGGTCATGGGCTGTTAGGCTTCTGATATTATCTTTTTGGACCCCAAACTTTATTATATTTACAGTTTGGTCCCTGAAGTCTCTAGAAGACAATTTCTACAGGAACCGCGGTGCCTCATGACCAGAACCGTGGCTCAAATTGTCCAGTGAGCTCCCAGTCAACGATAATAAATCAGAATGATGGCCATTACTTGCTAAAACGTTTGACACTTATGCCACAACGTTTATGGCCTTTATGGAGACTAGTAACAACCCTCTTAAACACTTATTAACACGTCTCCTCATCCTTAAACACTATATAATCATATAATCATTCCTTATTTCAGATTAGAGTGGAGACAATATACACAATGAACATAAGCGAAATACTCTCTACGCTTTGATGATTTCAGACTTGTTGAAATCTCTTCCTTTCTTGCAATCTTACACACTCAAATATCCTTCTATTCTAGCGAACACTTGAGTTCCCTTTGCTCATTTGTTTGATTGCTGTTTTATCTTGGGAGATAAGTTGTCATTACACCGTTGAAAGGATATATGGGGCAATATTATCTTAAGGATAGATCAAGAATTTGATCGACTCAGCAAGCCAATTATCTTGTTATATTTCCAGATTTCTAAACATATTGTTGTTGTTGTTCTCAAGGGGCTTGCTGCAGTTTCAACAAGGATCTCAAGATTTCAAGGAAGATCAAAGACCGAAGATCAAGATCATCAACACTTATTCATGTTGTGACAACTGATGTTAGGCTTCAAGTCTATTATATTGAAATTGTAATTGATTATCCTTTCTAAGTACTAGTGATAGTTGTATACTATTCTCATACATCCACTGTAACACCAACAGTCTTAAGATAATATTGTACTAGTGCTAGAAAGATGTGGGCCAACAATTATGGTCCGAGTTTGGGTCTCTCTTTGACGATAGTTACAAATCTATTTTCGTCAAAGATGATATCTCAATTATTGATCTTCAAACTTGAAGATAGAGTTGATAGTCTTGTTGTCAAGGCTAAGGGTCAAAGAAGAGTTGTTGTCACCACTCCCGAGAGTGGTGTAATCAAGTGTCCACAAGAGGTTGAAGATATCAACTGGGACATGAGGACAAGGCTAAAAAAGATGTTACACCTTCTAAGAAGAAGCCTCCATCTTATGGTAAGGAGAATTTGGACACCGAACGTGGGCCAAATCCCAAAGGTATGAGTTAATTATTTATTTCTTGTCAAAAATGAGATTAAAAGATGTCTGATTAAAATGAACTGAATAAAGCTACAAATATGAAAGTATATCTTTATATTCCCTACGCCTTAAAATCAGAAAGTTTAATCTCACTTACCTTCCCGTTTAAATATTGAACTGTTATAAACAATGGCTTAAAAGATATTGTTACACCCCGTAGTTCAGGTCATGCGCATGAGGGCGTACGAAAGGGAGTAAGACTTAAAATTTTCAGAAGATAGGTTGATGGGTTGTTCCGGACGGGTTTTAGTCAACTTTAAGGCGGGTTATGACCCGCACATCGAGAGTTCATAAGTGTTTCAAAGGCACGGGCGTAGTTCGTTGAGTCTAGATTCCAACGCAACCAACCGCTCGTCGATAGACGCCGAGTAGAAAGTTGAGGTTACAAGTTCGCGCAATGGACGTAAATGCGGCGGCGGGTGCGCGCGCGCTAAAGTTCTCGGGCGGTCGCTGAGTTGCAGCATGGCGCCGGACAGCAGCGCGCACGAAAGATCGAGAGATCGCGAGGTTTATTGCCATGGCGCGTGGCCGCGCCGAGGCGGATTTTTGGGCGAAAAACTTAGAAAAGTCCGATTTGTGTTTTAAAGAGACCACGAGGGTGACAAGTGTCCCCCCATCTGATTTTCTCATTGCATGCAATATATTGACCAAGACTTGGACATTTTCTATCTTTCATCTTCTCTCTCTCTCTCAAATTGCTCCCATTCTCCCTAAACTTCCGTGCCTCTCTAGAACCCTAGAGAAATTCTTAGCCTAAGGAAAATCTGAAATTAAGGGCAAGAAGGAAGTTGGTGGCTAACTTAAAAGTGTTCTTGTGGTGGTATTCTTGGAGGAAAGGCTAGCGAGGTGTTGGAATAAGCTTGGCTAAAACTTTAAGGTAATGATTCTTCCTTTAGATTTAGTTTATAGTGTTGCATGTTAAGAAGAAAGAACTTGTGGTAGTGAATAATGCTCTTAGAGTCATTGCATTAGAAATGTGGTTTGGTTATGAAGAATGGGTTAAGAAGAGATTATGAGCATGTTGTAGCCTAAAACTACCCTAGAATTGTTAAGTGAATTGTTGTAAACTTATGGGCAGAATTGGTATTTGGGTGTGTAATCCCTTTAAAATGTTGGATTGTTGAACCTTAAATGTGGTGTTTGGATGATAAATTCGGCCTTGAAAGGTGGCAAAGTGAGTAGAAACAAAGGAAATCGCTTGATTTTCTATAGAATTTTAGTGGCTTTGAGTTAGATTATTCTACATTGGAATTAGAGGTTAATGAACATATCATGGTTATTATAGGTTGAAATATTACTTGCGGTAGTTGAGCTTAGCAAGTGGATTGACCAAAGAGGTATGTGGAGCTTTCTTATCTCTTGAGCATGAGTAGTTTGAACTATATAGTCTACAGACGACGTGTTTTAAATGAAGTAAATCTATTTGTCAGACTTGACTTGTTTTACGAAAATGTCTAAGTTGGTTGGGTTAGAGAGCTAACCCACTTATTCCTAAGTAATGGTTTAACCTAAATAAGGTAGATAAGGATTTCGTGACATGAAGAAGTATTACGGAAATTGTGTGAGTTTGATTTGAAGTATAAGTCTCTTGGTTAATAAAAAGAACGAAATCTTTTGAAACATAAGGAGTTATAACGGCACTTATGGGAGGTTAGTTATGTGACCTTATGAAAGAGTATGAACGTCTAAAGCTTTAAAGCATAAAGTTAGTATAACGGCTTTATGGGAGTTAGTTATAATAACTTTATGAAAGGTTAAAGAGTTGGGTTTTCTTGAATAAGGTCATGAAAATGAGATTCATTTTGTATGTTAATGAAAGCCTAAAGAAGTTATGAGTTACTTGGGCGTCGCTTGATGATGAAGGATTCCACGGGTATGCTTCCATTGTTCGATTATGAGTTACTTGGGCGTCGCTTGATGATGAAGGATTCCACGGTATGCTTCCATTGTTGATTATGAGTTACTTGGGCGTCTGCCGATGATGAAGGATTCCACGGGTATGCTTCCATTGTTCAGTTATGAGTTACTTGGACGTACCGCCAGTGATGAAGGATTCCACGGGTATGCTTCCATTGTGCAGGTATGAGTTACTTGGACGTCTGCTTGATGAAGGATTCCAGGTATGCTTCCATTGTTTTAGTATGAGTTTGTTTGGACGCATCGCGATGATGAAGGATTCCACGGGTACGCACTCGACACGCTTACGATGAAGGATTCCGAGGCACGCGATATGAAGGGTAAGAGTATAATTGTGGGGCAAGCCCCAAGATCGTTATACCACCTTCTTCAGGGTAAGAGTAAGAATGAGGGGCAAGCCCCAAGATCGTCATACCACCTGTTGAGTTTATTGGACGTGCCGACAGTGATGAAGGATTCCACGGGTATGCTTCCATTGTTTTAGTATGAGTTTATTGGACGTGCCGTCAGTGATGAAGGATTCCACGGGTATGCTTCCATTGTTTTAGTATGAGCTTATTGGACGTACCGCCAGTGACGAAGGATTCCACGGGTATGCTTCCATTGTCTTAGTATGAGTTTATTGGACGTGCCGTCCGTGATGAAGGATTCCACGGGTATGCTTCCATGGTCTCTATATGAGTTTACTTGGGCGTGTTGATTATGAGCTTCCTATTTTCACGCGATATAGTATATGATGATTTTCTCATTGTTGGTAAGGTACGGTGTTACGTAAACCGATTTTATACATGTCCCCGCTTATTTTAGACTTATGAGGTATTTTGATATTTTCCCGCCGCATACTGGTACTGTTATCGACCTCCTTGGCTGCGTTACGCCGCAGTCGAGATACGTAAGCTTCTGGTCCGCACTCTTAGGATCACCGCTCATTTCTGGAAAGCTCCATCCTCCTGAGGCTTTGTCTTTTGGTATGATTCACGAGGTTATAGACTTTTGTACATTCGGGGTATGGCGGGGCCTGTCCCGCCACGATTGTTATTCCTGAAGTCCGTAGTCACGTTTGTGGTTTGGGTGTAAGAATAAAGTTGTCTTGTTTCCATATCGGTTAAGTTATTTTATGAAAGCGGCCTTATCGGCTGCTAGTGATGTTTACCTTATCTGATTTGTTTTATGTATGTTCATGCTATTCTCTCGATATATACCGGCGGTACCGGAAGGGTACTAGTCGCGGCCGGGGTCGGTCGTGACAAAAGTGGTATCGAGCGATTAGTCCTCGGAAAGTGTCTACGACCGTGTCTAGTAGAGTCTTGATTATCGGTGTGTTGTGCACCACATCTATAATCGTGAGGTCGCAGGACATTTAGGATTGGTTTCCATTCTTCTCACTCTAAGATCGTGCGATAGAGCCGTGTGGTTAGGTCGTCTCTCCCTAACGAAAGTTATGTTGTTTGCATTACGAGAAAGCGTGATGACCGGGAAAGATTATGTGGATTGCGTATCCGTGTTAGTTATGATGGTAGTATAGTGGGTATAGTGACATTCACTATACGAATTATGTATAAAGTCGGACACGTGTTGCCTAGAATGATATTGGAATACCAAGGATTTATAAGGACTAATTAGATACCGGGATGGTAGGGAGTGGTTTGATGAACTCTCATCAATGTTGTACGTACTAATTTGAGATAATTAGGAGATGATGAGTTGTCTGAGAAATAAATGGACCCTTAAGAAGTTTAATTAAGAGACTAACGGAAACTATGTTTGTAAATTAAGCCACGTGGTATGCTTAAGAGTATAGTCTGAGATGAGATTCGGCGGAGTAAGTGATGGGATTGTTGTAAGATTTAGTATCATGAGCAGGGGATATTGAGACTATGTACATGTGTTAGAATAAGTTGGTAGATACGAACGGGCAGTCTGTTAGGCGTGGCGGGTAAGTAGTAATGGTTCATATTTTGGGTTCATTTTCATTTGACTTACGGTGAATGGGTATGCGTGTGCGATATCTTAGGGTCATAGGTGGCATAATGAAGTTCCATTAGTATATAGTACGAGGATGTACCGAGGAATAGTAGATCGTTTCTAAAAAAACATTCGGGACGAATGTTTCTAAGGGAGAATGTTACACCGTAGTTCAGGTCATGCGCATGAGGCGTCTGAAAGGGAGTAAGACTTAAAATTTTCGGAAGATAGGTTGATGGGTTGTTCGGACGGGTTTTAGTCAACTTTAAGGCGGGTTATGACCCGGTACATTGAGAGTTCATAAGTGTTTCAAAGGCACAGGCGTATTTCGTTGAGTCTAGATTCCAACGCAACCAACCGCTCGTCGATAGGACGTCGGAGTAAAGTTATGAGGTTACAAGTTCGGTCTTGTGATCGGAAATGTGTTTGAGCGGCGGCGGCATGGCGCGGATGCGAGGCCGCGGCGCTAAAGTTCGAAGTCGCTGAAGTTGCAGCGCATGGCCGGAATAAGCGTGGCGCGCGAAAGATCAGATCGCGGAGGTTTTGCCATGGCTGTGTGGCGCCGAGCCGGCGGGCGGAAAAACTTAGAAAAGTCTGATTTTTGTTTTAAAACAGACCATGGGAGGGTGACAAGTGTCCCCCCCCATCTGATTTTCTGATGCATGCAATATATTGACCAAGACTTGTACATTTTCTATCTTTCATCTTCTCTCTCTCTCTCAAATTGCTCCCCATTCTCCCTAAACTTCCAGGCCTCTCTCTAGAACCCCTAGAGAAATTCTTAGCCTAAGGAAAATCTGAAATTAAGGGCAAGAAGGAAGTTGGTGGCTAACTTAAAAGTGTTACTGTGGTGGTATTCTTGGAGGAAAGGCTAGCAAGGTGTTGGAATAAGCTTGGCTAAAACTTTAAGGTAATGATTCTTCCTTTAGATTTAGTTTATAGTGTTGCATGTTAAGAAGAAAGAACTTGTGGTAGTGAATAATGCTCTTAGAGTCATTGCATGCTAGAAATGTGGTTTGGTTATGAAGAATGGGTTAAGAAGAGATTATGAGCATGTTGTAGCCTAAAAACTACCCTAGAATTGTTAAGTGAATTGTTGTAAACTTATGGGGCAGAATTGGTATTTGGGTGTGTAATCCCCTTTAAAATGTTGGATTGTTGAACCTTAAATGTGGTGTTTGGATGATAAATTCGGCCTTGAGAAAGGTGGCAAAGTGAGTAGAAACAAAGGAAATGCTGCCCAATTTTCTATAGAATTTTAGTGGCTTTGAGTTAGATTATTCTACATTGGAATTAGAGGTTAATGAACATATCATGGTTATTATAGGTTGAAATATTACTTGCGGTAGTTGAGCTTAGCAAGTGGATTGACCAAAGAGGTATGTGGAGCTTTCTTATCTCTTGAGCATGAGTAGTTTGAACTATATAGTACGGTGAGCGTCGTGTTTTAAATGAAGTAAATCTATTTGTTGTACGTGACTTGTTTTACGAAAATGTCTAAGTTGGTTGGGTTAGAGAGCTAACCCACTTATTCCTAAGTAATGGTTTAACCTAAATAAGGTAGATAAGGATTTCGTGACATGAAGAAGTATTACGGAAATTGTGTGAGTTTGATTTGAAGTATAAGTCTCTTGGTTAATAAAAGAACGAAATCTTTTGAAACATAAGAGTTATAACGGCACTTATGGGAGGTTAGTTAGAACGGCCTTATGAAAGAGTATGAACGTCTAAAGCTTTAAAGCATAAAGTTAGTATAACGGCTTTATGGGAGTTAGTTATAATAACTTTATGAAAGGTTAAAGAGTTGGGTTTTCTTGAATAAGGTCATGAAAATGAGATTCATTTGTATGTTAATGAAAGCCTAAAGAAGTTATGAGTTACTTGGGCGTCGCCCGGTGATGAAGGATTCCACGGGTATGCTTCCATTGTTCGATTATGAGTTACTTGGGCGTCTGCTTGATGATGAAGGATTCCACGGGTATGCTTCCATTGTTGATTATGAGTTACTTGGGCGTCTGCTTGATGATGAAGGATTCCACGGTATGCTTCCATTGTTCGATTATGAGTTACTTGGAGCGTCCGCGATGATGAAGGATTCCACGGTATGCTTCCATTGTTCGATTATGAGTTACTTGGGCGTCGCCCGATGATGAAGGATTCCACGGGTATGCTTCCATTGTTGTCTTATGAGTTTATTTGGACGCATCGATGATGAAGGATTCCACGGGTATGCACCTTGGACATGCTTACGATGAAGGATTCCGAGGCATGCAGTATGAAGGGTAAGAGTATAAATGAGGGGCAAGCCCCAAGATCGTTATACCACCTTCTTCAGGGTAAGAGTATGAATGAGGGGCAAGCCCCAAGATCGTCATACCACCTGTTGAGTTTATTGGACGTGCCGCCAGTGATGAAGGATTCCACGGGTATGCTTCAATTGTTTTAGTATGAGTTTATTGGACGTGCCGTCAGTGATGAAGGATTCCACGGGTATGCTTCCATTGTTTTAGTATGAGCTTATTGGACGTACCGCCAGTGACGAAGGATTCCACGGGTATGCTTCCATTGTCTTAGTATGAGTTTATTGGACGTGCCGTCAGTGATGAAGGATTCCACGGGTATGCTTCCATGGTCTCTATATGAGTTTACTTGGACGTGTTGATTATGAGCTTCCTATTTTCATGCAGTATAGTATATGACTGATTTTCTCATTGTTGGTAAGGTACAGTGTTCTGTAAACTGATTTTATACATGTCCCCAGTTATTTTAGACTTATGAGGTATTTTGATATTTTCCCGATTTCGCATACTGCACTGTTATCGACCTCGCCGAAGTGCGTTCATGCCGCAGGTCGAGATACGTAGCTTGCTGGTCCGCACTCTTAGGATCACTGTTCATTTCCTGGAAAGCTCCATCCCTCCGGAGGCTTTGTCTTTTGGTATGATTCCCTGAGGTTATAGACTTTTGTACATTCAGGGGGTATGGCGGGGCCCTGTCCCGCCACTTTGTATTCCTGAAGTCCGTAGTCACGTTTGTGGTTTGGGCTGTAAGAATAAAGTTGTACTGTTTCACTATCGGTTAAGTTATTTTATGAAAGGCGGCCTTATCGGCTTGCTAGTGATGTTTACCTTATACAGATTTGTTTTATGTATGTTACGCTGCTATTCTCTGATATATACCTGACAGGGTACCCCGGAAGGGTACTAGTCGCGGCCCCGGGGTCGGGTCGTGACAAATATGGACTTAGATTGTAATAAAATGATTTTATGGACAATCCTAAGCATGAGAAGAGGACTAAATACAAGGACTAGAGGACTTGACAATCATGTCATCGTTTCTGACAGAAGATCTGTCTTTCGACAGGATAGTAGCGGACACTCAGTCATACAAAGCCTCCGGACGATTGGAGTGGGCCAGACCCGTCATATGACTTGACGATGTTAGACACTCAGTCATACAAAGCCTCCGGGCGACTGGAGTGGTTCAGAGTTACCAGATCTCAATAGATCTGAAGGCCAAAAGAAAGACAGAAAAGAAATTGGACACTCAGTCTGCCAAGGCAACTGGAGTGGGCCAGAGATGATCTAGATCACATATGATCCGGTTACGCCCTAACCACGGGCAAGAAGTTGTTCATGTGAACATAGAATAAATTGAAGAGGATGTCCTCAAAAGGACTTAAGGAATGAGATCACTCTTAAACGAGGTGATACATGTCCTAAACTTGGTGTCAAGGACACTGTTGGACAATATGGCTTGAGTTTTTCGCCTCATATCCCACAAGTCGATAATAACCAAAAGTGATATAGTAAAATTGTAGCCAAGTTTATGATATGTTTGTAATCCGTGCATCTATGTCATCATAGATTAAGACACGTTAAACAGAAAGTCATTCAAAGGCCAACGAAGTTGACAAGTGGATGATATGTTTGTAATCCGTACATCTATGCCATCATAGATTAAGACATGTTAAATAGAAAGTCATTCAAAAGCTAACTAAGTTGAGATTGTTGTCTTTTGTCTACATAAACCCTCAAATGAATGTGAGGTAGGCGAAGAGGCCAAATCATTTTTTGGTTCCATGAAAGGATTAGAGAAAGAAGCACCGCTCCTCTATAACTTAGTAACACCTACTTGGGTGATTTAAAGTTTGTACAAATAGAGGGGGGAGACAAGTACGTTGTTATCTTAATTGATGATGATACAACGTATTGTATCCTTTGTTGTAAGAAAAAAGATGAAACAAGCCAGAAATCGTCGCGGAGCCGTGAAGGACCGCGACGCAACCGGCGGAACCGCGGTGCCTCGACCAAGAGCCGCGGTGCCTACGACGGTATTGGATCCTGGAAATTGACGCTTACAGTTCCAGTGGTTACTGGAACTTAAGCACCGCGGTGCCTCCCCGAAGGACCACGACTCTAAATGCCGGCCATGTTCCAGTAGCCTACTGGAGTTCAGGCACCGCGGTGCCTCTCAGGAAGGATCACGGTGCTTCGGGAACAGAATAAAAATCTACGGATTGAGAAATTCGTAGCGATAGAGGGGGAGAATGTGAAGCATTGTTGATCCAACGACTGCTCCTTACTCACCTCAGAGGCTCAGACTAAATGGTGTTAGCCAAGCGCATATCTATACGCCCAAGACATGTGGGGCAAGACTATCCTTACCGCTAATGCGATTCTTAATAGAACTCCGCATAAGGATAAGTGACATGGATGTTGAGATAATCTTCTTAACCGGAGAATTGGGTTTGAGGACTGTTGGGCTTCTTCCTGAAATCCCTTATGGTCCCGGAAATGTCTATATTTTGGTCCTGGAAGTTTCAGATAGAACAGAAACAATGAATCTGACTACAGAAACATTTACTATGATGTTAGAAAGCCAACATTTGGAAAACCATAAGTCCAAAAGTGGAAGAAGAAAGTAATACGGAACAACCAGAGGGGTTTGAGGTTCCAAGAAAGAGAAGAAAGTTTGTCGGCTTGTCAAACCTCTGTGAGGGCTGAAACGGGCCTAAAGTTTTGGCACAAAACATTTCTCCTGAAATATATGTTTCAACGTGAAAGGATATGGATATTGCAGATGACACCTTAGGTTTGGAATCCCTAAGACATCTAACGGGCTGGTCAGATTCCAAACTCTTCTATGAGGAGTTTGACAGTCTCGTTGTAGTCACCAATGGATTTGAATCATAGAGTGATTGAAATCATAGTGCACCCATATGCCAGGAGAGATATGCTCAGGTCACACTGCAATTGACTTGGTATCGGTTCATAAAAGAAGACCAGTTGAACTAAGGTTCACTAGCGATTCTGGAAATGTTCAACAGAAGGCGGTAAATTGGATGTGACGACATCTGAATTATTCGCTTATTTATGACTTATGATATTCTGGATGTACAGTGGTTCTGGGAGAACAAAATGATGCAAACTGGACATAAGACCTGAAGAACACCAATGTGAATGGCGTGTCTTAGGAAAATCCTCTAAGCAAACCTTGCATCGGATGATTCATGATGGAATCCTAGTTCATCGCTTCGCACAAAGGATGATGAGAAGTTGAGTAACTTCACAACTACTTAGAAGATGTCCCTTCTTGGGAGTAACTCGTGTCTGCTCTAGTTTGACACTGTGAAAGCACGAATGACGACGTCTGGACATATCTGTCACAAACATAAGACCGAATGACAGTTGATCTTCACGGGTAACACTTCCTTGATTTCTAATCAAAGGAGAATATAGTAGACTTTCACAGATCAAGGGTTGTGCATGTCTAAGGGAATTGGCTTAAAACCCAATCAATACGAACTGATATAGTGGGCACCCAACCTTACAGACTGGAGATCCCAGGAATAAGGTTCAATGGGAAAACTAAACTATAAAAGTTCAGTTGAGCGCTTCGATGAAAGTAAGAGAACTTTGGATAATAGTTCTTAAGAAACATAATCCAAGGCCATTCCCGTGATAGACATTAAGTACTACCTGCAGAGGGGGTAAATGTTAAGCTTCCAAAAACCTTTAATGATCCTCAACAATTGAGGTTAGGTTTGGAAAACTTTTAATGGTTCATAACGCTTGTGAAGCTAGGTATTCCAGGATACCTTGTAGGAGACCGCCTATTTACGTGCGAGGACAGACCGCCTCAAATGAACGCACTTAAGACTCCAAGGGTGTCCAAGACCCACGACGAACAAAACACAAAGAATGATTGAGTAGGAAAGATGTTGTGTTGATACTATTATCTTGGCATATACTAACACTGACGGTTCAAGACATCACGTTCACCGCGCAGTAAATATGTCCGATGGTATTCTATTATGGAAGGTTCAAAGCTACGGCTACCTCTCCAGATGCAACATTGATCCGCCAAAAAGATTGCTGAAAGAAGGCACCATGTGTGTGCACCAAAATCTCTTCCAAGAGGGGATTGTTGGAAATTTGCCTTTGGTGGAGGTTGGGTCCACGCATATTCAATTGCTTAAACATCATGGTTCCACATGTTGGAGACACTGGTTCTTCACATATGCATAATCTACTAAGTGAGTAGATGATCGTAGGGGCAAGAATCATCAAATTCCATTGAGAAATGAAAGATATATTGGTCCGCGCAGTAAGGTGTTTGAGACATGAAAGAGTGGTGTGTGACAAATCTACCACATCGGTAGGAAAATGAATAATGGTTCATATTATAAGTATCTAAATTGAATAAGGTATTGGGACCCCAAGGGGTAACCCATGTGTTTGAAGGAGGAAAGACCTATGTGTGTTTGGGTTCGAGACTAGGCCCACACGCGCGCCACCACCCACCCGCCCGGGTCGTGGGATGTTGGGCTATTGGGCTGTTGGGCTTCTTCTGATATTATCTTTTTGGACCCCAGACTTTATTATATTTACAGTTTGGTTCCTGAAGTCTATGGAAGACAATTTCTACAAGACGTGGTGCCTCATGACCAGAACCGTGGCCCAAATTGTCCAGTGAGCTCCCAGTCAACGATAATAAATCAGAATGATGGCCATTACTTGCTAAAACGTTTGGTACTTATGCCACAACATTTATGACCTTTATGGAGGCCATTAACATCCATCTTAACACCTATTAACACATCTCTTCATCCTTAAACACTATATAATCATATAATCATTCCTTATTTCAGATTAGAGTGGAGACAATATACACAATGAACAAAAGAGAAATACTCTCTACACTTTGATGATTTCAGACTTGTTGAAATTTCTTCCTTTCTTGCAATCTTACACACTCAAAGATTCTTCTATTCTAGCGAACACTTGAGTTCCCTTTGCTCATTTGTTTGATTGTTGTTTTATCTTGGGAGATAAGTTGTCATTACACCGTTGAAAGAGTATACGGGGCAATATTATCTTAAAGATAGATCAAGAATTTGATCGACTTAGCAAGCCAATTATCTTGTTATATTTCCAGATTTCTAAACATATTGTTGTTGTTGTTGTTCTCAAGGGGCTTACTGCAATTGAGGTTAAATTGTAATTGATTATCCTTTATAAGCACTAGTGATAGTTGTATACTATTCACATACATTCACGGTAACACCAACAGCTGCTGTAACATATCATCATTGCTTTGGCTCTGACTCATTTGCTTGCACTTTTTCTCCTTTTTGATAATTTATTCTTAATACTAATATCTGGCAAGTGATTCCAGGTAATTTTCCACCAAGTTCCTACTTTTTGGCATTATGGGTGTGTTGGTATTTTTTCATTTTTCCCTTTTTTGATTGGTCAAAATTTATGAAAAATATTTTTTTTAGACAATAATTTCCCTTGTGAAACTAGGGCAAATAAGTTTAGCATTAGCACCGAACTTAGCTCAGTTGGTGTGCTTCATAGCAATTTTAGGCCGGTTCAAATCCGACAGGTCGGATATTTTAGGATATATATATTAGTCTCCTAAGTAACTATTAGGGGTGGCAATACCAACTCAACCTGCCCAACCCGTTTGATGTTTCTACGGGTTGGGTCACGACCATTTGATGAGTTGACTCAACGGGTTGAAATTAAAATGACCCATAATTTAAAACGGATCAAAGTAGTATAATCCGCTATCAAAATGTAACCCAACAAAGGTATATAATTTTGTAATAGTTATTTTGTATGGTTATAAACTGTTAAAGTATATCGGCCAATATGGTCCAGCCGAGAATGGCTCATCCGAGTGGGGCCTCTTTCCTTTGTATATTTGGTAAATATTAGACTTAGGTTTGTACCTTAATTAGTAGTGTAATATTACCATAATTGTAAAGTTAGTATTCTTATAAAATAGGGGATTCCTAGGTAGAATAGGAAGAGGATCTTCATTGTAACTTGTATATATATGTCTTTCATTAATGAGAATAATCAAGAGGATTATTTCTTACATTCTTTCATGGTATCAAGAGTCTAGGTTCTCTTTACCTCACTTTCGCTCCTCAAAAGTTCTTCACTTTTTCGGATTTTTGGATCCTCAAATTCTCGATTTTTGTGTTCTTCCTTTTTAACAAAACCGAGTATCTTCTCTTCCAAAATCCTCTCTCCCAAATTCCCTTCTCCGAATCTTATTGTTCTATTCCCTATGACTGATAAGAACAATTTTAATCCTGCCCTCTCAGTTTCTAACATCAAGAGCGGTATCCCTATTGTTCTTGATCTTGAAAACGTCCAATATGGGACGTGGGCGGAGTTATTCAAGATTCATGTTAAAGCACATAAAGTTCTTCACCACATCATCCCTCCTACTCCTTCAAAGGAGGGTGATAAGGCGTCTACATCTACTGTGCTCACTAAAGAAGCAGACCCAGAATTATGGGACATGCTTGATTCCAAGGTTCTTCAGTGGATTTATGCCACTATTTCCTTGGACCTTTTGCAGACGATTATGGAACCCAACTCCACAGCTATGGCAGCGTGGGATCGATTGCGAGATATCTTTCAAGATAACAGTCATTCTCGGATTGTTATCCTTGAGCATAAATTTTCACAGGTGCCCATGGTGAATTTTCAAAACGTTTCTTCTTATTGCAACGCCTCAAGGACTTGGCAGACCAACTCAGCAACGTGAGTTCTCCTATCTCTAATAGTCGTCAGTTCTTCAGATTGTTGTAGGTCTGTTAGAGGCCTATAGCGGCGTTGCTTCTGTTATTCGTCAGAATAACCCCCTGCCAGGATTTTATCAAACCTGTTCTATGCTTACTTTGGAAGAAGCTGGATTAGCTAAGAAAGTGGCGATTGGGGCCAGTCCTATCGGTATGATGACTGCTTTTCTTCTTTCAATCTAGCCAACGTGACATAAAATCACAACAACGGGGGTGGTAAGAAAGGCCAAAATCGGAAGAATAATGGCAAGCATCGTGGCGGCAACAACGGGGACAACAGTCAGCAGCAGCAACAACAATAATCTTGGAACCCACAGGGCCCTCTGGTCAGTGGCAGTGGGTCCCAGCGCCGCAAGTCGCCGCGGCGCCTCAATATCAGCCCGTACACGCACTGCTGCCCAACTTCTCCTCAATCCAGACTCCAGGGTACATACCAACATGGCGGTCAGCCAAGATCCAAAGATACTGGGCCTCACCCCATCAGGCCCACCATGCAGTGGGGTACACTCAGACCGACATTGAAGCAGCGATGCACACGCTTGACTTGACTCAACCGGACCCTAATTGGTACATGGACACCGGCGCCACTATCCACATGACATCCGATCAAGGTACTCTCTCGTCTTATTCCAATTTGAGCACTAATCGTGGTATAACTGTTGGTAATGACAATTCTATTCCAATTAAGGGTTATGGTCATAAAACTTTGTCCCCTCCTCATACACCATTTGTCCTGAAAAATATCCTTCATGCCCCAAAATTAATTAAACATTTGGTATATGTCCGTAAATTCACAACTAATAACTGGGTTTCTATTAATTTTGATCCATTTAGATTTTCTGTGAAGGATTTCAAAACGGGGACTCATCTCATGAGGTGTAACAGTGGGGGGGGGGGGGGGGGGGCCCTCTATCCAATCACACCAAGTCTCAGCATCTCGCGTCAAGCTATGTCATCCACCTTTGCATCTCTTGCTCCTTCCTTGTGGCATGCTCGTCTAGGTCATTCAGGATCGTCTATTTTATCTTCTTTAGATAGACATAAATATATTTCTTGTAAGGGTACGCGTAGTACTCCACTTTATCAATCTTGTGCTTTGGGAAAGATTATTAAATTACCATTTGTAGCTTCAAATTCTAATACTTCTATGCTATTTGAAATTATTCATAGTGATTTATGGACATCTTCGGTTCTCAGCTCTATGGGTCATCGTTATTATGTTCTATTCTTGGATGACTATACTAAATATTTATGGACGTTTCCAATTGCAAAAAAATCTCAAGTTTTTTCCATCTTCATAAAATTTAGAGTCTTCATAAGAACGCATTCGAACGGAAAGTCAAAAACATTCAATGTGATAATGGCAAAGAGTATGATAATAAGGAATTTAGGGAGTTTTGTGCTAACAATGGGATAAATTTTCATTTTTCTTGTCCTCATACGTCTTCACAAAATGGGAAAGCTGAGCGAAAAATTCGTACTATTAATAATAGTGTCCGCACTTTATTAGTTCATTCTTCCGTTCCTCCATTATTTTGGCATCATGCACTACAGATGGTTGCCGATCTCCTAAATATTCTTCCCTCTAAAGGTTTGACATATTCCTCCCCTCTCAAAATGTTATACAATAAAACTCTGTCTTACACTCATCTTAGGGTCTTCAGATGCTTATGTTATCCACTGTTTTCATCCACTACAATCAACAAACTTCAGACACGTTCTACTCAGGTATTCTTGGGTTTCACAAATCACCGTGGTTATAAATGTTTTGATTTGTCATCTAAACGAATCATCATTAGTCGTCATGTTCTCTTTGATGAAACTCAATTTCCCTTTTCTAAATTAGAAAAACTCGTACCTACTTCTTATGAGTTTTTGAATGATGCTATCTCCCCCTATGTTCTCCGTCATTTTTCAGGTTTGCCAGAAAATACGTTAAACCCGTCCTCAGCGCCGCGACCCTGCATTGAGGCACCACGACGCCAAAATTCCTGCGAGGCAGCTCCGCGGCCCTGCACAGAGGCGCCACGGCGCCAAATATCCAGAGAGCCCTGCAATGGTTCTGGCATCGCGACGCTAGTTTTCAGCGTCGCGGCTCCGTCGACGGGAATTTCCGACTTTTCACAAACCTCCCAAAATTCACTCAATCCAGCCCAGAGTCTTGGTCCAGTCACTCGTAGTCAACGTGGTATTTTTAAGCCAAAAACACATTTGAATTTGAATTCTACTGTTCTTAAATCCCCTTACCCCATAATCCTGTGTCTGCCTTAAATGACCCTAATTGGAAAATTGTCATGACCGAGGAATATAATGCTCTTATTGATAATAAGACGTGGGAGTTGGTACCCCGTCCATCTGGTGTTAATATTATTCGGTTTATGTGAATTTTTGTTCATAAGGAAAATTCTGATGGTTCATTTGCAAGACATAAGGCTAGACTTGTAGGTGATGGTAAGACTCAGCAGGTTGGTGTGGATTGTGGTGAGACATTTAGCCCAGTGGTCGCCTGGCTACCATTAAATCTTGTACTCGGCTAGCTCTTTCGAATTCATGGCCCATCCATCAGCTAGATGTGAAGAATGCTTTCCTACATGGTGATCTTCAGGAGACAGTGTATATGCATCAGCCTTTGAAATTTAGAGATACTAGATATCCTAATCATGTTTGTCTATTGAAGAAGTCTTTGTATGGGCTTAAGCAGCCACGTGCTTGGTATAAGAGGTTTGCTGATTTTGTTTCGACTATGAGTTTTTCTCACAGCAGGTCTGATAATTCATTATTTGTATATCGTCGAGGATCTTCCATGGCTTATATTTTGTTATATGTTGATGATATTATCTTGACTGCTTCTTCTGATACTTTGAGCAAGTCTATTATGACAATGCTCAGTTCTGAGTTTGCCATGAAAGACTTGGGTCATTTGAGTTACTTTTTGGGGATTGTTGTAACTCGTCATGCAGGTGGATTGTTCTTATCACAGAGAAAGTATGCAGCAGAGATCATTGAGAGGGCTGAGATGTCATCCTATAAATCCACTTTTACTCCAGTTGATACTAAACCCAAGTTGGATGCTGCAACTGGCTCTTCGTACTCTATGAGTACATACCCAAAAGGTCTCAGTTGAGGTATTGTAATACCCAATTAGCAGCAACATATTGAGATACACTGAATACTTTTAAATCCTTATAAATGTGAAGATCCTAATGCTAATTTACATACTTTTGTTGGTGGTAGTATAGAATATGAAGAACAACAAAGTCGTCTTTCTCCTGTAGTTTGGTGGAGAATAATTTATATGATAATTTATATATTTTTATTCAGTTGTTTCGGCTCTTAAATCTGTGGTTGTCCACGAATACAAGTTGGGGAATGTTTTAACTCAACTTGACCAACTTATTTTGACCTAAATATATCTGGATTGGATTAAGTTTTAATCCATTCATTTGAATTAACTCATTTTAAACCCAACCGCCTATTTGACACCTCTAATTACTATACAATAATATTTGTATCGAACCATTTGTTCTCTGTCTGATAAGTTGTTCATATTTAAAAATAAGGACTTTTTCCAAAATTCTCCGCAAGGTAAGAAATATTTCATGGACTTCTCTAGCAAATTCATATAGATCTGGGATCTTCCAGAAAAAGTCTTTACATCTAACCTTCAATTTTCTCAAAAGTCCTGACACACATCAACTTAGTACTACATGTAAAAAATGACTGAAATAATGATGCTCAGGTGACAAGATAAGGCTACATTTTCTGTCGCTACTACTAAAAAAAAGATGATGGTGCAAATCTCGCCATACTGACTGTTCACACTAATATAAGCACACACGAGTCTTAAACTAAGGACTTAACAAGAAGTTAACTAGACTTTCTCGTCCAATCTCGGCACGAACCACCCATCACCAGTGGATGCTGCACCATGGCTGTTCAAACACCTTATTGTCCCTGCTCTGGCTCTGGTGATAAGCTCGGCAATTGTGTTTAGATGTGTTGAATCTTGTATAGCAGGTCTATTGGTGGTTTGTTGCCGATGTGGGACGGGACAGGAGAGGTCTTCTTCTTAGGTCGCAAGTTTCACTCGGTGTAACTGGATTTGATGTCTAACAATTAGAACTTCTTTTGTACCTTATATTCAAGCTATATTGTAATTCTGTACATTTCGTAATTCAATGCCAGAAAAATTTCGTTAAAAGCTAAAAATCACTTTAAAATTAAGAAAAACTATACTTCAATTTTGGATAACAACATTAAAACAGTAACAATTGTGGAACTTTGGTCGAGAGGCTTATCTAGCCTAGCCTACCTATGCAGAACATAAATACCTATGCAAAACATAAATTTATGTGTAAAAATTACTAAAATTATAATAAATAGTAGATGTAAATCCATAACTTTAAAAATATACTAATGAGTTCAATGTTAATAATCTGAAAATTTAACTCATAGAGTTTAAATTCTGGATGCGCCTATATCATTATCTCATCTAAATATCATTATCTCAAAGATAAAAAGAAGATACAAATTTTCAATATGTAAGAATTAAAGATAAATTGGAGAGAAGGCAATTGTATCAGTGACACGATATACTCTTCCTTTCAGAAAGAACGAAAATGATGTGGAGCATGAGTCAAAATATCTAATATTAGGTGGCATTAAAGTATTCATTCATCAAAAAATTTAAGTAAAAGCATATATCTAAAAACTACAAATATGTAATTTAAACTTTTAATATAACTCAAAATATTAAATATAATTATATTAGGTAAGACATGACACATCTTCAAGCGTACATTATTCTGGATATGAATGTTTGAGGGTCAAGAATAAGAATAGAATGTAGTAAGTAGTCGAGGAGTATCTTATAGTAGAGGGTGTGTGTCAGACTCCTCTTATCATATTTTTCTTATTTAATAGTATTAGTTAGTTTTCTAGAAGTATCTTATTCTTCAAATATTTCAGATTTCTTACTAAAACTAAAGAATTCCTTTTTAAACAACCCCATCATGAATATTAAACTAAATATTTAATAGTATTAGTTAGTTAGGAATTGTTAATGATGTCGAAAGATAAAAGGATTCCTTTTGAGTAAAATTAATCATAATAGACTTATTCGGTATACCTGAAGATTTTAGGGATAGGTTAGGGAAGTACGAAGATTGTGCCTTATTATCAAAATAGTCAAATCAGCTCTTATTATCATGCCTCAAGCTACTGGTTCACGTGCTCACTTTTAACTCAACCTCTACAACCAATTGATGAGTTTTTCAAGGAGGACTCTCTACTATAAATAGAGAGGGCAGAAGAGTGAATCAATATCCAGAATCAAAATGTAAAAATACCAAGAGAGCTCTCGGGATTTCTTCTCAGAAATCTGGATCACGAAATGTTGCTTGTGTTTGTGACGACATTCTGTGTGACATTACAGTCGATGTTTCAGATTCTAGATTAGCTTTGTATGGAGCGATTGTAATGAGATGTTGTGCACTTCTATTTAGATAGAATTTTCAGGCATAAGTCATCTGCGACTTAACCTTTTTTTTTATTTCTTTTGTATTATCTTGTAATATTGTAAAAGAAGGAATATATTCAATTGTATATACATATATACAATACCTTTAGTCATTGACCATCATGGGTTATATCAATATATAATCTATAAAAATTAAACATTTGTGTTCTTTATTTATTTCCGCTGCACTTTAATTCTTCAAAGGTTTTATTCTGTTTTTACCGAAATGTTGTCAGTTGTGTCAGACGACATTTCTGCCGACAATCGCAAACTGTTCCAGCATTCGAATTTGTTTATTTCCAGTTTGTTTTTATTATTCCATAACATAACCCCCGGGACCCAACAAGTGGTATCAAAGTCAACACTTGACATAATAAGTGATTGGTCCTATTATTCAAAGCTATGGATCCGGTTAATCTAAATATTGGTAGACTTTCCATTTTAAATGGAACAAACTGTACCTATTGAGGATTCACCTACGTTCTTACATCAAATCAATTGATGTTAGGGCATAGAGATCTATAACCAATTGGTATGTTTGTTCAAATGTTTTCGCCGGATAAGAAAGGTGACATTCTTGTTAAACATGAATCCAAATGGATGGCGGAAGAAATCAATAATACTAACTTAACGAAAAGGCCTTAGATGCAATTTTGGATGGGTTGATCTTTACATGTTTAAACTCGTTCAAAACTGCCCAACGGCTAAGGATGCATGAGATACTTTATAAATTCATTGTGAATGTAGCTCAAGTATTCGTCGAACAAAGCTACATATAATCATGAGCAAATGTGAACATTTAAGGATGGAAGAAACGGATGATATTAAATCCTATTTTGAAGGGCTCTCTGTTCTCTTCCTGAAAAGTTCAATTTAAAAGATTTATGTCATTGAAGAAGCTCACAATCTTGCTACTATGGACCTTCATACCTTGATGAACATTCTCAAAACCTATGAGATGAACGTTGAGAATCTAAGGGAACTATATAAGAGCAAGAATGTGACACTTCAAGTTCAATCCTCAGAGAATCATATCGATGAAGGGGATGAGAATCTTGAAGAAATTGGTGAATGTCCTAATGTTGTCTTACTCACTCGAAAAATACAATTTGATGGTGAGGAAGTTCAACAATGTGATAAATCAATCTAAATCTAAAAAGCATCAAAATCAAGGCTTCAATCAAAAGTCCACCAAATTCCTTCCAAATACTCAAAAAGAAAGGCAAAAAGAATGAGAGGAGGAAGGATGTCAAGAAGTTGAATCACAAGCAATGTTGGTATTGTCGTCTGTAATGTTGCCTCAGATGTCACAACATTTCAGGCAACATCTGCAACGACATCTGCATCTCCAGCAACATCTGAAAGATACACTTTCTTTAATTATCCTGATGTTAACTGCTTTAGTGATTTTTATTTTTAATGGTGAGGCTGAAAGCATGGATCAAGTTTAATGCAAAGATGACATGATTAATGAATTATAAAACATTTGTAAAACATTAATCGCAGAATCCAAGCAACTTGAGACAAAGGTAAAATCTTTAACTCGTGAGAATGTAGATCTAAAAGGCACAATAACCCGACTAGAGGTTGCACTTACCAAATAGGATACTGCATTTGGTAAGATTTGTGTAAAATTGGATTTATCCAAAATAACCTTCCGTAAGCTCTACTCATGGACTTCTAAATTGAATGAGATACTCAATTTCGCAGACAAATAGTATGTAAAGATGAGACAAAATTGGGTGTCAACAACACGAACTTGGGATTCTCAACTGAAGAGAGTGAAGAAGAACCAAATGCTGCTATACTGCAAATGTGTCCAAGAAAGTGAAGAAGTTCCTGATGAAACTCCAGTGAAGCAATTCTTTCTAAAAGGAAACCTCCAGATATGCCAAATCAAGTGTTTCTCCGAATGTTGTCACTCATGCCACAACATCTCAGGCAATAATTCAGCCAACATAAGAAGAGACGCAAACTACAACATTGATCGGTGTATTTTATATACACCTTTTGAGTCATTTTTAGTTAGTATTTTACTCATTTCATTTATGTTTAGTATAGTATTAGGGTCGTTTTCCTTTCTTTTGTGTCACAGCGGTCAGAAATGGAGAAATGGCGAAAAGGAGATGAAATGAGCATAAATGAGATGGAATTACACACAAAAAGGGCCAAGAAATGAAGTCTAAGAAGTTCCGAAAATTATAGAGGAGATCAGACGAAGTCCGGACAAAAAAAGGACGACGAAACGGAATCCGCCAGAAAAACGTCACCAGCGCCGCGGCACCCAATGTTCTGAATGTTCCGAAAGTTGTCGATTTTTCAGCCATGGCTCATCTGCAGCGCGCCATGGATTTATGAAGTTCTGGGCCGAATTTGACATGTTTTCAGAGTCCTAAAGGGATAACTTTTCCTACCTAAAGGGATAACTTTTCCTACCTTAAAACCCTTACCTAAAAGGATTCTAATAACTTTTCCTACCTACATAATCCTTAACCCTTCACCTAAAGGATTCTTTGTCTATAAATAGTCTCTACATCATTAGAAGAAATTCATTCTCCATTCCACCATTCACCATTCTACATCCATCCATCCACCAATCCATCTTGTAAATATTCCACAACACAATCTTTGGATGCTAGAAGGCTTGGAGACTCGTTCTTGAGTATTTTCTTTTCTTTCTTTTTGCTTTATTTATTTCAGTTCATGTATGAAGATTGTATTAGTTCTTAGTGTGACTATGGCTAGGAGCTAATTACTTTATTAGGGATTTCCTTGTGATTCACTTGAAACTCTATTCATGAATTAATATATTAGTTAATTTCTTCTTCACTTATTTAAGATTTATTCAATAGTTGTTTTGATTGCTTGATAATTAATTGATCACTAATTATCATAATTCTTATGATTTCTAACCGAAATCCGAAAGGAGAGGTTGTGAATATGCTGTAGTTGGGTAAATATAGGTTAAATCGTGGATGAAAATACCCCGATACTTGTGTAGCATTAATAGGGTTTTTGGTCTTAATCCTCCTCTAGAGTCAACCTTATCACCGAAAGGTAGAAATGTGTTGTACTGGGGTTGAGTGTTTATATAACCTTAACAGGAGTATAAAACGGCTTAGTTAACCTGCTATCTTAACGTAGAAGAAGAAGTCAGTCTAATTGTATTAAGAATTGAATAGAGTGGATAGTTGATGATCTTGGAAGCCCTAATTATCCATCATAACTGATTTAAATCAAAGTATTTTTATAATTAGTTTATTTCCTGCATTATTAGTTAGAATTACAATTCAATTTACGTTAACCAAATAGATACCATAGGATAGATAATCGGTACTTGAAAACCAATCCTTGAGGACGATATTCGGTCTTACCTAGACTATATTACTTGTCACGACACGTGCACTTGCGTAAGTGTGTGCATAAATCGCGCATCAAGTTTTTGGCGCCGTTGTCGGGGATTGACGTACTTTCAATATCGATTTATCTATTCTTATTTCTAATTTGGTTGATCCAAGAACAAGTTCGAGTTCTGCGAGCATATTTTTATCACCTTTGCCGTTTTTCTTATTTTGCAGGTTAAATTCGAAAAAAAAAACTCAGGACACGTGGACTACTACTATCAGAGACAGTGGAGTCATCAACAACAGTTTAACCCACAGGTTCTAGAGGAAAATCTAGATGAGTTGCAGGCAGACATACTCAAGCTCACCAAGTGCCAGACTCAGTTTATGGCTGAGACAAGGGAGTTCCTCAAAAATTTGGAGACCCACATAGGGCAACTGATGGATAGGATGAGCAATACACTTCAAGAAAATCTGCCTAGCGACATCATTATGGGAGGTGGTAAGCAAATTGAGGATCCTGAACCACACCCAGCTGTTGAGGAATCTGGCGGGATAATTGGTGTAGAGAAGGAAAAGGTTACTGAGATCCAATCATTCATCTTTTTGGATTCCTTGAAAAATCTTTTTCTTATACCTATTGCAGAAGAAACACCACCAGCTGTCAATGTTGATCCCCAAAAAGAAAGTCCATACCATCAAGGGCACCCCCTACAGTTGAAAGATGTTGGGAATCTCACTGATCCCTACATTAGAGAGAGCCTAAAAGCCAAGCAGGTCTTATGCACTTGGGGGATAATCGTATATCTGTCACTCCCCGAATCCCGGGCCCGTGACTGGTGCCTTACCCCGGGCACCCTAGTGATACAACATCAGAGAAAACCAGCGGAAAATAAAACACGAGTCATGAAACAAGAGATATAATAAATAAACAGGCCAACCAAAACAGTTGCCTTCAGTATATACATAAAAACCCGAACAGTTAACCTTTACAAACTCCCGCCCACATTACTCTGCACTTAAGATTTACAACAACTATGACGGACAGTGGTCCCGCCATACCCCGAATGTACAAGAACCTACAACTCGTGGAAACATACCAAAGATAAGCCTCAGAAGGAACTGAGCTTCCAACACGCCGAAATGAGATCCTAAGAGGGGATCCACGATCGATGTACTTACCTGCAGCATGAACGCAGCCGGGCGAGGTCGATAACAGTACCAAGTATGTGAAATCACAACATCAGAATGAAATCATAATAGCTTAAAAGCAGGAGACATGTATGATAACCAAAATACAAGACGCAACATAAAGCGATAAGTCGTGGACTCACGCCTCAAAGTCACCACTAAGTATAACTATGGGTCTCACGCCCACAACATCTATCATGTTCGCATCACGGCGCACGCCGGAATCGCTTCGGTGTAGACATGTCCATGATGCAACAATAATAACAAGGCGCGTGGCCACATGCCCCGGACATCGTGACGGTGTAGACATGCCCATGTAACCTCAATAACAATATCTGGGTGGTCCCCGCCGCACGCCACATGCCCCGGAATCAGACGGTGTAGACACGCCCATGTTGCAGTAATAACCATATATCGGTAATCAACCCGCCGCACGGCCGCATGCCCCGAATCGTGACGGTGTAGATACGCCCATGACATCAACAACAAGACAAGAATCAAAATGGAAACATACCCGTGGAATTCTCCATCACCGCCAAAGACGCTCCAAGTAAGTTCTCAACAAGTTAACCGGCCCTCTATCGAGAGACGCGGTAACACAGAAATACCACACTTGCACAACAAAGGCTATCATCACAAGCATAGGCAAGTTTCACAACAACAAGCATAGGCAAGTTTCACAACAACAAGCATAGGCAAGTTTCACAACAACCAGCAAAGGCAAGTTTCACAATAACAAGTAAAGGCAAGTTTCACAACAACTCAAAGTACTTTCATTTTATGCCAAAGTCCGGGTTTTAACCCTAAAGTACTACGTACGTTAACTTCTTTTAAAAGAGATCCATTACTTTTATAAAAGTCACCCGATACCCGTAGTATTAGAATGACCAACCCACATTCCCTTTTCAAAATCAAGTAACAACATTCTTTCCTAAGTTCCGCTTTTGCCTAGTTTCAATTACTCAAGCTTCTCATTTTCAAATGGTTTCATAGTTCATAAACTTAATCACTTGATTCCTTTTTAGAACAATTGAGTAATATATGTCTCACGTGAGAGTAGGTTATTCTTGTTTACAACATTCTTATTACAGCAGTCATGATCTAGAAAATGTAATATCATTTTGTCTCATCTTAGTTTCTATGCAGATGGAGGTTTCTACTGTTTTTAATACGCTACATCATTATTCAATACATTTTCCTTTATTAACGCTGCAGTGGTCCGTCGATACACATTTTGATTTCAAACCAAGAAACATTATCCCTTTAAATACAACCAAGTACTCATTACTCACGAACGAGGTTTCACAAACATCCACATTAAAATAAATAAGTTAAGTCTCTTATCTTATAAGATCAAGTCTCTTAACTTCTAACATCAAGAAACCATTTTCTTTACCTCTCTTAAGACATTATACCTAACTCCCATAAAGCTAGTATAACTCTTTTTAAAACCTTTAAAACTAAGTGTTACTCTTTCTTTCAAAACGATTCACAAATCTTTTGAAATACTTCAACTTCTTTATTAACACATAACAAGCCGCTTATAACTAAATCGCTTACCTTTTAAAAACCACAAAGTATTTGCTTATCCACATAAAGCTATTATAACCGACTTCCCATAAAGCCGTTATAACACTTTATGTTTTTAAACCAATCAAATACATTTAGCCCATGACGCCTACCGTACTACATAGTTCACACATATCATGCTAGAAGAGATAGGAAGAGGTTCACATACCTCGCGACGATTGTCGACTAATAGCAAAACGCCCAAGTACCTCAAACCGCGGCTACTCCTAAGCCGTGGATCACTCCACACGTAGTACTTCAACCTATAAGGCCACAAGGCGCTTATTAACATCTAGATCTCAACGCTCCAATATCTACGTAAAATTCGGAAGACTCCCCGCCACAACAGTAAATCTCCTCTCTATCGAGGCCGCTACCAAGCCAACTGGGGGTTTATACGCCTAACCTGACGTGTACAATTCTACTCAAGAATACTACACAAGTCTCCGCACATCCTATGTAATTACAGTTGATTCGATTCTTTATTATCCTTCTAAGTGATTACTGCTCAATTCCTCATTCTTGTGCTTAAGTCAAAAGACATTGCCACAATACTAAGTTCACTTCTATATATAGTATACAACAACTATATATTCAACACTTATGTAATTTCCAATTACAATAGGGGGACAAGATATTTACCTCGATAAGCCCAAAAGTATCCTAGTTTAAAGTCGCTCCTGAGCAAGGTTTAGCTCCAACTCCGTGCGCTCAACCCGCTCCAAACTACCCTTAGAAGTTCTAACCAACTTCTACTTACAACTTCAACAACGGGTGAAGATTTCCTTGGTTTCGTTTTTGTGGCTAAAGGAAGTATAATCGTATTTTCTGGGCTTTTGTATAAGTGTAACCTGGGGAATACGACAAGGTATTTGGGCCAAGGTATTTGGACATTACAACAATACTAGGAGAGTATTTCTATACCACAACAAGTGGGTATTATATGAAAACAACTAGGCTAGTGTGTACCCTACTAGACACCACAAAGGGGGAGTGGTGTTGCTCTCGCCAAAGGCCTTAACAAAGGGGAGGGTGTTGGACGATTTCAAGGTTGAGGAGAGGAGAGATTTTTAACACTTAGAACAATTTTTGGATGAAGAAGTTCATCAACATGGAGGGTATTTATAGGTCAAGCAAAGGCCAACCAATGGCCAAGATCCATCCAAGTGTATAGCAAGTGTAGGGCTAGGATTCACCTAAGTACACCTTATCCATCTACCACCAAAATATCCTACCTAACCTCGACTAAAAGCCAAGGCCAAATCGCCCAAGCCTTGCCATGTTTGCCGTCCAAGCCTTCCAATGCGAGGTGACATGTCACCCTCCCGTTGGTCCAAAATATTTCGCCTCTGAAAAATCCGCAAAAATTAAAAATGACATAGCCGGAAATTCCCTACGAAAGTCGTGGAAACGTTTCGTTAAAAACGACTCCTTTCTGCTTGTGTACAAATTTCGAAACTAGCCTACTTTAAGGCTCAAATTATAATACGACACACTCACGTACATACTGGAAATACGGTATAACATTCTTCCTCTTAGAAACATTCGTCCCGAATGTTCCTTCTCAAGTCTCAACACAAACACGCGCCAAGATAGTCTTCACCGCTATACGTCTGAAAACAATCATGCCACACCGCCATGAAATAACAAATGCACAAAATACGAAATCCCAAGTCCACGAGGAATCACCTCTGTTATCACAAAAGTTCCCACCAAGGTCTAACATATACTCCTCTCGCACCTTCATTTCACAAAAGAAACGATCACACTCGCTCACTTCTCCCTACCTCGTGCACTGCTCAACACTCGAACTCTTCCCGACACGCACCACACTTCACCAACGCTCGTTTCCAACCTCGAGTCACTACCTCCAAACTTGGTCATCTTACTAACCTCGATTTCTCTAAGGCCATTCTCGGCTTTCACGAACCGATTCGGTCGAACGATCCACGAACTCATAAGATGGTCATCTAAACTTGGGCCTAGCACCCTCGTGACCGCCACCTGGCGGGACCACCTGCAGCTGACCCCACCTCGAACAGCCGCGGGTTGGCCCGCAACGCCCCAACCCGACCATTATCGCGCCAACTCGCTCGCCGACACGGAACAATCTTGCTAAAACACATCATGAAAGCTACCACTTTCATTTACCCAACCCAGGGACTTATCACACAATACATTCTAGGCATAAAATGCACTCTGACAAGGATCACTCGCAAAATCTTGTACTCAAGACGGCCTTACATCTAAGGTCTCAACTGTAATATTCTAAGGTTCATCATTTTCACCCTGTGCTTACCCTTTCACTAAACATGTTTCTAAATCACATTTTAGCACCAAGCTATCCGAACATAACACATAACACATTATCATAACATACAAAACTCTAGATGGTGAAGGATATACCTGAAAATAGGCGGTTCAAGGACCGCTAAAACTGGGAACTTCCACCGCGACCTCTACCGTGGCCCGCAACTGCTCTAGTAGTCTGTGCTATCCTACCAGCGCTACCGCTCGGTGACGTCTCGTCATATGGCCTGCTGGCCGCAAGAATAACAAGCTCCTCGTACTACGACACTCTCCAAAATGCGGTCTACCACATCGACCACACCGAGGTAGGGGTGATCGTGCGCCAACACCCCTACTCCTCGAACATCAAACACCGGGAGCCTGCACTACTCCCGAATATCCTGAGGTCCCGGCGTCGCGGAGGACCACTCGCAATGGCGGAGGTACATAACTAGTTGCTGAGGCGGTCCGCTCGAAAAGTCGCTAAAATAACCGCCGCTTGGCCTTCTTCTGGAAAGCGGCCCACCTGCGTCGATCTGCGCTCGCACCTGCGCGCAGTGCATGAGCACGCGGCAATGCCCATGAAGAGAAACACCAACAACTCTCGCTAGGTAATCATCGAGCCTCAACATATCGGTGCACTCGATCCTCCATACTAGCTACTAATGCGGAACATACCGCCAATGAGTCGAACTCACATTGTACTCCAATCAGACGCTCGCTCGCCTCAACATCAAAAATCTGCTACCGAGCCCTCTTCATTTGTGGAGGCAAGAAATGTGCGAAGGCCCCAAAACTCGCCCCAAACGGCCGGAAGTGCATGCTCTCCCGGAAAGCTCCCACGAAGTCAAACCAATCGATCGCGGTATCACGCGGCCGATGCGAACTAAATGTCACGCACTCGTCTCGAAGCCTTGATCACCCGTGATCCTCTGCAATCGACGGATGAACTCGCGGATCATCCTCCGGCCTCGACCAGTAAAACTCAAAGGGCTACAACTAAGGAAATCCGTAGCCTCAAACTGTCGCCGCGCACTACAGCTTCTTTGGGCTGAATCACTGCGGCCCACTTATCTCATATCGCCACAACCTCGCCAATAATCGCCATCTCGTGACCCATCTCCCCGCCTGCATCGGACTGAGGCTCGTGTATCAGAGTCTCAGCAGCCCATCGCCGCGCTCTAAACTCACTGGTCCGGGCGGCGCGCAAAACTTCGCCGTCAAGCACTACTCAGTCTTGGCCGGGCGCCTGCATTCTCTCAATCCCACTAGCGCCTCCGCCGCTTTGCCTCTCGGGCCCTGGTTGCCTTCGCAGGCATAATCGTAAAAACGAAACACGCCGGAGGGTCCAACTTACAACACACTTCTAAAGCACGATCTCGTAATGAGAAGAATGGAAACCAATCCTAAATGTCCTATAGTCTCTCGATTATAGATGTGGTGCACAACACACCGATAATCAAGACTTACTAGACACGCGATGCGTAGACACTTTCCGAGGACAACGGCTCGATACCACTTTGTCACGCCCGAATCCGGCCCGTGATCGTGCCTTACCGGGCACCCTAGTGATACAACATCGAGAGAAAACCGGAAAAATAAAACACGAGTCATGAAACAAGAGATATAATAAATAAACAGGCCAACCAAAACAGATTTGCAAGATATACATAAAAACCGAACAGCTTAACCTTTACAAACCCCGCCACAACAATTACTCTGCACTCTAAGATT
The DNA here is from genome assembly GCA_029844215.1 of Przewalskia tangutica. Classification (NCBI taxonomy): domain Eukaryota; kingdom Viridiplantae; phylum Streptophyta; class Magnoliopsida; order Solanales; family Solanaceae; genus Przewalskia; species Przewalskia tangutica. The sequence goes on along the minus strand of CM056736.1, from coordinate 88,512,232 downwards.
TACAACAACTATGACGGGGCGGGGCGCCATACCCCGAATGTACAAGAACCTACAACTCGGGAAACATACCAAAGATAAGCCTCCGAAGAACGAGCTTCCAACACGAAATGAGATCCTAAGAGGGGATCCACGACCGATGTACCTCTACTGCGGCATGAACGGCCCCGAAGGAGTCAAGATAACAGTACTAAGTATGTGAAATCACAACATCGTAAATGAAATCATAATAGCTTAAAAAGCGGGAGACATGTATGATAACCAAAATACAAGACGCAACATAAGCAATAAGTCGTGGACTCACGCCTCAAAGTCACCACTAAGTATAACTACGGGTCTCACGCCCACAACATCTATCATGTTCGCATCACGGCGCATGCCCGGAATCGCCTCGGTGTAGACATGTCCATGATGCAATAATAACAAGGCGCGTGGCCACATGCCGGAATCGCGACGGTGTAGGCGTGCCCATGTAACCTCAATAACAATATATTTGGGTGGTCAACCCGCGCGTAGCCACATGCCCCGAATCTTGCGACGGTGTAGACCGCCCATGTTGCAATAATAACCATATATCGGGTAATCAACCCGACGCGTGGCCGCGTGCCGAATCTTTGCGACGGTGTAGACATGTCCATGTGACATCAACAACAAGACAAGAATCAAAATGGAAACATACGTGGAATTCTCCATCACCGCCAAAGACGCCCAAGTAAGTTCTCAACAAGTTAACCTACTTCATCGGAGACGGTAATACGTAAATACCACTTGCACAACAAAGGCTATCATCACAAGCATAGGCAAGTTTCACAACAACAAGCATAGGCAAGTTTCACAACAACAAGCATAGGCAAGTTTCACAACAACCAGCAAAGGCAAGTTTCACAATAACAAGTAAAGGCAAGTTTCACAACAACTCAAAGTACTTTCATTTTATGCCAAAGTCCTGGTTTTATCCCTAAAGTACTACGACGTTAACTTCTTTAAAAGAGATCCATTACTTTTATAAAAGTCACCCGATACGTAGTATTAGAATGACCAACCCACATTCCCTTTTCAAAATCAAGTAACAACATTCTTTCCTAAGTTCGGTTTGCCTAGTTTCAATTACTCAAGCTTCATTTTCAAATGGTTTCATAGTTCATAAACTTAATCACTTGATTCCTTTTTAGAACAATTGAGTAATATATGTCTCACGTGAGAGTAGGTTATTCTTGTTTACAACATTCTTATTACAGCAGCCATGATCTAGAAAATGTAATATCATTTTGTCTCATCTTAGTTTCTATGCAGATGGAGGTTTCTACTGTTTTTAATACGCTACATCATTATTCAATACATTTTCCTTTATTAACGCTGCAGTGGTCTGTCGATACACATTTTGATTTCCGAAACCAGTAAAACATTATCCCTTTAAATACAACCAAGTACTCATTACTCACGAATGAGGTTTCACACAAACATCCACATTAAAATAAATAAGTTAAGTCTCTTATCTTATAAGATCAAGTCTCTTAACTTCTAACATCAGTAAACCATTTTCTTTACCTCTCTTAAGACATTATACCTAACTCCCATAAAGCTAGTATAACTCTTTTTAAAACCTTTAAAACCAAGTGTTACTCTTTCTTTCAAAACGATTCACAAATCTTTTGAAATACTTCAACTTCTTTATTAACACATAACAAGCCAGTTATAACTAAATCAGTTACCTTTTAAAAACCACAAAGTATTTGCTTATCCACATAAAGCTATTATAACCGACTTCCCATAAAGCCGTTATAACACTTTATGTTTTTAAACCAATCAAATACATTTAGCCCATGACGCTACCGTACTACATAGTTCACACATATCATGCTAGAAGAGATAGGAAGAGGTTCACATACCTCGCGACGATTGTCGACTAATAGCAAAACGCCCAGTACCTCAAACCGGCTACTCCTAAGCCGCCGTGGATCACTCCACACGTAGTACTTCAACCTATAAGGCCACAAGGCGCTTTATTAACATCTAGATCTCAACGCTCCAATATCTACGTAAAATTGGCGAAGACCTCCCGCCACGGCGTAAATCTCCTCTCTATCGAGGCCGCCACCAAGCCAACCGGGGGTTTATACGCCTAACCGACGTGTACAATTCTACTCGAGAATACTACACAAGTCTATCGCACACACCCCATGTAATTACGATTCGATTCTTTATTATCCTTCTAAGTGATTACTGTTCAATTCCTCATTCTTCAGGCTTAAGTCAAAAGACATTGCCACAATACTAAGTTCAGTTCTATATATAGTATACAACAACTATATATTCAACACTTATGTAATTTCCAATTACAATAGGGACAAGATATTTACCTCGATAAGCCCAAAATTATCCTAGTTTAAAGTCGCTCCCGAGCAAGGTTTAGCTCCAACTCAGTGCGCTCCAACCCGCTCCAAACTACCCTTAGAAGTTCTAACCAACTTCTACTTACAACTTCAACAACGGGTGAAGATTTCCTTAGGGTTTCGTTTTTGTGGCTAAAGGAAGTATAATCGTATTTTCTGGGCTTTTGTATAAGTGTAACCTTGGGAATACTACAAGGTATTTGGGCCAAGGTATTTGGACATTACAACAATACTAGGAGAGTATTTCTATACCACAACAAGGGGTATTATATGAAAACAACTAGGCTAGGGGTACCCATGGCTAGACACCACAAGGGGAGGGTGTTGCTCTCTACCAAGGCCTTAACAAAGGGAGGGTGTTGGACGATTTCAAGGTTGAGGAGAGGAGAGATTTTTAACACTTAGAACAATTTTTGGATGAAGAAGTTCATCAACACGGAGGGTATTTATAGGTCAAGCAAAGGCCAACCAATGGCAAGATCCATCCAAGTGTATAGCAAGTGTAGGGCTAGGATTCACCTAAGTACACCTTATCCATCTACCACCAAAATATCCTACCTAACCTTGACTAAAGCCAAGGCCAAATCGCCCAAGCCTCGCCATGTTTGCCGTCCAGCCTTCCAATGCGAGGTGACACATGTCACCCTCCCGTTGGTCCAAAATGTTTCGTCTCTCGGAAAAATCCGCAAAAATTAAAAATGACATAGCCGGAAATTCCCCTACGAAAGCTGTGGAAACGTTTCGTCGAAAAACGACTCCTTTCGGCACTTGTGTACAAATTTCGAAACTAGCCTACTTTAAGGCTCAAATTATAATACGTACACACTCACGTACATACTCTGGAAATACGGGGTATAACAATATCTGAGGCCCTTGTTTGAAACAATTGTTGTAGTTGAAGTGAGACCTGCAACAATAACTTTGCGGATTGCAAGCAGTTCGCAGAAGGATCCAATGGGCACTCGTAAAGGTTAATTGCGTCCGGCTAAAAGACGTTAAAGACAACGTTTGTTGGGAGACAACCCAATGTTTTTAAATTATGTTATTTTAATTTCTGTCTTTAGTTTATTTTATTTTTGTCTTGAACAGTCTCACGGTCTTGGGTTCTTGTTTTGTGTTGTTGGATGACAGGTGGACTAAAAGCTAAAACCGAGGAAAAAGGAGCAAAAACGCTAAAAAAAAGAAAATAGCGATCGTCGTAGCGGAACTTGAAACGCGATACTAGCGCCGGAAATTCAGAGAGCCATATTCCGTGCAAATTCCAGAATTTTTCCTCCTAGACCTCCGTTATGACCGTTGTGTTGTGTCAGTAAGTTGTCCCTATTTTTTATTTTTTTTAGTCTTGCACACATTGGGGACAATGTGTGATTTAAGTTTGGGGGGATGTTTTATTGTTTTTGAGTCTTTTTGAATTGTTTTGTGTATTTTTGAGTCATAATTTTTTTTTGAGTCATAATTTTCCGTCAAAGATCATGCATGCTGTAGTTACTAGAAACACCTAGTGAAGTAAGGTTGAATAATGTAATGGAATTAGAAGCAACTATCTAAACACTTAGGTTAGATATGTCAAAAACTCATGAAATCTGTCTATTTGGGGTTTCTGCTTGAATTGTGCATTGTTAAATGATTAAAACTTATGTGTATGATTGCTTGCTATTTGAGGCGAAATAGTTAGGATATGCATGTTAGGGGAGATGACTCAGGCATTTCTTTGTTAGCCATTTCTTACCACTTTTACCTATCCCTGACATTAGAAATATCCCTAGTCAGCCCCTTTGAGCCTAAACATTAAACTTTTTCTTTGACACCCTATATTTCCACACTTGTGTCATAAGTAAAAATGTGAAATGATTGGAATAGAAAGTGTTAAAAAAAAGACAAAAAGAGTGAACCATCTTCATGCACCCCAATAAAAAAAGTAATAATAAATAGGCAAAAGCTTAAGTTTGGGGTGCCTGCTATTCATCATACACCTCATTCTCTCAATACAAAAGAGGGGAAAGATATATATGAAGTGAAGAAAGGAAATCAAAAGAAAAAGGAAGAATTGAAAAGCAAAAGAGCTTATGGTACATAAAATGAGCCTAAATGCATATTTTTACCTACCCATGCCTAAGCCTACATTACAACCCTGAAAAGTCCTGAAGATCTCTTATATGCATATCTATGATTAGTGGAGAATAGCAAGTAAACATGCCATAGGATTTTGAAATTGACATGCATAATTCAGTATTCTTACTTCCATTAAGCATGATTAAAATGAGTTTGCGAAATATCTAGCTTGATGTATTTAGAATGCTAAAAATTCATACTATATGTTCCTGCATATTATTTTACTAACCTTCATGTTTTTCTAAGTAACACCAATGCAGCAAAGTGAACAATGTCATGTCGTTGAGTCTTTCTATTTTCTTTTTCCTTGTGTCTTTATTCCTTCATTTGATCTTTGCTCGAGGGCGAGCAAATGTTAAGTTTGAGGGTATTTGATCGGTGTATTTTATATACACCTTTTGAGTCATTTTTAGTTAGTATTTTACTCATTTCATTTATGTTTAGTATAGTATTAGGGTCGTTTTCCTTTCTTTTGTGTCACAGCGGTCAGAAATAGAGAAATGGCGAAAATGAGATGAAATGAGCATAAATGAGATGGAATTACACACAAAAAGGGCCAAGAAATGAAGTCTAAGAAGTTCCGGAAATTATAGAGGAGATCAGACGAAGTCCGGACGAAAAAAGGACGACGAAACGGAATCCGTAAAACGCCACCGTGGGCCATACCAACGCTCAATGTTCCGAAAGTTGCTGATTTTCAGGCCGCGCGCCACGCCATCGCTGGTCATAGGCGCGCCATGGATTTATGAAGTTCTGGGTCGAATTTGACATGTTTTCAGAGTCCTAAAGGGATAACTTTTCCTACCTAAAAGGATAACTTTTCCTACCTAAAGGGATAACTTTTTCTACCTTAAAACCCTTACCTAAAAGGATTCTAATAACTTTTCCTACCTACATAATCTTTAACCCTTCACCTAAAGGATTCTTGGTATATAAATAGTCTCTACATCATTAGAAGAAATTCATTCTCCATTCCACCATTCACCATTCTACATCCATCCATCCACCAATCTATCTTGTAAATATTTCACAACACAACCCTTGGATGCTAGAAGGCTTGGAGACTCGTTCTTGAGTATTTTCTTTTCTTTCTTTTTGCTTTATTTATTTCAGTTCACGTATGGAGATTGTATTAGTTCTTAGTGTGACTATGGCTAGGAGCTAATTACTTTATTAGGGATTTCCTTGTGATTCACTTGAAACTCTATTCATTAATTAATATATTAGTTGATTTCTTCTTCACTTATTTAAGATTTATTCAATAGTTGTTTTGATTTCTTGATAATTAATTGATCACTAATTATCATAATTCTTATGATTTCTAACCGAAATCCGAAAGGGGAGGTTGTGAATATGCTGTAGTTGGGTAAACATAGGTTAAATCGTGGATGAAAATACCCCGATACTTGTGTAGCATTAATAGGGTTTTTGGTCTTAATCCTCCGCTAGAGTCAACCTTATCACCGAAAGGTAGAAAGGTGTTGTACTGGGGTTGAGTGTTTATATAACCTTAACAGGAGTATAAAACGGCTTAGTTAACCTGCTATCTTAACGTAGAAGAAGAAGTCAGTCTAATTGTATTAAGAATTGAATATAGTGGATAGTTGATGATCTTGGAAGCCCTAATTATCCATCATAACTGATTTAAATCAAAATATTTTTATAATTAGTTTATTTCCTGCATTATTAGTTAGAATTCCAATTCAATTTACGTTAACCAAATAGATACCATAGGATAGATAATCGGTACTTGAAAATCAATCCTTGAGGACGATATTCGGTCTTACCTAGACTATATTACTTGTCACGACACGTGCACTTGCGTAAGTGTGTGCATAAATCGCGCATCAAACATCCTCCAGCAAAACTGAATCTGATTCAGACCTTCTGGTATATATCTACTCAGATAAACTCTATTCTAAAACTAATTCTCATAATTAGGACTAGTACAAAAATAGAGTTGTTATGGCTGAAAAAGTAATAGATATTGCCTCTTGTTCAGAATATGGTTTGGTAGAGTTCTTAAAAGAAAGATAGCTCCTAGGATCTGTTACTGAGAAAAGATTTGTTATTGATAAAATAGTCAGGTTGTTTTTGTGCTAATTTGAGTTCTGTTATAGAGGATATCGACTCAAAGAAATTTGGGAAGGTATATCTCTATAACATCGTATATTTTTCACACTTGCTGTTATAAATCAATTTATGAGATTAAATGTTGAGGAGAATGTTAGAGAAGTAGAACCTGCAGTGGACAATAGAGATGCAATAATTGAGTACCTCACATGAGGTATAATGCATAAGTGGATCTCTAGATGTCCAGCCTCTATATTAACAGCCCTGTTTGCCACTCTCACATATTGCTATACACATTTGGCTTCCTTTAATGAATAAGTCAAGTGTACCTATAGAATAAACCATCATGTTGTATAAAATTGAAAAAGGTTTGAGAGTTGATCTGGGCAAAATGATATTCCATTAAGTTGCCAACTTGGCACAAAAAGAATCAACCTCAATCCTTCTTTATCCCTCTCTGATATACAAAGTGTTAACTACCTAAGGTCTTAAGCCTAAGAGAGAGGACACACTAGGGAAGACTCCTGAACTGTATACAGTAATCAAAGCAGTTTTGAAGAGTAGAGACAGAATCATTAATCTACCCTGAAAAATTGAAGAAAATAGTACAGATGTTGACAGGAATGTCACCAACATTATTGACAACACTGGTCCAAAACATTGTCCATTGTCTACTGAATGACTTGTGAATTAAATTTCAAAGATCAACCCATAAATCTCTGAGGTTGATACTATGAAGAATGCTCTGATTCAAGCCAAATATCAGTTCATGTTGCTTCTTTCTTCACAAGAAGGGGGAGAATGATGATGATGTTTCTGAAGTCCTGATGCTAGACTGCTTAAGTCGAGGAAGCAAAGGAAGTACTGATGCAGGGGGAGCAGAAGAAGAAGGCTAGTTATTGTTCTGTGCAGAGAAAAAGTTATGCATGTGTAGAGAAGGATTACACAAGAGTAAAGAGTTGTTGGAAGCTAGTGCTGATGTGCTGGAAGCTAGTGTTGTTTGTTGAAAAGATTATTTTGTGAAAAAAGGCAAAAGGGGGGAGAATGTTAATGGTTTGCCCTTCCTTCCCGGACTAAAGCTGATGTTACTGGTTGGAGTTGAGAATATGACATGGTTTGAATATTTTGGATGATATGTGTATATGTGCTAACATCTTTCTTCTTTTCTAATCCTATATAAACGATATATATGTATATCTTGTATATGTTGTGTGTATATACCATCACAGGTTTAGGGGGAGCATTAACATTGTCGTAGGTCACTCGCGTTGAATATATTAGGTTTTGTGAAGAAAGACAAAAAGGGGGAGAATGTTAATGTTAGGTTTTGTGTCATGACATTTTTCATAACATATCATTTTCAGTACTAAGTTAAAATCAGAAAATGTTAGAACAAATGTCATGACATTCGGACCGACATTCTGGTAACAGTTTTGCCTTACTTCACTGGACAGAACCTAAAATCATGGAGTTTTACCACAACGGTAATTTTGACTTGGAAAGGAACTTTGGAGTAGAATAAAAATGTGGGAGAAAGAGTCAAATCTTGGAGAGGAAGTAGGGTGAAGAACAAGTCAAATCAGCTCATATTTTCATGTCTCAAGCTACTGCTTCACGTGCCCACTTTTAGCTCAACCTCTACAACCAATTGATGAGTTTTCAAGGAGGACTCTCTACTATAAATAGGGAGGGCAGAAGAGTGAATCAATATCCAGAATCAAAATGTAAAAATACCAAGAGAGCTCTCGGGATTTCTTCTCAGAAATCTGGATCACGAAATGTTGCTTGTGTTTGTGACGACATTCTGTGTGACATTACAGTCGATGTTTCAGATTCTAGATTAGTTTTGTATGGAGCGATTGTAATGTGATGTTGTACACTTCTATTTAGATAGAATTTTCAGGCATAAGTCATCTGCGACTTAACCTTTTTTTTATTCCTTTTGTATTATATTGTAATATTGTAAAAGAATGAATATATTCAATTTTATATACATATATACAATACCTTTGGTCATTGACCATCATGGGTTATATCAATATATAACCTATGAAAATTAAACATTTGTGTTATTTATTTATTTCCGCTGCACTTTAACTCTTCAAAGGTTTTATTCTGTTTTTACCGAAATATTGTTAGTTGTGTCAGACGACATTTCTGACGACATTCGCAAACTGTTCCAACATTCGAATTTGTTTATTTTCAGTTTGTTTTATTATTCCATAGCATAACCCCGGGACCCAACAATTCTGACGGGAGCAAGTTGGATTTGTGGACTATGGAGGCGGAGAAGTTTAGGGTTGGGTTGATTCACGAGTTTTTGAGCTTGACGTTGGAGAAGAGAGCTTATATACATAACATTGTGGAGTTCAAGGAGCAGTTTTGTGTTACGAAGCATACTTTATCAGATGCTGTTGAAACAGCCTCGGACGTTTTACTTGGCTGGTACGGAAATGAATTGGTCTGTTTTTCTAAAGGATGCTTATGGGGAAGATGGGGTTTTTCTAAATAAGGATCCGCAGGTGTTGTTCAATGAGAAACTTTATAGATATGCAGACATGATAGAATTGAAGCCAAGTAGTGATGTCTATGAGACATGAAAGGTTGAATTACCTTTTACTTCAAAGAGCAGAATTTGAATCAAGAACAAGGGAAAAAAACAACCAACTTGTGATGGACTTCTTCAACCGACATTATAGATCGAAACAACATAATACTTGAGGTATCTGGAGTTTTTTCGAACTCTTATTTACCATTTTCCTGCTGCCTATGGTCTTTCAGCTGTAATCGTGCCCTCCCTTGGTCTTTCAAAAATTTTAATAGAACATTGTTACATTCACTATGTAAAATATGACTTATCAGAAGAAGAAATACAATGTAGAAAACTATTGCATTTCATTGTATAAGATAGTATTCAGTGTTCTACTATTAAATGAGAAGTTTGGATGACTGATTCTAAGTTTGATTTAACCATGACTGTATGAGTAAAATCTCTTTTAGTTCTCTCTATCTGATGAAAGTTACAACCTTGTATAGTCCAGCCTCCCACAGTTTATCTTGTACTATTATCATTCAGTTGTGATATCTTCATTTACTGTTTCTGTTTTCACTTGGTTCTTTGGATAGCTAGGATGGTGCTCTGTGCTGGTATAATACGCATATTTTGTGAAGATGTGCCTAAATTATGGCACAATATACATTGCACTCGTCTGAAAATTTATACACGACTCAATGAGAAATACATGAAGGGAAAAATATTGTACATTGCACTCGTGCACAAGTTGGTTTTGACATTACCATTACTTGAAGAGGAAAGAAAAAGATGCATCAAGCAAAAACAGAACTGTCCTTCACTAGGCCTACCTAACCTTCGATGACAAACCTAGGAGTTACCTATCTTTGTATTCATCAATCTATTATATCCCTCTTCTTAAATTATCAGCACAGCTAAGCTAATGTATTCGTGTCGAATCCTCCACAAGTAGTGAAATTTTGGAGTATCCGACATGAGTGCAACAACATTTTTGGAGAGTTCAAGCAACATAATCGCTAAGTATTGACTTCACGTTAACTGGAGCGTGAATAATATAATTCGTGTCCAACATCTGAACAAAGAATCAAATGTGTTCGACTGATACCAAAAGCTACCAGGTGAAAATTGTCTGCAGTCATATAAGGAGTCCATGTTCTTATTTCATTACCGATGTGAGACTCTTAATACTCCCCGCACGCCCAAATCCCGTTAACTGGAGCGTGGATAATATAATTTGGGGTCCAACATCAGTGAACAAAGAATTAGAATGTGTCTGGCTCTGATACCATATAAGAATGGATCTTGGGTCTAACTCAACTCCAAAAACTAGCTTGTAGTGTGAGGATTGTCCAAGTCCATATAAGGAGTCCATGTTCTTATTCAATTACCGATGTGAGACTCTTAATAACAACCAACTACGTTTTCTCTTGGGAATCTATGTCAGGAGATCGGAGCCCTTGTTATTGCTATGAAGCCGGAGCATAGGCTTCGGGAAATGGTCTTCTATAGTCATTTACAATTTGAATGGAAGAAAATGATTTTTCTAAATTTTTAATAAAAATGCATAAAACTACGTACGAATTTGCAAAGGACTACAAAACCAATTGACCCGCGATGAAGATGGCGATAGCCGATATGTATTAAAGAAAGATTCTGTTTACTTATCTTTCAAAATTAGTGGGTATTAATTGTTCAATTCGTGTTTTATCCGTTGGTCTTTCAACGGAAAAGGATAGCCCAAAACAGACACAATTATGCTTTTTTTTTGGGTAAATAATAGACACAATTATGCTGTGAATTGCTTGGCTGGTTGAGGATACTACCTTTATCCTAATTCTCTCATAAATATCCTAAAAACAGAAGGTGTGGAATCTAGATTTTATAAAAAGCATCTTTAAAACATATTCTCTCCGTATCAATTTAAATGTCTTAGTTTAACTTAACACAAAATTTAAGAAATAAAATGAGATTTTTAAATTTTGTGGTCCTAAATTAAAAATGTGTATAATGTACTAAAATGTCATTTGAATCTTACGGTTTTAAACTTGTCAGGTAAGATGTTTAAATTATCAACTTACTAAATACAAAAAGAAACATTTTTTTTAGACAAAAACAAAAAGAAGAGTAAAACAATTAAATTGGAAAGGATGATGTATGATTTATCAGTTTCCTGATGCTTTTTGGCCCTATCAATTCAATAATGCGTTGTCAATTTATTCAACTTCCGAGATAATACGTTTCATTTTTTAATTTTAAGTGGTTATAGTTGAAAACTTTCAGTACACAAAACGTTTGAAAATTTAAGACTACAAGAATCATGCTTGTGTGACTCAAAAAGATTATTTTTTAAGCCCTTGAGATTTTGACAGATGATGAGGGAATTTTTCGCCTTTCACCGAAGGCACAATGCATTTTTTGGGTTGTCTCTCCTCTTTAAGTCAAAAGATTCTTCTCTCCTTTTTCTTTCTTTTTCCTCCTTTTGGGAACTGGCAAGTTTCTTAGTAATTGTTAAAAGGTAAATAAATTTATTAATAATATGAAAATCAATTTTCTTGCTTATTATAGTAGAGCTTAGGGCTGTTATCGGTCCGGTTGGGGTATCGACATACCGGAATCGGATCGATACCTATCAGGTGGGTACCCGATCCGGTCCGATAAGGTTACTGGTCCGGTTTTGGCCTGGACGGATTCGGGGCCCGGAATTGTTTTTTTTTAATGAATTTTCAATACTGAAATTGACATTCTCGGACACATTACCACGAAATTTGGACGTTGAAATATATTGTATATCGCGATATCTTTAGCGAAGAAAAGGGAAAATTAGTAACGATTTGGGGGAAAAAGTGAAATTGATTGGCAAGACGGATATTTCCGGCCCCGCCTCGAAAAAATACGCGAAATAAATTTTTTTAGGTGAAACGGACGTCCGAGCGCAGAGTTATGACCATTTAAAGTTTCACCAATTTACAACCACTTAAAACATGTGTAAGAAAAAATATTATCGGGTATTCTACCGGGTTATCCGACCGGATCCTTATCGGTCCGGATCCCCATGGCTGGTACTCGTATTCGGACCGATAATTTTTCGGCCCGAGTATCGATCCGGTTCTCGGATGGTTATCGGGAGTATCCGGACCGATAAGAGCCCTAGTAGAGCTATCAGGAATTGAACTTCAACCGCTAAACCTCAAATTTTCTACTGTTTGATATAGTGTTTTATTTTTCCTGACCAGCTCACTACTGGGAGCAAGCCACCCATTATTAATAGGAGTGGTGATGAGATGACATAATTAGACTTAATTTGCATATTAGACTTAATTAATTATTGTATTTAATCTTTGTTAAGTTCATACTCATATGTTTCTTTTTGTGCACTTTAGTCCTTAGTCATAGTATAAATAGAGCAACACTTGTATTTTTCATTTCCTTAAGAGAAATAAGAAAAAGGTTCCACAGTTTCTTCTTCCCTTTCCTTCCCTGTTCGCTGCAATGGAGATCGACTATGTCGATCATGTGAAACTTAATATGGTACCAGACCCTGCGTTAATATAAATTCGCAGATAGCAGCATCAGTGTAGAAGAAAGTATCATTGAGGTGAATCTGTTCTTCTTCGATCGGTAACTGTTCTTTTTTCAATCTTCGATCAACGATTGTGTATTGTGTGCTGTTTTTTTATTTCGATTGTGAAAACTGAGTTGTGAGCTACTGCATGCGATCAATTTGTTGCGATCTATTGCATGCAATTGATTAGTTGCTGGATTCGCTGTGTATGAACATCGCGAAGTCATTTCTCTGCAATTTTGAATTACCCGATTATTGAATTGATTATCGACTTTGAGTGTCGATTGATCGTTGAAGTGAATATCGAATGCGGAGCTGTGGAATCTGATTTGGTTGATTGTAAGAAATGGAGAATAGGACACCACATATTGATTCGAATATATGAGATAGCTCAACTGCGAGTCTCAACATTGTAGATCACAACAATCCTCTTTTCTTAAGTGCATCTGATTCTCCTTCAAGAATAAACTTGGTTTCATTGATGGTTCTGTTAGAAGAGATACGTTTGGGCCGAATCAAACAAAACAGTGGGACAGGTGCAATGCCATGGTGATAGCGTAGATTATGAAAAATGTTAACAAGAGTCGCTAGTGGAATAATGCATGTGCCCACACTGTGCGCTTGGAAGGATTTGAAGGAAATGTTCGACAGGATCAATTTGTCGATGGTGTACCAGTTAAGGAAAGAGTTGGCAATGCTTCACCAAGGAACAATGCCTGTATCTAGCTATTATTCCAGAATGAAGAATCTTTGGGATGAAATAGACTCGATTGTACCACCTCCAACTTGTGACTGTGATAGTCCCAGAGAGTATATACTGCATCTCTCCAATCAGAGGTTACTTGAGTTCCTTATGGGACTCAATGATGGTTACAACCAAGCAATGAGCCATATTCTCTTAATGACTCATATACCCAGTGTCAACCAAGCATATGCCATGGTAGCTCAGGATGAGAGTCAAAGACTGATATCAGGAGGTAGCATGACTGGAGGTGAAGCTAATGATCCAATGGCAATGGTTAACAGATTTCCTCAGAGTAAAGGAAAGGGAAAATACATTTCAGGGGCATTCTGTGATTATTGTAGAATGAAAGGGCACACCAGAGGCACCTGTTATAAGCTGATGTTTTGTGATTACTGCAACAAACAAGGTCATGTCAGAGAAGGATGTTATAAACTGATAGGCTATCCTGATGATCGGAAGAATAAACCAGATGACTGGAAGAACAGGTCTGCTGATGACTGGAGGAATAAGAAGAAGGCAAACATGGTAGTTTCAGGAAATACATTGGTAAATGGAGATGTCTCAGGGCAGCATACAAATCAGTTGACACACTATCAGAATGAGCACTTGAACTCCTTGTTAAGGACCTGTACACCAGATCAGTATGAGAAGGTGTTGGGAGCATTGGCAGATAACCATGGAATTCATGTCCCTAAGGTGCACATAGCAGGTAAGGTGCTCAATAATGATGTTGATCCTAATTGGATAGTGGACTCAGGGGCTACGAATCATATGGTAGGTAGTAAAGGTATGATTGAAAGGTGTAATCTGATAAACAATGCAGGTCAGGTTCAAATACCAACTGGGGATACTGCCAGGATCACACAAACTGGAAGCTGTAGGTTGAATGGAGGTGATGTTATTCAGGATGTACTATGTGTACCAAGCTTCAAGTTCAACCTCTTGTCAGTGTCTAAACTAACAAGAGAGTTGAACTGCAGCATAAGATTTTTCCCTGATTTTTTTGTCTTACATGATATCTTCACTGGGAAAGTGAAGGATATTGGTAGGGAGGTAGATGGCATGTACATACTGGTTCTTGGAGAGGTCAAGCAGCAACTGGACAGGTTAATGTAGCCAAGGTTTTGGATTTCTCAGTTACATCAGCAGAGATGCAGGCAGAGTTGTGGCATAGAAGAATGAGACATGTTCCTATGAGTGTCCTAAGGGAAGTTGATGACTTTAGATATAAGAAGAGTTTCAAAATAAGTCACTATGAGATTTGTCCAAAGGCTAGACAAGTCAGGTTTTCATTTCCTGTGAGTAGAAGTAGAGCAGTTTTTCCTTTTGAGTTGTTACACATTGATGTGTGGGGACCTTATAGGGTGCCCACTTATAGTGGAATGAGATACTTTCTCACTGTAGTTGATTATAATACTAGATGGACTTGGATAAATTTGATGACTCTTAAATCAGATGTTTCTTCTGTTCTTAAGAATTTACTTGCAGTTATTCAAACTCAGTTTAATACAAGGGTCAAGAAGATCAGGTCGGATAATGGATCTGAATTCTTCAGCCATGCTTGTGATGGGTTGTTCAAACAGTGGGGAATAATTCATCAGGCCTCTTGTCCATATACCCCACAACAAAATGGGATAGTGGAAATGAGACAGACATATTCTAGAGATTGCAAGAGCAATCAAATTTCAGGGTTACCTACCTGCAAGGTTCTGGGGTGACTGCATACAGACTGTTGTATATATCATAAATAGAGTTCCCTATGAGGTTATTGGTAATGTGTCACCTTATGAGAAGTTGTTTCATAAGAAGCCTTCATTATCTCATTTAAGGGTGATAAGGTGTTTATGCTATGCAACTAATCTTACCAAGAGGGACAAGTTTGACAACTAGGGTAATTAAATCAGTTCTGCTTGGCTATTCTGTCAGACACAAGGGCTACAAACTACTGGATGTGGTGAATCAGACCATATTTATAAGTAGAGATGCAGCATTCTATGAGGATATCTTCCCATTTGACCAAGCCAAGCAGTCTGCAATGCAACACTGTGATCATGATGAAGAATTTTTCCCTGACTTTGGTTTTCATGCAGATCAATATGTTGCAGGAGAGCAACTTGTTTCAGATTGTAGGAGCCCAACTGGAGCTATGGAACCGGCAGAGGAACCTGCTCATGGTCCAACTGAAGATGGGAAACCAGATCATGATAGTCCAAATGCAGTTGAGGAGCAGGAAGAAGAAGTTGATCATATTGTAGTGGCCAGCAGACCAGCTCGAGAAAGAAAACCTCCCACATAGATGAAGGACTATGTTTCCAGTACAACAAATTTCAGACTCACACAAGCCAAGTATCTATTAGCTAGTACAATTAACTATGCTGGGATTTCTAAATCATATCACAGTTTTCTGGCTAATATCTCAGAAGCTCGGGAACCTGCTACTTATGCAGAGACAGTGAATGATGCAAGGTGGATAGAGGCAATGAAGGCTGAGATCCAAGCCTTGGAGGACAATCACACATGGGAGCTTGTGGACTTGCATGTGGGTAAGAAGGTCATTGGATGCAAGTGGGTGTATAAAGTTAAATACACAGCTTCAGGGGAGGTTGAGAGGTTCAAGGAAAGGCTTGTAGCTAAGGGGTATAACCAACGAGAAGGGGTTGATTACCAGAATACCTTTTCTCCAGTAGCCAAGATGGTTACTGTTCGATCAATTATTTCTATTGCTGCTTCAAAGGGGTGGAATATTCACCAGATGGATGTGTTTAATGCCTTCTTACAGGGGGATCTTGACGAAGAAGTGTATATGCAGCTACCGCAGGGCTTCACTGACAGCAAGATGAAGGTTTGTAAATTGCTTAAGTCATTGTATGGACTTAAGTAAGGCTGACCAGTGGGTCGGGACGACCCGATCCCGTACCGGCCCTGTTTAAATAAAAAAAAATAGCGGGTCCGGGGCTCGAACCGGGACGAGATATGGTATGGTCCCGTCCGACCCGGCCCCGTCCCGATCCCGCCCCTGTCCCGCCCCAGTCCCGCCAATTACCAAAAATAGTCATTGCAATAACGGTCATTTTACATTTTGGCCGTTATTACAACGGCCATTTTTGGCTTCCCCCACTCCCCCAACTCCCCCTACCCCTTTATATTTATTTTTAACCCCTAAGTTATTATATTTACACTTTAAGCCAATTTTTCAACTATAAATACCTCATTTTCTCTTCTTATTTCTCACAAATCTTCCTACAATCTCTAATCTCTCAAATCTCAATCAATTTATTTCTATACAACATTGTCTACTACATATTCACTCTATTTATTAATTTGAGAATTGGGAGTGAAGTTGGCAACTAGCTTGAGGATTAATCTATTGAGCAAAGTTTCAATTTTCAACCTCTCTCGATTACACATCGACTCTACGTCGGCGTTTGGTACATTCGTTCTCTCATTAAATTATTATTTTGTTTTTATTTCATTTAGCACATTTAATTTCATTATCTTTAACTTTTTAAGTCTTTAACTATTTATTACCATAATTAAAATGAATAGAACAAAAAATGTTTTGGGCAAGGCCTTGGGTATGAAGGGCAAGGGCAAGGGTACTTCTTCTAGTATTCCTAGACAAGATGATTTTATAGATCCTGAACTGTTTCCTGAAATACCATATGATCTTGACACAGATGTTTATCCTCAAAATGAAGAAGATTTTAATTTAGATGACACTCTAGATGATGATACACCTACTAATGTAGATGATGATACACCCACTAGTGAAATGCCTCTTATCCCCCCTAGTATGAGACGAGGTCCGGCAAAATGACCATTAACATCAGTTGTATGAAAATATTTTCACAGGGACGTACCGAATCAAGTAGTTATATGTAAAACTTGTAAATTTATTTATTCTTTTAAAACTGGACAAGGTAATGGTGGAACATGGGGTTTAGCAAGACATTTATTGTAAAAACACAAAGCCTTGCATGCCCAATATCTTATTGAAAAAGATGGTGAACAAGCGTCATCTCAATCGGGACAAGGTTCACATACTGTTCCGGACAAAGTACAGGGTCAAATTAACCCTATGACAGGGGGAGTTGTAGGCCCTAAATACGATAAACATAAAGATATGGAAGTATTAGCAAAATTAGTTGTTGTGGAGGGTTTGCCTTTTTCATTTCCTAAATCGCCTGGTTTTATTCATTATATTAGAGATATGTATAATCCTGCTTATAAAGGTTTTCCTAGATCAACGGTTAAGAGAGACGTGTTTAAATTTGCACACGAATATCAACAATATTTGCGTTATTCATTATATCATTTAAATTGCAAAGTCGTTCTAACTTCTGATATAGGTCGTAGTACTAATCTGGCCATGATTATTTAACTAACTTTGTCATCGATAGATTATAAATGGTCTATGCAAAAACGTATTTTAGCATATAGATATATAGATAGTAGGCACACTGATGAGTTTATTTCACAAAATATTTATTTAGTCTGCGATTATTACGGAATAACTGATAAAATTATGAGTATTACATTAGATAATGCAGCTTCTAACAATTCTGCTATTTATGTTTTAAAAGAAGTTTTAACTCCGTCTTTTTCAAAACATTTTCATATCGAATGTGTGTGTCATATTTATAACTTAGTTGTAAAGGATGGTCTTTCACTTTTTCAAGATATTCTTGAAAAAATACAATTTGCTATAAACTTTATTTTTAAAAATAATAGAATTCAACAGAGAAAAGAATATAAAAAAACTTGTCACGATTGTGGACTATCTTACAGAAAAATTCCCGAAGAAGTACCAACTAGGTGGAATTCTTTATATGACCAACTAGTTGTTGCTTATGAATATAGAAAACCTATCACTTTATTTTTTAACGTCCATAATCAAAATTCAAATGATATGATTATGGATAATGATTGGGACAAAATTGAAGAACTTATTGTATTTCTAGAGATTTTTTTTAGAGCAACAAAAGAATTTTCTACTTTATATTATCCTACTATTTCAACTATGTTGTTTTATATAGCTATAATATTTTTACTTCTTAAAGAATATATGGAAAAACCTGCTTATAAGGCAGCTATTAAAAAAATGTTTATGAAATTAAAGAAATATTTTATTCCTATTCCCCCTATTTATATTATTGGTGTTGTATTAAACCCGACTATTAAAGTAGATGGTTGTAAAAGTCTTATTGAAAATATTTATAACTGTATGGACGTACTACCACCTCCAACTCCCAAAAATTTAAATGTTGAGCCACCTATTGAACAAACGCTAGAAGAAGTGTTGGATAGCGTAGAAGATGAATGCAAAAAAGTATATCGGCATTACCAGCAAGAAAGTGCTAGTAACCAACCGGTTTTCGTACCATCTTCTTCTGCTTCAACACAGCCTCAAAAAAGACATGTTGTTTCTGCGGACAGTATTGAAAGCCTCAGAAATAGAATGTGCGGTGGTAGCACTGCTAACCAAATTAGCGATTTCGATGTTTTTGTTTTGCAGGGCACTTTACCTTATCAGCTGTTATCAATGAAGACGGAAAGGAAGACTTGCTGAAATATTGGATGCAGAATGAGAAGACATTTCCGACACTTTCAATGATGGTCCGAGATATTTTGAACATTGGCCATCAATCGCTCGAAGCGCTTTTTGCAGTGATTTCAAATAGAGAGCACGTACACTCATTAGCGGAGACGACTGAGATTTACTGCATTATTCAGAGATTGGATACGAGCGGAGCGAAGAAGGTGCGGTCACCCAGAGATTAACGAAGAAGACGAAAACTACAACGACATCTTATCTGAAGGCATGAGTAGCGACGTGGAATAATTTGACCAAGATATACCAATTCCAACCGAAGAACCACACGAAATTATAAAGAAACTAGAAAAAATATTTTCAAATTGGTAATATATTTCATTACAATTTTAGTATTTTTTTAATTTTTTCTGTCTTTTGCAATTTTTTTCAACAACAGTACACTACAATGTTGTAATTCTGAATCTTGTATATTTCAATGAAATAATTTATAATATAAGAGGCACAAAAACAGTCTTGGAATGTTTTTTTACACTCTTCTTGTCTTTGTTTAATTATTTAGTTTATAAATATATATGAGTATAATACTATAATAGTATAATATGAGTATATGACTATCACTATATAACTATATGTTACTTTGTTAGTAATTTAGTATTTTTAATTTAGTGGAAAAATAAAAAAATAAAAAAAAAACCCGCCCGTCCCGTCCCGTCCCGACGATCGCTTCACCGGACGACACAGATCGCCCCGACTCCGCCCGACCACCTCGCCCCTCCTCCGTCCCGAGCCCGCCTATCTCGATCCCAGTGGGCCCGGTCCACTGGCCAGCCCTAGACTTAAGCAAGCCTCGAGGCAGTGGAACATCAAGTTGACAACAGTATTGCTCGGTTCTGGCTTTACTCAGAGCCATTATGACTATTCTCTTCTCACCAAGAGGAATGGGGATCAAATTGTGATGATTTTAATCTATGTTGATGACCTTCTCATCACTGGGAATGACAAGGCTCTCATTGACTCGACTAAAGATATACTCCAACAGCACTTTAAAATCAAAGACCTTGGTGAATTACGATATTTTTTGGGTTTTGAGTTTGCTAGGAACAATGATGGGATTGTAATGCATCAAAGAAAATACGCATTAGAATTGTTGGCTGACTTGAAGCTTACAGAGGCTAGGCCTTATGGATCGCCCATGGAACTCAATGCGCAATTAACATTTGTTGTGTATGATCAATGTTTACAAGACTTAGTTGCAACTAATGGAAGAACTGAATCAGCTGCTTGTGACCCATTATTGGATGATCATTCGCAATATCAAAGGCTCATTGATCGTCTCATATACTTGACTAACACTCGGCCTGACATAGCCTTTTCTGTGCAGAGTCTTAGTCAGTTCATGCAGCATCCAAAGGCTTCTCACATGGCTGCTGCACTTCGAGTTGTTAAGTATCTTAAGGTGTCACCCGGACTGGGAATTTTTATTCCTAGAGGAGATTGTTCTAGTCTGTCATTGTGATGTTGATTGGGGGATCGTGTCTCAACACCAGGAGATCTGTGACTGGCTATGTGGTGTTCTTTGGCCATGCTCTTATTTACTGGAAGTCGAAGAAACTTACAGCTTCGAAGTTCACCGAGGCGAGTATCAAGTTTGGCTTCTGTAGTGGCAGAAATTGTGTGACTTCATCGGTCTATTTTCCGAGTTCGTTAGCTTGTCGCTCGCTTCTGGTTCGCGATAGTAAATCCGCAATTCAGATAGCTTTCAATCCAGTTTTCCACGAGAGCATCAAGCACATAGATATCGACTGTCATTTCATTCGGGAGAAAGTGCAGCAGGGATTGATTTCTCCTCTCTACTCACATCACGAGCACCGACTTGCTCACTAAGGACCTTACACAGAAGCAGCATTTCCATCTTCTATCCAAGCTGGGCCTGAAAAATCTTGTTTCCGGACCTAGCTTGAGGGGGGTGATGAGATTACGTAATTAGACTTCTCATCACGTAATTAGACTTAATTTGCATATTAGACTTAATTAGTTGTTGTATTTCATGTTTGTTAAGTTCATACCCATATGTTTCATTTTGTGCACTTTAGTCCTTAGTCATAGTATAAATAGAGCAACACTTGTATTTTTCATTTCCTTAAGAGAAATAAGAAAAAGGTTCCACAGCTCTTTCTTCTCCCATTTCCTTCCTTGTTCGCTGCAATGGAGATCGACTATGTCGATCATGTGAAACTTAACAAGTGGTCGGGGCCATCTGATGGTGCAGCCTCCTAAAATGTTAATTTCATTGTAGGACCTTATTATCGTGCCGAAAAAGAGTTATAGCAATCCTCTTGGGTATTCCACGTTTTGTGGCCTGTCTCGGACCGAAGATTTTTTGTTCAGTTCACCTATGATCAACTACAAGGAAATGAGTGGGATTGATGAAATATATTCATGCTTGACAAGAAGTCTCGAATTTGAGCTCTAAGAATGAAAAAGTTTTCAGTGAGAAGCATTTTCCTAGCATTCATGGATCCTATGCGACACAAATTCAGAGCTATGTGATGGTTAACTGGAAAAAAATTGGAATAAACTAGTCAAAATTTAACATTTCAATCACCTTTCTTTATGTTCCATCCAATCACAACTAATCGACTCTTTAAGGAGCATAACTCTGCTATTTGCATTGTATTCCTGTTGGAAATTTTACTAATGATGGATTGAGTTAATTCTGTTTTTAATGACTTAAACATGTAGGCCCCTCACATGTCGGAAACGTCGTTTCTTCGCCTAATCTACTAAGTGAGTAGATGATGTTAGTGTCAAGTATCGTCAAATGTCGTTAAGAAATGAAAGAGATATTGGTACACAAAGTAAGGTGTTTGAGAAATAAAAAAATGAAGTGTTTTTTGCCAAAATGACAAATCTCCCTCATTAGTGAAAGAATGAGAGTTTATGCAATATATAAACTTTAAGTTTGAGTAAGGTTTTGGGCCCCCAAGAGGATACCCACGTGTTTAGAAGGGAGAGGACCTAGGTGAGCTTGGGTTCGGGGCTAAGCCCCACACGCGTCGCCGCAGTCGGTCCGGGTTCGGGACGTGGGCTGTGGGAGAGGACCTAGGTGAGCTTGGGTTCAGGAATAAACCCCACACGCGCGCCGCCGCACCCGTCCGGTCTGGGCTCGGGCTCGGGTCATGGGTTGTTGGGTTCTTCCAAAACTTTCTTTTTAGTCCCTGAAATGTTAACTATTTACATTATGGTCCCTGAAGGTTTCAAAAAATTACAACAGTTACAAGACGTTACAAAACATTTCAGCTGCCTCTATTTCTGCTCTATAAATTGAACATCTTTGTTCAATTGGAGAACACACAAGACACAACACACAACCCAAAGAAAGACACAACAGAAGCAGAAATTCTCTTTGTTGGTCAGTAAACTCAAACAAGTAATAGCAATATGTTCTTATTCATCTTCTTCGTTAGAATCAATAGTATTTGTTGATTAGTAGTTGTTTTATCTTGGGAGACTATTGCTCGATACCGTAAAAGCAACCATACGGGGCAATTTTGTCTTAAAAACAGAGAGTCGTCTCTCGACTCGGCGTTACTTTGTTTAACCTTTTAAATTCTCTTTAACCCCGTTTCTTTACTTCTAGTCCGATTTTATACCAACAATCCTTCTGCCTATGAAGCATTTCTAACATAGATAAATTACTGTTTTGACTCGCAATCTGTCAGCAAAGATATTTCCCATAAGTGAAATTTCCTCGCCAAGGAGTGACAAGAGTAGGTTACTCATCCAAAGCTATACTTCATAAAAGACTAAAAAGATCAACATATAATTCAATATCAACCAGAAGCAGAAGCAGAAGCAAATGAGATTTATAAAGGTGCAAATCAATGTGGAAAAACATGTAAAGTGAACCATAGAATGCCACAAGCAGCTGGCTTTCAAACAGACTTTCAGAATACAATGCAGAATGAGGAAGAACCTCCACAATTTTAACATGAATGTCTAAATCATTCCTCTTTTGAACAACAAATTAAAAATACATAAACAAAATCGAAACACACTGAAACCATGCTTTCTCTGATTGCACTGTCCGAAAGCATGAAACATTTTGAATAAAGGAGATGCTAGAGCAGATTACTTTGCCTTAGTAGACTGATGTTGAGTTCGGCTTCTTAGTCTATGCCTGCTCTTTTGAGCAACACTAGCGCTGCTCCTATACACACTTGAAGATGAAGAAGCTCCTTTGCCTACCTTCCTGGTTGCTCTTCTATGAGTGCCCTGAGTGCTGCTGCCTAGTGCTGCTTTTGCAACTGCTTCTGTTCCCACCTCTCGCGCCTTTTGTGAGTTAATTGGCTGTTTGTTCAAGAAAGCTAGCTTTGGAAACAGACTGCGAACTGCCTTTCGCAGTTGGTCATCACTTATATTGATCTGAATTGGATTTCCCAATAGATTCAGAGCCAGAAGAGAGTTGTAGTTTGCCACAAGCTGACCAAGCGCTTTAGTTGTTGTAATCTTGTTGAAGCTCAAGTCTAGAACAGTCAGCTTCAGAAGTCTGTGCAGCCCTTCTATATCACTTATTTTGTTACCAGCCAGATAGAGCTCTTTGATGAGCGTACAATTTGACAAACCTGATGCAATTTGAAGCCAATGTCACATATTCAGGAGGTCTTTTAAGGATGTAAAACTGGGACAAGACAGTTTATCATTGGTGGAAGGTCTAAGGAAGCTACATACCTTGTCCAATTCGAGAGATTCTGTTGTAACTTAGGTCAAGCACGCGAAGACGTGTCAATTCCCTGAGTCCTTCAATTGTGTGGATCTTGTTCCGTGATAAATTGAGAACATGAAGACCCTTTGGTAGTGATCCTGGAGTTATTTGAACTGCATTGCCGCAGGAAACATAAATATTGTTAAAGGGGTTTTCTATGACCATTTCCTTTAGCCCTAAATTAGTTTAGTACTAATTGTCCTTCTATTACATACCTATGAAGTTGCCTGATAAATTGACAGATCGAAGGCTAGATAAGTGTGACATGGCAGGGATAACTTTCAGACCAGTGCCTGCGATGTGAGCAACCGCTGAAGAAGAATTGAGAGACCGGATGACTGTGTTAGCATGTGCTACCTCTTCAGGGACATTTATATTTGGATGTGGACTGATGAGGGACGAGTCTCTTGCTGGTGATTTACTAGCATCAACCTCATCTTCAACATGATCATGATCATGTTCATCAATTAAGCATGGTGGATGAATAGGAAGTTCATTCACCCATTCATTGATTCTCATAAACCTAGAGGATTCTTCAGGGAAAGCAAACCACTGATTTTGTGGCCAAAAACCACTTATCCCTCGGAATTCATCCAAAACCTCCTTGCCCTTATCATAGCGCCCTTTGTTCAAGGATTCCCCGGTGAACGAACAAGGAGATCCCAAGTTGCTCGAATCCATGCCTTTCCCTAGTTCTAGTGTGTCCGAGGAGTATCCACCCTGCTGGTTTAGAGCCGTCTTAACAAGGATTGGTAGTTGTTGGATAGCACTTGTTCCTTGTAGGTTCCTATGGCTCCATAGGAATAGTTTCCACCACAATTTTCGACTTCTGGATGGTAAGAGTTGGGTTGAAGAATGCTTCTTCAACGTAACATTGTCAGCACTCCGATGCGTCAACACAGAATTAGCTGGACTTCCTAAAGTCATTTTCTCAGCTAATCTCTGCATCTCATCAAAAGATTTGGACTTGGAGAGTGATAACTGCTCACTCAACTTAGTAAGCATATCCCTCATTGCTAAATCGGAGCACGAGCGCTGAAGCCTTGGAGAAGCCCAAGATTCTACTTTACCAAACCCTGGATCACTAATGTGTCCACTTTTCACAATCTCCTCAGATTTGGTACGATCCTGGTCATTCATTTCACTTTCAAATGAGCAATTAGGATTAATCTCTTCGTTGAATGATTGATCACCGCGTGCTTGAAGATCAAAATCAGAGTTGTCCCTCTTCATGGAAACGCTTTCATCATGTTCATCTTCCCCTTCATAAGCCACCTCTTCTGTATCTCCCTTAACAGGACTTTCGTGATTCATTACCTTGACACTGCTCCTAGAACCCCCAAAAGGTAAAGGAACAACAATGGAAGACGCTTTCAGATCTTCTGTTTTAGCAGTAGATTTCACAGAACTTTCAACTAGTACAGGCACATCATCAGTTTTTTGAACTCTCTCGTCTCCCTAAAATGAACAAAACATACAGATCAGATGAAAAATCACAAAACTTTGACATGCAAACTGAAAGAGAAGAAGGGTTGTTAAAAATTGGTGCCCACCTTATCTTTCCTGCTTCTCCTTACTAGACCAGAAAAGCAGTTGCAAATTGCCATTTCTTTCACTGTGACAATCAAATTCTTCCTTCCAATTTGTTAGCCAGCTACTCTTTCCACCCCACAAAAAAAGTTTTGATCTTTGAAAGTTTTCAATTCACATCTCAAACAAAAAAACAAAATTAAACAATCCCCAAGAGAACTAGACAAAGATTGAATCTTGAAAACAAGCAGCAGTTCAAGTAGATGGCAAATTAGCCATAATCAATAGGCAACCGCCAAAGCAATGAAAGAGCCCAATTTGACAAATATGGAGATGAAGAAAGATAAGTAAGAAGTGAAACTCCAAGAAGTATCCTCCTCCTAGCCTCAACCCTATCCCATTCAAAAGGGGGAGAGGACTTCACTGGAGTGTTGGCCAGAGTGTTAACTATTGCTGCTTCTCTCCAGAAGCTTCACCAAAATTCCCCTGTTCATACAATGAAACAAAAAAACATGAGAGTTCCAGAACCTCATTCAAATAATTTTATTTAGACAATCGAACTAAGTCTATTCCAATTGAACACGTGTTCCACTTAAGAGTTAAAAGTGTCTAATTGAAATATTTTATTAGGAGTTCATCATGTTCGATGAAGATCTCAATTTATAATGAAGAAATGATAGCAGCTCTATGTTTTATAGGTTTTATGATATTCAGTTGGAGAGTTTAGGTAATACTTTCAAAGTGACTCTCGACAGGAGAATCTAGGCTATTCAGGAAGAATAGCATCAATTCCCCAATCCTAACGAATTAGTTCCTCGGGAATCCAATGAACAACTATTATTGTGTTTAATTGGAATAAGACTTAGTTGAAGTGTCTCAATAAAATATACTGACAAATTGAAGGGTCTAACTAGGTAACAAGCTATGACTATGAACAAACAATAAAAACAAAAGGGGTTTGCCTTTTTTTCAAAGACCATAAGCAACCTCAGTGTTAGTAAACAGGGAAGAAAAGGTGAAAAAACTAACAGATCCTTACATATCAGGTAGACTACAACCTAGGAAAACTGGAATCTTGACAGAGTTATAGGTGGTATCAATCAAAATTGTACCTCTTCAAGAAATAGTATGCCAGGTTGTGACTTTAAGAAAACTGAATGGGGGTCAGAATAATTTTGTGGGAGTAAAGAAAAGAGTCTTTGTCAGAAGGGAGAAGAGAGAAGGGGAATTGGGGTAATATTTTTTTTGTTGAAGAGGTGAGTGAGAGAACCAAGGGAAGGTAGAAGAGACTAACAATAGAGAGAAGATATGCACACGCAAAATACACGGACTCTGAGGTAACCATGACCTGCTGCCACACAACATGCTGCTGCTGCATACAACAAATCATTTTTTTATTAAAGGTATTAGTGTATTACTCGCTGTTTAATTTAAGCTTCGTAGTTTGATTGGACATAAAAATTTATTTTTTAAAAATTAATAAATAAATTATATATAATTTATTATTACTCATATCAATTAATGTATGATTTTAATAGCTTTGAAAAATAATTTAAAATAAGTAATTATTGTTAAAGGTAAAACAAGAAAAAAAAATGTTAATTTCCTTTGGATACTCCACAAAATAATATTTTTCACTTTAGATTCCAATGCGGGGCACCCCAAGGGTCACATGTTTAACTGTTGGCTTCTTGCCATTTCATATCTCATATATATGAGTTTTCTCTACTAAAATTAATTGGATAATGTCCATCAAATAGAAATTATCCCATAGTTATTATCAATTTAAATATCTCGATTCTAAATCGAATATTTAATACTTTCTCAATACATCTTAGATCGAAGAGACAATCGACATAATGTGATCCTATATGACTTCACATATCGATACTAATCTAATTAAGGTCCATAAGGAACTCCTAGACTGCGCCGTATGACGAACTCAATATGTGAAGTACGTTTACATGAATCCAGCAAACTGAACATTTATGTGAGATGATAAATTCCTTTCATTCGCGACACACTCGATCAAGCTTAGAATTTGTCATGTGTCTATCCAAATGACTTGATCACTTTATCTCATTTATATTAGTTGACAACTAGATCATATTCTAAATATGTCTCTTGCATTAGCCAATGACTTGATCGACCTAATATCACTGAGAAGTTGAGTGCTCTCTCTCGAATATACAATCGAGGAATGAATCATATTCTTGCTTCAACTACCACCTTAGTTTACATCATAATGTACCCAACACAAGCAGTATCTTATCATATAAGGAATTTAAGCTTAGGACATGGTCAAATTACATTACTCTGTAAACAAGGTGCGTATTGACCTCAAGTCAAAGGATTTTTATCTCTCACACGCTGATAACACTCTAGACATGTATAACAAATAGCTTATCAGCAGGGTATATTAATACTTTCCAAAAGTATTCATATGTCCATCACTAGTACCATTACTAGTAGCATGTGAGATATACTACATTCTCCAAGAATATGATGTAAACCACATGTTGACTTATAACATATCATCGATATCCCACTCTCAATGATCATTAGTCGAGACTACTTTGAGAGTTATGTTCTATCATCAATATATCACTCTACTAATGACAACGTATGCTCAAGGAATGCACCTTAATGAATAATTATAAAAAATCAAATAATAATTCAATAATTACAAATATCATAAAAATATTAATCTTATTAATAATACGAATATATTCAAATACATTTATCCCTAATAATGATTATTTCTAAGACATACATATTTTCATTTCTTTCTCAGCCTGATTCAAGAATTTCCCCTTCTAACGATTAAACAATTTTGTGCAATTGAAAATGGTACTTGTGCGTGAAATTTATATGATTTCTTTGTTTGACGTTTTTTACACATAAGTCTCAATTCTCAATATAAATAATTAGAAGCAAATACCATTCAAAAGTCTCAATTCTCGAAATCAGAATCTTTTATGGGTCCCCTTACCACGTGGCGGACGACTATGGTTTGCGAGGCCAAGTTGACAATAACTACTCCATTACTGTTCCACGTGGATAGGGACGTATGTAAATCCTATTCTTATCAAAACTTATAAGGAGCATCAATAACTAAATTTGGAGAGACCTAAAGATTCTGGTTCGGTCCCTCCCTCTGCACGGTTGTATTATCCTTTTTTCTCTACAAGAATTTACTTTATAATTACAAATAATGTGAACTGGAGAAAATTAAATTTGTGCATTTTTTCTTCTAAATTTATAAATATTTTTCTCAAAGTTACAAAAGGTACTAGTATATTCTTGAGAGCTATGAAGCACGGACATCTCATTTAGGGTGAGGTGTCCGTGTCGGACACTTGGGGTGACACGAAACGCGGCGGACACGCCTCGGACACGTGTCCGAGTGGCCTAGCCCAAAAAAAAAAATTGCTCGGACACGGTTGGGACACGGCTCGGACACGTACGGGACACTGCTGTGAGCCTGCGATTGCTGCGACTTGTCGGCGAAGTCGACTGCGACAGCTGCGACTCCGGCGACTTCCCGTCGCGACACCGGCGACTCTGCGAAGTCCATCCAGGTCAGGCGAGCACGACTTCTTCCGGAGTTTCTCGTCTACAGGAGAAGAGGCGTGCGGCTGGCCGGCTGTTGCTTGGATTTTCTTTTTTGCTTTTGGTTTTAGATTTTAGGTTTTAGGTTTTAAGTTTTAGGTTTTGTTTTGTTAGGGGGAAATCTGATTGGGCTAGGGAAATTATTTGGGCTTGGGGAGGTTCTGGACGAATTAAAAGGGGAAGTTGGGCCTTGCGGGTTTTGGGCTAGGGAATTAAATGGTTTGGGTAGAGTTTTAAAAAAAAAATTACTAAACTATAAATTACTTATGCACTTTTTTATTTTAATTTGAGATTGATAAATTCTAATACTTAGCAAAATTATTATTTATTTTTGAATTTGGTATTTTGATTATTTGGTATATAACAAATTTGAATTAAATTTATAATTTATTTATGAATGTGAAGCTTTAATAATATTAATTTTAGTATTTTATATTATATATATATGTATATATATAAATATTTTTTAATTTATTTTCTGATCGTGTCACATTGTGCGTGTCCCCTATTTTTCAAAATTGTCGTTTTCGCGTGTCCGTGTCCTATCGGACACCTCTCACGTGTCCGTGTCCGTGTCCGTGTCCGTGTCCGTGTCCTATCGGACACCTCTCACGTGTTCGTGCTACATAGCTTGAGAGAAATGGGTTTTTAGCCATTTATAATTTTTTATTTATTTTTACGAGAGATTTTTATTTTTTACACATAAGATATCTGGAAAAAAAATAAGATATAATGTCCTCTATATTCTTCTGGTGGAGAACAAAAATATTGTCTTAGTCATTAATGAACTTAGCAAAAGATAAGATACAACTTGAAAAAAAAAAGATCTATATAAATAGTGTCAATTAATTAGAATGTGTTTCAATCATGTTAATACATTTATCTTATGTCTTATGCGTTTTAGGAGTCCTTTGACATAGAAGTGATGATAACTTGAAATTCAATTAAAGGAATAGAGCATCTTCAAATCTTCAGCAAGGGTCCAAGTGCTTGATTTGACATGCAATTTGGTTCAGTCAAAACACATTCCATTTCCTTTAATACAAAAAGAGAAAAAGTCAAAAGAAAACAATCAAGTTCACAAGTTGCATGAAAATTTTCCACCGAATGTTATTTCAAAAAAATAAATAAACAAATAAAAACACTAACATATCCGGTGTAATTTCATAAAATTAAATAAATGATCCACATGCATTTTTCTTTTTAATATTTTCTTCATTGACATAAACAATATCCTTTTGTGTCTTGTTTAGTACAGTAGGGACACGTTTGGTACGTTGTATTAATTTGAGTTGTACTGAACAAAAAAATAATATAGCGTTTTTAGCCGCACTGGACTGTACTATTTTTATAAATAGTACAATCCAACTGCTATTTTTGAGACCCATCTAACAAGTGGATCTCCCCTGGACTGTATTAAAAAAAATACAATCTAATATATATTAATAGTCTAATACCGTCCATTATATATTAATACAGTTCAGTCCAATGAAAATAGTACAGTCCAGTGTGACGTACCAAACAAGCCCCAATAGTTCATTTTCATGTTTCACAAAATTGCTACCATTGTTTGACTTGGTACAAAAAGAAAGACTTCGAAAATATTGAATGGTGTGCCAGGGGAACATATGAAACCATGGCTACCTTTATTATTTAGGGTAAAAATGGTAGAAAATGATTCCTTGACTGATCTTATTCCAAAGATATAAATATATATAATATCTCTAGGTTTGAATCATGGAAAACTAATTTTTCTTATCTAATATAAGAGATATTAATTAATTACAATATATTACAAATCTATTATAGTAAATATATACAATATCTCTAAGAGTCCCCGCAGTCTTAGCTGGAGGTTCGTGGATGTTGATACTGTCCCTAAAATCATTGAAAAGTACGCGTGAAAGACCTTTGGTGAAGATGTCACTTGTCAGTTATCTGATAACGGGAAGGGACGTGGAAAACGCGGACTTGACCATGGACAACTTTTTCTCGAACAAATAAGATATTCATTTCAATGTGTTTCGTGCGTTGATGCTGAACAGGATTGCCAGACAAGTATATCGCACTCACATTGTCACAATAAACTACGGTTGCCTTTTTAATCGGACAATGTAGCTCCAGTAGTAGATTATGAAGCCAATAGGATTCAGCAACAACATTGGCCACCCCTCGGTATTCTGTCTCAGCACTCGATCGAGATAGTGTGGACTGACATTTGGATGACCATGAGACAAGATTATCACCCAATAATACACAATAGCTGGAAGTGGAACGACGTGTGTCCGGGCAGCCGCCTCAATCTGCATCAGTGTAGGCAGAAAGACTTGAGATGGAGGACTTATATAGATGAAGCCCAAAATGAAGAGTACCCCTTAACATACCGCAGAATTCTATTGAGAGCCCCCATATGTTCTTCTTTTGGATCATGCATGTGTAAACAAACTTGCTGGACCGCACAGTAAATATCAGGCCTCGTAAATGTGAGTTACTGCAATGCTCCAGCCATGCTGCGATAATGTGTGGGGTCACTTTATGGAGTACCTGAAGCGTTACTCAACTTTGACTTCGTGTCGACCGGAGTATGAGAAGGTTTGCATGAAGACATCTCTGTTTTGTCAATTATCTCTTATGCATACTTCATTTGACTGAGAAATAGACCATCTGCATAGTGAGTTACAACAATGCCAATAAAATAATTCAACGGGCCTAAATCTTTCATTGCAAATTCTGCTGCAAGAAGAGACATAATAAACCGACAGAGTGAAGTTGAGGATGCAGTGAGGATAATGTCATCAACATACATGAGTATATAAGCTATATCAGTGCCCTTTCGATAAATAAAAAGGGACTGATCAGACTTGATGTGAGAGAATCCCAATTTGGATACAAAATCGGCAAACCTGTTATACCATGCCCGAGGGGCTTGTTTCAGACCATATAAAAATTTCCTCAATAGACACGTGATCTGGACGGGCAAGATCGCGAAATCCTAATGACTGATGCATGTATATTGTTTCTTGCAAGTGGTCATGTAAAAATGCATTCTTGACATCCAACTGATGAATGGACCATGATTTAGACAGTGTCAGGCTAAGAACAATCCTGATAGTTGTAGGCTTTACCACCGGACTGAATGTTTCCCCGCAATCGACTCCCACATGTTGAGACCTTCCATCACCAACAAGACGAGTTTTGTATCTCGCAAAAGAACCATCAAAATTCTTTTTATGGCAAAAAACCCACATAGATCGAATTATGTTCACATTAGATGACTGTGGTACTAAATCCCACGTCTTATTTTGAATAAAGCAGTAAATTCATCTAACATGACAACCTTCCAATTCGGGTCTGATAATACAGCTTTGGGGTTTTTTAGAATTGGTAAGAGTTGGACTGAGGTGGTGAGGTTAAATTGGTGTTTAGGCCAAAAAATACCACGCATAGCACGGGTTTCCATGGTCCGTTGAGAAGTGTTGGATGATTGGGTAGTGTTGGAATTTTGGGCCGAAGCAATGGGCAGGGAAATTTTGATATTTTGGGCTGAAGAAGTGTGTCCGGTACCGGGCTGGGGCAAAGTAGTAGTAGGAGGGGGTGGGGTGATAAATATAGGATTCGGTGAGGGTCCTACAGTATCATTTTGAGAGTTGAGATGATACCTCAAAATAGGATGAATTTCGTCGTTCAGAAAATCATATGAAGGTGGGGATGCCGCTCGAGATGTTGCAAACTGGAAAGTGAATTCGTCAAATATGACATGACGAGAAATAATAATTTTGTCTGTTGACATATCAAAGAATTTATATCCCCTATGATTCTGTGGATATCCTAAAAATACGCAAGGAGTAGACCGAGCTTAGAGTTTATGAATGGTAGTGGACGGAAACAATGGATAACACAAACACCCAAAAACTCGTAAATGTGTAACTGAAGGGATGCAGTTGTACAATACTGAGCAGGTGACACATTCGAGATTATTTTACTAGGCAGAATATTTAAGAGACATGTAGCCATTTGGAGAGCATGGTGCCAAAAATTTGGTGGTGTGGACGAGTGCAAAAGGATAGAGCGAGTCATATTATTGATTGTTCGAATCTTTCTTTCAGCTTTTCCATTTTGAGAGGATGTATGTGGACAGGAAATACGGACATACATCCCATTTGGATACAAAAATTCTGAAATTGAGCATTTATAAATTCCACCCCCCCCCCCCCCCCATTATCACATTGAAAATATTTAATGGTTTTGTCAAACTGAGTTGTGATAAACACATTAAATTATTTTAAAATGTTATAGGTTTGTGATTTCTGTCTCAAGGGAAAGGTCCACAAAAAATTCAAAAAATTGAGTAAATAGTACTTATGACCTACAACACTTAAAACGGGTGATGTCTACAAATTACAATGCAAAATATCAAATGGCATGATAGTAATAGTAGTAGTAGACGCAGAAAATGGAAGTTTAACATGTTTACCAAACACACAAGTCTGGCAAACCGAAGAGTCCAAAGGTCTATTATAAGAAATCAAATTATTCTTCCTAAATTGATTAAAAACGGGTGCTCCTGGATGTCCCAACCTATTGTGCCATATACTAGGAGAGATGGCCGCAAATGTGGATGGTGTGATCCTGCAATTAGTGGAAACAGAGGTGATGGGATATAAGTCCCCCGTGCTATTACATCTCATGAGCGGTATTCCCGTCTGAAAATCCTTCCCAGAAAAACCAAACGGATCAAAATTCACAGAAACACTATTGTCTGTGGTAAAACGCCTAGCAGAGATCAGGTTTTTAATCAATTGTGGTGCATGTAAGACATTTTTTAAGTGTAAGGGTGGATGGGAAGATGTTAGTTTTACCTGATCAACACCACGCATTGGAATCTCCTGCCCACTGCCGACAATAATATTTTTATTACCGCTCATATTAAAATAAGACGAAAGATTACCTTGAGATTCTGTCATGTGTGACGTCGCCCCTGTATCCATATACCACAATTCATCTGAAATATTTAGATTCATGTGACTCATGGCTTAATCAATATATGTGGGTGCATATCCGACAGAAGATGGTGCCTGAGTTGCAAATGCATGTTGTGGACGGAATCCGAGAA
Source organism: Przewalskia tangutica (assembly GCA_029844215.1). NCBI lineage: Eukaryota > Viridiplantae > Streptophyta > Magnoliopsida > Solanales > Solanaceae > Przewalskia > Przewalskia tangutica. The sequence continues at coordinate 88,478,243 of CM056736.1, read as the reverse complement.
GACCAGGCTAGCGATTTGAAGGAGGATGAGGCCGGGCCCATGAAGTCGCCTGAAATGGGTATGGCGGGGCAACCCACTGTGGGGCCCATGCCCACGATAGGTACTTGTTAGGCATATTTCATATACCTATTTTGAGTCATTTTCGATTAGTATTTTACTCATTTTCATTGCGTCTAGTACAGTTTTAAGGTTGTTTTTCTTTCTTTTGAGTCACAACAGTTCAAAAAGGCAAAATGGCAAAAAGAAGCGAAAAGTAGGCATAAAAGGAGGTCCTGAGGCAGAAAAAGGTCAAAAATCGATGACTCCGAAAAATCACACCAGCACCGCGGTGCCAGGCGAGGCAGCGGTGCCATGTAACAATCCGCGAGACTTTCGGCAAAGTGCACTCGAGCGTAAGCGGTGCCATTTATTGTAGAGCTGCAGAGTTTCGGCGCATGTCGCGACTGCGCAGCAGCGATCTTACGTCTGAAGTTTTCAGTTCCGAGTTGGAATTGGCAATAGCGTGTTATACCGTGGTTCGCCCGACCGCGGTCGAGTCTCAGCGCCGCGGCCGGGCGCGCGCGCTAGTGATTGTAGGGCGCGCGCGATCGAAGCGCGCCGAAAATGCGGTCGTGAGTTTCAGCGCCGCGGCTCGGAAGCGGCTGCGCGGCGAAGATCCGAGGGTTCGCAGGAGTCATGGCCGAGGCGAGGAAATCAGCGGAAAAACTTAGGAAAAGTCGATTTTTATTTTGAAAAGGGCACGAGTGGGGACAAGTGTCCCCATCCGATTTTTACATGCGATATATTGACCAAGTCTTAAAGACTTGGTCATTTGTCATCTCTCTCTTTGAAAAACCTCTTCCTTCTCTAAATATTTCAAGCTCCTCCTTCTAAAAATCCAAGAGGATTCTAGCCTTAAGAAAAATCTGAAAAATTAAAAGACAAGAAGGAAGCTTGTGGCTAGCTTGTGAAGGTGGTGGTTGTGGTATTCTTGGTAGAAAGGCTAGCAAATTGTTGGATAAAATTTGGCTAAAGCTCTAAGGTAATGATTCTTCCTCTATTATTAGTTTATAGAGTTGCATGTTAAGAAGAAAATACTTATGGTGGTAAATAATGCTCTTAGAGTCATTGCATGCTAGAAATGTGGGTTGAATATGAAGGATTTGGCTAAAGAAATATTATGAGCATGTTGTAGCCTAAAAACCACCTTAGAATTGTTAAGTGTACTATTATAACTTATGGGGCAGAATTTTACACACCCAAGATTAGGTGTGTAATCCCCTTTGTGTTGGTTTGGTTGTTGGGCCTTAATAAGGCGTTTGAATGTGGAAAAACCGGCCTTTGAAAAGGTGGCAAAGTGAGTAGAAACAAAGGAAATGCTTCCCAATTTTCCTTAGGAATTGATAACTTGAATTTGGAATTTCTACATTGAAATTAGAGGTTAATAAACACACTATGGTTATTATAGGTTGACATATTACTTGCGGTAGTTGGACTTAGCAAGCGGATTGACCAATGAGGTATGTAGAGCTTTCCTATCTCTTGAGCATGAATAGTTGTATCTATGTAGTACGGTATACGTACAAGATTTGATAATCTACACTTGTTCTAAAGTATATGATACTTGTTTCATTTCAAAAGTATAAGTCCCTTGGATTGAGGGAAAATGTTTTGACAAAGGGATAACACTAATATAATGACTTTATGGGGAGTTGGTTATATTAGTTTACTTGAAAGGTTCACAAAGAAAGGTTTACTCTAATTAAAACAAGTACGGGTAAAGGATTTGAAACTAAGAAAGGTGAATTGATTTTTAGGCATTGGTTGCCTAAGGTTTTAAAGGAAATGGAGTCACTTGATTTAGAAGCCTATTATATTTCTAAAAAGGAAATGTGACTTGTCTTGAAAAGAAATCGTAACTTGATACTATGGTGATTAGTATCTTGGAATCTTTGTATAAAAAGAGTTTTTCTTAAAAAGCTAGAAGTACATGGTACTTGGGTTGAATTCCCGGATTTTCTATTAAAAGACATGTTAGTGCCTTAGGATACTAAAATGAGAGGATATATTAATAATGTTAATAAGAAGTTAGGGGATTTCTTAACTTGCTTATGTTATGATAAGCCGGTAGTGCTTATGTATTATATGATAGGCCGGTAGTGCTTATGTTGTTTTATGATAGGCCGGTAGTGTTTATGTTGTGATATGATAGGCCGGTAGTGCTTATGTATGATATGATAGGCCGGTAGTGCTTATGTTATGTATGATAGCCGGATGAGCTATGTTATATATTTGTATTATTACTGGGGTAAACCGGGTTATTATCTATGCCATGGATTTGCTACCCATGACGCGAGTGCGGCGCTTGCACTCACGCGGATCGGACCACGGGATCCACGCGGGTGAAATAGTCCCACGCGAGTCTGGCGATGGTACTCATGCGGGTCCACAGGATCCACGCGGGTGAAATAGTCCCACGTGCGGGTGAAATAGTCCCGTAGCGGCGGATGACCTCATGCGGGTCCACAGACCCGTGCGGGTGAAATAGTCCCGGAGTAGGATCGCTTAACGATACTACAGGCGAGGTACCTGTTTTGATCGTGAGCCTCCTATTTTTATGCTATAAGTTTTATACTCGTTACTCTCATTGTTAGCAAGGCACGGTCTGAGAAATTGATTTTTATTTAGGACTCACTTATCTTTGACTTGTGATATTACTACGATATTTTCCGCTTTTACATACTTAGTACGTTGTGTCGACCCCCTTCCTGGGCTGCGTTCACGCCGCATGTAAGGAAGCGGTGGTAGATCCTCATTCCTAGGATCTCTTACTCAGTGTCGTGAGCTCCATTTCTTCTAAGCTCGACTTTTGGTATGGTTCTCCGGTGTTGTGATATTTTGTACATTCAGGGCATGACGGCCCCGTCCCGTCATAGTGTTACTTATTCTTAGAGGCTGTAGTCTTGTCATAACTTGGGTTGTTTAAGGATATAGTGTTCGATTTGATATACTTTTGGGGTAGCCATTTTGGGCTAAATCGTTTATACTATTATGGTTGTTTTACCTTGAGTTTATTTATTGGTTTTCTCGATGTTGTGTCACGAGGGTGCCGGGTCAAGTCACGGACCGGTCGGGTCGTGACAAAAGTGGTATCGAGCAGTTATCCTCGGAAGAGTCTACAGCCGTATCTAGTAGAGTCTTGATTATCGGTGTGTTGTGCACCACATCTATAATCGAGAGGCTACAGGATATTTAGGATTGGTTTCCATTTCTTTCACTCTAAGATCGTGCAATAGAGCATGTTATAGGTTGAATTTCCTCGCGTAAACTTTGTGTGTATCGATTATGCCTCGCATGGCGGCCGCGGCCGAAGAAGGCAAAGCGATGGAGAACTACTAGTAGGCACGAGGGTTACCAGGCACGTGCCGATCCTTACTAGATGTGGTGTTTGGACGGCGAGTTCTACCACGCCGCCAACCCAGCGAGTCGAGGCGGCGGCTGCCATCGAGACCGCGGTACGAGCCTCGATCCAGGCCGGGCGAAGGATATGGGCTACAAGAGATGGCGATTACTAGCCGAGATTGTGGCGAACGTGAGATAAGTGAGCAAGCGATTCAGGTACCGTAGTTCAAAGGAGCTGCTAACGAGGCGAGGACTTTTGAGTTGCATCCCACGAGTTTTATGGGTCGAGGCACGAGGATGATCTCGAATTCATCAAACGATTGCGTGGATCATGAGGGTGATCGGGGCTTGAGCAGTCGGTGGTACTAGGTTCGCGACGGCTGCGAGACACCGCGATTGGCCGTATGATTCATGGAACCGTCGGGGCATGCGCTTCAGTATTTGGGATCGGTATGATTCATGGGAACCGCCCTGGGAGCATGCGCTTCCTGTTTGGGACGAGTTCTCGAGGCGCATTGGCTATTTCTTGCCTCCGCAGATGAGGAGGGCTCGCCGATAGATTTTTGACCCGAGACAGAATGGGCGACGGTCGGGAATACAACATGGAGTTTGATTCATTGGCTAGGTATGTGCCGCTTTGGTAGCGACATGGAGGGCGGTGCACCGCTATGTCACGAGACTCGATGATCACTTGGCCGAGAGTTGCGGGGTGGCTCTTCAGGGCATGGACATTGCCCGCGTGCGAGCACATGCACTGGTGTGAGAACGCAGGGCAGCGGATCGGCAGTATCGCGAGAAGAGGCGGAGCAGAGGTCCTACGGTAGTTTTAGGTACAACCCCAGCGGCCAGCATTTGCACCACGGCGGTCAGGCGCTCCTCCACCATCTTCGGGGCGTCTGAGTATTCGGGAGCGGGGCGGTTCGTGGCTTGGGTTTCAGAGGACGAGTTCGGTCGAGATGAGGCCCCTATGCCTCGGTGTGGTCGATGTGGTGATTGCCGTTATGGTGTCGTATTCCTCCAGGAGCTTGTTACTCTTGTGGCCAGCAGGGCCATTTGAAGAGAGATTGTCCGTCCAGAGGCGGCGGGAGTGCCATGGCTCGGTAAGCGAGTTCGATTCTTTGAGTCTTCATCTTGATGGTTGGCGCCCGAGGCGGGGTGTTCACGGGCCAACAGGCCGCGGCGGTCGTGGCGGGGGTTCGATTCGGTGGTCCTCGAGCGCATTTATGCTATGTCCAGCCGCCAGGACCAGGAGGCGTCACCTGATGTCATCACAGGTACATTGTTGGTCTCTTGATGTGATGTTTATGCTTTGATAGATCCGGGTTCTACCTTGTCCTATATATCTCCTCATATTGCTGGTAGAATAGGGATAGAGCCCGAGTCCATAGAATCCTTTGAGGTGGCTACGCCGGTAGGTGCTTCGGTGGTAGCTGAGCGGGTATATAAGGCTTGCCCAGTGACTATAGATGGTCGTCAGACTCTAGCTGACTTGATAGAGTTGGATATGACAGACTTCGATGTGATTATGGGTATGGATTGGCTAGCGTCTTGCTATGCCAATGTGGACTGCAGAGAGAGGTTAGTTCGGTTCCGGTTTTCTGGTGTGCGGTTATCAGTGGAAGGGAATCTTGCATCGTAGGGGTAGGTTTATTTCTTACCTCAAGGCTAGGAAGATGGTACGGAAGGGGTATATCTACCATTTGGTTCGGGTATTCGATACTGAGGCTGAGATATCGGACCTTCAGTCAGTTCCGGTTGTTAGAGAGTTTCCAGACGTATTCCCAGACGAGCTTCCGGGTATCCCTCCTGAGAGGGAGATTGAGTTTTGCATCGATTTGGCACCAGACACTCGACCGATATCTATTCCGCCATACAGGATGGCACCGGCCGAGTTGAAGGAATTGAAGGATCAACTGAAAGATTTCTTTGGAGAAAGACTTTATTAGGCCAGTGTTTCTCCCGGGGCGCCAGATGTTGTTTGTAAAGAAGAAGGATGGGGCCAGCTGCGTATGTGTATTGATTCTGACGGTGAAACAAGGTTACTATCGAAGCAGTATCCTCCCGTGATTGACGATTTGTTTGACCGATTGCGGTGCAAAGTGTTTTCAAGATAGACTGCGATGCAGTTATCATCAGTGCGAGTTAGAGAGATAGACATCCCAAAGATGCATTCGGGACCGGTATGGGCACTATGAGTTCGAGGTGATGTCTTTCGGGTTGACAACGCCCCGATATTCATGGATTTGATGAATAGGGTGTTGAGCCATTCTTGGATATGTTCGTTATAGTGTTTATTGATGATATCTTGGTGTATTCGCGCACGAGGCGGAAGCATCTGATCATTTGAGGACGGTATTGGGAGTCCTCCGAGGCCGTGATTGTATGCCAAGTTCTCGAAATGCGAGTTCGTTAGCTTGTGGCTTTCTTAGGGCATGTTATCGGGTAGATGGTATTGGGTTGATCTGACTAAGATTGAAGCGATCAAGACTTGCGGACCAGCTACACCGAGCGGAGGTGCGCGGCTTTGTGCATTGCGAGCTATTATCGGAGGTTTGTGGAAAAGTTTGCTTATTTCAGCCTTTGACTAAGTGACTCGGAAAGCGGCTATGTTCGATGGGCGGATACTTGTGAGAAAGTTTCGGTTGCTAAAGGAGAGGTTGGCGCGATTCTTACTCTTCCGGAGGTTTAGATGGATATGTGGTTTTATTGTGACGCGTCAGTGTCGGAGCTTGGAGTGCGTCGATGCGGACGACAAGGTTATAGCTTATGCGTCTCGGCGGCTTAGGAAGCATGAAAGAACTATCCGCATGACTTGAGTTGGCGGTATGATTCATGCCTTGAAGATCGGAGACATTATTTATATGGAGTTCACGTGGACATTTACGGACCACAAGAGTCTCCGCACATCTTCACGGAGGAGTGAACTTGCGGCGAGGCGGTGGTTGGAGCTACTTAAGGATTACGATGTTGATATTCGTACCACCCGGGGAAGGCGATGTAGTTGCGGATGCCCTTAGTCGCAGATCGATGGGTAGTGCATGCATTGTTCACCAGAGAAAAGGGATATGGTCAGAGTTACATCGGTAGCGAGCCTTGGGGTTCGTTTGGTTGGTCTGTTAGTGACGATTCGGGTTCGAGGTTGCCGAGTCTTCCATCGTCGAGGAGGTGAAGAGGCGACAGTATGAGGATCCGATTTTGGTACGGTACAGAGATGCCGCTGTTCAGAAAGAGAAGAGTCTGTTTGAGGTAGCGCCTGATGAGGTGCTAAGATTCGAGTGCCGGTTGTGTGTTCCCGATGTAGCAGACCGTCGGCCAGATTCTCGAGGAGGCACACAGTTCTCATTATTCTATTCATCCGGGATCGACTAAAATGTATCGTGACCTCAGATGCGTGTATTGGTGGGATGGCCTAAAGAGGGACGTTGCGGAGTTCGTAGCACGATGCGAATTGTCGGCGAGTTAAGATTGAGCACGAGCGGTGGGTCATTGCGAGATATTGATATTCGACTTGGAAGTGGGAGGTGATAAATATGGATTTTATTACGGGACTACCTACCACTCGGAGGAAGCATGATTCCATTTGGGTGATTGTCGGCGGTGTGAAATCAACCCATTTTCTTCCGATCGAGCAGCGTTCTCGGTGAGACTATGCGGATTATATATTAGAGAGATTGTGAGACCGCACGAGTCGGTGTCGATTATATCGAATAGAGAGCGGTTCTCGGCTAACTTACGGAGGTCCTTTCGAAGGATTAGGGACACGGGTGAGTCTCGACGGCGTTTCATCCTCGGGCCGACGGACGAAGCCGAGCGCACTATCGAACAACGAGGATATCTTTGCGGGCTTGTGTTATTGATTTCGGGTAGTGGGAGGATCATTTGCCTCTTGTGGAGTTTGCTTACAACAACAGCTACCATTCCGGGATTCAGATGGCGCCTTATGAGGCCTTATACGGGAGGAAGTGCAGGTCACCTATAGGCTGGTTCGAGGTGGGAGAAGTTCAGTTGGTCGGGCCAGACTTAGTTCAGCAGGCAGTGGATAAGGTGAAGCTTATCCAGGAGCGGTTGTTGGCAGCTCAGAGTCGGCGTCGTATCACGGTCATCAGCGTCGACACTTGGAATTTGAGTTAGGTGATTGGGTTTTTCTAAAGGTATCGCCCATGAAGGGCGTGATGAGATTTGGAAAGAAGGGGAAACTTAGCCCAAGGTACATTGGGCCGTATCGGATTGTCCGCAGGGTAGGCAGGGTTGCCTATGAATTAGAGCTGCCGTCCGATTTGGAGGCGGTACATCCAGTTTTCCATGTGTCCATGTTGCGGAAATGTATTGGAGATCCATCTAGAGTGCACCCGATTCAGAATGTCCAAGTGACAGAGGAGTTATCGTATGAGGAGAGTCCCATAGCGATACTCGATCGTCAGGTTAGACGACTTCGGACGAAAGACGTGGCTTCCGTCAAGGTCCTATGGCGGAATGTGAACAGGGAGGAAATGACGTGGGAAGCGGAGGATGACATGAAGAATAAATATCCTCACTTATTCCCTATACCTCCAGGTAACCCACGTTCTAAAATTGTTGGTCTTTAAATTTAGTATTTATGCTTGAGTTTTGTTGTGGCCGTGTGAAGCGTCTTTATTTGAGTCTATGCCGATATTGTAATTTGAGTAAGTTTAGAGGAACATTCGGGACGAATGTTTCTAAGAGAGAATGTTATACCAGTGGTTCGAACTGGACATGGTCGGGTCTCAGTGCATTGGAGCAGGCCATGGCGCCAATGAGTGATTGTAGGGCGCGGCCGAAGTCGAGCGTGGCGCCGAAAATCGAGGGTCTGCGAAGTTTCAGCGCCTTTCCGGGAAGAAGAGTGTGCGCCGGAAGATCGGTTCGCAGGAGTTGCGGGGCAGCGAGAGGAAAAATCGCGGAAAAACTTAGGAAAAGTCAGATTTTTATTTTGAAAGGGCACAGTGGGAGACAAGTGTCCCCCCATCTGATTTTTACATGCAATATATTGACCAAGTCTTAAAGACTTGGTCATTTGTCATCTCTCTCTTTGAAAAACCTCTTCCTTCTCTCTAAATATTTCAAGCTCCTCCTTCTCTCTAAAAATCCAAGAGGATTCTAGCCTTAAGAAAAATCTGAAAAATTAAAAGACAAGATGGAAGCTTGTGGCTAGCTTGTGAAGGTGGTGGTGGTGGTATTCTTGGTAGAAAGGCTAGCAAATTGTTGGATAAAATTTGGCTAAAGCTCTAAGGTAATGATTCTTCCTCTATTATTAGTTTATAGAGTTGCATGTTAAGAAGAAAATACTTATGGTGGTAAATAATGCTCTTAGAGTCATTGCATGCTAGAAATGTGGGTTGAATATGAAGGATTTGGCTAAAGAAATATTATGAGCATGTTGTAGCCTAAAAACCACCTTAGAATTGTTAAGTGTACTATTATAACTTATGGGGCAGAATTTTACACACCCAAGATTAGGTGTGTAATCCTCTTTGTGTTGGTTTGGTTGTTGGGCCTTAATAAGGCGTTTGAATGTGGAAAAATCGGCCTTTGAAAAGGTGGCAAAGTGAGTAGAAACAAAGGAAATGCTTCCCAATTTTCCTTAGGAATTGATAACTTAAATTTGGAATTTCTACATTGAAATTAGAGGTTAATAAACACACTATGGTTATTATAGGTTGACATATTACTTGCGGTAGTTGGACTTAGCAAGCGGATTGACCAATGAGGTATGTAGAGTTTTCCTATCTCTTGAGCATGAATAGTTGTATCTATGTAGTACGGTATACGTACAAGATTTGATAATCTACACTTGTTCTAAAGTATATGATACTTGTTTCATTTCAAAAGTATAAGTCCCTTGGATTGAGGGAAAATGTTTTGACAAAGGGATAACACTAATATAATGACTTTATGGGGAGTTGGTTATATTAGTTTACTTGAAAGGTTCACAAAGAAAGGTTTACTCTAATTAAAACAAGTACGGGTAAAGGATTTGAAACTAAGAAAGGTGAATTGATTTTTAGGCATTGGTTGCCTAAGGTTTTAAAGGAAATGGAGTCACTTGATTTAGAAGCCTATTATATTTCTAAAAAGGAAATGTGACTTGTCTTGAAAAGAAATCGTAACTTGATACTATGGTGATTAGTATCTTGGAATCTTTGTATAAAAAGAGTTTTTCTTAAAAAGCTAGAAGTACATGGTACTTGGGTTGAATTCCCGGATTTTCTATTAAAAGACATGTTAGTGCCTTAGGATACTAAAATGAGAGGATATATTAATAATGTTAATAAGAAGTTAGGGGATTTCTTAACTTTCTTATGTTATGATAATAGGTAGTGCTTATGTATGATATGATAGGCCGGTAGTGCTTATGTTGTGATATGATAGGCCGGTAGTGCTTATGTTGTGATATGATAGGCCGGTAGTGCTTATGTATGATATGATAGGCCGGTAGTGCTTATGTTATGTATGATAGCCGGATGAGCTATGTTATATATTTGTATTATTACGGGGTAAACCCCGGGTTATTATCTATGCCATGGATTTGCTACCCATGATGCGAGTCGCGCGCTTGCACTCGTGCGGATCGGACCACGGGATCCGTGCGGGTGAAATAGTCCCGTGCGAGTACGGCGATGGTACTCATGCGGGTCCACAGGATCCGTGCGGGTGAAATAGTCCCGTGCGGGTGAAATAGTCCCGTGGCGAGCGGATGACCTCACGCGGGTCCACAGGACCGATGCGGGTGAACTAGTCCCAGGAGTAGGACTGCTTAACGATACTCCCGGCGAGGGACCCTGTTTTGAACGTGAGCCTCCAATTTTTATGCTATAAGTTTTATACTCGTTACTCTCGTTGTTAGTAAGGCACGGTCTGAGAAATTGATTTTTATTTAGGACTCGGCTTATCTTTGACTTGTGATATTACTACAGTATTTTCGGTTTTACATACCAGTACGTTGTGTCGACCCCTTCGCCGGGGCTGCGTTCATGCGCGGTAAGGGAAAAGCAGTGGTAGATCCTCATTCCTAGGATCTCTTACTCAGTGTCGGGAGCTCCATTTCTTGGGCTCGACTTTTGGTATGGTTCTCCGGTGTTGTGATATTTTGTACATTCGGGGCATGGCGGGGCCTGTCGTCATAGTGTTACTTATTCTTAGAGGCACGTAGTCTTGTCATAACTTGGGTTGTTTAAGGATATAGCTGTTCGATTTGATGTACTTTTGGGGTAGCCATTTTGGGCTAGACTGTTTATACTATTATGGTTGTTTTACCTTGAGTTTATTTCCGCTGGTTTTCTCTGATGTTGTGTCACGAGGGTGCCCGGGTCAAGGCACCGGTCACGGATCCGGGGTCGGGTCGTGACAAAAAGGATCCTTAGGGCACGAAATTGATACATATTTAAAGCCCTAGGGATCAGTTTTTAGTAGGGGAGTCCATTCTTGAACACAAGAACAACATAAGGCACTTGGAGCAACAATTGGAGAGTTTAATCTTCGTAATTTTCTATCTTTAGTTTTTATTTTAGTTTTATGTTGGATATTGTGTTAGTTCGTAGCATGTCTATGACTAGGAACTAAACACTTAATTAGGGGTTTCCTTATGATTCACTTGAACTTTTATTCATGATTTGATGCAATAGTTTGATTACTTCTTCAGTTGTTAAGATCTATTCAATAATTGATGTGAATGTTTGATAGTTAATTGATCATTAAATATAATAACATATATGATTTCGAATCAACAACCGAGAGGAGAGATTTGGATATGCTGTAGTTGAATAGACATAGGTTAAAATCGTGGATTACAGTACCCCGATACTTGTGTAGATTTATAAGTTACTGTTCTTAATCCTCCTATGTGGTAAATCCTATCATAAAAATATAGAAGAGTTCTGCACTGGGGTTGAGTGATTATATATCCTAACCGGAATATAAGACAGTCTAGTTAACCGCTATCTTAACATAGAAGAATCATTCTAGAACGCGTTAAGAATTGAATAAAGTGGATAGTTGATGATTTTGAAAGCCCTAATTCTTTCATAATCTGAATACAACCTAATTAGTTGACTTATTTCTTACAATCATTCCAGTAGTTAAATAAAAACTCCAATCAATATTCGTTCGCCAAATAGATAACACAAAATAGATGTTCGGTACTTAGAAACCAGTCTCTGTGGACGATATTCGGTCTTACAGACTATATTACTTGAGACGATATGTACACTTGCGTTTTGCGCGTGTAGAAATCGCCTAACAAGTTTTTGGCGTCGTTGCCGGGGACTGACGTATTTTTAATATCGAACCATCTATTCTTATTTCTAATTTGATTTGTATAAATTTTGTTATGTTATTTTATGTCTAATTTGGTTGCTCCAAGAACAAGTTCCTAACTTGTTCTGTGAGCATCCTTCTATCAGTTTTTGTTGTTTTTCTTATTTTGTAAGTAAAGTTTGTAAATTAAAATAAAAAAGGACACATGGACTACTACTACTATCAGGGGCTGTGGAGTCATCAACAACATCTTAACCCACAGGTTTCATAGGAAGATCGAAATGAGCTGCCGGAAGCCATACTCAAGCTCACCAAGCGTCAGACAGTTTATGGCTGAGACCAGTGTGTCACTCAGAAATTTGGAGACACAAATAGGGCAACTGATGGATATGGTGATCAATACACCTCAAGAAAATCTGCCTAGCGACACCATTGTGGGAAGTGGTAAGCAAAGTGAGGAGCCTGAACCACACCAAGTTGTTGAGGAGTTGAGAAAGGTAGTTGGTGTAGAGAAAGAAGGGGTTACTAGAATCCATTTTTCACCTTTTTGGATTCCTTGGAGTTCCTTTTTGATGTACCCATTGCAGAAGAAACACCACCAGATGTCTTTGCTGACCCCCAAACAGAAAGTCCATACCCTCAAGAGAACCCCCATAAGTCTAGAAATCCATGGAGCTTCATTATTCCTTGCACTATAGGGAATTTTGAATGCAAGCAAGTATTGAGCAATTTGGGGGCAAGTATAAAAGTACTACCATTTTCTGTGTTCTATAGAAATGGTGTAGGTGAAGTGAGGCCAGCAAAAATAACTATTCAGATTTCAAGTCGTTCGCAGAAGGATGCACCAGGCACTAGTAAGGATTAATTGCGTCCGGCTAAAAGACGTTAAAGACAACGCTACTTGGGAGGCAACCCAATGTTTAAATTCTGTAATTTATTTTAATTAGGACAATCTCACTTTTGGTGTATTTGTTATGTTGTGATGCCAGGTGAAGGACTAAGAGGATGGAGCATGAAGGAAAGGGCGGAAAGATCTGAAATCAGTCGACCGCGTCTGCGATCTGCGGCACCGCGATCGAATCTTGAGAAAGCCTCGGTACTTTATGCGCGTGATGTCACAGAGCGAACAGCGGTGCGATTCACGATCCGAAAATATGAAAAGGCGGAATCATCAAATCTCCTCCATGAATCTGAATCGCGTCAATGATATTCACCGCCACGCGCATTTGGTAGATGTACGTCTGTAAGTCTTCCATGTTTCATCTTTGAGTCATACACATTTGGGACAAAGTGTCAGTTAAGTTTAGGGGGGGTACTTGTATTTTCTTATAATTTTGAGTCGTTGATTTGTGTCTTTTATGTGTCTATATGAGTCCCAGTTTTTTTTATCATGCATGTTGTAGTTGTTTGAAACGCCTAGTGAATTAAGTAGGATAATGTAATGGAATGATATGCAAAAATCTGTGTGCTTAAGTTAAATATGTCAAAGATTCGCGAAAACCTGATTAGTTGGAATATTGTGTGCTTAGCCTGTGTATGTCAATTGCGAAAAAATGTCTTGCATGCTTGTTATTTGAGGTGAAATAATTAGGATGTACATGTTAGGGGGGGGGGGGATTCAGACATTTATTTGTTAGTCCTTCTTACCTTTCATTACCTACCTTGACAATGAATTGTATCCCTAGTCAGCCCTTTGAGCCTAAAATGAAAAGTTATTTCTTTGACACTCCAATTCCCTCATGTGCCATAAGCAATAACTGATGATACAGAGGAAAAAGAAAGTGAAAAAGAGAGCAAAAATAAATTATGCACCCCAATTAAAATATGAAAAAGCTTAAGTTTGGGGGTGCCAATGCGAATGTGTATGTTCCGCTCTCAACAAAAAGAGAAAAGGGAATAATGGTATGAACTAAAAAGAATACAGCAAGGAAGAGAAACAAGTTGAATGAAAAGTGTTTATGGTACGTAATTTGAGCCTAAATGCCTATTTTTACCTACCTCTGCCTAAGCCTACATTACAACCATGAAAAGTCCTGATGATCCCTAGTATGTATGTCCATGATTAGTGGAGAATAACAAGTAAACAGACTATACCTTGACAAAAATGCAATGACATTGACATGCATATGTTAGGTATTCATGCTTCCAGTGATTGTGACTGAAATGAATCTGCGAAATATCTAACTTGAAATTCTATATTGTTCAATGCATGCTATATCTATTCCTACATATTGTCCTAACTAACGTCCATGTGTTTCTAAGTGACATTTTGCAACTGCTTGACGTGAGTCTTTGAGTCTTTTTGATTTTATTTCTTTGTTTTGTTTTCTTCTTTGCTCGAGGGCGAGCAAAGTTTAAGTTTGGGGGTTTGTTAGGCATATTTCATATACCTATTTTGAGTCATTTTCGATTAGTATTTTACCCATTTTCGTTGCGTCTAGTACAATTTTAGGGTTTTTCTTTTTCTTTTGAGTCACAGCGGTTCAAAAAGGCAAAATGGAAAAAATGAGCGAAAAGTGGGCATAAAAGAAGGTCCTGAGGCAGAAAAATGTCGAAAATCGATGACTCGGAAAAACCACAGCAGCACCGCGGTGCCCAGAGACAGGACCGTGGTGCCAAAACAGCAGAAACCCGCAGGACTTTCGGCAGAGTGCATTCGACGAACAGCGGTGCCGTTTATTCAGAGCTGCGGGAGTTTTTGCACGCGGTCTTGACTGCGAGCGCGATCTGAATCTGAATTTTCGATTACGAGTTGGAATTGGCCATGGGCAATAGGGTCCGTAGGGCACGAAATTGATACCTATTTAAAGCCCTAGGGATCAATTTTTAGGAGGGGAGTCCATTCTTGAACACAAGAACAACACAAGACACTTGGAGCAACAATTGAAGACTTTAATCTTCGTAATTTTCTATCTTTAGTTTTTATTTCAGTTTTATTTTGGATATTGTGTTAGTTCGTAGCATGTCTATGGCTAGGAACTAAACACTTAATTAGGGTTTTTCTTATGATTCACTTGAACCTTTATTCATGATTTGATGCAATAGTTTGATTACTTCTTCAGTTGTTAAGATCTATTCAATAATTGATGTGAATGTTTGATAGTTAATTGATCACTAAATATCATAACATATATGATTTCGAATCAACAACTGAGAGGAGAGATTTGGATATGCTGTAGTTGAATAGACATAGGTTAAAATCGTGGACGATAGTACCCTGATACTTGTGTAGCTTTATAGGTTATTGTTCTTAATCCTCATATATGGTAAATTTTATCATAGAAATATAGAAGGGTTCTGCACTGGGGTTGAGTGATTATATATCCTAACCGGAATATAAGACAGTCTAGTTAACCGCTATCTTAACATAGAAGAAGAATCATTCTAAAACGCATTAAGGATTGAATAAAGTGAATAGTTGATGATTTTGGAAGCCCTAATTCCTTCATAATCTGAATACAACCTAATTAGTTTACTTATTTCTTGCAATCATTCCAGTAGTTAAATAAAAACTCCAATCAATATTTGTTCGCCAAATAGATAACACAAAATAGATGCTCGGTACTTAGAAACCAGTCTCTGTGGACGATATTCGGTCTTACAGACCATATTACTTGAAGCGATACGTACACTTGCGTTTTGCGAGTGTGGAAATCGCCTAACGATCGCCCCATCGCCCTCCATCGCTACGGAATCGGCCATCGCTTGACCACTTCCAGTGGCTATTCCGCGATGGGGTTGGCCCGTCGCCGTCCCTTTCCACCATTATTTTTTTCTTTATTATTGCGATTTGAACCCCATTTTTACCATTATTAGAACGATTACTATGTCCCCTGAACCATAATTTTGGGATTCCAAATCATTAGGAGAGGAGTTGGTGGAGATGAGGGCGGTTCCTGCTGTTGTATCTCCCGAGGATGCCTGCTTCGCTTTTCTTGTTTCCTCAAGAATTAATCGTGAACGAGCCTCATAAAATGGAGGGAAGGGATTGCTTTGCTGAATAAATGTTGCAACACCATCATAGTGTTCATTCAACCCCACAATCAATTGAAGAACCAACCTTAGATCAAGTCGCGAACGGCGTTGGAAAGTTGGTCATGACTACTTCGATTCTTGACAATAGGCTGAGATGTTGGAAAAATCATTCAATTTAATATTCGTAAATTGGTGTTCAAGATAAATGGCCCTAGACATTTTGTTATCTTGAAAAATATTTTCTAATCTTTCCCACACATTTTGAGTCGTAGAATTGGGTTGTATTATGGTATGAAGAAGATCATTCGAACTAGTGCCATAAATCCATTGAAGGACAATAGCGTCTAATCGAGACCATAGTTTTGTATCCACCGTAGTGGAATCCGATGGTGACTCTGACGGAAGAATATGATCAATCACCTCATAAGCACGACAGTGAATTTTGAATAGTTCTGCACATGAGGTATACTGCGCTTTCTCCATTTCAAGAGTTATGGAGATGAAGTTCTTGACATTATTAACGGCAAGAGAGGGATGAAAAATTTATTTTTCGGCCATAGGTTCCACTTAGAATCAAAGGAAGGGGGGAATGAAGTGATGTTTTGATGAAAGTGGATGAAAGTAGTCTCTAAACTTGTTAAAGTCTAGCCAGGGGAGGATGAGAATGTCGGCTAGGGTTTTTGTCACGACCCGACCCCAGGCCCGCGACTGGTGCCCTACCTGGGCACCCTTACATGTATACATCAGAGATAATCAGCGGAACATACATGAAACTTATAAAATAAAATAACAAGAATTTAAACAACAGGTTAGCCGATAAGGCTACCTCCCTGGACACATATACATAAACTTAAACAACCGCATTTACATCTTCTTCTTTTTTACAAACCGACCCACAAGATATGACTACAGACTTCTAAGAATTACAACTGTGGTGGGACAGGACCCCGCCATACCCCTGAATGTATATAATCTACAATATCAGGGAAACCGTACCCAAAAGATAAGCCTCCGGAGTGAATGGTGCTTCTTCCCAAAACTGAACAGAGATCCTAAGAGCAGGGATCAGCAACCTGTGTACCTAACACCTGCGGGCATGAACGCAGCCCAGAAGTCGATAACAACAGTGCAGTATGGAACAAAAATAAGGTCTGATGGCGATCGGTGTATTTTTTTATACACTTTTGAGTCGTTTTTAGTGAGTCTTTTGTCCCTTTTTGTACAAATACGTGTCGTCTTAGGATATATTTTCTTTCTTTTGAGTCAAATTGGTTAAAATGGCTCTTTGGTGGAAAAGAAGCAAAAAGAGGGCAAAAACGGAGGTTCCAGAGCTCGAAATGCGAGAAAGTGGTGAACCAGGCAGGCCAGGCGGCCAGCCTCCAGCCAGAGCGAGCGCCCCGGCCCAATGTTGAAGCTTGCGAAGTTCCAGCGCGCCTAGACATCGAGTTGCGGCGCGGCTAATCATCGAGTCGAGAACTACTGGCGCGAGGCGATTCGCGGCAGCGGGAAAAATTAGGGTTTTGAACGAATTATGGGCCAGGCCTGAAGGAAAACCTTAATGTCGGTTTGGAGGCTATAAAAAGAGAACCCTAGGCAGTTTTTAAGAGTTCTCTTCTTGCCAATTCACAACACATCTTGGAGTTCAAGATTGGAGATCATTCTTTAGTAATTTCTTTTCTTTCTTTTACGTTATTTTCAGTTTTATGTTGGATATTGAATTAGTTCTTGTCATGTCTATGGCTAGGAACTAATTCTAATATAGGGCTTTCCATGTCAATTCACTTTAACCATATTTTATGAATTAATGCATGTTTATGGTTGTTCTTCTTTTTGTTGAGATTTATCCAATAGATGATTTGATTGCTTGGTAATTACTTGATCATTAATTATCATTACTTATATGATTTCTAACCGAAATCCGAAAGGGGAGGTTGTGACTATGCTGTAGTTGGGTAGACATAGGTCGAATTGGGGATGAAAATACCTCAATTACTTGTGTAGCATTAATAGGGTTTTTGTTCTTAATCCTCCTATAGAGTCATCCTTATCACCGAAAGGTAGAAAGGAGTTGTACTGGGGTTGAGTGTTTATATAACCTTAATAGGAGTATAAAACGAATTAGTAAACATTCTATCTCCAAAAGAAGAAGAACCATAAGTAAGTGCATTAATAAGTAATATAAGTGGATAGTTGAGGAGACTTGGAAGCCCTATTTCCATTATCACTGAAGTAAACAACATAGTTAATTAGTCTTTATAATTATTAGTCATAATCAACAACTCAAATATCGGTCACCAAATAGATAACAAAAAATAGAAGTTGATACTTGAGCACTAATCCCTGAGGACGATAACTCGGTCTTCCAAAACTATATTACTTGACTCGACAACGTGCACTTGCGTTAAAGTGTGTGCATAAATCGTGCATCAAGTTTTTGGCGCCGTTGCCGGGGATTGGCGTAGTTCAATATTAAATTTATCTATTCTTAATTTCTAATTTGGTTTATTTTTATTTATTTATTTATTTATTACGTTTTTTTTATTTTTTTTGTGAGAACCAGTTGCCGTGATCCGTTTGTCTATTTTTGATCTGTTTCAGGAACTCAGTTTATGCGAAGGAGAAGAGGAGCATACACTCCTGTTCCCTTCAATCCATAAATTGAGAAAACTTGTAAACAGAACAGAAGGAACCAACGAATTTCAGCTTTAATTGAGATGGAAGGCGTACAGAACAATAACGAGATGAATGAGGGGTTAGGTGATCATCAGCCTAATCAAAGAATGCCTCGGAGAATGTCAATGGATGTAGAGGAGAGAGTTCAGGTCCAAACGGAGAGAAGCTTGGGAGATTACGTGCTGCCGAGGGTGAACGGAGCACAAACTTGTATTAAGCTCCCAGCAATAGGAGCAAATAATTTTGAGATCAAACCGGCGATTCTAAGTATGGTGCAGAACACGGTTCAATTTGGAGGACTGCCGTCGGAGGATCCTCACATGCACATAGCTAATTTCTTGGAGTTGTGTGCAACATTCAGATATAATGGCGTTACTGATGACGCCGTCAGATTGGGGCTCTTTCCCTTCTCACTCAGGGATAGAGTGAAAGTGTGGTTGAATTCTTTGCCAGCAGATTCGATATTTACATGGCAAGAGCTGGCATAAAAAAATTTGGCAAAATTCTTCTCACCATGCAAAGCAGCGAAGTTGAGAGGGGAGTTGAATAATTTCTATCAAGCCGATGGGGAATCATTATACGAAGCTTGGGAGAGGTTCAAGGACTTGCAGAGGAAGTGTCCACACCACAGTATTGAGTTGTGGAATTTGGTCCACATCTTCTATAATGGGCTGAGCGGAACGACCAGAACAATTATTGATGCAGCAGCAGGTGGAACCTTTATGAGGAAACAGCCCATGAAGCTCACGACTTATTGGAAGACATGGCCACCAATAACCATGTCACAGAAGATAGACAAGTGAGTGGCAGAAGAACAGTGGGAGTTCATGAGATAGATGTCATCACTGCCCTGAATGCCCAAGTTGCCCTTTTGACCAAGCAGCTGCAACAACATACAGTATCTGTGAATGCAGTACAAATGCCAAAGAGATGTGAAATGTGTGGTGGTCCACATACATTCGATAGATGTCCATCAGCTGATCCTAACAATATGACGATCGAGCAAGCAGAGTGCCAAGCTGTAGGAACTATCAGAGGCTCCAGAACAACCCATACTCAAACACCTACAATCCAGGGTGGAGGAATCACCCAAACTTTTCATGGAGAGGTGAGCAGGGGCAGCAGAATCAGTTTAGAGGCCAGTATCAAAACCAGCAGCCATTCACTCAGGCCTCATCTTCTCAACAATTCAGTGGCCACTGACGGAAAAGCGGACGAGTTGAGAGCGGCTTTGTTGACACTCGCAACTCGCACCCGGTTCATGGCAGAAACTAGATCTTCGCTCAGGAACTTGGAAACACAAGTAGGTCAACTAGCAAAGCTATCGAACAGCAGGCCACAGGGTACACTGCCACGCAACACAGAGATGAATCCGATAGAACAATGCCAGCGATGCGGTTGAAGTGGTAAGCAGTTGGAAGCGGCGTACCTCGGTAGGTAGTTGAACAAAGGCGAAATAGAGAAAGAAGGTGGTTGAAGCTCGCCCGAGTAGTAGAAAATTCGGAGAAGGAGTATCTTGAGAAGATCCGTTCCGCGAGATTGCAGAGGAAGGAAGTTGATAAATAATTCTCCAAATTTTTGGAGACGTTCAGAAAGCTACATATCAACATACCCTTCATAGAGGCGTTGGAGCAAATGCCCTCTTATTTCAAATTCATGAAGGAGAATTTGGGGAAGAAGAAGAAACTAGCCGAATATGAGATGGTAGCACCGACTGAGGAGTGCAGTGCTATCATGCAGAAGAAGTTACCCCCTAAACTAAAAGACCCAGGGAGCTTTACATTGCCTTGCACAGTTGGCAAGGTGACATGCAACAGGGCCCTTTGTGATTTAGGGGCGAGTATAAATTTGATGCCTTTGTCGGTGTTTAAACGGTTGGAATTAGGTGAAGCAAAACCAACCACGGTGAGCTTGCAACTAGCTGATAGAACGGTGGTGCACCCAAGGAGGAAGATTGAGGATGTGCTTGTTAAAGTAGGAAAATTCTTTTTTCCTGCGGATTTCCTCATTCTTGACATGGAGGAGGATGCAGAGATTCCCATCATATTGGGGAGACCGTTCTTGGCAACAGGGAGAGCCCTGATTGATGTAGAAAAGGTGGTAAGGGCGGGTAGAGCGAAGAAATGGTGTTTAAAGTGTTTAAACACGTTATTGAGCCACCGGTCAAGAGCGGTGCTTTGCAATCACCATCGTAACCTCCCGTGAGCGGTGCAAGCCAAAACAAGGGAGATAGGCCCACCAAAGCAAGTACATGATGCTGAACCTCCGCCAAAGCAGGTATGTGCCACTGAACCTTCGCTTGAAAATAACTATAAGAAGAAGAATCGAAGAAGAAAAAGGCGAATGTTAAAAAAATGGATTGGTTGTGGGGTTAATCTACCCCACACCTCTTGATCTAATGAACTTGCGTCCGACTAAAAGACGTTAAAGACAGCGCTGCTTGGGAGACAACCCAAAGTATTTTAATTTAGTTTATTTTAATGCAGTTGCTTTTTACTAAGAACAGCCTCACGAAGGTAGTGTTTGTGTTGTGTTGGCGAGGCGAGGCAACGATTTGGAGGCGGAAAAAGCGAAGATCGTGAAAGGGTTTCGAAAAAGCGGGTTAAGCGCCGCTGCTAAAAGAGCGGAAAGGCGCTGAAGTTTAAGCGCCACGGCGCCAAAAATCCAGAAAAATTGTGAAGTCAGCGCATGTAAATTCAAGAGCGCGATAAATTGGGCGCCGTATCGCCGAAACCAGAAATTAAATAGCCCAGAAACCCGATTTTTCCCCAATCCAATTCAAAACCTAAACCCTCCTTCTCCACAAAACCAACAAAAATCCACCTTTTACCTACAAATCTTCCATAAACCAAACTCAAACACAACCAAAGCTCTTAAATTCCCTAAACCCTTAACCATCTTAACCAACAAACCTCATCCCTTTGTCTCAAATCACCATTAGAAGCAAGAAAACCTTGAAGAACACCGTCAAAATGTAATCTTTATCTTTTCTTGAAAGCTTTACTGTAGACAGAGGAAGTAGTAGATTGGAGGAGTGTTGTTTCTGAGAAGTTGTTGGGGTGTTGAAATTGGTTGTGAAATTTCGAGGAAAAGTATACGAGGTGAGTGTGGGTGTTGTGTAGAAGCTTCTTAAGTGAAGTTTGGGGGTGATAGGTGTTGTAGCTGTTGATTGGTGAGTGATAGTATTGGTTAACATTGTTGATAGAAAGGGAACACTGCAAAAAGTTATCTAAACATGTCCCGCCAGAAAGAAAAGAGCCTCCACATCCACTTCAGCCCCTCAATATGATGATACTAGGTTTGTCAGCCGAAGAGCTCAAGATAGATACCAAAAACTTAGTACAGGGCCCTTAATCCCTGAAAGATGAATGAATTATCAAAGGGATTCGCTTGAGGAGGGGGATGTCTATGAGCTCATTCGGGCGATGATTGAGATGATGGGGTGGAAAAGATTTGTAAACCCGGAAAGGATAGCACCAATGAACACAGTGATGGTGCGTGAATTTTATGCTAACTTTCCGGAGAAGGTGGACAATGAATGTTTTGTGAGGGGAAGATATGTGCCTGTGACGGCAGAAGCGGTAAATGTGTTACTAAAAACAGCAGATGTTGAAGAAAGGGGTGGTGACCGAAGTTACTTCAGAACATGGTCTAGAAGCACCAACAACATCGATTGGAATACCGTCGCAGACACAGTAAGCTACCCTGGGGCTCCATATGAATTTGCCAGAAATGGGTCAAGAGGACTGAGCATGTGCCAGTTCAACAAAACAGCCAAGGGTTGGCTGTATTTCGTCAGTGCCCGTCTGATTCCATCAACGCACTTTACCAGAGTGCCAGAAGACAGGATCAAATTGATATATGGAATTATGTCGGGGAAGACGATTGATGTGGGAAAAGAGATAGTGCAAAGTATTGAAGAGACCAGCAGGTTGGTAACAACAGGTGGGTTGGGACATGGCTCATTTATTACAAATTTATGCGCCATAAATGGGGTCCCAACCCTACCTAATGATACTTATGAGAAAAACCAACTTCCTGTGTCATACGAGATAGTGCACTCCTTCCCAGACTCAATCCCTCCAGCAGCAGCAAGAAGAAGACCACCAGCACCACCGCGTGGCAGCAGGTGCCATGGATGAAGATGAGCACAAAGCAGAGGCTCACTATGAAGCGAGGAAGAAGCCATCACCACCCACGAATCGTAACGCCGATTACATGATGGGCGGCTACTCCAGAATCAGATAAGGATGATGCAAAAAATTTTGACACGGTGATACAAGGACAACAGGAAATGAGGCAGAAAATTGACGAGATGAGTTCCTTGTTCAACCAGTGGTCAATGCACTATCCACCGCTACCGCCACCGCCACCATTTTAAACCAAGTTTGTAAGTGTCCTGTTTCTTTTATTTTCTTTGAGTCTTGCACACATTGGGGACAATGTGTGATTTAAATTTTTTTTTTGGGGGGGGGGGGGGTGTCTTATTTGTGTCTTATTGTGTAGTATGTTTGAGTCTTTTTGATTTGTTTTGTATATTTTTGAGTCATAAATTTTTTCTTTTTGGGTCATAATTGTCTGTCAAAGATCACGCATGCTGAAGTTACTAGAAACACCTAGTGAAGTAAAGTGGAATAATGTAATGGAATTAGAAGCAACTATCTAAACACTTAGGTTAGATATGCCAAAAACTCATGAAATCTGTCTATTTGGGGTTTCTTGCTTGAATTGTGCACTGTCAAATGATTAAAACCTATGTGTATGATTGTTTGCTATTTGAGGCGAAATAGTTAGGATATGCATATTAGGGAGATGACTAAGGCGTTTCTTTGTTAGCCAATTCTTACCACTCTTTTCTATCCCTGACATTAAAAATATCCCTAGTCAGCCCCGTTGAGCCTAAACATGAAACTTTTTCTTTGACACCCTATATTCCCATACTTGTGCCATAAGTAAAAATGTGAAATAGTTGGAATAGAATGTGTTAAAAAAGAGACAAAAAGAGTGAACAAGTTTGATGCACCCCAATAAAAAAGTAATAAGAAATAGGCAAAAGCCTAAGTTTGGGGGTGCTTGTTATTATAATACACTTCACTCTCTCAAAATAAAAGAGGGGAAAGATAGATATGAAGTGAAGGAAAGAAATCAAAAGAAAAGGGAAACATTGAAAAGCTAAAGAGCTTATGGTACACAAAATGAGCCTAAATGCCTATTTTTACCTACCCATGCCTAAGCCTACATTACAACCCTGAGAAGTCCTGAAGATCTCTTATATGCATATCCGTGATTAGTGGAGAATATCAAATAAAAATGCCATAGAATTTTTGAAATTAACATGCATGATTTAGTATTTTGACTTCCATTAAATATGATAAAAATGAGTTTGCAAAATATCTAGCTTAATGTGTTTAGAATGCTAAAATTCCATGCTATATGTTCCTGCATATTATTCTGCTAACCTTCATGTGTTTCTAAGTAACACCAATGCAGCAAAGTGATCAATGTCATTGAGTCTTTCTATTTTCTTTTTCCTTGAGTCTTTATTTCTTTCTTTTGATCTTTGTTCGAGGGCGAGCAAAGGTTAAGTTTGGAGGTATTTGATCGGTGTATTTTATATACACTTTTTGAGTCGTTTTTAGTGAGTCTTTTATCCTTTTTTGTACAAATACGTGTCGTCTTAGGATAGATTTTCTTTCTTTTGAGTCAAATTGGTTAAAATGACTCTTTGGTGGAAAAGAAGCGAAAAGAGGGCAAAAACGGAGGTTCCAGAGTTCGAAATGCGAGAAAGTGGCGAACTGAGCACGACACGGGCGGCCGCGCGCCTCCAGCCAGCAGGCAGCGCCCAATGTTGAAGCTTGCGAAGTTCCAGTAGCGCATGGCCTCTAAACAGCGAGTTGCGGCCGCGCTAATCATCGAGTCGCAGAACTTCCGTATGGCTGATTCTGAACATGGCGCCGTCACGCAGAAAAATCAGGGTTTTGAACGAATTATGGGTCAGACCTGAAGAAAAACCTTAATGTCGGTTTGAAGGCTATAAAAAGAGAACCTATGCGCTTTTAAGGGTCCTTCGCCAATTCACAACACATCTTGGAGTTCAAGATTGGAGACCATTCTTTAGTAATTGCTTTTCTTTCTTTTACGTTATTTTCATTTTTATGTTGGATATTGAATTAGTTCTTGTCATGTCTATGGCTAGAAACTAATTCTAATATAGGGTTTTCCATGTCAATTCACTTGAACCTTATTTTATGAATTAATGCATGTTTATGGTTGTTCTTCTTTTTGTTGAGATTTATCCAATAGATGATTTTATTGCTTGGTAATTACTTGATCATTAATTATCATTACTTATATGATTTCTAACCGAAATCCGAAAGGGGAGGTTGTGACTATGATGTAGTTGGGTAGACATAGGTCGAATTGGGGATGCAAATACCTCAATTACTTGTGTAGCATTAATAGGGTTTTTGTTCTTAATCCTCCTATAGAGTCATTCTTATCACCGAAAGGTAGAAAGGAGTTGTACTGGGGTTGAGTGTTTATATAACCTTAACATGAGTATAAAACGAATTAGTAAACCTGCTATCTCCAAAAGAAGAAGAACCATAAGTAAGTGCATTAATAAGTAATATAAGTGGATAGTTGAGGAGACTTGGAAGCCCTATTTCCATCATCACTGAAGTAAACAACATAGTTAATTAGTCTTTATAATTATTAGTCATAATCAACAACTCAAATATCGGTCACCAAATAGATAACAAAGAATAGAAGTTGGTACTTGAGCACTAATCCCCGAGGACGATAACTCGGTCTTCCAAGGCTATATTACTTGACTCGACAACGTGCACTTGCGTTAAAGTGTGTGCATAAATCACGCATCAGTAACCAAATCATAACTGTATAAAAGAATGACAGGGGCAAGTATAAAAATGAAATACCAGATCCTACCGTGCCATTTTAACTCCTGAAATCAATCGTATATTAACCGTTATTTTCCTTCTTTCAATAAGAATTAACATCATATTCTTACATACATACTTAAGAATTTAATCAAGTTTTCCCACATAACTTACATATCTTACATAACATAATCCGACCCTTTATGGAGGGACTTCTTATTGGGGAGCTTACTTTGATTATCCATACGTGATAACGTAATCTGGCCCATTTGCGGGACATGGTGTACTGATGAATCATGTGGCATAATCCGGCCCGCCTGTGGGGCTCGGTGTACTGTGGAATCATGTAGCATAATCCGGCCCGCCTGTGGGGCTCGGTGTACTGTGGAATCATGTAGTATAATCCGGCCCGCCTGTGGGGCTCGGTGTAAGATGACGTAACCCGGCCTATGTGTAGGCTCGGGGTAATATGGCGTAATCCGGCCTATGTGTAGGCTCGGTGTATCTCATAACATAATCCGGCCTATTTGTAGGCTCGGTGTATCTCATAACATAATCCGGCCTATTTGTAGGCTCGGTGAGATTTTCCTTACATAACATTTTAAACCATATTTACTTCTTCTTAAGTCGTTATAACAACTTCTCATAAAGCTATTATAACAACCTTTCATTTTAGAGAACTTAAGACACTTTATTCTTGCAACATTAGGGAAACTAAACCCAAAAATACTACGTACATACATACTTAAAAAGAATCATAAAACTCCTTTCTTTTTAAAGCTCAAATCACATACTTTTTTGGAAACCATCTCCTTAACTTTTGAAATAAATTAAGAAGCCATACTTTTTAAAGTTTAGTCATTTCCACTCATAAAATCAAGGCTTATAGTATTAACACCTCGTAGCATACACTCTTTAAAATCATGTCGCTTATACTTATAAAATCATGTCATCTATACTTTAGAAATCAAGTCTCATAACTTGAAAAATAAAGTTTCATAATCCTTAAAAAGACAACCAAAGTTCATAGTCTTAAAACTTCATAACATACATTCTTTAAAGTCCATTTACTTATACTTATAAAATCATGTCGTTTACACTTTAGAAATCAAGTCCCATAACTTTTAAAAAATAAAGTTCCATACACTTCCAAAACCAAGTAGCTTATTCTCTTTAAAATCATATAACTTCCACTTTTAAAATCAATCCCCTTTTCACACATAAATTCAAGTCATTTTCAAACATAAAATCCACTTACTTACTTTAAATAAATCAAGACACATAGCTTTAAATCAAATCTCATAACTTCCTAACGCTTCTTACCAACATCCCCCATAAGACTTGGCAAGGACTTAGGATAACTTAGTCATACCTTTAACTTAGAATCAACAACGTGGATACATCTTAACTTCTAAGAGTAGAAGGAATCATGAAATAATATCACATGACTATTTCATACGTAGGATCATGCCAAAAGAAGGAAGAGGTTCACATACCTCGCGATGATTATCGACAAGTAGAAAAATGCTCCAAAGTACTATAACCTTGCTAGCTTTTCCACCCTTCAAGTAGAATAAGCTACTCGTAGTACTTCAACCTATAATGATCATAATACGTCTATTAACCTCTAGCTTCAAACGTAGAATATTCTAAGTGTAAAGTCACCAAATTCTACGGAAAATCGGACAGCACTTCCTTTGTTTCTACATACTTTTCCACCTTTTTCAAGGCCCGAATTTAACAACCAAACATGCCACATTTAAGGCCCAACAATTCAGCTATCCAAAGGGGATTACACGCCTTAACAGGACGTGTAAAATTCTGCCCCACATTAATACAAAACAATCCAATAACTCCATGCCATTCTCGGCTACAACAACATTAATTCTCTTTCAATTCCTTTTTAATCCAAGTTGTTATTCTAACATGTTACATAGTCGTAATCAATTATAACAATTATAATCCCTTCTTATACAACATGCGACGACTTAAACTAATAATCAAATTGAATTGTTATCTCAGAGGCTAAACATGCTAGTTTCGGATTAGGGTTCCAATAGCCAATACACTTATCAAACTTCATAATATATACCTCATGCTTGCTAATATCCATAGCTACAACAATAAGTAATCTTAATTACTAAAACGACAAGATTGTTACCTTTATAAGCCCTTATAAATTCCAAGATTCAAAGTCGCTCCTTAGCAATTCTTAGCTCCTTTCCTTTACGCTCCAATCCGCTATTTGAAGCCTTTAGAAGTTCACAACCAACTTCTCTTCCCTTTCCAATCCAAAACTATGAAAACGACTTAGGTTTTCGCCTTGCGACTAACGTGAAAACGTCATTTTCCGGAAATCGTTCTATTGAGATATCCTTACAATACCCTTAGGGACCTTGGGTTAAAGTCTTGTGAAGAATGAACCACAATTGCAAATTTTTTTGTGTGGGAATCTCACAAACCCGAGAGCACTCACAAGAACAAGAACAATGTGAAATTTTTTCTAAGTGTTGGAGAGCTTGTCTTGCACCTAGTGTGTATATATAACACAATGGAGGGTAAAGATTACAACATATGTGTGGCTAGGATGAAGAACATTAAATATTTAGCCAAGTGGACAAGTTGACTTAGTCAATAATCTCAAGTTTTGAAGACTTGATCATCTACAATGGTCAATGACCAATACACCCTTGTCTTAATTTCGTCCAAGACCATATGGGGGTGCCACGTGTCACCATCCCATTCATCCATAAAATTTCGTAACCCTCGTGGGCCCCACAAAACGTAAAATTTCTCGGGTGGGCCCTACGTGACCAAATCCGTAAAAATAAATTTCCATAATGATAATAAGTTCCATACTCTTCAAATAATGCATTTTGAGAATCCAATTCTCATCAACGAACATTTTTCCTTTCCTACGTTCGGAAGATTTTTCCTTCGGAAAACAATTCTTTCTTTCGTACCAATTTTAGAGTCATGATTCCTTCGTACATTCTCTTAAACATGTCCTTGAATTACGGGGTGTAACAGTTTTAGTTGTAAATTTAGGTTTTTAGGGAGTATTTAGGTTTAGGTTTTTGGTGACTAAACCTAAAGTGATGGCCGAAAATATCACTTGAAGGAAGGAGAATTTTCGGGTAGGGTAGAAGAGAGGAGAGAATTTTAGGGCAAAGGATCTTTGGCTACTGATACCATGTAGGAAATTATTCCTTGAGTGATCTTATTCCAAAGATACAAATATATACAATATCTCTAGGCTTGAATCAAGACTAATCTTCCTTACCTAATATAAGAGATACTAATTAATTACAATATATTACAAATCTATTATAATAAACATATACAATATCTCTAAGACAAAAATATAACAAAAAAATTGTGCGAGAAATCGAAAAGTTGGGATAGTAAATTTTATTTATATACTAGTTTTGATAAGTTTATTTTACAAGTTAATAGGAGTAGTATGTTGGGATTAACATTAACCAGCCAAAAGGGAAGAAAAGGTCTCCAAACAAAGGGTAGGGTCATGAGTAATTTATTGGGGTCATTTTTAAGTTCAAAAATAATTTCTTTTACATAGGATCTTTTTCGCCAATTTCCTTCGGAATTAACCAAATTGCTCCTTTATGAGTTATAATTTTGGTGCAATAATATTATAAGTTCCTTGACCTGTTATAAAATCAACACTTGAACTTATCGTAAAGTATTGCAAGTAAAATAATAAATTTCATTAAAAACTTTCAAATTTTTTGCGAGTCAAATTCATGTTGAAATATAATTTCAACTTTGAAATACCTTTCCAAAATGTTCCACTTCAACATCAAATACTCTTTTTCTTTTAACTTGAATCTTGTGTAAAACACCTACTAAGTACTAACCATACATTATGTTGGGAATAATTATAGTTACATGATTAGACTCATTGCCTTTCATCCCACACCATTCATTGGCCATCACTAAAAACTGCAACGAGTAAAAGTTTGGTAATTGGCAACAACTTGTTGCTATTTTTTTCTCTTGAGTTATTTATGCGGTGCATCCAAGCAATGAAAACAAACATATGCGGAAATATTCATTTTGGGAAATATTATACTCCATATCTACTTCTTTTTAAAAAAAAAAATACTTACATGATATCCGACATGTATATCATATATGTGTTGTATACTTTCAGAATATATAATTTAGTTAAGAATATTAACGATCAGTGATGGAGCTAGGAATTTTATTAAGGGGTGTTAAAATAGACAAGCGTGAAAAATAAGGAGATCAATATATAGTATGTACATAAAACTAAAATTTTAACCTATTTAAACAGTGTAGTTTTCTGAAAAATTGACACCCTTAGCATAAGGTGGCTCCGCCATTATTAACGATGAACTAAATGTGAGTTTTAGACCCTAAACATCCTACAATTATAAATAGAAAGACAAAGGACAAACTTCAAGGCATTAAATCCCAGCCAAGTTCTCTAACTACTTCATCTATTACTGTCTTTTTCTCTTTTGAAATTATATTTACATCCTTGTAAAAGCATTATACATTGAATTAAAAGCTCTAATTGGAGAAGAAGTTTGTATCCCCAACATTCCAATCGAACGATCCCTAACATTTTGATTTCGCAGCAAATAATACTTGACAATTCAATCATGATCTTGCAGATTTGCTCGCGCTTGCAAACTTTACTATATTCAAGATCGCAAATAGAATGCTAGATAAGAAAAACAATAGAAATTTTCTTACTCAGATACTTAAATGCAGAGCCAATAAGGGCCAAGGGGCTCTTCATCCGAACCCCCTTTGGTAATATGATAGATTTAGGGGTGGTAATTGGGTAGATTAGGGCGGGTTAGGCAGGGCAAGTCTTGACCTGTTAAGATGTTAACCCGTCCTGCCTTGCCCCGTTTAGCATTTTTCAAAAATTTGTCCTGCCCTGCCCTGCCCCGTTAAGTCCTGTCCCGCCCTGTTTATGTTTATGAAACAAGACACAAACTTAAAATAGTCATAACTTCTTATCCGTAAGTCGGATTAATCCCCATAAAGTATCAAACTGTCGAGAAAAGAGAAAACTAGAACTTTTATTCAGCACAAACTTTTAGATTCTCTACCGAATTGTACAGTTTTTACGTTATACATTCTGCCCTTTCAGATTTCGTTGATCCGAGACAGAAACTTAAAGTCGGATTTATCCCCGTAAAGTATCAAACTATCGATAACGGAGTAATATGGAACTTTTATTCAGCACAAAATTTCAGATTCTTTACCTATTTGTACAGTTTTTACGTTATACATTCTGCCCTTTCAGATTTCGGTTGATCCGAGGCAGAAACTTTAAATATAGATAACTTTAAAACCGTAAGTTGAATTTATCCCCGTAAAGTATCAAACTGTCGATAACGGAGTAATATAGAACTTTTATTCAGCACAAGATTTCAGATTCTTTACCGATTTGTACATTTTTTACGTTATACATTCTGGCCTTCCAGATTTCGGTTGATCCGAGGCAGAAACTTTAAACAGTGATAACTTTTAAACCGTAAGTAGGATTTATCCACGTAAAGTATCAAACTGTCGATAAAGGAGTAATATATAACTTTTATTCAGCACAAAATTCCAGATTCTTTACCGATTTGAACAGTTTTTACGTTATATATTCCGCCCTTCTTGGATCTCGATAGATCTGAGGAAGAAACTTTAAATAGCGATAACTCTCAATCCATAAGTCGTATAGATCTCCGTAAGGTCTCAAAATGTCCAAAACAGAGAGATATAGAACTTTCATTTAACACCAATTTTCATATTTCCCACGGATTAGTACAGTTTTACGTTTCAACGCCCCGCCTTACGGATTAGATGAATCAGAGACATCAACTTCAAACTACAATAACTCTCAACTCGTAAGTCCGTTTTAACCTATATTTAGCTATATCTGTCCGTAACAGAGATATTTACAACCATGTAAATTTTTATACAATTATAATAAGTAAAACTCAATAAAAACAGTCTGTAATTATGCCTTTCCGAATTTCGGCCAAATCTAAGGCAGAAACTTTGAACTATGATAACTTTTAAACTGTATGTCTATTTTACCTCATTTTTGGTTCTATATGATCTTAATACAGAGGTGTACCATTATTTCTAATTTCATCAAATTCTAACCATTATAACACAGTGAAACCAGTTCGTAAAGTTCGTGACGCAACTAGTTGTCTAAATAATCACAAGCTCGTTATTTCTTTTCAACATTCAATTATTATTCTAACATGTATTGAACTTAAAATAAAGGATGTTACCAAGAATTTTTGAGTAAGAAAACTCACCTTGTATGTGTGAAATGATTGTTGTTCGGTTGCTACAAGAGACTATTTCTTCCTAGTATTTCTTTTATTGTTGTTCTTCTTGCTCTCTTGTTTTTTCCAGATTTTTCCTCTTCTTGTTCACTTGTTTTTTTCCTGATTTTCTAATCTTTATGCTATGTACTTTATTTGTGTGTAAATACAATGTATAAGTGGAGATGGTTGTATAACTTATGGGAGGGGGAAAGCCAAGAGATTGAAGGGAAATGAAGGGGGGAGGGGGGAAGGGACGTGCAGCAGCCTACATTTTGCCTTTTAGTGTTTTTTTGTTTTCTTATTTTCATTTTATCTATCTATTTATCCAACTTTAACACTAACTCCATCCCATGCAATTTATTCTTTGTTTTCTTATATATATGTATTTTTATTAAACCAACCAACAACTATATATTATTATTTTTTCCCGAATTTTACATTCTCTCCTCCTTAAGCAACATTCGTCCTCGAATGTGAATAAGGTCGTAACATAATCACATAGACACAATAATGTTTATTGTTATTGTAACACTAATTTGGGGCTTCACATTCTCCCTTCCTTAAGAAGCATTCGTCCTCGAATGAGAATAACGTTATAACATATGCATATAGACACGCAAATGGCACACATATGAAGTACTATGTAACACATTTTTTTATTACCTTAGTCAAATAGGAATGGATATTTGACTTTCATCGCCTCTTCAGCTTCCCAGGTGGCTTCCTCTGTGGAGTGATTCCTCCATAGGACTTTCACGGAAGCAATATCTTTATTTCTAAGGCGTTGGACCTTTCTATCAAGTATTTCTACCGGAGCCTCTTCATATAGAAGCTCTTTATTAATAACTATCTCCTGGGGAAGGATGACGTGACTTGGATCGTGCAAGTATTTTCGTAACATTGACACATGAAATACCGGATGCACTACTTCCAGCTCTTGTGGAAGTGCTAATTCGTAAGACACATTCTCCACTCTTCGCAAGATCTCATATGGCCCAATAAATCTTGGGCTCAATTTCCCTTTCTTACCAAAGCGCATCACTCCCTTCATTGGGGACACTTTTAAAAATACTTTCTCCCCCTCTTAGAATTTAAGATCTCTTTTCTGATGATCCACATAGGACTTATGACGGCTATGAGCTGTTTTGATCCGCTCCCGAATCATTTGTATCTTATCATTTGTTTCCTGAATGACTTGAGTCGACGATTGCGTCTGCTTGCACCTCGAACCATCCAAGTGGAGACCTACATTTTCGTCCATATAATGCGTCAAACGGGGTCATTTGTATGCTAGAGTGAAAACTATTGTTGTAGGCGAACTCAATTAGACATAGATGGTCCAACCAACTTCCCTGAAAATCTAACACACAAGATCGCAACATGTCCTCAAGTGTTTGAATTGTTCGCTCAGCTTGCCCATCTGTTTGCGGGTGGAAAGTTATGCTTAACTTAACTTTTGTCTCGAGACCCTGCTGGAAACTTTGTCAAAAGTGTGAGGTGAACTGAGAACCCCTATCTGAAATAACTTGTAAAGAAATCTCGTGTAACCGCACAATACTCGTTAAAATCATCTCCCGAGTTCATCTTACGACGCATGAATTCCTTCTGAGCTTGCATTTCCTTTGTCTGTTCCTCGAGTACTTCCCTCTTTGTTGGAACTCGCCTTATAATCACCATCTACACAACAATTATTGGTCAGTATAACGTTGTACAATCTTCTTCCTAACCCGCGTGAAAGAGGTAGTACAAGAATCAAGCCTTGAAAAAGACTCAAGATAGGCACGAGAGGAGTATGAAAGAAGGGAAACTTTAGGATGTTATTCCGTTCACTTATTACTAAGGTGGCGCTCACACCGTCGCAATAAGTAACCGTTCAAACACCCAACTCGAAGAAACTTCCTAGAATCTCCTAACCTGGTTTAGCTCTGATACCAACTTGTCACGCCCCGACTTTTCCTAAGCCTTTACTTAGGGCGTGATGGCACCTGGACAATTATTTCCCACCAGGAGCACCATTTAATTCTCTTTATTTAGAAATTTAAATTTATATTCAAATACGGAGCTATTAATAAAAATAACAATAAAGAAATCTGTTTATGACTTTATTGAAAACATAATGCGAGCCCATGCTCGTGCAAATATTGTTTCTACATAGACATACTGACAAAGATTATTCTAAGTTGGAAGGGAGACCATTCCACACGAGCATTTCCCGAGACATCAAACCGACATCGAACCTGACGAGTACCAAGCCCGAAGCAATGGACTTGATATGACAAGAGGCTGCGGGACGATCGCTAGCATTGGCGTGGAGCCTTTCCTCTATCACGCTTTCCTGAAACATGTTAAATAAAGAGTCAGCCCTACCATCCGGGGCTGAGTGAGAACCTTACCCTGCAATTCAAAGTAACACCACAATATTTCAAGTGCAATCACATTATAACGTAATAAGCATATTGCAAAAACATATCAGGTTACAACACTTTTAAATATGCAGCACCTCCTCGTAGGAAATTCTCAGTTTAACTAACACTTCATTTTATCTCGTATTATACGTTAAGACATTCCCCTGCATTTTCATATGTTTGTTACATTTATATATTTGTGAATGAGTATTTACTTTTCATATTTATATATATATAGGTGAACATGTATTCATCTTTCATATTTGTTGCGGCGTGCAGCCCGATCCATTATACTTACATATTTGTGAACACGTATTCACTTTACGTTTTGTTGCGGCGTGCAACCCGATCCATTATGTTTACGTATTTGTGAACGCATATTCACTTTACGTTTTGTTGCGGCGTGCAACCCGATCCATTATGTTTACGTATTTGTGAACGCGTATTCACTTTACGTTTTGTTGCGGCGTGCAACCCGATCCATTATTTTTACGTATTTGTGAACGCGTATTCACTTTACGTTGTGTTGCGGCGTGCAACCCGATCCATTATATATTTATATATTTATGTGAACATGTATTCACTTTTTCATATTTTTCTGAAGATCGAATAAATAATATTCTCTTTCCCAACATTCTGCCATTCATACTTGTAACGATTATAACTTTTTAACCATAACTCCAACTAAGGTGTTTCTCAAGCGGAAACTAAGGTAAGACAGAGATCTTTCACTGTACCAAATTTCATTTAAAACTAATTTGGGTAACTAACACAAATTTATCCTCAAAACAGCCACATGAAATTTGTTTCGGCAAAATTTTTATTAAACAGAACCAAATCTTAGAATAATCATAACTCCTAATTTGTAAACCAGTTCAAGCCCCATAAAATCTCAAAACGACGAGGACAAAGAGCTACACGTCTCCATGTGAACCATCCTTTCATATTCTATACCATTTGGTACAGTTTTACACTTTTATTCGCTGCCCTTTCTGGATCTCGATAGATCCGAGGTAGAAACTTTAAACAGCGATAACTCTCAATCCGTAAGTCGGATAGACCTCCGTAAGGTCTCAAAATGTCCACAACAGAGAGAGATAGAACTTTAATTTAACACCAATTTTCATATTTCCCACGGATTAGTACAGTTTTACGTTTCAACGTCCTGCCCTTCTGAATTCCGATGAATCTGATGCAGCAACTTCAAACTACAATAACTCTCAACTCGTATGTCCGTTTTAACCTCTCTTTAGCTATATCTGTCTGTAACGGATAGATTTACAACCATGTGAATTTTTATACAATTATAATAAGTAAAACTCAATAAAAATAGTCCGTAATTATGTCTTTCCGAATTTCGGCCAAATCTAAGGCAGGAACTTTGAACTATGATAACTTTTAAACCGTATGTCCATTTTACCTTATTTTTGGTTCTATATGATCATAATAGAAAGGTGTACCATTATTTATAATTTCATCAAATTCTATCTATTATAACTTAGTGAAACCAGTTCGTAAAGTTCGTGACGCAACTAGTTGTCTAAATAATCACAAGCTCGTTATTTCTTTTCAACACTCAATTATTATTCTAACATGTATTGAACTTAAAATAAAGGATGTTACCAAGAATTTTTGAATGCGAAAACTCACCTTGTATGTGTGAAATGATTGTTGTTCGGTTGCTACAAGGGACCCTTGCTCCCTTGTATTTCTTTTATTGTTGTTCTTCTTGCTCTCTTGTTTTTTCCAGATTTTTCCTCTTCTTGTTCACTTGTTTTTTTCCTGATTTTCTAATCTTTATGATATGTACTTTGTTTGTGTGTAAATACAATGTATAAGTGGAGATGGTTGTATAACTTATGGGAGGGGGAAAACCAAGAGATTGAAGGGAAATGAAAAGGGGGGGGGGGGACGTGCGGCAACCTACATTTTGCCTTTTAGTGTTTTTTTTTTTTTTCTTATTTTCATTTTATCTATCTATTTATCCAACTTTAACACTAACTTCATCCCATACAATTTATTCTTTGTTTTCTTATATATATATGTATTTTTATTAAACCAACCAACAACTATATTTTTGTTTCCCGAATTTTACAATTATATCCCGGGAGTGTGTACCACTCACACCATGGAAGCTACTCTATGATATCTCTTGAACTATATTGCCGGCCCTTTATGGAGGGATGCAGATATGTGGAAATACGACACTTGCACGAATGTCTATATGAGCAACCCATATGCAAACAAACCATCCTTGACCTTTATTTATAAAATGAATAAACCATCATTTTAGCAAACCAAGACAATACCATGTCTTTCCTTTTTACACAAACCAAAACAATTACCATGCCTTCTTTTTTAACAAACTAAGAGTAATTCTCATTTAAGCAAACCAAAGTACTATCAAGGCACAAATAGAATAATTCTCATTTAAGCAAGCCAAAGTACTATCAAGACACAAATAGAATAATTCTCATTTAAGCAAGCCGAAGTACTATCAAGGCACAAATAGAATAATTCTCATTTAAGCAAGCCAAAGTACTACATACGTCCGCCGCACGTTCTTTACCTTTTTCATAAAATCCCAAGGCCCTAGCCTTGCAACATCAAGTTACATATTCTTCAAATTAAGTGGCTTACACTCTTTACACTCTAGTCACTTCTTTTATGTACTACAATGAAGCCAAATTCATTTATGACCCCTAATACACTAACACTCGTAGTATCAAGCCACTTCTATTTTTCAAATCAAACTACACTTTTAAAACTTCAATTCAAGGTTTTGAAATCAAGTAGCTTCTACTTTTAAATCTCAAGTAACTCACACCTTTAAAACAAGTTACTTCTCTTTAAATCATGTCATTTCTCCTCTTTTAAATCAATTAAGTAAATCACTCCTTTGACTCCCCTAAAGCCGTTATAACTAACTTCCCATAAAGTCATTATAACAACCTTTAGGTTTTGGAAATAAGACACTATCTAAGAGATTAGGAACCACTTCATTTTTTAAGACTCTAAGTACTTTTAAGTAAAACAACTTTCACTTTTGAAAATCCAAATATTATCAAGGAAATGGATTATAACTTCTAATTTAAACATCCAAAGTACAATCAAGGAAGTATATAGAACAACTTCTATATTAGGCAATCCAAGTACAATCAAGGAAGTATATAGAATAACTTATATATTAGGCAATTCAAGTACAATCACGGGATAGATCATTTAAGGAGTAGGATTTACTTACTTTACAATAAGGAATCATGCTAGAAGAAGAGGATATGGTTCACATACCTTTTCGGCTTAATCCACACGCTAAGTCGAATACACCACACGTAGAATTGTCAACCTATAATGACCACAAGACGACTATCAACTTCTAGTTTCTAACGTAGAATGATACTAAGTATGATGTCTCTTATTCTACGGAAAATTGGGCAGCACTTCCTTTGTTTCTACGTACTTTTCCACCTTTTTCCAAGGCCCGAAATCAACAACCAATACGCCACATTTGAGGCACAACCAACAGCTAACCAAAGAGGATTACACGCCTAACAGGACGTGTAAAATTCTGCCCCACAATTCATATAAAACAGTCCAATATTTTTAAGGGCATTCAGCCATAACAACAACAAATCCTAAGTCCTTCTCCTTAATTCCTTTTAATCCAATTCTCATTCCAACATGTTATATAAGTTATACTAACTATCAACAACCATATTTCCTTTATTATATAACATGTAACAAGTGATAATACCAATAAGAATGATTAACAACTTCAATGGCTAACATGCCATGTCCCGGTTTCAACCCTCCAACATGGTCCAAACCTTTTTAAAACTTCATTCTTTATATCACATGCTTATTCATATACTACTATAACATGAAATCTTCAATCACCTTAAGAAGACAATGATCCTTACCTCAATATGCCCAAAATAATCCAAGTTTAAAAGTCGATCCTTAGCATATTCCTTGCTCCCATTCTTTACGTTCCAATCTGCAATATGCAACCACTATAAGTTTATGAAGAACTCCTCTTCAAGTTCCAACTCAAAATATGAAGGACGATTTAGGGTTTCAAGATGCGACTAACGGTTCATCATAGTATTTTCGAGGTTTAAAGGGTTGGTTATGCTTAGTATACCACTAGGGATCTTAGGTTTGAATATGGGATTTATCAACAATGATTGAAGAATTTTTTATCTTGGAAATGGGGCAAAGCCGAGAGCAACATTGGAGAGGCAAATGTTTGCTTAGTGAAATAATTCTAAGTGTTGATGAAGTCTTGCACCTCTATGTGTATATATAATGTAGACAAGGAAGTGGATCATGACAAGTGTAGGGACAAGGTTGGGGACAAGTGTGTGTGGGACCTACTTGTCCACTTGTCCAACAAATATCTTGCACATACTTGGCCACTTGGCCACCATGGTTCTCGCCCAACATGGGCCATGTGGGGGTGACACGTGTCACCCTCCTATTGGTCCAAAATATAACATCCTCCGAAATTTTCATAATTGGTCAAAATGTCGAAAACCTTGTGGGCCCCACAAAACTGTAAAATTTCCCGGGTGGGCCCCACATGACCAAATCCAAAAATAAAATTATAATCCCAATAAATTTCATAAGTCTTACTTACAAATTTTGAGAACCCAATTCCAATTAATAAACTTTTTTCCTTCACGAGGTTCAGATAATTTTCCTTAGGAAAAAGAAATCTTTCATTCGTTCCACACTTAAAGTCTTGTTGTCCCACGTACGCTCTCGTATGCATGTCTTGGAACTACGGGGTGTAACAAGGTCTGCCAATCATATGTTCTTCTGTCAACGTAAGTATGCAGAGGAGCGTGTCACGACCCGAGCCGCGATCGGCCCTACTGGCACCCTCTTGCATACATCGAGAATAGCAATGAACATACACAACACATAAACCTGTTTAGACAATAAACATCACAGGCTAGCCGATAAGGCTGCCTTCCATAAAATATACATAACCAAAGTAAGACAGTACAACTTTGATCTTACAGCCCAAACCACAAATGTGACTACTGCACTGGATAAGGATAAACAATGGTGGACAGGGCCCCGCCATACCCCTGAATGTACATAATATCTACAATATCAGGGAAAACCATACCAAAAGGAATAAGCCTCCGGAGTAATGGAGCTTCTGACACCTGCTCAGTGATCCTAAGAATGAGGATCCACCACCTGCTTACCCCGCGGCATTTAACGCGAGGAAAGGGGTCGACACAATATGTACCAAGTATGTAAAACTGGAAAAATACTGTAATTTAATCATAAGTCTAAATAAAGCTGGAGTCATAGATGGTAATCAAATTACAGTTCACTGTGCCTTACTAACAATGAGAGTAAGTAAGAGCATACTTACAACATAAAAAAATAGAAGGCTCACGATCAAAGCAGGACCATCCGCCCGCAGTATCATTAAGCACTCATACTCCTGGGACTATTTCACCCGCATGGGTCGTGTGAACCCGCATTAGGTATTCCTCGCATCATGGGTAGCAAATCCATGGAGTGGTATAATGTCTTGGGGGTTTACCCCGCAATCATACTCAGAAGGTGGTATAACGTCTTGGAGATTTACCCCGCATTTATAATCTTACCCTAAAGAAGGTGGTATAACGTCTTGGGGGTTTACCCCGCATTTATACTCTTACCCTAGAGAAGGTGGTATAACGTCTTGGGGGTTTACCCCGCATTTATACTCTTACCCTAGCTCAACCGGCTATCATACATAACATAAGTAAGTTAAGAAATCCCCTAACTTCTTATTAGTCTTGTTCATATACCCTCTCATTTTAGTTTACTTAAGGCACTAACATGTCTTAATAAAAGAATTCGGGAATTTAACCCAAAGTACTACATACTTCTACTCTTTTAAAGATGACTCTTTTTCATATAAAACTTTAGGCAATTGATGCCTTAAGATCAATTTGCATTTCATAAATCAAGTCATTTGTCCTTACTTATCTTACTTAGAGTAAATCTCTCCTTTTAACTTTCCATAAAGCTAATATAACCAACTTCCCATAAAGTTGTTATATTAACCTTATACCTTAGTCAATTACTTTTTCCTACATCCAAGGGACTTATACTTTTAAAACAAAACAAGTATCATATACTTAAAACAAGTAAAGGATATCAAATCTTGTACGTCTACCGTACTATATAGGTACAACTACTCATGCTCAAGAGGTAGGAAGGTTCCACATACCTCTTCGGGTCAATCCACTCGCAAGTCCAATATACCGCACGTAATATGTCAACCTATAATGACCATAATACGTCCAATAGCCTCTATCTTCAACGTAGAACATTCTAATTGAAAAGTCCCTTATTCCTACGGAAAATTGGACAACACTTCCTTTGTTTCTACATACTTTGCCACCTTTTTCAAGGCCGAATTCAATAACCAAAACGCCACCTTTAAGGCTCAACAATGCAGTTAACAAATAGGGGATTACACGCCTACTAGACGTGTAAAATTCTGCCCCACAATTGATATCAAACTAGTACAAACTACAAGGACCAATTCGGCAACTTTGAGGTATAACAACATAAATTCTTATCCAATTCCTTTTTAATCCAAATTCTTATCCAATTCCTACAGGCAATATATCTAAAGGAAATATTGACAACTACAAGTCCTTTCTTCCATACATGCAACACAATTTTACTTAAAGAAATGAACGGATTGTTACCTTGGAGTTTACCCAAATTAGTCCAACAAATTCCACTTGCCTTCCTTCCACAATCACCTTCACAAACCTCCTACAAGCTTGTCAACATGTTTACTTCTTGCCACCTTTCCAAAATTTCTCTAGGCCTTGGTTTCTCCTTGAATTTCTAGAGAGAAGGGAGAGGAAATTTTTAGAGAGAAGGAGGAGGAATTTTTAGAGAGAAGGGAGTTCTTTCAAGAATGACCAAGTCTTCAAGACTTGGTCAATAAATAGGACATGCACAAAATCATATGGGGGGGGGGGGACACTTGTCACCCTCCCATGGCCTTTTTAAAAAGCGATTACGATTTTTCCCAGTTCGCAGAACCCGCGGCCTGCTGTGGCCACACTGAAACCTCTGCAAACTTTAAGCACTTCCGGCGTCGCGGCCCTGATTTCCGGCGCCGCGGCGCTGCAACTTCAGCGATTTTCAGACTATCCGGCGCCGCGACCAGGGCTAAGATGACGAACTGCAAAGAGGTGCCTACTCCAGTTGATTCTAAATCTAAGCTCAGTGTCATGGATGGTGCTCCAAACTCTGATCCTACTCTGTATAGGAGTCTTGCAGGTGCACTCCAGTATCTCACCTTCACCAGGCCAGACATAGCTTATGTTGTTCAGCAGGTGTGTTTATTCATGCATGCCTGTTGACACCCAATTTTGACCCTCCCGTCCAGTCATTAACTATCAAATTACACTAGTTTTGTAAAATAATTTTTTATGATTTTTATAATAAAATGCAGCGATAAAACAGTAATACAGACATGAATAAAACAATTTAATTATAACACCGCATTTTTATGTAGAGTATTAAGCACTTAGAATCTCGCGTCTTAATTAATTTTAAGCCCTGTCATTAATAATGAGTACATAAAATAAATAATTTAGCAATGACGTCGTGTCAAGTATCATAGTCGCATTTATTAATACGCAAAGTAATTTCATAACTTGTTCTAAATAATAACGCACAATAAATAAGATTTTAAAATAATAGTACCGCATTTTGAGTAAGAGCATTAAGCAATCCTTAAATATCATACCTGCATTTAGTATTTAAATAAGTTAATAATTATTGTAGCGCCTAAAGTCACATTAAGATAATTCAATCTTAGCTTAAAATAATAATAAAATACGCATAATAAATAGGTTTTAATAACGGCATCGCATTCTAAAAATTAAGCATTAACTAAATAGCACACCCGCATTTATTATTTAAATTTAAACTTAGGCTAATAGAACACCTAAATAATTTAAGCACAATTTATTAAATTAATCACTAATTAATTAATTAACTCCTAATTAAATACCTACTTAAAACTAATACCCTAATTTAACTACCCAGCCCAAACCTTTTCCCTTATAACCCAGAGGCCCAGCACGCCCAAGCCCGTCTACTCCCCTTCTCTCCAAACACACCCCTTTACAAAAACAAAATCAGAAGCCCACAAAACATCAACCCTCTTCACCTTCATTTCCCCCCCCCCCCCCTGTCGACTGAACCTCACACAAAACCTAAGAACCCCTGCAATCGCCGCCTTCATCCATCACCCTTTATTCTCGCCGGATTTTCGGCTGAAAATCCGGCTCCCTTACCTTCCTTACCCACACACACCCTTTCTCCAACGACTTTCTTACCATAATCTGTGCGAAATCCCTCCAAAATCTTTACCTTACCTGTTAAAATCGCACAAATCAATACCAAATCAACACCTATTATGGTAGGAGATACCCAAAATCAGCCTTTAAGGTTTACCAAACTTAGAACCCAAAGGAGGGCTATAAAAAGGCATACTGATAGAACGGAAAGTGGCATCGATCGAGCACGATTAAGAACCCAATCACAGACATCGTTAGGGAAGCAAAGAAGAACGAGTTAAAACAAAAAGCATTTCGTTTTCGCAATACTACTCAGGAACCAGGTAAAAGTTTCATTCCTCTTTCAGTCACATCGCAATAATCCGTCGAGTGGACCGACGACTTGATATGCTGCCTCGGTTCGCTGCCCGGAGAAGGTAAACCCAACTTCCTATCGACTCTAGTTCATTTCCATGTTCTGTGGCCTTTTATGTGTATTATGCGGATTAATCATATTTAGCCATGTTTGTTCATGTTACCGCTTCTACTAGCATTTAAATGTGATATCGGTGTGGACTGTTTTATCCTTGTAATATTGGTTTCTGCAAGTATTTGTGATGTAGGTTGTATTGGTATTTGTATAGTGTAAGCATGATATAGATTGGATAAGCATCATGCATAATGTGTTAGTAATTTGTGTACATGTCATTTTTTTTCGATTTAAGGGTAATATAGAATAAACGTCAACCTTGGGTCTTTAATAGCAAAACTACAAGCTTGCGATAATGAATTTAGTATGGTAAAAGTGGGATAAGAAGTCTTGTGTGGAAAAGTTAGTTTCTGAATGTTGCTTGATCCTGTTTGGGGTTCAGGGAGTATGAAGTTATGTCTACCTCGATGAGATCTTTTATAGGGTTTATCCTTCTAATGAGTATTTTATTTGTTTATTAGTCGCGACTTGTTAGTTAGCTAATATGTTAACATGTTTGAGAATCAGTGGCCTGATGAAACATGTTGCGTAGTTGTCCCATTTATTTCTATTATAAAACATCTCCACAACAGTTTGTAGCATCTTTGTCCCATGCCCAGTTTGTAAATCATGAATATGACTGAGTGTTTAACTGATTTTATATTTTCCAAAATATGATTACTGCCCAACACATGGCCAGAATATGAGTCCAGATGGTCAGCTTGGCCTGAATTATCATACGCCTTTGAGTTATTGCTCTGAGTAGCTACTTATCCATCTCCTGTGAATACATGATATGACACTCCTTTAGTTATATGTGTTCTTGTTTCATATCCTAGTCTCATTATCAATCATAGTCATATTATATTTTTCTCTTATAGATTTGAACCATGTTAAATGGTCTGCCCTGCATCTCAACATATACTGTATGAGAATTAGACTCCCAAGAACTTAAGAAAATTGATATAGAACTGTGTTACAATGCTATATTGAGTATCCCGTCCATGTGTATTCTGCATATCCATGTTTCAAATGTTAGCTAA
Source organism: Przewalskia tangutica (assembly GCA_029844215.1). Taxonomy (NCBI): domain Eukaryota; kingdom Viridiplantae; phylum Streptophyta; class Magnoliopsida; order Solanales; family Solanaceae; genus Przewalskia; species Przewalskia tangutica. The sequence goes on along the minus strand of CM056736.1, from coordinate 88,434,474 downwards.
GTTTGAACCACCTAGCCTAACATTCCTTTAAAGTGAAATATGAAATCTGAATCTGCCATGATAAATATTTTGGTCTGCGTTGCGTCTAAGAATGGAAAACAATTTAAACCATGCATATTCACTTAGAAGCTAGTTTGATGGGTCGATTGGACTATCTGCATTTGTTCGTTTGAAATAGAGATTAGGACTTGGTTAAAGTATAAAATCAGTATGCTCTTGTTGTCCGAGTGCAATATGTACTTCCAATTATTCTATGTTTCTTCTATAGTCTCCTGACATATATCATGCCTTGAATGTTATATGTCCGTGAAGTAGTTTGGGGAAGGTCTTGGTTTGTAACTGAGAGCTCCTTCCTAATCCTATACACTGTGTGAATCAGTTTCTATCAATTTAATTAGATTCTAGAGGCATTAGAAAGTTGCTACATGTTTCAGCATTATGTGTGTGGTTTGGAGTCGTGATTTTAATAAGAATGCAGTTATAATAATTTATGTGGACTTGTCAAAGTGACTAGATCTTATTATGATACCCTGCATTGTGAACATAAGACCATAAATTAATTAGGACTAGTTTACTACTAGTTAAGTATGAATATATGGTTAAAAAGATTTATCTTTCATATTGTTTGAATCTTACATGTTTGAAATTTTCCCAGCACCATGTCATCCCTTAGCACTAGTCTAAGATATGAATCATGTTAGTCAATTTGAGACGCTATAAATCTAATCTGTTTCCCTTCTAAAAATCTGAAATCTATCCCTTTTGGGCCTCAATGCATCTATTGCTTTAAATAAGAACCGGATCGTATATGTGTTTAAATTTCATGTCAAATTTGTGAGTATAATGGTAGAAATCAGCCTGTTTGTATTATGCCCTTTCTGTGATGTATCTCACCTGATAATTTAGCAGTAAGCATATGAGATCTGTGTTTTTGTAAGTCTGGGATTAAGAATAAACCTTGTATATGTGTGTCTCAATTTCTGGACATTATACAGTCATATCTGACTCCAAATTTATGTACAACCCTGTTCTGTTGGGTCTTACCACTGATTTCTACCTATGGATAGTTGCATGGTTTGTTATCTTGGCTGCTGGTTTTGGACTGATTTTTTTATCATTTCTGGACCGATTTTTGGCTATTTGATCGCTTTCTTTTGGACATTTCTTCTTGATTCTTGGCCGATTTTTGGATCCTTTACTTTGCTTAGATCTGCGAGTAACGAAATATATGTGTCTTTTAAGTTTATATGAATACTTCATTTGCATTATTGTATACGGTTGCGCCTATACTAACTCCTTATCTTCTTCCTTTTTACATGAAATGCATCGGAGTAAAACGAAGAGTCTCGCGGCGAGACTCATCACAAGCTACAGCAAATGAAGACCCGCATCTATGTGCATTCTCTATCCGCTTGGAAATTCCAAGCCACCGGCGAATGGCTTCGTCATTTCTTCGAGTCCTTATTAATTCATATCCTTACCCCATTTATTTGTTGTAATTATTTGCCTAACATTTACTCTAACATTAATATATTTAGAATAGTTCGAGCTTGGGTCGTCCTTAGTAAGAAGTTTAACATTAGAAATTTACGTGCCTCTCTAAGTAAATCATTTTAACTTAAGTTATAATTAAATCATTTAGTCGCATAATTATTCATGTAGTCTAGACATTATTTTGTCATTTAATCTTAACTTGCATAACTAATCATGTAGCTATGACATTATTCTTAACCCATTTGCTACAAAATCTATATAGAAATCTTATTTTTATGTATACTAAGGAACCCCCTTAAGCATGTGGGATACTAATCAAGGTAGGCAAATGTATACATTTAGTCAATAAATCCACTTTGCATCACATATTTCTCATAAATAATATAGGGCATGCTTTAAACTCTATATGTGTTTTACATCACTAATCTTATTAATCTCTTGCCAAAAATACTTTCTATTTTTCAAACATGCATTCTTAACAATAATAATTAACCCTAGGTTTGAACGGACAACCGCAAGTTAGCGGATCCTTTAGGGTGCCTGACCCCTTCCCTTTAGGATAATAAAGAACCCTTACCCAGAATCTCATTAAAGTTTAGCAGACCATTAAAATGGAGTTAATGTTTTACTTCAAACTAGTTAAACATTTAGGTGTCCTAATTCACCCAAATTAATTAGGTGGCGACTCCGCGAACCCTTAGCACCTTTAACATTTCCAGCCCTTTCTAACACTTTTAATATTCTAGCACCTTTTAGCACCCTTTTAACATTTTAGCATTCTTTTGCACACTTAGCATTTTATTATTTATTTTCTAACATTTTTACTAAGCAGGAGATTCGCTAAAAATGTCGCGGTCGGAAAAAGGGTGCGACAGAAATGGCGACTCCACTGGGGATTTAAGGTTCTTAACCACAACAGACCTAGGGTTATTATTTGGCGATTATTTTTGCATGTAATTTTTGTGTGTTGTATTTTGTTTTATTTTTAATTGCTATTTGCTTTACTGCTTTTCTTAAACTGGCATTCCGCTCATATTTCTTCCACTCTGGAAAATTCACACTATCACACACAACACGCGGGTGCCAGCGACTGCAAATTTCTTTCAAACACCCAAATTTAAGAGAGTTGGTGTTTTGCGCGAGAATCCGGTCCAACCGTGGTCGCGTAGCCTTCTCACTGAGTAGTCCGCTCGGGAACCTTGCGTCTAGAAAAGCCAAATCTTAGAAACTTAAGATAGAGCTATACCACCCTTTTTAGTACGCATGTATTTACCTTAGGTGGGTCGGTCCCTGGCATCGACACCACAATTCGGAAGACACCAAACTTGTCGACGGGTTTCTCAACCCAACGACCAACCAGCATACTATGTGTAGCGTGACAATGATAGACAAATCCAAACCTAATCATGACATGCCAAAATTGGGAAAAGTGCACCGTCATTTGGTCGCCATTTCCAACGAAAGCATTACAGTTGGGCGACTTGGACAAATCCATCATAACCTCGCATATTTGACATTTAGGCCTACCTCTGGCATAAAGAGGTCCCAAACATGTTAGAACACGCACTTGATTTGCAATTTGCTTATTAGTATATATTGGCTGCAACTTTTTGCACATTATACTAACTTGGTTTGCTTCATTTGTTAAAGGTTTATTTTTGTCTAGCTTATCCCCAAAAGGTTGATTCGCGTTGACTGGCAGAAGCACAATCATCCAATAAATGACTAATCCAGAAGCACCAGAACGAAACAACTTAGACTCGTCCCGTTCCCGCAGGATGCAGAGGCGTTGGAAAGGAGAAACACCAATGATCAAAACCTCGCCACACTATTGCAGCAAATGGAAATCATGCAAGCCGAAATAGAAAGGCTCCGAAATATCACAAACCTGTCTATTAGCTTGAATTCACCACTCCCAGAGAAAGGGACAAATGCAATCGTGTCACAAGCCCTTGAGCCTCCACTTCCCCAAAACTCCCCGCAAAGGCCGCAACATACCAGCTCACACCAAAACGTCACTTGCCCGGTCAATTTGCAAACCGACCTCCACAATGATCCGTTCACTACATACACATCTCAACCTCCACCTACTTATATCTCCCCACTCAACCCAAATTGCCAAGCCACCAATACGAGCAGATGACACACAAACAATATGAGGGATTAGCACATCCAACCGAAAGCCAACCATTTATTATGCATGCATCCTCTCAAGAGACAAATCAGTACAGGGAAGTGGAGCGGCAGACTCGAGCCAGAGCTGATGAAAATATGGCAAAAGAAATCCGTAGCTTGAAAGAGGCATTCAAAAGCATTCAAACGAACAAAGGGGAGGAAGGTTTAGAATATGAAAACTTATGCATGCACCCCGACGTTGAATTACCTGTGGGGTACAAGGTGCCCAAATTTGACATGTTCGATGGAAAAGGGAATCCTCGAGCTCATCTAAGGTCATATTGCGATAAATTGATTGGAGTTGGTAAAAATCAAGCAATCATCATGAAGCTATTCATCAGGAGTCTAACCGGCGAGGTACTGGATCGCACATGCCAAGACCATAGAAAATGGGACAGTTGGAATGCCATGGCACAAGATTTCATGGATAGATTTAGATTCAACACTGACACTGTCCTGGACAGATTTTATCTTATGAAGCTTGAAAAGAAATCCACAGAAACTTTCAGGGAATACGCCCTGAGGTGGCGGTCAGAAGCAGCGAAGGTCCAGCCTCCAATGGCAGAGAGCGAAATGACCACTTTGTTCGTGCAGTCGTTGAAAGACGCGACATATTATGAAAGAATGATCAGTGTAATTGGGCGAAGTTTTGCGGAAGTCGTAAGAATGAGCGACTGGTGGAAGGCATTAAGACAGTAGAATTACAAACTTGACAACTACAAGCAACTAGGTGGCAATGCAATGGTCGATTCCATAGGAGATACCTCACAGAGGAGAAAAGATGCATCACCCTCTATCATGGTCATTCAGGAGCATAGGCCAGAACAACATCCAGTGTATCACAGTCCACCGCCTCCTTACTATAACCAAAACACTCAAAATCCACATTATCAGCACTACGCCCCCCATATCCTCGCTTACCATACCCAACCAAAGATATCCAAAATACTCACCACAATCACGAACCCGCACACCAAACGGACCCAAACCCCGCGTAGATGCGAAAGAAGACCAACAAAACCTATACACCTTTAGAACCCATAGCCCAAGTGTATGAAGTCAAAGCCGCAGAATACTCCACCCATTCCGTAAATACCCCTGGGCCTACCTCCCGAGGCACGATAAAACTAAACATTGTGCATACCACTCCTAAGTGCAGGACACGATAATCAAAAATTGTTATACCTCAAAGACAAAATCGAGGAATTGATCAAAGATGGAGTCATCCAACTTAAAGAAGTTCCCCCCAATATAAACAACAACCACTTACGAGACCCTGATGATGCCTATGTGAACATGATTGTTGAACAAAACAGTTTGGAAGGGATCGCGTTGAATCATCAATCAATCTCCAAAGGAAGAGAAATGCTCGCTGTAGATTGCGCTGAATCGATCATTCATCAAAACACGACTTCGCAGAAATCAAAAGAAGATACAAAACTGCGTGGAAGGGCTCTAAAGTGCGCTCGTTCTTGAAAAGGAAACATAAATACAATGTGATCGGTATGATCCCTGAAGACTCGCCTCTAAGACACAAAGAAGTGGACTCATGCCTCGCTGGCCCGCCGAGTCCCAAAATAGTTAGTTTAATATATTTTGCCCTTCATATGTAATAAATTGGAACTACGTGTGACTGATTCCTCATGGATACGTGGCGGCCACATCGGCTTCGGTCCCACCTTTTACAAAATCCCAATTTCTCCTTTGCTTGTAATGGAACTACGTTCGACCTGATTCCCTTGGCGGATACGTAGGCGGCCACATCGGCCTCGGTCCCACCTTTAGAATTTTACCCAATATTCGCTTGTAATGAACTACGTCATGACTCCGATTCTCGCTGGGATACGTGGCGCCTAAATCGGCTTGGCCACACCATTAGGAAACTTTCCTTCGCTCGAAAATAACAAGAATACACATAACATACAAGCAACTCCATTGAGACCCCTTAGCCAAAGACCCTTTTCAAAATCGGGACAAGATAGAAACTGAGCGGGGTTATGAGTCCCAAACAAAGCAGACGTCCGACATCAAGAGTCAAAACTACAAAGTCAACGCGAATCAACCGCCTCAAACTCACAAATTTTTCTTTGAGCGCAGGTCCTTCATATTAGCAGAAGGTACAACAAAGTTCTGCATACTAGCAGAAGCAGAAAATACAACAAAATTCTTCAGAAGCAGCAGAAGCAGACAAACATCAACAATCATAGTTCAAATCCCGCAACAAATTATAGCGCATCGCTGCCTAGAGTCAAATCAGAACTCATGCATTGCACAAACGCACAACAAAGACATCATGGCAATCCACGGTTCACAATGCATCACAACAAAGGCATCACGGCAATTGTCGTGGCAAAGATCCAAAGATGTCCGCCGAGGACAACATCTCAAAGATTCACAACACCCCACATATCATACAGGGAAGACATCCTTATTCACATAATTGCATTTCTCATATATTCATCATCTTGTTTTACCAGTTATACACTAATTTTTCTCAAGCATAGCTTGCAGGAGCATTTATTATACGAGCATCGCGAACACGTCCAAAACGACGCCACGCCCAAAACGATGCCACGTCCGAAACGACGCCACGTCCAAAACGACGCCGGTCCAAAACGACTCAGTCCAAAACGACTCGCCCAAAACGACGCCAACGACGCCACGCCCAAAGCGACGCCGGCCCAAAACGACTCAGTCTAAAACGACTCAAGGCCCAAAACGACGCCACGCCCAAAACGACGCCATCAAACGACGCCGAGTCCAAAACGACTCAGTCGAAAATGACGCCGAGTCCAAACGACTCAGTCCGAACGACTCGCGCCCAAAACGACGCCACCAAAATGACTCAAAACGACGCCGCGTCCGAAAACGACGCCGCGTCCGAAAACGACGCCGCGTCCGAAAACGACGCCGCGTCCGAAAACGACGCCGAGTCCGAAAACGACGCCCAGTCCGAAAACGACGCCCCTGCCCAAAACGACGCCACGCCCAAAACGACGCCACGTCCAAAAGCGGCGCCGGTCCAAAACGACGACACGTCCAAACGACGCCGAGTCCAAAACGACTCGAAGTCAAAACGACGCCGCGTCCGAAAACGACGCCGCGTCCGAAAACGACGCCCAGTCCGAAAACGACGCCGCGTCCGAAAACGACTCCGCGTCCGAAAACGACTCCGCGTCCGAAAACGACGCCGCGTCCGAAAACGACGCCGCGTCCGAAAACGACGCCCCGTCCGAAAACGACTCCACGTCCGAAAACGACTCCACGTCCGAAAACGACGACAAGTCCGAAAACGACGCCAAGTCCAAAACGACGCCAAGTCTGAAAACGACGCCAAGTCCGAAAACGACGCCAAGACCGAAAACCACGCCATCATCAACATATCACATCTACGCAGGGACGATTTTCTCTGTTCTCAAAATTGCATTTTTTCTCATTTCATGCTTTATTATTATTATGTCTTAGCAGTTATGCACTAACTCTTTCTTGAGCTTTAGTCTACAGGGGCAGCAGCAACACGTCCAGGCAACGACGTCATCAACACAACAAGTCCAAAGGCAACAACGTCATCAACACAACAAGTCCAAAAACGACGACAAGTCCGAAAACGACGACAATAGCAACATTCCAACACAACAGATTCGCTCACAAAGTCAAACTGCAACAAGTCTACATCAAATACATCTTGCAAAAACCACAGGCTACATCATTTACACTTTAATTATTTCATCTAGTTTTGATTACGCATGAATTACGACACAACTCCATATATAAAACAATTTTTTATCTATGCCCTAGGAGGCGTCATTTGCATCTCGTCTATACAAAGACGAACGTTTGCATTTCGTCTATACAACGACGACAACACCCATACAAGGCGTCACTTGCATTTCGTCCATACAAGACGATAACGCCCACACAAGGCGTCATCTGCATCTCGTCTATACAAGACGACGTATCATCACATCATTCCATATGCGATTTGACTACAACCACAACACAAAATTTACATTCTTACATTATTTTGTTTTGACAGTTATGCACTAATGCTTCTATCTTAGCTTCAATCTACAGGAACTGCAAAAGATGGAACACAACGTGGATTTTCTCTACAATGACCGGCAATTTGTTGGGGCCAACCTTCCCAAAGAATGGCGTAAGCGGCCTCAGCGTCGGTCCCACTCGCTCCACATCACCATAAAACCCAACACCATAAGTCAGAAGTGACACCCCAAGTTCAAGCCAATTATTTTATTTTTATTATTTTTACACCATAGCCCAGTGTCGTCATAACTCGACACTGGGACAAATTTTGAGTCCGCGTTAGCCCGCCTTGGTGTTTTGACCATGGTAGCCCAGTGTCGTCATAACTCGACATTGAGACAAATTTTGAGTCCGCGTTAGCCAGCCTTGGTGTTTGACCATGGTAGCCCAGTGTCGTCATAACTCGACACTGGGACAATTTTTAAGTCCGCATCAGCCTTGTCTACCTGCCCAACATTTTTGCAATTACGAAGATCGAGACAAAATTACATGAGTCAACGCGTCTTTGTCGAAGATTCTTCCATCATCTCCATACAAAGAGGGACAACTGTTGACACCCAATTTTGACCCTCCCGTCCAGTCATTAACTATCAAATTACACTAGTTTTGTAAAATAATTTTTTATGATTTTTATAATATAATGCAGCGATAAAACAAGAATGAGCATGAATAAAACAATTTAATTATAACACCGCATTTTTATGTAGAGTATTAAGCACTTAGAATCTCGCGCCTTAATTAATTTTAAGCCCTGTCATTAATAATAAGTACATAAAATAAATAATTTAGCAATGACGCCGTGTCAAGTAGCATAGTCGCATTTATTAATACGCAAAGTAATTTCATAACTTGTTCTAAATAATAACGCACAATAAATAAGATTTTAAAATAATAGTACTGCATTTTGAGTAAGAGCATTAAGCAATCCTTAAATATCATACCTGCATTTAGTATTTAAATAAGTTAATAATTATTGTAGCGCCTAAAGTCACATTAAGATAATTCAATCTTAGCTTAAAATAATAATAAAATACGCATAATAAATAGGTTTTAATAACGGCATCGCATTCTAAAAATTAAGCATTAACTAAATAGCACACCCGCATTTATTATTTAAATTTAAACTTAGGCTAATAGAACACCTAAATAATTTAAGCACAATTTATTAAATTAATCACTAATTAATTAATTAACTACTAATTAAATACCTACTTAAAACTAATACCCTAATTTAACTACCCAGCCCAAACCTTTTCCCTTATAACCCAGAGGCCCAGCACGCCCAAGCCCGTCTACTCCCCTTCTCTCCAAAACCACCCCTTTACAAAAATAAAAACAGAAGCCCACAAAACAACAGCCCTCTTCAACTTCATTTCCCGCCGACCTGAACCTCACACAAAACCTAAGAACCCCTGCAATCGCGCCATCCATCATCGTTATTCGCCGGATTTTCGGTTGAAAATCCGGCTCCCTTACCTTCCTTACCCACACACACCCTTTCTCCAACGATTTTCTTACCTTAATCTGTGCGAAATCCCTCCAAAATCTTTACCTTACCTGTTAAAATCGCACAAATCAATACCAAATCAACACCTATTATGGTAGGAGATACCCAAAATCAGCCTTTAAGGTTTACCAAACTTAGAACCCAAAGGAGGGCTATAAAAAGGCACATCTGATAACGGAAAGTGGCATCATCGAGCACGATTAAGAACCCAATCACAGACATCGTTAGGAAGCAAAGAAGAACGAGTTAAAACAAAAAGCATTTCGTTTTCGCAATACTACTCAGGAACCAGGTAAAAGTTTCATTCCTCTTTCAGTCACATCGCAATAATCCGTCGAGTGGACCGACGACTTGATATGCTGCCTCGGTTCGCTGCCCGGAGAAGGTAAACCCAACTTCCTCTCGACTCTAGTTCATTTCCATGTTATGTGGCCTTTTATGTGTATTATGCGGATTAATCATCTTTAGCCATGTTTGTTCATGTTACCGCTTCTACTAGCATTTAAATGTGATATCGGTGTGGACTGTTTTATCCTTGTAATATTGGTTTCTGCAAGTATTTGTGATGTAGGTTGTATTGGTATTTGTATAGTGTAAGCATGATATAGATTGGATAAGCATCATGCATAATGTGTTAGTAATTTGTGTACATGTCATTTTTTTTCGATTTAAGGGTAATATAGAATAAACGTCAACCTTGGGTCTTTAATAGCAAAACTACAAGCTAGCGATAATGAATTTAGTATGGTAAAAGTGGGATAAGAAGTCTTGTGTGTGGAAAAGTTAGTTTCTGAATGTTGTTTGATCCTGTTTGGGGTTCAGGGAGTATGAAGTTATGTCTACCTCGATGAGATCTTTTATAGGGTTTATCCTTCTAATGGGTATTTTATTTGTTTATTAGTCGCGACTTGTTAGTTAGCTAATATGTTAACATGTTTGAGAATCAGTGGCCTGATGAAACAGGTTGCGTAGTTATCCCATTTATTTCTATTATAAAACATCTCCACAACAGTTTGTAGCATCTTTGTCCCATGCCCAGTTTGTACATCATGAATATGACTGAGTGTTTAACTGATTTTATATTTTCCAAAATATGATTACTGCCCAACACATGGCGTAATATGAGTCGGATGGTCACGGCCTGAATTATCATACGCCTTTGAGTTATTGCTCTGAGTAGCTACTTATCCATCTCCTGTGAATACATGATATGACACTCCTTTAGTTATATGTGTTCTTGTTTCATATCCTAGTCTCATTATCAATCATAGTCATATTATATTTTTCTCTTATAGAGTTGAACCATGTTAAATGGTCTGCCCTGCATCTCAACATATACTGTATGAGAATTAAACTCCCAAGAACTTAAGAAAATTGATATAGAACTGTGTTACAATGCTATATTGAGTATCCCGTCCATATGTATTCTGCATATCCATGTTTCAAATGTTAGCTAAGTTTGAACCACCTAGCCTAACATTCCTTTAAAGTGAAATATGAAATCTGAATCTGCCATGATAAATATTTTGGTCTGCGTTGCGTCTAAGAATGGAAAACAATTTAAACCATGCATATTCACTTAGAAGCTAGTTTGGAGTGGTCGATTGGACTATCTGCATTTGTTCGTTTGAAATAGAGATTAGGACTTGGTTAAAGTATAAAATCCTGTATGCTCTTGTCAGGCCGAAAAGTGCAATACGACCTTCCAATTATTCTATGTTTCTTCTATAGTCTCCTGACATATATCATGCCTTGAATGTTATATGTCCGTGAAGTAGTTTGGGGAAGGTCTTGGTTTGTAACTGAGAGCTCCTTCCTAATCCTATACACTGTGTGAATCAGTTTCTGTCAATTTAATTAGATTCTAGAGGCATTAGAAAGTTGCTACATGTTTCAGCATTATGTGTGTGGTTTGGAGTCATGATTTTAATAAGAATGCAGTTATAATAATTTATGTGGACTTGTCAAAGTGACTAGATCTTATTATGATACCCTGCATTGTGAACATAAGACCATAAATTAATTAGGACTAGTTTACTACTAGTTAAGTATGAATATATGGTTAAAAAGATTTATCTTTCATATTGTGTGAATCTTACATGTTTCAAATTTTCCCAGCACCATGTCATCCCTTAGCACTAGTCTAAGATATGAATCATGTTAGTCAATTTGAGACGCTATAAATCTAATCTGTTTCCCTTCTAAAAATCTGAAATCTATCCCTTTTGGGCCTTGGGCTGTCTATTGCTTTAAATAAGAACCGGATCGTATATGTGTTTAAATTTCATGTCAAATTTGTGAGTATAATGGGAGAAATCAGCCTGTTTGTATTATGCCCTTTCTGTGATGTATCTCACCTGATAATTTAGCAGTAAGCATATGAGATCTGTGTTTTTGTAAGTCTGGGATTAAGAATAAACCTTGTATATGTGTGTCTCAATTTCTGGACATTATACAGTCATATCTGACTCCAAATTTATGTACAACCCTGTTCTGTTGGGTCTTACCACTGATTTCTACCTATGGATAGTTGCATGGTTTGCTATCTTGGCTGCTGGTTTTGGACTGATTTTTTTATCATTTCTGGACCGATTTTTGGCTATTTGACTGTTTCTTTTTGGACATTTCTGTTGCTGATTCTTGGCCGATTTTTGGATCCTTTACTTTGCTTAGATCTGCGAGTAACGAAATATATGTGTATTTTAAGTTTATATGAATACTTCATTTGCATTATTGTATACGGTTGCGCCTATACTAACTCCTTATCTTCTTCCTTTTTACATGAAATGCATCGGAGTAAAACGAAGAGTCTCGCGGCGAGACTCATCACAAGCTACAGCAAATGAAGACCCGCATCTATGTGCATTCTCTATCCGCTTGGAAATTCCAAGCCACCGGCGAATGGCTTCGTCATTTCTTCGAGTCCTTATTAATTCATATCCTTACCCCATTTATTTGTTGTAATTATTTGCCTAACATTTACTCTAACATTAATATATTTAGAATAGTTCGAGCTTGGGTCGTCCTTAGTAAGAAGTTTAACATTAGAAATTTACGTGCCTCTCTAAGTAAATCATTTTAACTTAAGTTATAATTAAATCATTTAGTCGCATAATTATTCATGTAGTCTAGACATTATTTTGTCATTTAATCTTAACTTGCATAACTAATCATGTAGCTATGACATTATTCTTAACCCATTTACTACAAAATCTATATAGAAATCTTATTTTTATGTATACTAAGGAACCCCCTTAAGCATGTGGGATACTAATCAAGGTAGGCAAATGTATACATTTAGTCAATAAATCCACTTTGCATCACATATTTCTCATAAATAATATAGGGCATGCTTTAAACTCTATATGTGTTTTACATCACTAATCTTATTAATCTCTTGCCAAAAATACTTTCTATTTTTCAAACATGCATTCTTAACAATAATAATTAACCCTAGGTTTGAACGGACTACCGCAAGTTAGCGGATCCTTTAGGGTGCCTGACCCCTTCCCTTTAGGATAATAAAGAACCCTTACCCAGAATCTCACTAAAGTTTAGTAGACCATTAAAATGGAGTTAATGTTTTACTTCAAACTAGTTAAACATTTAGGTGTCCTAATTCACCCAAATTAATTAGGTGGCGACTCCGCGAACCCTTAGCACCTTTAACATTTCCAGCCCTTTCTAACACTTTTAATATTCTAGCACCTTTTAGCACCCTTTTAACATTTTAGCATTCTTTTGCACACTTAGCATTTTATTATTTATTTTCTAACATTTTTATTTAAGCAGGGTTCGCTTTTAGGAAAATGTCGCGGTCGAAATCGGGCGCGACAATGCCCCCAGGGAGTCTCATTTCACTGCTCTTAAGCGTATCATTTGATATATTAAGGGAACTCTTGATTATGGTTTGCACCTATACCCTATGCACCAAACATGTTGCTTTCATATACGGATGCAGATTGGGCAGGGTGTCCGGACACGCGACGCTCCACCCCCGACTTTTGTATTTTTTAGGGGATAATCTGATTTCTTGGTCTGCCAAGCGACGCTCCAGTGCCGAGGCTAAGTACAGAGGCGTTGCAAATGTAGTAGCTGAGATTTGTTGGCTCAGAAATTTACTGTTAGAACTATTGTGTACTGTGATAACATATCTGCTATCTATCTGTCTCATAATCCGGTTCAACATCAGCGAACCAAACACATTGAGATAGGTACACTTTGTTCGTGAGAAAGTTGCACTAGGTCATGTCAGAGTGTTACATATTTCATCATCCTATCAGTATGCAGATATATTTATAGGTGGCAAACAAATATGCCACAAGAGGAAATATTGGTCAAACATCCTCCCTTACATGTTTTAGCGTCAAATTACAAATAAAAAGTTATAAATATCCTCCTCTTTTTATTTGTAATTTGACTCAAAAACATTTTTGAAAATTTTTACTAAATACTAATTACTTATATAATGCTAACATCTAATTACGTTTGAAAATGTTGACAAAACAAAATTTTCTAAGTCAAAATCATTTCAAAACATAATTTCAACTTCTGAATATTCATTTAAATACAATATTGAATAAACAATATTTTTTTCTAACTTCAACCAAATAATTCCAAATACTCTTTATATAAATATGTGCTTATGCAATACTCTACCAACAAAGAGTGTGCTGAAATGAGACTTAATCGTGCCACCACTACTAAAACATAAATAGGAAAAGACACAAAAAGCAAAGGAAATGTGGATTTGTATGGTTATGAGATTGTAAAAGTTTTTTGCCACTATTAATTTTACAACTTGTGAAGAATCAAATCTTATGACGGATAAGTTCTTGTGAAGCTTACTACTTAAGGGTCCGACTATACGCCATATTCACGCCTTACTCCCAACATTCGGGTTTTACTTAATATTTCTTACACAAATTATATGTTAAATTTCTTAATTAAAATTGCCGATCCTCATAATTCTTTAACAAATGAATGATACTTAATAGTTTTCCATCTATAGAAATAAGAAGATCGAGTATTACTCAAATAACAAGTCGTACTATTGCATAATTTCTATTTGAGAACACCGTGAGGGTGAATATCACTTAATATTTTAAAAAAACATAGTTGAATTGTACATTTCATTTGTCATTGGTATTTAGTCCTATGTATCAAAATTATCATATTTTATTATTTCGTTATTTTAAAGTAATTTTATTTATATTCATAAAGGAGTTATTTATAATTTTATTGTGTCTGTGTGTGTGTCATTATTTATAGTTTTCTTTTATTTTTATGTAATTTTATCTATTTAAAAATATTTATTATAATTATATTATTTTATGAAATACTAAACATTAAATATCCATGAAGCTTACGCCCCGTTCCTCGGGATTCCCCTCGCAGACGCATATATAAAATGCCCCGTCTTACGCCCCACTTTTTAAAACAATACTATCATTTATCACTATTATTAGACTGTAAATTTTGGTGATCATCACACTTTCAATATTTATAGCTTGTCATGTCAAATCTCCAATTCTCGAGAGTTAATACAATCACCTTCTGTGTGGGATAATTTATCCCATATAGATTGAATTTGGTGAGATACCGAAGAAGTTATTTCACCTACCAAACATGAAATTAATTTCAATCCGATGGAACTAATAATTCAATCCATCCTATACCTTCTACCAAATGACCCCCAGAGCCTACAATTATCATTATTGGCATAATAAGACCTCTCAATAACAGATGCGTCAAACTTTGAATAGATGCTATCTTATCAACAATTAAGGATCGTTTGGACATAGATATTATTTATTTATTTTATTTTAAAAAAGAATTAAGTGTTTTATATTTCATGTATTTAAAATTTGAGAAACAACCAAAACCTTATTTTCACTTTTTTACTTTTATTTTTTGTTGTGACTTTTGTCTTTCACTTTTTAAATTTTATCCTACATTTTTTATTTTTATAAATTTGATTCCATTTAATTTAGCTGATCGGAAAATGCATGCTCGACGAGAACTTATTCACACAATGTCGGAGGATACTGGTTACTACTATCAGTGTTGTTGATTTTTAGTACTAATGAATCTTTGTAATAATAATTAAGATTGACGATGTGTAATACTGTATAATAGCTTGTAGGCGGGAAAAAAACGCATTGGGTCATTTTAGTTAAGTAGCTCGTATGCATCAATGAACAAGCTCATGCTCGTAATTAATAACGATACATGTTAAAAATGCGAATAATTGTAAACTTGATTATATCATCGTATTAAAGAAAACTTATATAAATCATGTTTAATGTAATAAGAAGTGATTGGTGTGTAATGTTTATTAAATTTTTTAGATGATTTTGCTAGTTTTTAAAAACAGAGGGTATAAATTATATTTTATATTTTTTTTAAAAAGTACACTCCAACAATTAAATATTATTTTAAAAAATTATGGTCAAATACAACTCCAACTTTAAAAATTTCAAAAAAAGAGAAGTTTTTGTGGCCAAACACCTACTAAATGCTTCTCTTCCGTTTATAAATAACATGAAAAGTGATATGATATTAGTGGAGAAACATATGATTCAATATATGTAAATAATGATTTGAAAATAAATGAAGTACTTGTGAAACATTGAAAGTCGGTAACCTTCGTCATCGTCAGCATTTGGTACTCTCTCGATAGTCAAAGGAGAATTCCGCTTTACAAAAAAAACAAAAAATCTTGCGCGTGACAGCAAGAAAACAGATGCAGCAAGAAAACGACATGCTCCTCAGATTTACGGATTCGCAGGGGGCCTCAGGCCCAAAAATTCAAACGGTCAACACGCCTCGTTAATTCGTTCAAGCTGTTTCCCCAACAAAAAAAATAATTCCTTGCTGTGGAAAAGCCGGAGCTTGCCTTGGAATGCAGTGAGGGAGCCCGGAGCTACTGGAGACGAAGAGTCGTTTAAAGAATCTTTCGTAAATATTATTATGAATAACCTCGCATACTGGATCGATTTATTGTTTCATTCTTGATTTATTACGATTACGGGGAAAAGGGCTTTTATTCATCCGATGTGTCGATACCGGATCCGGACACGCACTCACGAAATCTTCCCTCTTTGCCTTCAATTACATCAGAAAATGACTTGTAAACTTTATTATGACCATCCCTCATTGGTTGTCCCGCTCTTTTTAGTGGGGAGGAATAGTGCGGGAAGGGAGCGAGACCAGAAGAGGAGGGTTTCGCTCCCTCTGCTTTGAGAAAGCTGTTTTTATGACCAGAAATTCTTTCTTTATTTTCATAAAAAATTACAATATCGCATCCCTAGCAAATAAATTAGGAGGCAGACTTGCGTCTGGCCCAGTTGCCCCAACTGGACTTAACCACTCTGGATGAGGCCCTTACTTAAAAGGGTTTCAGCCCCAGTGAATTCGTGTCACTACTATAAGTGCTTTCCATAGTTCAATAGAGAAAAAAGAGATTCACATGCCCCGGCTTGAAGACATCAGAGGAAGACCATCATCTCTATCCGGGTATGATCCCTAGCTCTCTTCCTTAGTGCAACTGCCCTATTCCTACCAAGCTTCAAATATGCTGAAGCAGAGAGGCAGGCAGTTTCGGCTCATCGGGATAGGGATAGGAAAAAGAGAGATTTTCACTGAGTCAGATGCGGGAACTCGCACGCGCGTTCTGTGGTCCGACGCCGCCCTAAATGAAGTTTCCCGCCTCGAGGGCTTGCGCTTGAATTGAAGGATTGAGTGACCCAACTTGATGGCAAGGTCGACCATTTGGACGAGTTGGGAAAACCTGGCAGACAAGCTTAAATTCGCCTTGATTGGAAAATTCAGGGTATTCAGCTCCATGCTGATAAGACCCGAAGCAACTTGACCGCAGGAAAAGGAGCGAAACAACTTGACCGAACTTAAGACTGGGGCACTCAGAGTTGTTGATGGTTCAACCTTGTGTTCAGTCTTTAGTGGATTAGCGTCAAGCTTTTCTGAACTTCCGTCACCAAGTGAGATGGTCGAAATAATTATCGACCGCTTCGCCAGCAAAGCTGCCTATAATGCCGGAATTTATGGAGGAAGTCGGGTTTTAAATTCCCAGAAACCATATTTCGGTACGGGGAAGGACAACTGTGACACACGCCCCGACCATAAAAAAGGAGTTGATAGAGAGAGGAAAAGCAAGTCAGAAAGATTGAGAAATAGAACCATCTGATTTAATTCGGTCTGCGTGCCTGGGAGCAGCTCAAACAAAAAAGAGTCTGCGAAAAGTCAGTAATAAAGAATTCGCTCTCCGATAAGCGAAGAAAATTCAGAAGCTAAAATTTCACCTCTGCCATCAATAGGTTTAGCCAGGGAAACCAGTTTGCTGAATATTACAAGTGAAATGATTTTACATATGCAAATCTCGAAATTTCACTTTAGGTAAGAGTCATATTCAAATAAAAACATGCTAATAACCTAATTACCAAGAGGCTCACAAAACCAAGCAACAGTTAAAGAGTCCAAAATTTAACAACAAGCCCTTCATGTTTCCTGTACTTTACACCAACACCCTTCCCTCCCTAATAAATAGTAAATACAACCCCTTTTCTTTCCCTCTATTTCATGGCTTCCGTTATCGTCGATTCTTCCTCCTCCGTCCCACTTCAAGCAGAATCAATCCCAGCCGTTGATCTCCGCCTTCTTTCTCAATCTGAACTTTACACCCTCTCCCTTTGTTCCCCTTCCGCTTTTAACCCTCGCCGTGATGATGACGTCATTATCCCTAAAATAGACCGTTCCGTTTTCAACGAATCCGCTGGGTCCCGCAAACAAACCTATTCCCGTCTCCGCCTTGCTCCGGCAGCCGCAGCCGCCTCCGCTTCCTCCTCCGCACTACGCAGCCGTACACCTCACCTCCGTAATTCATACAATCCGTCTATTAACAACGGCCCCGAAAATTCAGAAAGTTCCCAAATCGTTACCCTTCTGAAACAGCTATTCGGGTCGGGTCCGGGTAAAACCGACACAAATCCCAATACCAATCCTAATCCCGTCGATTTGATACCTATTCGGGTTGATTACTCCAATTCCTTGCCCGTGCACGTACCTGTGCCCGTGCACGAATTGTCTAATGTAGGTTCAATTGGGGAGAAAAGGAAACGAGGTCGAGGTCGACCTAGGAAGAATGAGAATATTGGCGGGGCGAGTGAGGTTAAGGTTAAGGAGGATGTGGGCCCTCTGAATACTGTGAAGGACATTGTAGTTTATCAAAATGTGGATGATACAGATATGGATAAGGAGATTTTGAATAAGGACGGTGAACCAGTGGATTTGGCTGTTTTAGGGACGTTGGAGGATCCGTTTGGGCGAGAACTGAGGCGAAGGACGGAGAGGTTGGGTAGTGGAGAGGAGTTGTTAGGGTTTCTAGGGAGATTGAATGGGCAATGGGGGAGTACGCGGAAGAAGAGGAGGATTGTGGATGCAGGTGAGTTCGGGAGTACGCTGCCAAAAAGTTGGAAGCTTTTGCTCTCTATTAAGAGGAAAGGAGGCCATGTATGGTTGCATTGTCGCCGCTACATAAGGTTTTTAGGAATGACGTTGCTTCTCTTATTGCTTATTGTTACCTTAATTATATTATTGTCAATAATGTTTATGGTTAGGGTTAGAGGCGGATCAAAGATTTTCATAACATGGGCACATCACTAAAAAAGGAGAAAAAAGAAAAGTCTTTAGTGGGAATTGATCCCTATTCCTCTAGGTAATTAACTTAGAATTCAACCAAGTGCGCCATTTAGCCTTATTTGAGCATAGGTTCCAGCAAATAATATTAGATTAATTCTAGAAAATGTATATAAATACCTAGTTTGGCGGAGAGATCATAGGTTCAAATTACCATATATTAAGCTATAAATTCGCTCCTGGACTTGGGGTATTAGAGAACTCTAATTTGACTTTAACCATAATTTTTGTTATTGAGTGAATGCTTCACTTGTGTAGGATTGATCATTTATGGTAGGCAAGTGGATCTTGATTTATCTAGGGACATGATTCTCATCAAAGCCTAACATAGATGATGATGAAATAAATGAAGTGGTTTGGCAGTGACTTTTTTATTGGGGGTTTGAGTTATACTACTGGCATTTTGTTTATTATCATATTTATCTGGGTAATCGGTTACTCGGTGATACAATTCATTGGTTTGTGTATGTCTAAGACTCCTTCACTTGTGTCTAGTGCAACTTTATAGAAGTTACTCCCACCATTTCATATTATGTGTCTTAGTTTTACTAGGGCCTAAGCTTTAAGAATGTGGAGACAACTTGAATCTTGTAGTCTTAAATTAAATGTATGTATAACATACAAAAAAATACCCTTTGAATCTTGTTCTCTTAAACATGCGGTATTATTCCTATAAGGAAGTCTCATTAAAGGTAACATGATTATGTGGGAATTTAGAAAATTACTAAATCTAGAAAGTTGGCGTACTTCACGAAGCAGACTAAAAAGGAAAGTAGGACAAAAATTGTGACAGAGGGAATATTTGCTTTTAAAAAGTTCATGATACTATTTTGTATACAGATTAGAAATATGAAATTACTATAGGAATCCTGTTTAGAAAAAAAAGGAGTTAGATTGCTTAAGATATGGATGCATTGTTGAGACAGTTAGTCATGTCATGGTTTTATTGAGGAGAGATAAAGATAGAGAAAAAGGTGTTTTTAGTGTTTTCTAAATTTCTTGATTTAATGAAGCGTCAAAACTCATTTCTTGAATTTCCGATTATAAAAAATATTGGATGGAGAAGGTCCAAATAGAGTATATTGTATAAAGGGAAAAGGGGCATATTTGCCCTCCAACTTTGAGAAAAGGGGCATATTTGCCCTCCGTCAAAGTTGGGGGACAAATATACCCCATCTGTTAATAGACTTCCACCATTTGCCCTTTTTTCCATAACCTTAACAGCTTTGCACAGGTGGCATCCACGTGGACGCCACCTGTGCGCCACATGGCTGACCCGGCGTGTAACCCGACCCGACCCGTAACCCGACCCGGACGAAATTAAAAGAACAAACCCAGCGATTTCTTCCGACACCTTTGTTAGACCCCTTACCTGAATCTTGATTTCTGGGTTCTCTTCAATCCCATTTTCATTCGCTAAAAGATGCTCTCTTGCTCCTATAATAAACCAACCACAAACAAATTTCAAGAAAAGATGAAATTTTGCATCAGATAATTCTTCTTTAAATTCAAGAAAAATGGTTTCTTGAAATTAGTTTTGTACTAACCTGGTAAAATTTCCATAGTATGAAATATCGAACTGCAGACCAAGTAGAGGAGAAAAGAAAAGGAGTTATGTTGTGTTTTGCTGTGGGAATGAAGATTTATATGGAGGAAAGAATCAACCTTCCCCACTTTCCACCAACCACTAGGACAAATTCTTGTCACAAGTAACTTTCAACAATAATAGTGATGTTTTGTCAATCTCCTTCTAAATCTGAAAAATAAAGAATCTTTTTAAATGACATATTCTTATTATCTGAGGGAGGAAAAACTTTTCTGCAATTTGTCACATTTGAAGTATTAACAACTTGGGTATTAATTATAACGGTTATATGTCAGATTCAGACATAATTGATTCGGCCACTTTGTCTGTAGATATAGTGTACTTGCGATTTTAAAATCATAACGATAACAGAAGTGAGTTTTGCTAATAAACAAATTTTGAGAGATACATTGAGTCACAGTAAAAAGAGCAAGTACTCATGACTGACTCACTGTACATTAAAATAGAGGAAATGGTTGAGAAGTTGACGGAGCCACATTCCTAAATACTTGGTTTGTTCTTTTAATTTCGTCCGGGTCGGGTTACGGGTCGGGTCGGGTTACACGCCGGGTCAGCCATGTGGCGCACAGGTGGCGTCCACGTGGATGCCACCTGTGCAAAGCTGTTAAGGTTATGGGAAAAAGGGCAAATGGTGGAAGTCTATTAATAGATGGGGTATATTTGTCCCCCAACTTTGACGGAGGGCAAATATGCCCCTTTTCTCAAAGTTGGAGGGCAAATATGCCCCTTTTCCCTTGTATAAATAAGGATTCATACGGCGGACCCTAACTAGTTTTGAGATTGAGGTATTGTTTGTTGTGTAACTTATCTTAAAAATACGACCATCTTCATCCTTGGGCCTCACATGGTACAACCAGCGCAAAACTTCTCACTGGAGTGGGTTAAATGTTACAAAATTATCTTTCAGTTGCAATTATTAAATGTAATAGTGCATTTTAGTCTCAAGAGCACATAATCCGTCCCTCGTGCATTATAAGCCTATATTCTTTTTGGGTCATTTCAAGATAATATTGGTTTCCTTTGAAATGGAAGTTTACCATAAGTAGCTTAAAAAAAATTTAACGTCCAACCGTTTACACGTGATTTTGAATTATTAATGTGATATTTGCTTACTCTCTCCCTCTCTGTTATATGTGTCCAATTTAGATGGCTTACGACATTTGAATTTCTCAGCCCTAGTGGACGGCAATTTGGCACATGCAAGGAGGTCTCTTCATATTTGCTCTTTCTTTGTGGTGAACAGAATGAAAATCCTCCAGCATATGGTAAGAGTAGTGAAACTGTTCAGATCACTAATGCATGTGCTTTAGTTGATGTAAGTTTAGCCTCTTTTTCTTAAATACATTTCTCTCTTCCTGCTATATTTTTTCCTTCTTGATTCATCAAATATGTTTCAGACTTCGGACCTCAGAGTTCAAGATGGTGGCCAAAAGGAAAGCCCTCTTTTTCATAACTCATCCCCTGCTGTTGGTCATGGGGAGTTGCAAGTTCTATTGAACTTTGGAGAACTATCGGAGGTCCAAGTAGGAGATCTCTTTTACTGTGATAAATGCAATGTGACCTTCAATAATAAGGATGATTTATTGCAGCACCAGTTATCTTCTCATCAGAGAAAGAGATCTAGAAATGGTGGTCAATCCATTACTGATGGGGTTATAATTAAAGACGGAAAATTTGAATGTCAGTTCTGCCATAAGACATTTGAAGAAAGGCATCGGTACAATGGTCATGTTGGGAACCATGTTAAGAAACAGGTAAAGACTGTGGACAGATCACTTCCAATCAAAATGGGAGAGTCTGTTGAACCTGTGGTGTCTAGTGGAGCCATGCTAAGGGAGCTCATTATGCAGGATTCAGTTGTTTCGCCAAGGAACCTGATAGAAAATGCTGGTGTAAGTGTGGATGATGGTGACAATCCTGCACCTCGTAAAATCCAGGAGGAGGATCACATGGAGACTGACGATAAACTAGGTCTGAGTGAGGCCATGGATACTGCCCCTGATAAAACTACTTTGTGTTCTGAAGCGGTTACATTTAATAACAATGGAGCACCATGTGACCCACTGATTGTTGATATTGTAGTTGAAGGAACCAATAAGGATTGTCATAACCAGGAAGGGAGTTCTGAGAGCTGTTCCCCTATTTCATCAAATGAAAAAACATGTGTGGATAAAAGCAAAGTAATTGTCTGTTCCAGCACAGAAGAGCCTAAACAGGAAGGTTTACTTTGTTCAAATGGCATTGTTGATTCATGTGGTGTTAGTGTGGAAGATGGCAAGTTTTTCCCTACAGTGGATCAGAGCAAAATAGAGAGTTGTAGGTTTGTGGATAATGAGTCAACAACTGCTTTGTGCAGTAATGTCAGTCTGCCGGATGAGAATAGTTTGATAAGTGCCATACAAGTTCCACGCAGTGACGATCTCTCAGGGAAGAACATTGATGTTCTGAATGGTGTATCCTTTCTGGCAGAAACATCGAAGGAAAACAGAGGTTTAAAGAGCAGCACAGGTACCCCATCTTGTGGCGAAGATTATGTTGGAGGAGTTTTATCTGGATGCATAGGTGAGCAAAAACCTAGTAACATGTTGTCTAATGTAGAAAATGAGGAGTGTGGCAGTCTTGTTGATTCAAATGACAATAAGCTGATTATTAAGGATGACAGTTATTCATTTGTTTCATATCCAGATAAACATGTAAATACCGCTGAAAGATATGTGACTGATGTTTCTGCTTGCTTTCTAGAGGAGCCTGAACAGCAGAAAGATGACAAGAGCGGTCAGCTTTCTCTGGCATGTGACACAAACAGTGAGGTTGAAGCTCATCTTTTTAATGATTCGAAAACAAGTACAGATGAGCCCAAGATTATTGAACTGCAGAGTGCTAGTAGTAATATAGTGGGATTTGCTTCTATTTACAATCATGCTGTGCAAATAGCTGATGCCAATGTTATAGAAAAGGTAAAAAGTCTTGCATTTTGCTCGCTTTTTCCAGCCACGAATGTGAGGGCATCTCGTGCTGAAGATCACGATACCAAAGTTCACCAAAGCACAATGGAAGTTAATGATCAGCAAAGGTCTGCAAGTGCATTGTTTTCTTCAACCAATGTACCAGAAGCTTCTACCAAGGAATATACCATGAACAGGAGCTATAACAACCCTTTGAATGAATCTAAATTTGATGGCCTTGGAAACTCTAGGAATCATGATCTGAATGTTGTTTTCGGCAATTCTCATGTGGATCTAGGTGCAAATGTGAACTGTACAACTTTCCAACTTGGCATGGAGGAAACATATGGAGTTCAGGATAATCTCCATAGAAGATTGGAGACCGATAAACAAGGAGAAGTCGGGATTGATTTAAGTGATTCAACTTTCAAGGGAAAAACAGGGGATTTTGGAAGTAACTTCAACACGGTTTTTCATAACCAGTTGTGGCATGAACATAAAATAGATGAAGTTGATGAGCCTGGAAAGAAGATTATTAGTGGTTTTGGTTGTGGAGATGCCAAACCTAATGAGAATGTCATGGCTAGAAGCATTTGGAGAACGGGTGTAGAAAATGTCATGCAAGGTGGCTCAGCAGACAATTCAAACTCGGTAGCGCAGTCGTCCAACTGTTTCCAGACATATGATGTTATGTCAGATAAGGTATGTATTAAAATATTTTGGACTACTTTTCTCTCTCTCTCTGTATATATGAGAAATATACCATTTCTGCCATGCACTTGAAGAAAAACGCTATTGCATATTAGTTTATTAGTAATTGCATTTCTCTGCTTAGATACTTTTAGATTAAATTGCCATTTTTCTATTAGAACAAGATCCTAAAAAGCTTGCAGATATATTTTATGCTAATAAACAGAGAAATTGTTATTGATCTAGTAACAATTAAATTTTTTGCTAAACACTTTCTGAATTTGATTTGACTGGAGGCTGACAATAATCTAAATTGGTTATATTCGACAAACTTCTCATATATTTCTCATCATGCTATTGTGGACAGGTTCAAAGTCTCTTTGGAGAGAATGAGAAGTATGACGGCAACACTGGATTTGATGGGTTGAGGTCAGACAGAACTGAACCGGTGGAATATAGTTTCATGGGCACACAAAGTTTAAATTCTCTTCAAGAAGAGCCTAGAATTTTACCTTACGATGTGGATATAGAACAAGGATTTAATTCGTCATTTTGGCTTGGAAAAGATGATTTGATGCCAAATTTAGCTGGCAGGAATCAGGTGGCCTTGGTATGCGTTTGGTGCAGAAATGAGTTCTATCAAGAGCCTAACCAATTAGGAGCAGAAGCAGGTTCTATTGGTTCCATGTGTCCAACCTGCAGTGGTAGGATCTCAGGGCAGTTTAGCTTTATGTAGAACTTGTCATTGACCGCTCAATGATCCACATTTAACATATTTTTCAGACAGAGGATTAGGCCGAAGGGAGGCGTTTATTCATCAAAAACAGAAAAATAATTAGAAACTCTAGACTATGACTGGATTTAGATTGATGTTAGTTAAGTTAGCAGCTAACCTTCCCTATTCTTTTGACTGAAATAAGTCAAATAACTGACTGTGTTTTAGAGAAGATAATGATATTTTTTAGCTTCTTTAGCTATTTTTATTATCGATGTAGTCCCAAATATCTGTTTTCCCCCTCACTAGTGATAACAGGATATTGTAGGATCCGTCAATATAACCCAAATATATATTAGATTATTAGGTAGGTGCTGTTACAGATTATGCTACATTCTGCTGAATCTGTGTGCGATTTGAGTTGATGGAGAATGAAGAGAGAACTTTGATTGGTGGTTTGCAGTGATAGAGGATGGATGAAGAAGCAGAGATGAGAATGATAATCCTCTTGTTGCCCGGTATCTCATTGAGATTCTTCTTTCAAATGATTCTGTTACTAATTTGGACATTTTTAAGTTTCTGGTAGAAGTTGATTTTGCAGTTGAGGGTGATGTTGCCTGCAGTTGTTGCTTCTTTTCGTTACTGATGTGAGTGATTATATTACCTGTCGAAACAATGTGGTAAGAGTGTAGATTTAAATCAATTCAAAATACATTTAGTTCTCTTGAGTTTTGAGTTTCAAGTCAAAATGACCATAAAAAATGCCATTTACCTTTTTTCTTATTCAACACGTGGTTGGTTTATGCTAAGGTTAACAAATTGAAGGATAAATATTATAGGATACATGTAAGTTAAAGAGTAAGAAGTTGATTGAATATGTGGCATCTGCACACCTCCAATAGGATAACAATTTTCCGATATACAAGTGTTCAAATTGTGAACCATTTAATTTGCTAGAACTAGAATATCATACTAGATATATTAAGTAAACTTCTTCTCGATTCCCAGCAATGCATGATCATGCTAAAGAAACAAAGGTATTGTATTTTGTTAATTTGACTTATTTATATGTTTAGTAAACACCAAAAGTACTTATATTTCAATAGCCATAAGTTGGTTATCCTTAACTTATAGTGTATAACCAAACTTTTTATGATTTCATCTCTAATATTTTTTATAATCTCCAAAATACTCCTCTTAAAACATAAACTTTTAATTATCTCTCTATTCTATTTCTGGCTTTAGTCCCCTTTTTATGTAAAAATACATTTAAATTTATATTTTTATGAGTAGCTTTAAGGACATTTTACTTAAACTATCCACTTTTAATTACCTAATGCAAAAGGGCTCTATATCGTATTGATTAATTTTGTGGATTCACTTGGTGATCATGTTACTTTTTTTTTTTTGCTCCTAATGTTAGGGTTGGGACAATACCGTGCTATATTCTGTAGCCACATCAAAACGTAAAATGAACGGGTTTGATTCTTTTGACTTCTTCTCACAGATGAAGATGAATATATTTTCTTACCAATTGAGAAAAGGCAATCCTAATCGCAGCAGCTATTTGGTTAATTATTATTTTTGTATTTAGTTGCGGAATCAAAATTTTCATTAAAGAGATTCAAAATACAAATAAGTAGACATGAGAAAAAATCAAGAAGATTCAATATCTACTATATTTACGTAAAAAAGAATTAGCCTTATATGTATAATATAATTTTTGGACCGGAGAGATCCCAATGAACCACCCTACTATACCCTAACTCCACCCACTTGTGCATTACGAGAAGAATGAGTTGTGTAAGTGGCGGCAGCCAACTTGTGCATCGCTATTGATCTTTTAGGACTTGTCGGACCATATGCTAAAAATATATGACACTTCTTTTTAAATAAAAGAGCTAAATTAACTTCTTTTACAACTTGTTGATACATTGTTTAAATATTTGTAATAAAAAGTTGCAATTTATAGTAGAGTTGAATTTAACCTTAGGCATTGGACATGAATTAGTTAATATTTTTTTTAAAATAGTCTTTAAAGTCGGTTGGATTTTTTTTTTTGGGATTTTGCAAGTGATTATGTTTGGCATATCTATTTTTGTATTAGCATAGCGAAATTAAAGGTGTCCTCCAAGTTAACATAGTTTTGGGACCGAAGTTTTGATTTGGAACACGACTGTCATTTCCACTTAAATTTAAAGCTTAGATTTGAAGATAACTTTCTCATTTCGTTACTAGCTAGATTCGTTACTTTTTATACATATGAAAAGAAAACATTAAAATGCATATATATATACTTATTTTAGACCTAATAATTTTAAATATTGAATGCGTTTTTGAAGGCCAAGATATCAGGAAATTATTAATAATGTCAAATGTTTAAAACATATAGTTCGGAGTTAGCCGACAGTACCTCAAGCAACTTGCTGTGCTCATCATTGAATATGAACTACCAATCATAGTCGTAGGCCAATAGATTAGTTGTGAATAATGTTGTTGCTAATTGTGTAACATGATTGAGCAGGTAATGTGCTTCCTTTTTCTTTCTTTTTTGCAAAAGATTCACTGAATTTAGAACGTGGTTGACTGGTTGGTGTTAGAATTAGTAATTATTATTTAATCCTATTATTATTCTTTCTTTTTGTTTATTGAATAAACTATAGCCAGATAGGTTAGAATAATTTGAGTGATGTCTCAAACGTTAATATGCAAATTAATTGATGAAGGAACCAAAGTGTATTATACGTTAAGAAGAAAATAAAATCTATTCTTTGTCCAATATTCACTCTGGAGGAGATCTGAATAAGTTTTTTTTGTCGACGGCGAATCCGCACCGCTACTCTTTCGAAATGCAAGACAGGTAAACCCCGATCGACGCAGAGCTCGCAAACCACGTCAGCCATGTAAACCACACTTGGCAAGCCATGTGTGACAGGCTCAACCAAGAAGGTTTATGCAGGGGATCGAACTCGTGACCTTGCGGTCCGAGATCTGAATAAGTTGATGTAGAGGAGAGACGTTTTTTGGTTCCCCTAAAATTATCTTTAATGCTACGTTTCCCCCCACTATATATATACCACTAGGTTCCTCCAAGCTAGCTCAAGTTGGAATTGCATTTTAGGGATTTCTTGGGGGCAATTAGGCGAAATTTTTCGCCGACAGGGCCCCACCCCCGATCCGACAGAGATTGATGGAGGAGATAAATGGTGACTCATCTTCACTAGGTGGGAGACACAGTGTCTGGTGCCCACAAGAAGTCACCCCCACAAATGAGGAATGAAACTCCCACATCATACGCAGAAATCGAACTCGCTTATTTGGGGCAATTTACCACCAAAACCAATCGAATACGACCATGGATGCATTTAGGAATTTCTTTTTATATGCATTAGATGCAAAAGTGGAAGAGCAATGTTTTTCATATTGATTAATGCATAATTAAGTAATAAAAATGTCATCTTTAATAGTTTAGATTCTTAGATAATGATTAAACAGCCCATATATGGTATCGAAACAACCGTCTAATTGAAGTGTTAAAGATATACGTAAAAGTATGTCATCTATTTAACGTAATAGATACATAATTTACACATTAATTACAAACAGATAAGGTTTTCATCCTTAGTGAAAGATATTCCACATTTTATAATATGACATAAATTTGATTACTGTATTAATTTTGTTACCATGTATACACACTATATACATTATACTATGTGTATGTTCTTTTGACCATCCAAAGTTTAATATCTAACGAAAGGTATGAATGCATACATAAATGTTAAATATACATACAATGTTTTGTATATTGTATGTATATTGCAATCAGTCCGGTCCAAAGAAGCCCACTGGCCCAATCAGTCCAGACCGAGACCGTGACTTAGCCCATCTCGGATTAGGTGTATATATTTGATATATTATTGTATTAGACTTGTTCCTTATTAGTAGTGTAATATTATCATAATTGTATAGTTAGTCTCCATATTAATAGAGATTTAGATGTAGAATAGGAAAATGTTTTTCCTATTGTAACTTGTATATATAAGTCTTTCGTCCATAAAAATAATCAAAAGATGTCTCTTATAACAGTTTATATTTTTTGATGAGACAGTTCATACAGTTTATCCAAAAAAATATACGGAGTACTATATGTCTTCTGGAGGACAAAGTCAGAATTCAGAAATAACCAAAAGGAAAATATCTCTGACTGCAAGTATTATCCTTAATGTTTATTTTTGATTTATCACTCATAACCAATCTACTGTGCGTGTTTATTTTATTAAAAAATATTTATTTTTAAAAAGTAAAATATTTGGTGAGAGAAAATAAGTGATTCTGGGGAGTATTTTAGAAGCTAAAAAATGAACTTTTCCGGAAAAATACTTTTGAAAAAAAAATACAACTTTTTAAAAGTTTGATAATACTAAGTACTGCTCAATTTTTTTTTAAAATTAATTGGCCAAACATAAACTTTTTCTCGCCAAAAATACTTTTTTGAAGAACATTTTTCTAAATAAGTTGATTTTAAAAGTTTGGCCAAACCGACTATACATATATACATATGCTTCATGTGGGATTGCAATTTGTGGTGATATAAAAGGGAAAATTTGTCATATAATAACTCTTTTCATTCACAATAAATACACATTAAAAGAATTGTTATAAGAAAATTAAAATAAGAGAAAGAAACATAATATCATAAATTATAAGGGAGATTAGTGCTACAAAGCAAAATCTCTATAGGAAGATAATTCCTTGATCAATTCCATTCCAAGAGTACAATATATATATACAATTATAATGTGCATGAATTATAAAAGACTAATCTATCTTACCTAAATTATAATATGCTAATTGTCATTAGCCTAATTACAATATATTATAAAATATTAATTATAAATATTTGATTGGAGGTAATTATGAGATTACCCCATAATTACTCTAACAGTCCCTCGTAGTCTTAGCGGAAGGTTCCCGTATGTTGAGACTGTCCCTGAAGTCATTAAAAAGTACGCGCGGAAGCCCTTTGGTGAAGATATCATCAATTTGATAACGGGACGGTACATGGAGAACTCGGACTTGCCCATGAGAAACTTTTTCGCGGACAAATAAGATATCCATTTATCAGACTGAATGTGTGAAGGATATGGTTCTGGTTCTCTTCTATCCCGTTCCTTCAATCAAAGAAGAATCCATCCTTAGGGCTAGTGTGTGTGCGCTGATGCTGAACATGATTGTCGGATAAGTATATCGCACTCACATTGTCACAATAGACCACAGTTGCCTTTTCAATCGGACAATGTAGCTCCAATACTGAGACAACATGATTCAGCAACCACATTGGCTACACCTCGGTATTCTGCCTCAACACTAGATTGAGACAGTGTGGATTGTCGTTTGGACGACCAGGAAACAAGATTGTCCGCCAAGAACACATAATAACCGGAAGTGGAACATCGTGTGTCCGGGAAATCACCTCAATCTGCATATGTGTAGGCTGAAAGATGCTTGATGGAGGACTTATACAGATGGAGGTTGAAATGGAGAGTACCCTTCACATACCGCATAATCCTTTTTATAGCCCCCATATGCTCATCCTTCGGATCATGCATATGTAAACAAACTTGCTGAACCACAAAGAAAATATCAGGTCTCATAAAAGTAAGTTATTGCAAGGTTGATGTAAGACTCGGTAAAGTGTAGGATCACTATATGTACAGACTGTGTTACTTAATTTCGTCTTTGTGTCAACCGGAGTATGTGATGGTTTGTAGGAAGACATCCATATTTTTCAATTATTTCTTCAACATTTCTCTTGACTCAGAAATAGACCACCTGCATATTCGGTGACTGCAATGCCAAGAAAATAATTCAACGGACCCAAGTCCTTCATTGCAAATTCTGTTGCAAGAAGAGACATGATAGACTTGCGAAGTGATGTTGACACCCAATTTTGACCCTCTCGCCCAAACATTAACTATAAAACTACACTAATTTCCAAAATAATTTTTAACGATTTTTATAATAATAAAATTCAACAATAAAACATTAATACAGGCATAAACAAGCGATTAATAACGACACTGCATTTTTACGTAGAGTATTAAGCACAACTTGAGTCTCACGTCCGCATTCGTCATTTTAATAACAAGCAATTTCATTAATATTATTCATAATTTAAGCCCTATTTCCATAAATTAAAACTCAAACAATTCTTAATGATAAATAAATAAATAAATAAAATAATTTAACAATGACGTCGTATTAAATAGCATATTCGCATTTTATTAATACGCAAGGCAATTTCATAATTATGATTTGTAATTTAAATTAATTTTAATCTAATACATGCGTTTTAATAGCGTCGCATTTATAAAAGCATTAAGCAATCCTTAAATGTCATATCTGCATTTAGCATTTAAATAATTTAATAATAATCTAAATCCATTCAATTTTAATTTAACATCGCAAAATACGCATAATAAATAAGATTTTAACGACGTCGCATTATAAAATATTAAGCACTAATTAAATAGCACGCCCGTCTTTATTTTTTATAATAATTTAAACTCAAACTTAGACTAATAAAGCACCTAAATAATTTAATCACAATTTAAATAATTTAATTCACCACTAATTAAATAATACACCTAAAATTACAACACCTAAAAAACTAATACCTAATTAAATAAAATCCCTCAAAGCTGCAGCCCACACCAGCCCACACCCGCCAACCCAACCCGTGGCACACTTCCCCTTTATCTCCCCCCCCCCCCCCATCGTCCGTCACAACCCATAAAACAAAAAACCTAAACCTAAAAAAGGTCGCCACTCGCACTTATCGCCGGTAGGGATTCTCGCCTGAGAATCCGGCATAAGCAAATCATTTTCCTTACCCACGCACACCCAACCATCTCTTCTTTACCATAAATCACAAAGGAATCTATACAAAATCGTCTAAAATCTTTACCATAATCGCCCACAAAATCGCACCAAATCAGTTCGAAAATCGCCCTTACAACAGCCCTAAAAATCATAAATACTTACCTAAATTGAAACCCTAAATGGTGACTATATAAATCGAACGATTTATACATTCAAGGGGGACAGCAATCCAGACCCCCTCTTCACTGTCAAAAACCGATCGTTATACATATGCATGGGGGAGGAGACATCAGTTTTAGGGAGGAAATGGTAGGAACCGAGGCCCACAGGGAGGAACCCATCGAAAAATAGCATTCTAGGGATAATAACTAGAAGCCTTCAACCTCAGCAAGAATCTTTTAGCGTCGGTTAAAAATTCCGAAACCAGTAAGGCAAGAGAGCATCCGGAGGAAATCAGCAGAAACCCAACAACATCCTTTAGCATTCGAAATCAGTAACATCGAAGCCTCGTCTTTCTTTATCACATAAGCCCAAATATCCGAGTGGATCGATGACTTGACACACTGCCTCGGTTCGCTGCCCGAAGAAGGTAAATCAATCCACTTTTCTTTAATTTCGGTTTACTGTATGTTGGTTCAAATCTGTTTATTTAGTTCCTGTGAGTTACTATCCATATTGTTGTTGAAGTCTATGAATATTTGTGATATTGCCTTAAGATATTGATATTTTTGCTGCTAAGTATTCGTCTAAATTCGACTACGATATAGTTATACTCGTACCTGATTGAAGTTGTACGACTCTTGTTAACAATAAATTATTATTCAAATTTAAGAGAATTCGAGTATAAGGTTGTCCTTAATACATAATTCCTGCTATGGTATTAGGTGCATCAGTGTCGTATTTTTGTTTTTTCTTTTGTTAATTGCTTTGCCCATGTATTTGTGGGGACATTAAAGCTGATCAACATATTCCATGCCTATTGCGGATCTTCTTTAGGTAATTTAGGTCTAATGTAGGTTCAACATAATCTTTAATGTCTGCTTAGTCTTCTCGTCTAACCATGTGATGACCCCGTATTGATTTTAACATCTTTTGTGTTTTCTTAAATATGTGTAATCTTCATACTATATGGGATAGTATTTGCATCTGTGTAAGTCATTCATGTATCATTCATGACCTATGTGTTGCTGTTTATAACCAAGTAGTATTTGGATGCCTGTTGATGACTCTGCCGTGGGTATTTCCTTTATGTTAACTAGTGTTTTGTTTCCTAGTTATTCCCAAACTTGTCATTTGTTTAATCTTGCTTGTATGAAGGAACATTCTCCCTGAAATGATGTGATGTTTTCTGTGGGTTTTGTGATATGCTTGTTAAATTATTAAAAGATATTTGTGTTAGCACCTCACCATACCTATTTTTAAGCCTCAGTTTGCATATATTTAATTCACAATCTACACTGTACATGGTGATCTGCATATTATATCAAATAATGTTGGGACATGCTTCTGTCGGGACTTGCAACTGTCTGGCTTTGGCATATGAACAAATCATATCCTGTAAACAGTCCAACATAAAGTATTGTGTGCTAGAAAGATGTACAACCTGCTTTTCTTGTCCGTATTGGATTGAAATTCGTCAACTTGTGTGATACCCTGTTTGTTCTTATATGTAGAGTTGCATCCTCTCTATGATAACAAATCTTATCATTACTTATCCTCTCTATATCTCTGTGTGCAAATATGGGCCTATATATGCATAATATGTGGATGTTTATTAACTGGACCTACCACATATATGGGCCTAACTAGTTCTCCTTTAAGATCTGAAAGTTTATATTCTCTTGGGCATGCTCTTTATTTTAAAATCTCATATATCTTGAAGCCCAATTTTTCTATTTAAATTGTTTGGATTGTTGTTGTGGGTCTGCTGGTCCTGTGAATAGTAAAAATGAGTTGGATTAAATTTACATTAATGTTTGTCTATTCTTTAATAAGTTCTTTTAGATATATTCTAACTCTTTTCTTTTTTTCTTTTACATGGCACGCATCGGAGCAAAATGAAGAGTCTCATAGCGAGACTCATCATGAGTTACTTCAAATGAAGATCCGCATCCATGTTCATCACCGCATCTCGCATAGAAAACTCCAAACTACCGACGGAATGACATTGCCATTCTTCGAGTCATCCTTATTGATTCCTATTCCGCCCCCATTTATTTGTTGTAATTATTTGTCTAACGCTACATTAATTAGCAGAACACTTAGAATAGTTAGACCTTGAATCAATAAATTAGATGATAATTGGGTATTAGAAATTTGGCCATTCCCCTAGTTGCTTTTTTAGGATTGTCATGCATGTCGGAATATTTTTTTTATCATTGCAAAGAGAGTAATTAAAAACTAAACTATATTTTTGCATAATTAACAAAGCAAATTCATAAATAACTAACTTTCCCTTTATTTTCCATTGCCAAAAAGTGTATTTTATAAACAACATGAATGCATATTTTGGAGCTTTATATTATGTTTTATAATTTATGTCATGCCAACTTACCTAAATGCATTTTTGTCAAGAAACTGATTCTTGCATTATTACCTTTGCACTATACTATGCAATATATATTTTATCTAATATAGCAAATTTATATGTTCTTTAAGTATCTTATGAACATATATTTTCATCCAAAATTAATTCTACTTTATAAAACCATAAACCTTTTATGTCATCAAAGAACACATTTTTCCCTTACTTTATATAAAACACTTGCAACATTCTTTTACTTCAAATACTTTTTTTAAACATGTCTTTCTTAGCATAATAATTAACATAGGTTTGAGCGGACAACCGCAAGTTAGCGGATCTTAGAGGGTGCCTAATTCCTTCCCTCTAGATTAATAAAGAACTCTTACCCAGAATCTCACATAAGTTTTGCAGACCACAAAAATGGAGTTAATGTTGACTTAGTTGACATTTAGGTGTCCTAATTCACCCAAACTAATTAGATGGCGACTCCGCGAACCCTTAGCACTTTTAGCGCCTTAGTACCCTACTTTAACCTTTTAGCACATCTCTAACCTTTTAGCACCCTTTTAACATTTAGCATTTTATTTCATTTCCTAACATCTTTTATTAAGCAGGGTTCGCTAAGAATAATGTCGCGGCCGAAAAAGGGCGTGACAAGTGAAGTGGATGATGTTGTGAGAATAATATCATCAACATACAAAAGTAAATAGGTCATGTCAGCGTCCTTCCGATAAATGAACAACGATTGATCAAACTTGTTGTGCGAGAACCCTAAATTTGAAACAAATCTTGCAAAACGGTTATACCATGCCCTAGGAGCTTGTTTCAAATTATATAAGGATTTTATTCAACAGGCAAACATGGACGTGAATAATCTCAGAAACCCAACGTGTGATGCATGTACATTGTTTCCTGTAAGTGGTCATGTAAGAATGCATTTTTAACATTCAACTAATGAATGAACCAAGATTTGAAAAGAGCCAGGCTGAGAACCGTCCTGATAGTTGCTGGCTTAGCTACCAGACTAAATGTTTCACCACAATCGACTCCAACGTGCTGAGACCTGCCATCACCAACAAGACAAACTTTGTTGTCACGACCAGGGCC
Source organism: Przewalskia tangutica (assembly GCA_029844215.1). Lineage (NCBI taxonomy): Eukaryota > Viridiplantae > Streptophyta > Magnoliopsida > Solanales > Solanaceae > Przewalskia > Przewalskia tangutica. Next base: position 88,399,068 of record CM056736.1, on the reverse strand, counting down.
ATGGTGGTACCTTCCGGTACCACATCGCTGTATATGTCGAGAGAATAGCGTGAACATACATAAAACAAATCAGTATAAGGTAAACATCACTAGTGGCCGATAAGGCCGCTTTTCATAAAATAACTTAACCGATGGTGAAACAAGACAACTTTATTCTTACACCAAAACACCAACGTGACTACGCACTTCAGGAATAACAATCGTGGCGGGACGGGGCCCGCCATACCACTGAATGTACAAAGTCTATAACCTCGTGGAATCATACCAAAAGACAAGCCTCGGAGAGATGGAGCTTCCCAAGAAATGAGCGGTGATCCAGAGTGCGGATCGCCAGTTACGATATCTCGACTGCGGCGTGAACGCAGCCCGAAGGAGGTCGATAACAGTACCAAGTATGTGAAATCGGAAATCAGTAATGAATTCATAATAGCATATATATAAAGCAGAGACATGTATGATAGCCAAACTACAAGACACAACATATACGCAGCCATGTCAAGTCGGGGACTCACGCCTCTAAGTCATCACTCAAATATAACCATAGGTCTCATGCCCATAATATCAATCGTGCGTGGAATTCCTTCTCACCGCCAGCGATCATGATATAACAACACTAAAGTACATATGAATACTAGATCCCACTGTATCATAAGAACCGCACGAGGCAAGTCTGAAGGCATAGCTACGAGATCCACCTGCGATCCTCAATCGGGCAAGTACGAAAGCCACTACGGATCCACCGTGCAACAATACTATAATCGAAATCACGGTGGCCGGCAAGGCGATAGCTCTACGAGATCCACTGCGTCACATCGTTGGCCGGAAAGTACGCAGCTAACCACCGAGATCCACCTGCGATCACACCACTTCGCCCCAACTCGACCGGCAAGTACGAAGCCAACTACCGAGATCCACTGCATCACGTCTCGGCCGGCAAGTACGAGGGCTAACTACTAGATCCACCTGCGTGATGAACCTGGAGAGCTAATCCATGGAACAAAATATCGCAACAAGAAGCGAACCCTCATCATGGCGCGTACGTGGAATCCTCCATCACTGGCGGTACGCCCAAATAGACTCATAACTGAACAATGGAAGCATACCCGTGGAATCCTTCATCACTGGCGGTACGTCCAAGTAACTCATAACTGAACAATGGAAGCGTACCCGTGGAATCCTTCATCGGCAGATGCGTCAAGTAACTCATAATCGAACAATGGAAGCATACGTGGAATCCTTCATCATGGCGATGCGTCAAGTAACTCATAATCGAACAATGGAAGCATACGTGGAATCCTTCATCGGCGGTGCGTCGAGTAACTCATAACTACATGCTTTTAATTCGAATTTCAATACCATGCCTTTACATAAACCAAGACAATTACCATGCCTTCTTTTCACATAAACCAAGAGAATTCTTATTTAAGCAAGCCAAAGTACTTATCAAGGCACACATAGAATAATTCCCAATTGAACAAGCCCAAAACACTATCAAGGCACAAACAGAATAATTCTCAATTGAACAAGCCAAAGTACTACGTACGTACATCCTTTTCAAGAGATTCCTTTTTATGCAAAATCCAAGATACTAACACCCGTAGTATCAAGGAGCGTCTATTTTTCAACGTAAGTTACTACACCTTTAGAAAACTCATTTCAAAGCTTGAAACCAAGTAACTTCAATTTTTCACAATCTAGACAACTTATGCTCATTAATCAAAATAGACAACTTTCATAACCTTCCATAAAGTTATTATAACTAACTTCCCATAAAGCCGTTATACTAACTTTATGCTTTAGAAATTCGACATCCTTATCCATTCATAAGGCCGTTATAACTAACTTCCCATAAAGCGTTATAACTCCTTATGAACCATTTCGTTCTTTTACTAGCCAAGAGGCTTATACTTCAAACAAATTCATACAATTTTCAAAAATACTTCAAGCCTCTTATCTTTAGAATAATTCAATACTCAATACTTTCACACCAAGTACTCTATACTTTTGTAAAATCATACTTTTCCCTTAACCAGGACTTATACTTCTTAAAACAAAACAAGTCTTTGTTTATACTTAAACAAGTAAAAATACTAAATCTTGTACGTCTACCGTACTACATAGATACAAATACTCATGCTCAAAGATAGGAAAGCTTCACATACCTCTTCGGTCAATCCACTTGCTAAGCTCAAACTACCGTAAGTAATATGCCAACCTATAATAACCATAGTACGTTTATTAACCTCTAATTTCAATGTATGAATTATCTAAGTTCAAAGCCCCTAAATTCTATGGAAAATTGGGCAGCATTTCCTTTGTTTCTACATACTTTGCCACCTTTTTAAGGTTCGTATTCAACATCCAAATGCCACTTAGGCCCCAACAATCCAAACAATCTCAAGGGGATTACACACCTAAACTTGGGTGTGTAAAATTCTGCCCCAAAAGGTAAAACAATTAACTTAACAAGTCTAAGGTAGTTTTTAGGCTACAACATGCTCATAATCTCTTCTTAACCCATTCTTCATAACCAAACCACATTTCTAGCATGCAATGACTCTAAGAGCATTATTTACTACCACAAGTTCTTTCTTCTTAACATGCAACACTATAAACTAAATCTAAAGGAAGAATCATTACCTTAAAGTTTTAGCCAAGCTTATTTCAACACCTTGCTAGCCTTTCCTCCAAGAACACCACCACAACAATGCCAACAAGCTAGCTCTGACTTCCTTTTTGGTTCTTAACTATTCAGATTTTTCTAAGGGTTTTTAGAGAGAAGGGGGAGCAATTTGAGAGAGAGAGAGAGAAGATGAAAGATAGAAAATGTCCAAGTCTTGGTCAATATATTGCATGCAACAGAAAATCAGATGGGGGGGACACTTGTCACCCTCCCATGGTCTCTTTTAAAACAAAAATCAGATTTTCTAAGTTTTTCCGCCCAAATTTCCCGCCTCGGCGCCTTGCACGCCATGTGGCGTGAAACCTCGCAGTTTCTCGATCTTTCGCGCGCTGCTTATTCGGCGCATGGCTGCAACTTCAGCGACCGCCAGAACTTTAGGCGCCGCGCCTGCATCCGGCGCGCCATGCGCCGCTTCGCCAAAACACATTTACGTCCGATTGCGCCGAACTTGTAACCCTCATAACTTTTTACTCGGCGTCCTATCGACGAGCGGTTGGTTGCGCTGGAATCTAGACTCACGAACTACGCCACGCTTTGAAACACTTATGAACTTCAATGTGCGGGTCATAACCCGCCTTAAAGTTGACTAAAACCGTCCGAACAATCCATCAACCTATCTTACGAAAATTTTAAGTCTTACATACTTTAAATGCGCTCTCACGTAGGTCGAACTACTGGGTATAACATTCTCCCTTTAGAAACATTCGTCCCGAATGTTCTTTTAGAACAATCTACTATTCCTCGGTACATCCTCGCACTATATACTAATGGAACTTCATTATGCCACCCATGACCCTAAGATATCGCACACGCCTACCCATTCACCGTAAGTCAAGCGAAAATGAACCCAAAATATGAACCATTACTACTTACCTCGCTCGGCCTAACAGACTGCGGTTCGTATCTACCAACTTATTCTAACACATGTACATAGTCTCAATATCCTGCTCACGATACTAAATCTTACAACAATCCCATCACTTACTCCGCCGAATCTCATATGTACTATACTCTTAGCATACCACGTGGCTTAATTTACAAACATAGTCTCCCATTAGGTCTCTTAATTAAACTTCTTAAGGGTCCATTTATTTCTCGGACAACTCATCATCTCCTAATTATCTCAAATTAGTACGTCTAACCTTGATGAGAGTTCATCAAACCACTCCTACCTTCCGGTATCTAATTAGTCCTTATCAATCCTTGGTATTCCAATATCATTCTAAGCAACACGTGTCGACCACTTATACATATATCCGTATGGTGAATGTCACTATACCCACTATACTACCATCATAACTAACCGGATACGCAATCCATAATCTTTCGGGTCATCTTTGCGCTTTCGTGTCGCAAACAACATAACTCGTTAGGGAGAGCGACCTAACCACAATTCTATCGCACGATCTTAGAGTGAGAAGAATGAAACCAATCCTAAATGTCCTGCAGCCTCCGATTATAGATGTGGTGCACAACACACCGATAATCAAGACTACTAGACACGCGGTCGTAGACACTTTCCGAGGACTAATCGCTCGATACCACTTTTGTCACGACCCGGCCAGGGCCATGATCGTACCGCCGGTACCGTCGGTATATGTCGAGAATAGCAATGAACATACATAAAACAAATCTGTATAAGGTAAACATCACTAGCAAGCCGATAAGGCCGCCTTTCATAAAATAACTTAACCGATAGTGAAATAGTACAACTTTATTCTTACAGCCCAAAACACCAACGTGACTACAGACCTCTAGGAATAACAACTGTGGCGGGACAGGGCCCCGCCATACCCCCTGAATGTACAAAAGTCTATAACCTCAGGGAATCATACCAAAAGACAAGCCTCGGAGAGATGGAGCTTCCCAAGAAATGAACAGTGATCCAAGAGTGCGGATCGCCAGTTACGTATCTCGACTGCGGCGTGACGCGGCCGAAGGAGGTCGAGACAGTGGTACCAGTATGTGGCTGGAAATCAGAATGAATTCATAATAGCATATATATAAAGCGGGAGACATGTATGATAGCCAAACTACGATACCGTGACATATACGCAGCCATGTCAAGTCGTGGACTCACGCCTCTAAGTCATCACTCAAATATAACCATAGGTCTCATGCCCATAATATCAATCGTGCGTGGAATTCCTTCCTCACCGCCGATGCATGATATAACAACACTAAGAGTACATATGAATACTAGATCCCACTCAGTATCATAAGAACTGCGAGGCAAATGACGAAGGCATAGCTACCGATCCACCTGCGATCCTCAATCGACCGGCAAGTACGAAAGCCGGCTACGAGATCCACCTGCATCAACAATACTATAATCAAATCACGGTCGGCAAGGCGAAGTCGATAGCTCTACCAGATCCACCTGCGTCACATCGTTGGCCGGCAAGCACGCAGCTAACCACCGATCCACTGCATCACACCACTTCGCCTAACCACCGGCGGCAAGTACGAAAGCCAACTACCAGATCCACCGCATCACGTCTCGGCCGGCAAGTACGAGGGCTAACTACTAGATCCACTGCGTGATGAACTCGTGGAGAGCTAATCCATGGAACAAAAATCATCAACAAGAAGCGAACCCTCATCGGCGCGTACGTGGAATCCTCCATCACCGATGCGCCCAAATAGACTCATAATCGAACAATGGAAGCATACGTGGAATCCTTCATCGCGGCGACGCGTCAAGTAACTCATAATCGAACAATGGAAGCATACGTGGAATCGCTTCATCATGGCGACGCGTCCAGTAACTCATAATCGAACAATGGAAGCATACGTGGAATCCTTCATCATCTGGCAGACGCGTCCAAGTAACTCATGGCGAACAATGGAAGCATACGTGGAATCCTTCATCACTGACGGTACGTCCAAGTAACTCATAACTACATGCTTTTAATTCGAATTTCAATACCATGCCTTTACATAAACCAAGACAATTACCATGCCTTCTTTTCACATAAACCAAGAAAATTCTTATTTAAGCAAGCCAAAGTACTTATCAAGGCACACATAGAATAATTCCCAATTGAACAAGCCCAAAACACTATCAAGGCACAAACAAAATAATTCTCTTTTAACAAGCCAAAGTACTACGTACGTACATCCTTTCCAAGAGATTCCTTTTTATGCAAAATCCAAGATACTAACACCCGTAGTATCACGAGGCGTCTATTTTTCAACGTAGTTACTACACCTTAGAAAACTCATTTCAAAGCTTGAAACCAAGTAACTTCAATTTTTCACAATCTAGACAACTTATGCTCATTAATCAAAATAGACAACTTTCATAACCTTCCATAAAGTTATTATAACCAACTTCCCATAAAGCCGTTATACTAACTTTATGCTTTAGAAATTTCGACATCTTATCCATTCATAAGGCCGTTATAACTAACTTCCCATAAAGCCGTTATAACTCCTTATGAACCATTTCGTTCTTTTACTAGCCAAGAGGCTTATACTTCAAACAAATTCATACAATTTTCAAAAATACTTCAAGCCTCTTATCTTTAGAATAATTCAATACTCAATACTTTCACACCAAGTACTCTATACTTTTGTAAAATCATACTTTTCCCTTAACCAAGGGACTTATACTTCTTAAAACAAAACAAGTCTTTGTTTATACTTAAACAAGTAAAAATACTAAATCTTGTACGTCTACCGTACTACATAGATACAAATACTCATGCTCAAAGATAGGAAAGCTTCATATACCTCTTCGGTCAATCCACTTGCTAAGCTCAAACTACCGTAAGTAATATGCCAACCTATAATAACCATAGTACGTTTATTAACCTCTAATTTCAATGTATGAATTATCTAAGTTCAAAGCCCCTAAATTCTATGGAAAATTGGGCAGCATTTCCTTTGTTTCTACATACTTTGCCACCTTTTTAAGGTCCGTATTCAACATCCAAACGCCACTTCTTAGGCCCAACAATCCAAACAATCTCAAGGGGATTACACACCTAAACTTGGGTGTGTAAAATTCTGCCCCAAAAGGTAAAACAATTAACTTAACAAGTCTAAGGTAGTTTTTAGGCTACAACATGCTCATAATCTCTTCTTAACCCATTCTTCATAACCAAACCACATTTCTAGCATGCAATGACTCTAAGAGCATTATTTACTACCACAAGTTCTTTCTTCTTAACATGCAACACTATAAACTAAATCTAAAGGAAGAATCATTACCTTAAAGTTTTAGCCAAGCTTATTTCAACACCTTGCTAGCCTTTCCTCCAAGAACACCACCACAACAATGCCAACAAGCTAGCTACAAGCTTCCTTTTTGGTTCTTAACTATTCAGATTTTTCTAAGGGTTTTTAGAGAGAAGGGGGAGCAATTTGAGAGAGAGAGAGAGAAGATGAAAGATAGAAAATGTCCAAGTCTTGGTCAATATATTGCATGCAACGAAAATCAGATGGGAAACTTGTCACCTCGTGGTCTCTTTTAAAACAAAAATCAGATTTTCTAAGTTTTTCCGCCAAATTTCGCCTCGGCGCGGCTGCGCCGGCCATGGCTAAACCTCCGCAGCTCTCGATCTTTCGCGGCACTGCTGTCCGGCGCGCACACTGCAACTTCAGCGACCGCCAGAACTTTAGGCGCGCGGCCTGCATCCGGCGCGCGCCGCGCCGCCGAACACATTTACGTCATTGCGACCGAACTTGTAACCCTCATAACTTTTTACTCCGACGTCCTATCGACGAACGGTTGGTTGCGTTGGAATCTAGACTCAACGAACTACGCCCCATGCCTTTGAAACACTTATGAACTCTCAATGTACCGGGTCATAACCCGCCTTAAAGTTGACTAAAACCCGTCCGGAACAATCCATCAACCTATCTTCTGAAAATTTTAAGTCTTACATACTTTCGTACGCTCTCATACGTAGGGTCAGAACTACGGGGTATAACATTTGTATCTCGTAAAAGAACCGTCAAAATTCTTCTTATGACAAAAAACCCACATAGACCGAATGACATTCACATTAGACGAGTGTGGTACTAATTCCCACGTCTTATTATTAATAAGAGCATTAAAGTTGTCTAACATGACAGCTTTTCAATTCGGGTTGGACAAGGCAACTTTGAGAATTTTGGTATAGGTGATGTATGTTTTGTGGATAGTAGGTTAAACTGACTTTTGGGCCAAAAATCCCGTGCATGGCACGAGTTTCAATGGTCCGAGGTTGTTCGAGAATGGTAATGGGCCGATGGGGAGTGTGGTGGCCAATGTTGGGCTGGGGATTCGATATTGGGCTGGTTTACAGATATAGGTAAGGAAATAGTGGGCTCCCCCACTTGGGTTTACCCGCCACGAGAACAGGATTGGGTCGAGATCCTCGGCAACAAGGTTGTGGTCTCCGGTCCATCCACAAAATGAAACAAGTTGGTTATTTTGGTGAGGTGGTGTCACGACCCGACCACGAGGCCGCGACTGGTACCCTACCGGGGCACCCTGTCAGGTATACATCAGAGAATAGCAGCGGAACATACATAACACATAACTTATAAAAAGGTAAACATCGTTGGCCAGCCGATAAGGCTGCCTTCCATAAAAAACATACTTAATGAGAAGTACAACTTATTCTTACAGCTCAAACCACAAACGTGACTACAGACCTCTAGGAATAACAACTGTGGCGGGACAGGGCCCCGCCATACCCCCTGAATGTACAAAAGTCTATAACCTCAGGGAATCATACCAAAAAGACAAAGCCTCCGGAGAGATGGAGCTTTCCAAGAACTGAACTGTGATCCTAAGAATGCGGATCAGCAAGCTACGTAACTCGACCTGCGGCATGAACGCAGCCCCCCGAAGGAGGTCAGTACAACAGGTACCAAGTATGTGAAACTGAAAATACTGTAATGAAATCATAATAGCATATGTAAAGCAGGAGACATGTATGATAGCCAAACTACAGTACACAACATATACGCAGCCATGTCAAGTCAGGGACTCACGCCCTCTAAGTCATCACTCAAATATAACCATAGGTCTCATGCCCATAATATCAATCGTGCCAGTGGAATTCCTTCCTCACTGTCGGCAGTCTATGATATAACAACACTAAGGAGTACACATGAATACTAGATCCCACCTGTATCATAAGAACCATACGGGGCAAGTACGAAGGCATAGCTACCAGATCCACCCTGCATCCTCAACTGACCGGGGTAAGTACGAAAGCCAGCTACCAGATCCACCCGTACCAACAATACTATACCTGAATCACGAAGGCGGCCGGGCAAGTCGATAGCCTCTACGAGATCCACCTGCGTCACATCGGCCCGGCCAGGGCAATCTGCGAGCTAACCACGGATCCACTGCATCACACCACTTCGCCTAACTTGACCGGCAAGTACGAAAGCCAACTACGGATCCACTGCATCACGTCTCCGACTGGGGCAAGTCGAGGGCTAACTACAAGATCCACCTGCGTGATGAGACCTCATGGAGAGCTAATCCATGGAATATCATCAGCGAGAAGCGAACCCTCATCATGGCGCATACGTGGAATCCTCCATCGGTATGCGTCGAATAGACTCATAACTACGCTTTTAATTCGGTGCAATACCATGTCCTTACATAAACCAAAACAATTACCATGCATTCCTTTCCCATAAACCAAGACAATCCTTATTTAAGCAAGCCAACGTACTTATCAAGGCACACATAGAAAAAGTCTCAATTAAATAAGCCAAAGTACTATCAAGGCACAAATAGAATAATTCTCAATTAAACAAGCCAAAGTACTATCAAGGCACAAATAGAATAATTCTCAATTAAACAAGCCAAAGTACTATCAAGGCGTGTCTATTTTTCAAAGTAAGCTACTACACCTTTAGAAAACTCATTTCAAAGCTTGAAACCAAGTAACTTCAATTTTTCACAATCTAGGCAACTTATGCTCATAAATCGAATTAGACAACCTTCTTAACCTTCCATAAAGTCATTATAACCAACTTCCCATAAAGCCGTTATACTAACTTTATGCTTTAGAAATTAAGACATTCTTATCCTTTTATAAGGCCGTTATAACTAACTTCCCATAAAACCGTTATAACTCCTTATAAACCATTTCGTTCTTGTACTAACCAAGAGACTTATACTTCAAACAAATTTACACAATTTTCAAAAATACTTCAAGCCTCTTATCTTTTTAGAATAATTCAATACTCAATACTTTCACACCAAGTACTCTATACTTCTTTGTGTCAAGAAATCCTTGTCTACCTTATTTAAGATAAACCACTCCTCAAGAACAAACGGGTTAACTTCTTAACCCAACCACTTAGACATTTTCTTAAAACAAGTCAAGTATAACAAAAGGATTTACTTCATTTAAAACACGTACGTCTACCGTACTATATAGTTATAACTACTCATGCTCAAGAGGTAAGAAAGTTTCCACATACCTCTTCGGTCAATCCACTTGCTAAGCTCAAACTACCGCAAGTAATATGCCAACCTATAATAACCATGATACGTTTATTAACCTCTAATTTCAATGTAGAAATAATCTAAGTTCAAAGTCACTAAATTCTATGGAAAAAATTGGGTAGCATTTCCTTTGTTTCTACATACTTTGCCACCTTTCTCAAGGCCGAATTCAACATCCAAATGCCACATTTAAGGCTCAACAATCCAAACATTTCAAAGGAGATTACACACCTAAATTTGGGTGTGTAAAATTCTGCCCCACAAGGTAAAACAACTAACTTAACAAGTCTAAGGTAGTTTTTAGGCTACAACATGCTCACATAATCTTCTTAACCAATTCTTTCATATCCAACCCATATTTCTTATGCTGATGAATCTAAGAGCATTATTTACTACTACAAATCCCTTCTTCTTCACATGCAACACAATAACTAGCTACAAGAGAAGAAATGTTACCTTTAGAGCTTTAGCCAAAATTATTCCAACAACTTTGCTAGTCTCCTTTCCAAGAACACCACCACAACAACTCCTACAAGCTAGCCACAAGCTTCCTTGTCCTTAACTTTTGATTTTCTTAGGCTTTGAATTCCCTTGGAATTTTAGAGAGAAGTGAGAGCTAATTTAGAGAGAGAGAGGTTTGAAAGATGACCAAGTCTTCAAGACTTGGTCAATATAAACATCTGAAAAATCAGATTGGGGGGACACTTGTCACCCTCGTGGCCTTTTAAAAGAAAGTCGATTTTCCTAAGTTTTTCCCGCTTAAATCCCATGGCGGCTGAAACCTCCGCAGCTTCTCTGAACTTTCGGCGTCGCGGCCTGCTTCCGGCGCGGCTACTGCTTCAGCGACCCCTCGGTATATCGGTGCGCGCCACGCCGCCGTCAGAGACACGTTACTGTCTGCAAGACCGAACCTCTAACTCCCATAACTTCCTACTCCGATGTCCTATCGACGAACGGTTGGTTGCGTTGGAATCTAGACTCAACGAACTACGCCCTAGGCCTTTGAAATATTTAGGAACTCTCAATGTACCGGGTCATAACCCGCCTCAAAGTTGACTAAAACCCGTCCGGAACAATCCGTCAACCTATCTTTTGAAAATTTTAAGTCTTACTCCCTTTCGTACGCTCTCATGCGCATGACCTGAACTACGGGGTGTAACAGGTGGTTCCACATGTGTTTGGTTATTAAAATGGTGATGTAAAATGAAATGTATTCCATTATTCAAAAAATCATATGAAGGTGAGGATGCCACATGAGGCTTAGCAAACGAAAATGTAGACTCATCAAAAATCACATGACGAGATAATTATTTTCCCATTCATCCAATCATAACATTTATAGCTCCTATGATTTTATGAGTATCTCAAAAATACACAAGGAGTTGAACGAGCCTACAACTTATTAATTGTAGTTTATGGAAATAAAGGATAACACAAACACCCTCAAATATTGAAAAGACGGGAGACAATGGTACAACATTTGTGTGCAAGACACATTAGATAGTAATTTACTAGGAAGAATGTTTAAAAGATATATGTCCAATTGAAGTGCATGGTGCCAAAACTTTGGTGATGTGGAAGAATGCACAAGAATAGAGCGAATCATATTGTTAATCCTTCGAATTTTTCTTTCGGCTTTTCCATTTTGTGGTGATGTATGTGGACATAAAAGGCGCAATGACATCCCATTTTGGTGACAAAAATTATTAAATTGGGCATTGATGAATTCCCCCGTTGTCACATAGAAAACATTTAATGCTTTTGTCAAATTAAGTTTTGATAAAGACACTAAATTATTTAAAAATGTTGTAGGTTTGTGATTTATGTCCTAAGGGAAAAGTCTACAAAAAATTCGAATAATCATCTAGAATGAGCATATAATATTTATGACATGCAGAACTCAAAGCTGGTGATGTCCACAAATCACAATGCACAAGATCAGATGACATAAAAGTATAAGAAGTAAAGGATGCAAAATGAAGCTTAATATGTTTATCAAGCACACAAGTCTGGCAAACAGAAGAGTCCGAACGTTTGTTACAACCAAACAAATTATTCTTCCTAAGATTATTAAAAATATGTGATCCTGCGTGTCCCAAGCGACTGTGCCGTAGAGTAGGAGAAATGGCAGCAAATGCTGATGGTTTGGTAATGCTATTTTTGGAAACAAAGGTGATGGAATACAAGTCCCCCCGTGTTGTTGCATCTCATAAGTAGGCCTGACCAGTGGGTCGGGCCGACACGGTCCCATCCCGACCCGATCCCGAATATTTTTTTAAAAAATTAACGATAACGGGCCTCGAACCGGGACGGGACATGATATGGTTCCGTCTGGCCCGGTCCCGCGATGACCCGACCCGTCCAGCGTCTCGTCCCGGTCCCGCCCCAGTCCCGACCGAAACCCAGCCAATTATAAAAATAGTCGTTGCAAGAACGACCATTTTACATTTTGGCTGTTTTGCAACAGTCATTTTGGCCTCCCCCACTCCCCCAACCCCCCTACCCCCTTTATATTTATTTTTAACTTCTAAGTTATTATATTTACACTTTAACCCAATTTTCCAACTATAAATGCCTCATTTTCTCTTCTTATTTTTCACAAATCTTCCTACAATCTCTTATCTCTCTAATATCTCAATCAATCAATCTCTATACAACATTATCTACTACATATTCAATCTATTTATTAATTTGGGAATTGAGAGTAAAGTTGGCAACTAGCTTGAGGATTATCTATCGAGCAAAGTTTCAATTTTCAACCTCTCGATTACACGTCGACTCTACGTCGGCGTTTGGTACATTCGTTCTCTCATTAAATTATTATTTTGTCTTTATTTCATTTAGCACATTTAATTTCATTATCTTTAACTATTTATTAACATAATTAAAATGAAAGGACTAAGAGGTATGTTGGGTAAGGGTAAGGGTCAGGCATCTTTTAGTAGGAGTAACAAGGGCAGGGAGACTTCTTCTAGTATTCCTAGTCCTACTCCTAGACAAGATGATTTTATTGATCCTGAACAGTTTCCTGAAATACCATATGATCTTGACGATCATGTATTTTCTCAAAATGAAGAAGATTTTGATTTAGATGTCACTCTAGATGATGATACACCCACTAATGTAGATGATGATACACCACTAGTGAAATGCCTCATATTCCCCCTAGTATGAGACGAGGTCCGACAAAACGATCATTAAAATCAGCTGTATGGAAATATTTTCACAGGGACGTACCGAATCAAGTAGCTATATGTAAAACTTGTAAAGTTGTTTATACTTTTAAAACTGGACAAGGTCATGGTGGGACGGGGGGTTTAGGAAGACACCTATTGCAAAAACACAAATCCTTGCATGCCCAATACATTATTGAAAAAGATGGTGTGCAAGCGCCCTCTCAATCGGGACAAGGTTCACATACTGTCCCGAACAAAGTACAGAGTCAAATCAACCCTATGACGGGGGGAGTTGTAGGCCCTAAATACGATAAACATAAAGATAGGGAAGCACTAGCAAAATTAGTTGTTGTGGAGGGTTTGCCTTTTTCATTTCCTGAATCTCCTGATTTTATTCATTATATTAGAGATATGTATAATCCTGCTTATAAAGGTTTTCCTAGATCAACTGTTAAGAGAGATGTATTTAAATTTGCACATGAATATCAACAGTATTTACGTTATGCATTATATCATTTTAATGACAAAGTCGCTCTAACTTCTGATATAGGTCGTAATACTAACGACCATGATTATTTAACGGTAACCTGTCATTAGATAGATTATAAATGGTCTATGCAAAAACGTATTTTAGCATATAGATATATAGATAGTAGGCACACTGGTGAGTTTATTTCAGAAAATATTTATTTAGTCTGCGATTATTACGGAATAAATGATAAAGTTATGAGTATTACATTAGATAATGCATCTTCTAACAATTCCGCTATTTATGTTTTAAAAGCATTTTTAACTCCGTCTTTTTCAAAAAAAATATATCAAATGTGCGTGCCATATTTATAACTTAGTTGTAAATGATGTTCTTTCACTTTTTCAAGATATTCTTGAAAAAATACAATTTGCTATAAACTTTATTTTTAAAAGTAATAGAATCCAACGGAAAAAAGATTATAAAAAAACTTGTCACGATTGTGGACTATCTTATAGAAAAATTCCCGAAGAAGTACCCACTAGGTGAAATTCTTTATATGACCAACTACTTGTTTTTTATGATTATAGAAAATCTATCACTTTATTTTTTAACGCCCATAATAAAAATCCAACTGATATGATTGTGGATAACGATTGTGACAAAATTAAAGAACTTATTATGTTTCTAGAGAATTTTCATCGAGCAACAAAAAAAATTTCTACTATATATTATCCTACTATTTCAACTATGTTATTTTATATAGCTATAATATTTTACTGCTAAAAGAATATATGGAAAAACCTGCTTATAAGGCAGTTATTAAAAAAATATTTATGAAAATAAAGAAATATTTTATTCCTATTCCTCCGATTTATATTATTGGTGTTGTATTAAACTCAAGTAGACGGTTGTAAAAGTCTTATTTAAAATATTTATAAATGTATGGACGTACTACCACCTCCAACTCCCAAAAATTTAAATGCCCCACCACATATTGAACAAACGTTAGAAGAAGTGTTGGCTAGCGTAGAAGATGAATGCAAAAAAGTATATCGGTATTACCAGCAAGAAAGTGTTAGCAACCAACCGACTTTCGTACCATCTTCTTCTACTTCAACACATCCTCTAAAAAACATGTTGTTTTTGCGGCTAGTATTGAAAGCCTCAGAAATAGAATGTGCGGTGGTAGCACTGCTAACCAAATTAGCGAGTTAAATGTTTATGTTTTGCAGAATACTTTACCTTACCAAGCAGCTCTCAATCAAGACGGAAATAAAGACTTGCTGAAATATTGGATGCAGAATGAGAAGACATTTCCGACACTTTCAATGATGGCCCGAGATGTTTTGAACATTCAAACGTCATCAGTCGCTTCTGAAAGCACTTTTTCTGCCGGTCGATTTCAAATAGGAGAGCACAGACACTCATTGACCGGAGACAGCTTGGAGATGGCGGTACTATTCAGAGATTGGATACGAGCGGAGCGAAGAAGGTGCGGTCAACCAGAGATTAACGAAGAAGAAGACGAAAACTACAACGACATCTTATCTGAAGGCATGAGCAGCGACGTGGAACAATTTGACCAAGATATACCAATTCCAACCGAAGAATCACACGAAATTATAAAGAAACTAGAAAAAATATTTTCAAATTGGTAATTTATTTCATTGCAATTTTAGTATTTTTTTTTCTATGTCTTTTGCAATTTTTTCAACAACAGTACACTACAATATTGTAATTCTGAATCTTGTATATTTCAATAAAATATCAAATAATTAATAATATAAGAGACACAAAAAACAGCCTTGAAATGTTTTTTACACTCTTCTTGTCTTTGTTAAATTATTTAGTTTATAAATATATATGACTATATGTTAATATTTTTAATTTGGTGGAAAAATTAAAAAAAAATTGTCCCGCCCGACCTGTCCCGACCATCGCTTCGTGCAGTGCAGGGGCGGGACACAATATCGCCCCGCTCGTCTGGTTCTCCCCACCACCCGCGCCGTCTCGTTCAGGCCGTCCCGACCCGGCCCATTTCGATCACACTAGGCCCGACCCGACCCACTGGCCAGCCCTACTCATAAGTAACACCCCCGTCTGAAAATCCTTCACAGAAAAGTCAAACAGATCAAAATTCACATAAACATTGTTGTCAATGGAAAAACGTCTAACAAAGATCATGTTTTAATTAGTTTCGATGCATGTAAGGTATTTTTTTAAGTATAATGATGGGTGTGGAGAGGGTAGTTTTACCTGACCAATACCACGAATTAGAATTTTCTGCCCACTGTCTACAATAATATTTTATTATTGCTCATATTAAAATAAGACGAGAGATTACCTTAAGATGTTGTCATGTGTGACGTAGCCCATGTGTCCATATACCAAGACTCATACGAAATACTTATATTCATGTTGTTCATGTCTTGTTCAATGTCTGTGGGTGCATATCCAACTGAGGACGGTGTTTGAGCCGCAAACGCATGTTGTGGACGAGACACTAGAATACCGGGTTGACGATTTGAAGAAGGATGATGCCTAGCTCACGTTAACGTCGGATATGGGCATGGCAGAGCAACCCACTGTGGGGCCAGTCCACGGTGGGTACTACCCCATCGTTATCGCCATTGCGGCTGTTACCGCTTGCGGCCGGCCGCTACTACGCCATGAGTTGGCTCGTTCGCCCACGTCCCTTTCCAGTATTATTTTTTCCTTTATTGTGTCGTTGAACCCCATTTTTAGCCATTATTTTGACGATTATTATTGCCCCCCGAACCAGAATTTTAGGACTCCAAATCCGTGGAAAATGAGTTGGTGAAGACGAGAGCAGTTCCGGCGGTGGCTGCTCCAGAAGATGCTTGTTTTGTCTTCCGGGTCTCTTCGAGATTCAACCTCGAACGAGCCTCATAGAAAAGAGGCAAGGGGTTACTTTGTTGAATGAACGTAGTCACTCCATCATAATGTTCATTCAACCCTGCAATCAACTGAAGGATCAACCTTTGATTTGTTATGGGTTAACCAACATTGGATAGTTGGTCCGCCAACATCTTCCATTCCTGATAAGCAGAGATGTTGGAAAAGTCTTCCAACCTTAAGCCCACTTGGGATGGGAGGTTTTCAACTACTATTACAACTCGTACAACCTTGAGGAATCGAGACTAGTCCTGTTAGAACTAATAGAAGATTAGATAGAGACTTTCATGAATAAACAATCAGAAGCATTAGACGAAAGAATGCCTCTATTTAACATTAGTAAATTGGTGTTCAAGATAAATGACTCGAGAAAGTTTGTCATCTTGAAATATATTTTGTAGACGTTTTCATGTCTGTTGAGCAGTAGAATTTGACTCCAATATGGTGTGTAAAAGATCATTGGATATGGTGCCATAAATTCATTGAAGAACAATGACATCCAAACGAGATCATATTTTTTGTTCGTCAAACTGATGTGAGATGACGATTCAGAAGGAATAATATGGTCAATCACCTCATAAGCGTGACAATGAATTTTGAATAGTTCCACCCAAGATGTATATTGCCATTTCTGCATTTAAAGAGTTATTGAGATGAAGTTCTTTACGTTATTAACAACAAGAGCAGGATGAAAAATTTATTTTTCCAGCCATAGGTATCACAAGAAAACAAAACTAGAGAAGGAAATAAGTTTTGTTTGATGTTTTGAATGAGTGAAACAAAACCCTTAGGGTTTCAAATGGTAGTAGTAAGCCGGGGGGGGGCTTTCAGCTAGGGTTTTGTGTAATTTAGGGAGTGGTAAAGAGGAGAGAAATCGGTAGAGCGATGGAGAATTTAAGATCAAGAATCTTTGACTCTTAATATCATGTAGGAAGATAATTCCTTGATCAATTTCATTCCAGTTGTAGAATATATATACAATCATAACGTGTATGAATTATGGAAGACTAATCTATCTTACCTAAATTACAAGATGTTAATTGTAATCATCCTAATTACAAGATGTTAATTGTAATCATCCTAATTACAATATATTACAAAATATTAATTATGAATATTTGGAGCTAATTATGAGATTACCTCATAATTACTCTAACAATCTCAAGGGGTCTCCGGAATTATCTATAAATATTTAGGATTTTATAAAGATATTTAGGACTCCCTAATTGTATTTTTATAATAATAAAAATTAAAAAATTGAAAAATTGTAGTTTCGTGTATTGACTCTACATTTGATAAAACACGTGTGCATTGCGATAAAAGGTTCCCCTAATCCTAATAGGGTTTCACAAGGTAAAGGGCTAGTTTGATACGTCACACTAGACTATACTAATTTTATTAGATTGGACTGGATTGAACTGTATTGGACTGGACTGTATTAATATATAATGAACAATATTAGATATTAATATATAATTGACTGTATTTTTTTATTTTTTTTATTTTTAGTACAGTCCAGGGGAGACTCACCTGTTAGATGAGTTCAAAAATGACAGTTGGACTGTACTATTTCTAAAAATAGTATAGTCCAGTATGGCTGACGCCCATCAAACATTGTATTATTTTTTATTCAATACAATCCAATTTAATACGGCGTATGAAAGTGGCCTAGGAGTCACATATCATAGACAGTAATAAATAAAAAATCTAGTAAAAGTATAGCAAAATCAGCAAAAAGTACAACCGCATAAACACACACTGGTCCATAATTCCATATACAGAGTGGATCTTGATGTTCCCAACAAATCCAACACACACCCAAAAAAACACACTATTTTTAACATAATAAAAATAAAAATAGCTATCTCTACTATATGAGTATATTCTCCTCTCAAACAAAAATCTGGAGCCTTAACGCTAACATGCGCCGGGCTCTATCCTCCATCACCACCACAACCACAACCAATGCCACGTTGATCTAGGGTTTCTTTTTTCTTGATTCAATTTTATAAGAATAATAAATCATCTTTAATTCTTGAAAAATGGGTCTTTTAAGGTTTTGGGCAGCTGGGTTTGTGGTTTTCTTGATGTTCTTTGAAGGGCTAGCTGTTAATGTATCGTTTGGTTCAATTTGCCCGTTGAAATCCGTTAAAGATTCGGTTTTTTTGGGGTTTCAAGATTTGACTTGTTCGTTAGATGGGATCCAATCTTCTTATGTGGATGGTGTTATTCAGGTATATATAAATTTATCTTGTATTGTATGTTATGTGACATTTTCAGCTTTTTTTGTATGAATCTGTTAGATTTTTGGTGCTTTGCCTTGTTAGCTAGGTGTAAAGGTTACTTTTTTTTTGGTTGTTAATGAAAATTAACTTGTGGGTATAAATTGTCAGATGCAGTTATGTTTTTGTTATTTGGATGTATAGTTAAGAAGTGGTGGTGATTCTTGTCTTTTCTAGTTGAATTATGGTAAAGTAATAAATTTTTTGTGACATTATTTTTGGATGATTTACCTGATTTTAGGGAGTGAAAATTGTGCCGAGGGTCTAGCAGAAACAACCTCTCTACTCCATAAAGGTAGGGGTAAGAGTTGTGTATACCCACTCTCGCCGAACCCCACTTCTGGGATTATTCTGGGTATGTTGTTGTAGAGAGTGAAAATTGTCTTGGAGATAACTAGTCTAATTTTGAAACATTTGTGACTTTGTTGCATACATTTTAGGCTTGGTTCTAAGTGAGAATCATGATGTGAGTTGCGCTGCTTTGCCTTGTACTTTTTAACTGTTGTTTAGAGCAAGGAATTTTGACTAATTGGACCATGTGGAGGATTAGCATATTAAGAGGCAATTGTAGGATAGAATGACTATACCATGTTTTGACGAGTTTGAGCTCTTAGATGAGACAGTAAATCCCCATTGCTTCTTTTTTGGGTATTCAAGCCATATATGCAACAAACTGAAAAATTGCTGTTTTCTGAGCTTCTGTTATGTTTATTTGTCTCGAAGAAGGCCGTGAGTCTGACCTTCAAATGCTTTTCAGTAGTTGTTGCTAGTTCAAATTGAGTTAGTTTGTGTAGCTAAATCTTATTCGGTGTAGAACCAATATACTAGTTTTATTAAATAACCCTACTTCTCTGAGAAACTAAATCTTTGGAATTCAGAATCTTGGGATATGTTTCAGTCTCGTGGCATCTTGTGCCAGCCAAATCAAAATGCATTGAAGATTATTTTGTATAGTCATGTTGATTGGTGTCAGACTTCAGCTGATTTTAAGTTGGTTTTATCTAGTATTGGTGATGCGGTTATTATGCTTCATATTTTTGTACAGTTGTATGCTATTTTTTGTTAAAGGTTCTGCTCAACTGAGCATCTGCAATGTTAATGTCTCATATAGGCGTTTGCTTAGAGATGAGAACCAATGATACATAAGAGCTAGTCTAGATCATTTATTTTTCCCAGAGGATCCATACCAAGTGGAAGATACATGACATGTGGTGGGCTTTAGGTCTTCATTCATTCACTGCAGGAGGATCCCACACCATTGGATCACCATGCATCTTCCCTAGGGTGCCTGACTGGGAAGAAATAAACACAGTTTGTACTAGTGAATCAAGAGAAGGAAAAAAAAGGATTAAGATATTATAAGGTCGATGGTTTGCAATTATCAAATTCTACATGTAGGGAAAGTTAGAGGACACCAAGTTGAATCACTTTGGCTGTTGAATGTGCATTACCAGTGGGTACACTGTGTCATATGTTTAAACCAGAATTCTTTTCTATGGTGGAATTGCTGCGTCCTCCATCTCATTAAATTGTTCTTCTTTACTCTTATGATGTGCGAGGACAACAACATATACAGTATAAGTTTGTTCAAACACCCACCCTTGCCCTCACCCACTGAAAGTTGATTCTTGTTTTTCCTTTTATTTTCTTGATGAGTTCTAACGGTTCTGCGTTTTTATTTTGAAGGGAGATGAGCTGTCATTGCAGAGGGCGCTAAATATGATCCACCGGAATACACATGATTATGTTGCTTTGCTTTTCTATGCTTCCTGGTGTCCTTTCTCTAGAAGTTTCAAGCCAAAATTTTCTATCACGTCTTCTTTATTTCCTTCAATTCCCCATTTCGCAATTGAAGAGTCAGCTGTTAAGCCAAGGTTAGTGTGAAACTAATGTTTTACATCGTATTGCTTTCTTTAAAATTATGCTGACAACTAAGAATGTATTTTCAGCACTCTCTCAAAGTATGGAGTTCACGGGTTTCCTACTCTCTTCCTTTTGAACTCAACAATGCGCATGCGATATCATGGCTCTCGCACCCTTGATTCGGTGATTGAATTCTATGGTGGCTCTACTGGTAAGCGTGTCTGTTAAACTGTATTATGGTGTCTGAGCTTGCCCCTAAAAAGGAAATTTGTATAGAATAAGTACCTTGCCCAACTCAACCCCCCTTTCCCCCCACAAAGAATACTCCAAAAAGGAAAAATTGCCGTATGGATCCCAAGAGTTTCAAAAATAAGAATGAATTGAAATAATTTTTCGCTTTTGCTAGGTAATTTTTCATCTTGCACATGCAATTTGACAATTTATATGTCTCGCCTTTTTTTCCTCAGAATTTCCATTTCCCTCTTTGAGTACTACACTTCAAAATTGTTGAAGAGTCATAAATTGCCTGTCTAATCTATTTTATATACATGCGCGTACACAATTTATTATATTTTCTAGCTCCAAGTAGGTTTCGAGCTAATGCATGTTACATCAGAATTGTAAAGTATGGTTTTCACTTTTTAGGAAAATGCAGATTATTATGTGCAGCCATCTTTCAGATCTTCTCCCCGTCGTTGACTTTTCTACTGCTATCATAGTAGTCCAAAATTGTTTCTTGTGTGACATCCAGCTTAAGTGGTCCTCTTAAACTTGAGCGCACTTTTAAATATGAAACAGGTTTTCAGAGTGCTTCAGTGGATACCACTTCTCTTGGCAAAACGGGATGCTCCTCAAATCATTTGAAACTGCATGGAAGTGAGCAGGAAAACTGTCCATTCTCCTGGGCCAGATCACCTGAAAACCTTCTTCAGCAGGAAACTTATTTGGCCTTGGCCACTTTGTTTGTGCTAATGAAAGTGCTATATAAGATATTTCCAGCTTTACGTAAGGTTGCTCAAATTGGCTGGGAAGGTTGCGTTTTACATATAAGATTAAGAAGCTTGTGGGAGCTTCCTCTGCTATATCTGAACCGAGCTGTACAATTATGTAATTCGCTGAAGGAGCCATGCAAGAGAAGCAATTTGCAGGAAGGAGCGATGAACGCCAAGGCATGGGCTTCCAAGTCTTTAGCTTCTGTTTCATTTGGAGAGTCGAGCACTAGCAGGGCGGTACCAGTAAGCTCAACTGACTAATTGCTTTGATGGCCAATATCTAAAATCATAATGCTCTTTTAGAATTATTTTAGCCAGTCATTGGGGTTGGTGTTATCTGATTGGCACGGCGTTATGCGATATCAAGCTTTTGAAACGATCTGCTTCAATTTGATGTAATGTAGATTAGAATTTTTCTCACCTTCAGACAATAATGTATCCACATTGTATATAGCTTTAACTAATAGGCAGAGCATTTGAATTCAGATCTCTGTTTATTTAGTCGAGACACTGTTTAGTTCCATTTGTATGCTAATTTTGATTTGAATTTAGGTCCTTTGCGAACAAAATTCAGGTATCGCATTTAAGCTCGGAACACATGTTTTTGCCTTCTATTTCTAAGCATTCTGCACACAGAGACACTGATGAGAGAAAGTGCAGAAGCGAGAAAATATAGTTTGAAGTACTTGCTTCAAACAATGCGCAATCCAGGAAGAATTAATTTTGGTTGGTCCTAAGAAATGCTGAGCTTGTAATGCTTAAACTTTATAAGTTGTTGAATTAGAGGAAGTTCTGAGGTCTGCCTCATACTAGAGGAATTTCCTATTTGCTACTGTATTTCAGTTTATTTATATTTCTTTTATCATGACTCTCGTTTCCTATTATACCTGAGTTTTGAAGCTTTTGTGTGTGATATGATCAGTCTCGGCCCCATGTTTTACCTCTTCAAGTATCACTTTTACTATGGATAAGAAAGTTATATTACAAGTTGTATTAGTAAAAAAACTAGAGGTCATATTTCAAAATTCTATTAAATTTCACATAACTTGTGCATAAGTTACATTCTTTTTGGGAGGGAAGCTTCGTCGGGTCAAACGAGAAAGATATTGACAAGACTGAAAATATATTTATGTTCTAGAGACAATCTGTATTAGGACAAATGTACTTTATACATGACGATTAATATTATGACATTTACAATTATTAAATTATTAGTTGATTGTTTATAATATTCTATAATATGCATTCCTAGAGATTACATGGTTATTAATATTATAACATAACTTTCAAAACAACCTCGACTAATGATCATCGAAAATGGGATATCGATGATATGTGATAAGTCGACATGTGGTCTGCATCATATCCTTAGAGGATGTAGTATGTCTCACATGCTATGAGTTATGGTAACTCGTGATGGACACATGAATACTTTGGAAGTATTGGTATACCCTGCTGATATACTGTTTGTTATACAATATCTAAAGTATGATCAGCGTGTGGGAGATAGAAGTCCTTAGACTTGAGGTCGATACACACCTTGTCTACAGAGTAATATACTTTGATTCTGTCCTAAGCTCAAATGTCTTATAGGTTGAGATACGGCTTGTATTGGGTATGTTACGAAGTGGATTAAATGTGGTAGTTGAGCCAAGATTAGGATTCATTCATCGAATGCATATTCGAGAGAACACTCATATTCTTATATGATATTAGGTTGACTAAGTCGTTGGCCAACGCAGTAGACATATCTATGATATGGTCTTGTTGTCAACTAATATAGATGAGATATAGTGATCAAGCCATTTGGATATACACTTGGCAGATCCTAAGCTTGATCGAGTGTGTCGTGAATGAAAAGATTTTATCTTCCCGCATAGAGGTTCAGTTTACCAGGTTCATGTAACTATACTTCACATATTGAGTTCGTCTTTCGGCGCCGTCTAGGAGTTTCGTGTAGACCCTAATGTGATTAGTGTCGATATGTGAAGGCATGTAGGGTAACACTAAGTCAATTGTTTCGTCGATCTAAATATGTAATGAGAGAATATAAATGTTCGATTTATGATTGAGACATTTGAATGAATAATGATTAATTAATTAAGTCGAGATTGGATTTCGAATTTAATTAAAATGAAAACAAGGCAAAATTGGATAAGGGCCGCGACTCACGGGACCCAGGGTGGCGCCGCGACGCAACCCACTGAGCGCCGCGATGCCGCCTTGGCAGTGGGCCAGTCAGATCGACCCACTGCGTCTCATCTTTTGGGTCAGGCCCACGTGTAACCCTAGCTGCATTTTAGAGTTAAAACGCAGGTATAAATACATGCCTTAAGATCATAATTCATACACTTGATTTCATAATCATTCTACATCTTTGAGATTTAGTCTTAAAATATTCTCTCGAATCTCTGCCGAATTTTCTAGCTGTTCAAAGGAGGAATTACATCGGAGTTCTTGGAACTTGTAATCGAGGAATCAATTGTGTGCGCACCCTCAGACGGATATACGAAAAGATTCCATATTAATTCAAACCGTACGTTTTCGTTCGAAGTATTACGGTTATACCATTATATGTTATTTGATTACATGTGTGATATCATTTCATAATCATCCTGTTCGTCGTTTGTTGGGTTTGAAACTAAAATTTTCAAATTCCGCTGCGTACACGAATCCAACAAAATGTTATTGTTTGCCAGTATAACAGTTGAACAAAATTATCTCCTATAGTTTAATGTGATATTATTTGGTTGATCACGTATTCAAAATATAAGTTTTAACTTGTGTTTGACGTTCTCTGTCTACTTAGATATTCGAATTTGACTTTGAATGTTGATTAATCCTGTTAAAGCAACGTTTGCCATCAACTTTCAAGGTATTATTAGGCACTTGCAAGGACAGAAATAATATTGAATTGATAAAATCTTAGTTCCAAAGGTTAGATACACTAATATGAAATAGTAGTATGAAAATTGGTGTGATGAAAAAAATTAGATCACAGTTTAAATTTGACTATTATAATAATTTTTATTTCTTGAAATTTGTAAAAAATAATTCTAGTAAGATTTATCAATGGAGAAAGAAAGTCAGTGTGTTAGCAAATAGCAAAACTGACCTCATTTTGGTCTTCTAGAAGGTTAACTTTTCCTCAACATTCAAGTTAATGTATAATAACACCATTTTGTATTATTATTACATACTTGATTTGATATCTAACCAACACCAATTCCTTACATTTCAAATTATTATTTTAAAAACTTCTCTATCAGATGAATTAATTTGTTAAAGCTTGGCCTATTTTTTCTGAAATTGAGAGAGTAGACATGCATTTCCACCTAAGGAAAAATAATATACTAAACCTTGAGTAAATCAAGATTTATCCACTCAAAAACAATTACTATCACAGTTACTTTGATTAGGACCCGTGAACTTTTTACTAAAGCCCGTAATCAGTTCAGGGAGTAAAATTTTAACAGCTGAATGAGGTAATCGACTATTGTTTAGCAGTTTATATACCTCAAGTTGTGTTCCAACTAGTTGGAGAGCTAGATTTGCCTCAAACTTTTTGTTTGATTAGCTTCAGCTATTTTAAGAACTTGTTGAGCTTCTTGTGAGTTAATATCACTATCCTTCTCCGCGTAGTCTCTGGAACAATAAATCAATATCATTATTCTCCGTATCATTTACCAAATAGTGATTTCATTATTGCCTATTCTAGCAAAATAACTCGGTAGAGCCCTCGTTAATTGTGGGTTGTTAATGCGTATTCTCAAAATTCTTGTATCGACAGTTGCGGGAATAGGAGCGTGATTTGGTAATCCGCATTTCCATACTAATTAACAAGCTTTTTATATAGTGAGACTAAAGCTTTGCAGTAAGGAAACACGTTGCAAACTTTAAATAAATGATTAAGAATATTTAATCTCTAGTGACAAACTTTTGGATGAAACGGTTTAGGTAATTCAACATTTTCTTTTCTGTCTTTGCACCAAATCATCAAAAGAAAAAGCAGGCTTTAAAGTCCAGAGAGACTCAAAAGACTTGATTGAAGAATTGAAAGATCTTAACTAAGGGAAAGTTGACGTTGACAAAGCAGGCATTGGTTTAGTGGAGGTCTTGCAAAGGCAAAAAGACTTATTGGTGGCACCAAACATATACTCATCGATGACTTGACTTGCCCCACCTCCCACGTTGGTCTTAGCTAATTTGAGAGAAATGGTCATGTTCATCATTGATTGGTAGTTGGGACCGTCATGCTTAATTCAATCAACTTGTTCCTCATAATTCAATTTTTGGCTATCAAGTATCAAGTTGATTTTTTTTCCTGTTTTGCCTTTGGAATCTACGGGAACTGATATATCTAGACTAGATATTGTTGAGTTTTGGAGTCTAATTCATTTCTGAGACTATGAAAATCCTACGCAGAGTGTGGAACACTGATCGACACCTGATTATAGTGAAATCTGCAGCGGCAAAGTGGACGTAGTTCTCTTGCATTGAGGGTGAACCACTATAAATCAGGCTTGTATTATGTTCGCCCTAGTTTTAGCTATATATAGACTACGGGCGCCGTTTTTATTTCTTTGAGGTCGAGTAAGAGAGAATTGTAAACTTAAACTCCTTATTCGGTTATAGTAAAATATGCAGTGACAAAGTGGACGTAGCTCTCGCATTGAGGGTGAACCGCTATAAATCTGTGTGTGCTATTTGTTCTTCGCTTATTTACTGTTTTTTTATTAGGTAGGAAATGAAACTTAAATCCTAACAATTGGTATCAAGAGCGACATGTTGTGTTGCGATTCAGAAAATGATGAGAGACGAAGATGGTTCGCGCACGACATCAGGAAATTCGATAGTACAGATTTTGCATTTTGGAGAATGCAGATTGAAGATTATTTGTATGGCAGAAAGCTTCATCAACCGCTGAGTTCGAAGCCAGAAGAGATGAATGATGCAGATTGAAATCTCCTTGATAGACGGATTTTGTGAGTCATTCGATTGACCCTGTCGAAGAACCTTGCTCACGACGTGGAGAATGAGAAGACCACCGCTGACATGATGAAGGTTCTGTCCGATATGTATGAGAAACCTTCGACAAACAATAAGGTATTTCTCATGAAGAAACTCTTTTATATAAAGATAGAGGAAGATGCTCATGTTGCAACACACGTGAATGAATTCAACGCGATTGTCAATCAATTGTCATCTGTTGCAATCGAGTTTGACGATGAAGTGCAAGCCCTAATTTTGCTACGTATCTACCGAATAACTGGGAGTCGATGAGAGCAACGGTTAGTAATTTTGTTGGCAGTGATAAACTAAAACTCAACGATGTTAGAGATCGTATCCTTGTTGAGGAGGTTCGCAAGATAAATTCTGGTGAGGCATCGACGAGTTCTGCTTTGAATGTTGAGAATCGAGGCATAAATTATGACAGAAACTACAACCGAAATAAGGGCAAGTCGAAGTCAAGAAATGGCAGGAGTCAATCCAGATCTGGGAGAATACTTGAATGTTGGAACTGTAAGTAGTAAACACTTATGATTAACGTAAATGGATGTGATGAATTAGTGTCGGTGATGAATTAAGCTCCACAACTCAACACTTATGATTAACTTAATTGGAGTGAGTAGTAACCAATGCACGGTTGAAACACTTATGATCAACTCCAAATCTAGCTTGTAGAGTAATGATTGTTCAAGTCCATATAATGAGTCCATGTTTCCATTTCATATCAGTGAGACTCTTAACACTCCCCTGCACTCCCAGACCTTGTTAATTGGAGTATGGATAATATAATTTAGGGGTCTAACATCGATGAATAAAGAATTGGAATGAGTCTGACTCTGATACCATGTAAAGTTTAGGCCAAAAGGGTTGTGTTGTATTGATGTTAAACGTTGAATATATATTACTTTCTATGAGCATAACTATCCCTAAAGTATCATACAAGTTGTCATATCTTCTAATATTAGGAAACGCTTATAATTGACATCCAACTCTATTGTAATATTCCATAAATCACTTCTAATATATCGTAACACCCCTCTCAAGTTGGAGCATGTGGGTTCAAGGTGCCCAACTGTCACGATCCGACCCGATGGGCCGCGACTAAACACCCTAATGACGTCATTATGCTCACCTGACACCCATAATCCAACTAACACTAAGACAAATATGAAATCCGACAGCATAACGCCGCAACAATAACATATATCAGAATAGGCAAGTCGACAAGGCTGCCTTTACACAAGAATGTACCTGCCTCCTGAGGAGTCACAACTAGCCAACATAATATAACAGGCAAGCCGACAAGGCTGCCACCAAATAATATCACGTATACACGGGAACATCCCAACACAGATTACAACAACCTGACTGACCAAAACAGATTTGTAACTTCTACATAAGTACAACCCACAATCGCATGCACTTATAAGGAGGATAACGACATGTGACGGGACAGAGGCCCGTCGTGCCCCTATATATATGCAAAAGTCAAAATAATAGGGTTCTGTACCAAAATGACAAAGCTCTGAATCAAAGGAGCTTTCCAAATAACTGAGCAGGAATCTAGACCGGAGGTTCACCAAACTGAACATCTGTACCTGCGGGCATGAACGCAGCCCCCCGAGAAAATGGGGGTCAGTACGAAAGAATGTACCGATTATATGAAACATAAAGTACAAAATAAATAATCATAACTGGTCAAAATGTACAGAAGACATGTAAGATTAAGTGCCAAGCTAACTGTGCTATAGAAAATAGGGAATCGATTGTGCCTTATAAAAATGGGAGTAATGAAAATCAGTTCTTACCTTTTAAAAAAATATGCAAGTCATGTCAAATCAGGGACTCCTACCCCCATAATATAATAGCATGGGACTCGAACCCGCCTAAGTATATATGTATAATATGGGACTCAAACCCAAATAAGTATATATATATATATATATATATATATCGTGGGATAAGTATATATATATCGTGGGACTCGAACCCACGTAAGTATATAGAATAATAAATCGGGAGTTGAACCCGCTTGGGACTCGAACCCAAGTAATATAATAATAATAACCGGGACTCAAACCCGGAATATACGATATGTTCCCGGCCCTCTGCGTGAGGGACTCGGTGAATGTGTAATAAGACTTGGCACAAGTAGATATCATGAGCAACCATATGCAATTAGAAATCATCTTTTGACTTTCGATGGTATCATCATAATAAACTCTTTTACTGAAAATCATATGCACTTATTATAACAACTGTCCTTTAACACTAACTTTGTAGGAAATCATGTACGTCCGCCGTACTTTTATTAAAGTCATGTCAAATGAAAGTCTTTCACAAAGTCATGCCAAAAGAAAGAAGGATAGTCTCACATACCTCTTAGTCGAGCTAATCAACTCAATATTAAGATATGTCTCGTCTAGTACGTCAACCTATAATAATGGTAATATGCTCGTCAATTCTATGATCACTTAGCATACTTTATATCGAATGACGACTTTCTTATTCTACAAAAATTCGGGCAGCACTTCTTTTGTTTATACGCACAACCACAATTTTCAAACCAAGCCAACAATACCAACAGCAAGTCATAACACAAGAATATAACCACAATACTCTCAGATATTCTATTTATGTCATCACAACGTATTCCTTCTCTTTTATATTTAAGCCATAACATAATTACAACAAACCAGGTGATTACTACACCTGTTTATCAGGTTCATCCAATACTTTAGTCACGTTAACGCAGTCCACTTAAGCAGTCCAATCTTCTAGCAACATAAAGAGTTCAAGAATGTGAAATAACACCTTTCCACACCTTAATTCTTTCAAGACATGAATAAGTAACTACATCAATCATATATACATATTTATAACTTGTATCTTAAGAACTAAAACAGTCCATCAATTCTAACAATTAACAATAAGAGTGTGAGTCTTTTAATTGCAACATAATACCTTTTTACATTTTTCCATATCTCTTTTCTTAACTTCCTATAATCCAATTCATCCTTCAATACTTTCATATAACCAACTACAAATTTAAACATCAAGATTTCTTCTTCAATTTCAACATGCAATTGGTGATAATACTAACAACAACAACATTCAAACTCCATGGACACAAAACAGTCCCACAAATCAGTAACTACCCAAAATAATCACATGCAACCTCTTAATTCCAATTCTTCTTTAACATGAGTTCATATCTTCAACTACAACAATATGCAACTACAATTATACCATAAGGAGAATAGTTTTTACCTTAATTGATGCTCAAAATCCCCAAGTTCTGCTCTTCTTGACCCGAATTACCCACTGTTTTATCGATTTTTCTTGCCTAATTCTTCACTTCTTCAACTTCAATTCAACATGCATGAATCCCACAACGTTAACCCGTCATTTTTATGCATTTTTCTTCCCCAAAATCATGTCCGAAAATCGGCCAGCAGTGCCGAAATTCCTCACTGTTATATCAGCTGAACTTGTAACGTCCATAATTCTCTACTCCGATGTCCTATCGACGAGCAGTTTATTGAGTTGGAAACTAGACTCGACGAACTTCATCTTAGGCTTTTGAAACACCTAAAATCTCCTAATAAACTAGGAGATATACCCCTCCAAATTTGACTAAAAATCTGCCCAAAATTCTGCCAGGCAGTTTCCTATTTTCTGCCCCAATTTTTCTCAATTTTTGGCTTAAAACTTTGGATGGAGAGTTTATTTTGGAGGAGGAAAATAGGAAAGCTTCAATTGTATAAAATGGGGATATTTTGTTGAGGGATGGGGAGAAATAGCTGGTGAGGAGAGGGAGTGA
This sequence comes from Przewalskia tangutica, assembly GCA_029844215.1. Lineage (NCBI taxonomy): Eukaryota > Viridiplantae > Streptophyta > Magnoliopsida > Solanales > Solanaceae > Przewalskia > Przewalskia tangutica. Next base: position 88,368,383 of record CM056736.1, on the reverse strand, counting down.
GATGATGGATTTCAATTAAAAAGAAAAGAAGAGTATAGGTTTAGTTAAAACAAAAATCTGAATTTCTCTTATTACACTTAGGTCCCTAAACTACTACATTTTAGTCCTTCATTGTCTATTTAAATTAAATCAATCTCCAAGTAATAAATCTTAATCTCACTTCTTTTAATCTTAACCCTCGTTTCCTTTAATTCCCGGGAATTTCATAAGATTTCGTATTCTCCATGTCGTAGTTCTTATGATATGTTACTAACCCATAACGGGAATATACAACAATCATTTTCAATTCCCTTGTCACGCTCGTTGTAACAAAAAAAAATCCGGAATCACATCCTTAAGTATATTAATTTCCTTAGTGACGTTCTTAATTATCGCCTTAAACTTACGAGGTGTAACACCAACATGCTAAGGAGAAAATCAAATTGCTTTTTGCCTAGATCCTTTGTAAAAATATCAGTCAATTTAACCGTCGTAGGAACATACGAGGGGTCAATCAAACCTTCCGTAATAGCATCGCTAATGAAATGACAATTTATTTCAATATGCTTCGTCCGTTCATGATAAACCGAATTCCGAGAAATTTGTAAAGCTGATCGACTATCGCAAAATAATGAAATAGCGTTAGGATGATGAACTCATAAACTCAACAACAAACCTTTGAGCCACTTAAGCTCACAAGTGATGGCCGCCATTGAACGATATTCTGCCTCAACATAAGACTTATAGACAGTGTGTTGCTTCTTCGTTTTACATGAAAGATGGGACTATCCAAGAAAGACGAGCCAACTCGTCAAGGATTAGCGCGTGAGAGGACATGCAGCCCAGTCCGAATCGCACCACCCTTGTAAAGATAAGTTATTATCAGCTCGCAACAAAATGTCCTGACACAGAGTTCCTTTTAAATACCTCACAACTCGCAAAGCTGTCTCCCAGTGCTCGTGTCTAGGATCTTGCATGAATTGAGATAAATAATGAATATAATAAGCCAAGTCAGGTCATATGACAAACAAGTACACAAGACGACCTATAAAGCGCCGATATGACTCTGGATCAGCAAGCTTAGCACCTGTAGCAAGGCCTAGCTTATTAATTTGCTCAATGGGAAAATCTGTCGGTTTGGCCCCTAAAAGACCAACTCCCGTAATGATATCAAGAGTATACTTGCGTTGACATAGAAATAATCCAGTTGAACTTCGAGCTACTTCGATACCAAGAAAGTACTTAAGCGTACCAAAATCTTTCATACGAAAATAATCACTCAAATAGGCCTTAAAAGCCCGTAATGCAGCGGAATTGTTACCAGAAATAATTAAATCGTCAACATACACCAAGAAATTGAGATGCACTCCATCCTTGGTGTAAGTAAACAACGAATTAGGGCTGGGCAAAAAATCTGGAGAACCGAAAACATTGAACTGAACCGACGGTTCGGCTCGATTTTTTTGTTTTTAAAAAAAATCAATTTTAGAAAAAACCAAACCGAAAAAAAAAACTGATTTCGGTTCGGTTCTTTTTTCCGGTATGAACCGAACCGAAAAAACGGGCATATTAGTAATTAATCTTACTTTTATTTTAGGCTACTACTATCTCTTAAATCATAGTCATTGAAGCCAATCTATGAAGTTTTTATGGAAGTCGAACTTGATTAACATATCACAGAAGCATTAATTAGGAAAAAAGAAAGTAGTTGTAAATTGGTGAAACTTTAAACGGTCATAACTATGCGTTCGGACGTCCGTTCGACCCAATTTTTTTATTTCGGCGTATTTTTTCGAGACGGGGCCGTTTCCCATCCGCCGCACGCCAATTTATGCAAAAATGTCCGTCTTCCCAATCGATTTGACGTTTCCCCCAAATCAATTTTTAATTTTCTCTTTTCTTTAGTAGATATCTCACGATATACAATACATTTCAACGTCCAAATTTCGTGATAATGTAGGTGTGAATGTCAATTTCAGTTTTGGAAATTCAATTTCAAAAAAAAATTAAAAAATCGACCCGACCCGACCCACTGAAAAAATCGAGAAAATACCGATGTATCCAATACGTTCGGCGATATAAACTGAACGTATCGTTTTTTAAATAGTTTGATTCATTTAAAAAAAAAAAAAATTGGTTCAGAATTTTTCGATACAAAACCTGTATGAACCGATATATGTTACCCTACAAGGAATAATCAGAGTAAGATTGGAGAAAATCATACCCCTTCAAAGTCGTGACTAGCTTTGCAAATCAACAACGAGGTGCTTGTTTCAATCCATATAGAGATTTTCGAAGTCGACAAACCAAATTAGGATCTGAGGACTCGAACCCGGGGGAAAATTTCATGTAAACCTCCTCATCAAGATCACCACGGAGGAATGCATTGTGTACATCCATCTGGTGAAGTTCCCAATTCTTTGAAGTTGTAATGGCGAGAAAAGCACGAATTGTTGCCATATTTGCGACCGGAGCAAAGGTCTCATTGTAATCTAAACCTTCGATATGATGATTGTCGAAAACAACTAGCAGGACTTTTAATCTCTCAAGATCACAAGTGGAGTGATATTTTCTTTTATAAACCCACTGATTATTCAATGCATGCTATTCAGGAGGAAGATATTCTAGAGTCCAAGTGTCATTATATTTCAATGCTTTGATCTTCTCTTGCATAGCCTGCTTCCACTCTACATCTCATGGCCTCCTTAAAAGATCGGGGTTTCATCTCCGGTAATAATAGCTGTAAGAAACTTTTGATATGTCGCAGAACAATTGTCATAATTTATATAATATGCTATAGGAAAAGAAGTACATAAGGTATGATGTGGAGGAGAAGTAGCATTACGAGATGGACTCTCTTTGACAACATTGTGAGTGAAATAGTCTCGTAGAAGCACCGAAAGAATTTTAGGTCTCATGCCACGACCTAGAACTTCATCTGAACCATTTTCAACTAAATCAACACTAACAGTGATATTGTCATTAGAACCAGAAACCTCATCCAGAACTGGGTCGGACGGGAGTGGAGGAGAGTCCGTGTCTGTTGTGGTTTCGAACTCCTCCAGACTCGCGTCTACTGGGCCAGCTACAGGAGTCTCAACAACTGGAAGCTCAGTAGTGTTAGGCTCATCAATAGCGGGGTTGGCAGTCGGTTCATGGGTTTCAGGGACTTCATTTTCATCAAAAAAATCAGCAAAATCTGAATCAACTTCCACATCCAACTCAAAATTAGCGTCAGGTTTAATATTGCTAGCCTCTATATCAATAAATGGAAAAATATTGTCACACCCTGACTTTTTCTAAGTCTTTACTTAGGGCGTGATGGCACCTGGACAATTATTTTCCACCAGGAGCACCATTTAATTCTCTTTATTTAAAAATTTAAACTTATATTCAAATACGGAGCTATTAATAAAAATAACAATAAAGAAATTTGTTTATGACTTTATTGAAAATATAACGCGAGTCCATGCTCGTGCAAATATTGTTTCTACATAGACATAGTGACAAATATTATTCTAAGTTGGAAGGGAGACCATTCCACACAGGCATTTCCCGAGACATTGGAACTGACATTCTGAACCTGACGAGTACCAAGCCCGAAACAATGGACTTGGTATGACAAGAGGCTGCGGGACGATCGCTAGCCTTGGCGTGGTGCCTTGGCGTGGAGCCTTTCCTCTATCACGCTTTCCTGAAACATGTTAAATAAAGAGTCAGCCCTACCATCTGGGGCTGAGTGAGAACCTTACCATGCAATTCAAAGTAACACCACAATATTCCAAGCGCAATCACATTATAACGTAATAAGCATATTGCAAAAACATATCAGGTTACAACATTTTTAAATATGCAACAACTCCTCATAGGAAATTCTCGGTTTAACTAACACTTCATTTTATATCGTATTATACGTTAAGACATTCCCCTGCATTTCCACATGTTTATTACATTTATATATTTGTGAACGCGTATTCACTTTTCATATTTATATATAGGTGAACATGTATTCATCTATCATATTTGTTGCGGCGTGCAACCCGATCCATTATATTTACGTATTTGTGAGCACGTATTCACTTTACGTTTTGTTGCGGCGTGCAACCCGATCCATTATGTTTACGTATTTGTGAACACGTATTCACTTTACGTTTTGTTGCGGCGTGCAACCCGATCCATTATGTTTACGTATTCGTGAACGCGTATTCACTTTACGTTTTGTTGCGGCGTGCAACCCGACCCATTATATTTACGTATTTGTGAACGCGTATTCACTTTACGTTTTGTTGCGGCGGGCAACCCGACCCATTATATTTACGTATTTGTGAACACGTATTCACTTTACGTTTTGTTGAGGCGTGCAACCCGATCCATTATGTTTATATTTATATATTTATGTGAACACGTATTCACTTTTCATATTTTTCAGAAGATCGAATAAATAATATTTTCTTTCCCAACATTATGTCATTCATACTTGTAACGATTATAACTTTTTAACCATAACTCCAACTAAGGTATTTCTTAAGCGGAAACTGATGCGCGAAAAGATGCACACACTTTTAAACGCAAGTGCACGTTATCGTATCAAGTAGTATAGTCTTAGATAAGACCGAATATCGTCCTCTGGGATTAGGGTTCAAGTACCAATTGTCTATTTTCTAGTATCTATTTGGTGAATTAATGAGTGATTGGTTGTTTATGACTAAGAATTATAAAAGCTAATTAAATATAAAGATTTAATTCAGATGTGATGAGAATAGGGCTTCTATGTATCCTTACTATCCGCTTATGTTACTTACTAATGCATTACTTATGGTATTCTTCTTTTGGAGAAAGCAGGTTTACGAAATCGTTTTATACTCCGTTAGGTTATATAAACACTCAACCCAGATTGTTCCTTACCTAACTTTCGATAAAGTAACGCTATAGGAGGATTAAGCACAAAAACCTAGTTGGCCGTCACGCACAATGCGCAAAATTAGGGTTGTTAAGCCTCATCAACGCTACAAATCTAATTGAGGTATTTTCATCCCCAATTCAAGACCGTCACCCAACTTACAAAGATATTCACAATCCTCCTTTCGTAACTCGATTAGAAATCATATAGTGATAACTAGTTGTCAATTAGCTACCAAGAATTCAACTCAATTATTGGATAGATCTCTCAATAAGAATAATAACCATAAGCATGCATTACTTTATAACATAAGGTTCAAGAATTCAACATAGAAAGCCTATAAGAGAATTAGTTCTAGCCATGAATATGACAAGAACTAATTCAAAGTTCATCATGCAAAACCGAATTAAAGAAAAGAAAAGAAAAGAAATTACTAATGTTTAGGTCTCCAATCTCTAGGCAAGAAAACCTTGTGTTTGGCAAGAAAGGAACCTTGAAACCGCCTAGGGTTCTCCTTTATAGGTTTAAAACGTCTCCTCTTTTCCTCGCAGTTGGCCCAAAAATCCGTCAAAAGACCTAATTTTTTCCGTCGGCGCGCGGCCTGCAGATGGGCGCGCGCGCCTAAAGTTCTGCAATACGGTGTTTTGCGCGCGGCCCGATGCTCTGGCATGCGAGGCGCGCGCCTGCAACTCTGTGGGCTTCTGATGTTTAGCGCGCGGCCTCGCTTTCGGTCTTCGAGGCGCGCGGCTGAATCTTCGCACTTCTTCGAATAATAGCGCCGCGCCTCGCTTCGATGCGAGGAGCGCCATGCGCAGTCCGATTTCAGCCTCGTTTGCCACTTTCTCGTTTGCTCTAGTACCTCTCTTTTCCCTCTTTTCGCTCCTTTTAGTCATTTGGCCACTTTAGCCACTTTGACTCAAAAGAAAGAAAATCTATCCTAATACGACACTTTGTATGTACAAAACGGGACAAAAGACTAACTAGATCGACTCAAAGGTGTATATAAAATACACCGATCAAATACCCCCAAACTTAACCTTTGCTCGCCCTCGAGCAAAGATAGAAAGAAATACAATAAAAGACTCAAAAGAATGAAAAATAAAGGACTCTCTGTCATTAATCACTTTTGCTGCATAAATGTTAACTAGAAAAAAAACATGAAGGTTAGCAGAATAATACGCAGGAACATATAGCATGAAATTTTCAGCACACTAAACACATGAAGCTAAATATTTCGCAAACTCATATTCATCATGCTTAATGGAAGTCAATATACTAAATCATGCATATAAATTCAAGAATTCCTATGGCATGCTTACTTGCTATTCTCCACTAATTCTGGATATGCATAAAAGAGATCTTCAGGACTTTGAGGGTTGTAATGTAGGCTTAGGTAGGAGTTGGTAAAGATATGCATTTAGACTCATTTTTACGTACCATAAGCTCTTTGGCTTTTCAATTTTCCCCTTTTCTTTTGATTCTTTCCTTCACTTCAATTCTATCATTTCCTCTTTTGTTTTGGGAGAGTGAAGTGTATTATACAAATAGCACCCCAAACTTAGGCTTTGCCTCTTTCTTATTACTTTTCCATTAGGTGCCTCAAACTTGTTCACTCTTTTTGTTTCTTCTTTTTAACACAATGTACTCCACTATTTCATATTTTCACTTATGGCACAATTTTGTGGGAATATGGGGTGTCAAAGAAGAAGTTTCAAATTTAGGCTCAATGGGGCTGACTAGGGATATTTTTAAAGTACGGGATAGAAAAGAATGGTAAGAATTGGCTATCAAAGAAATGCCTGAGTCATCTCCCTAACATGCATATCCTAACTATTTCGCCTCAAATAGCAAGCACTCATAACACATAAGCATTTATCATTTAGCATGCATAACTTAAGCAAGAAACTCCAAATAGACAGATTATGTGAGCTTTTGGCATATCTAACCTAAGTGTTTAGATAGTTGCTTCAATTCCTTTACATTATTCCACCTTACTTCATTAGGTGTTTCTAGCAACTACAGCATACATGATCTTTGACAGGCAATTATGACTCAAGAAAGAAAAAATTTTGGTGACTCAAAATAAACATAAAACAAATAGAAAAATTTAAATAAAACATAACATGACACACAAATAAAAACTAAAACACAAAAACACACCCCCAAACTTAAATCACACATTGCCCCCAATGTGTGTAGACTCAAAGACAGTAAAAGAAAACGACACTTACAAACTTTGGCTAAAATGGTGGTGGTGGCGGTGGATAATGCATCGACCATTGGTTGAACAAGGCACTCAGCTCGTCGATTTGTTGCCTTGTTTCTTGCGGTCCTTGTACTACTGCTTGCAAGCGTCTGCATCATCTCCTTCCAGTGTTGGTACAATTGCCCTATTGTGGGCTCTGAAGGTTCTGCTCTTGTGGTTGGCTTGGCCGGGTCTGCCTCATGTGAGCCCCTATTTCGTGCTCATCTTCATCCATGGCGGCTCTGCTGCTTTGTTGTTCTTCTGCGGGTTGTACTCTTCGTGCGGGGGCTAGGAGTGCGGAAAAGAGTGCACTATCCCATAGGACACCGGCGGTTGGTTTCTTTCACGAGTATCGTGGGTAGTTGTGGATCGCACTCATGTGGCATAGGCGGTAATAAGTGAACCGTGTCCCAATCCACTGTTGTCACCAACTGCTGATTTCTTCGATGCTCGCACTATCTCTTTTCCCACATCAATTATCGCCTCATAATTCCATAAATCAACTTAATCCTCTTACGGCACTCTGGTGAAGTGCGTAGATGGAATCATGCGATCGACGAAATACCAAGCCTTGGTCGCTTTAGTGCTTTGCTCGGTGCTCTAGATCCATTCCTTCGATCTCAAAAGCGGCGGGTAGCTCATCGTATGCGATATTATTCCATCAATGTTGTTCTTTGCTCAGACCATGTTCTAAAATGGTTCCAATCGCTACTTTCTTCAACATCAACTGCTTTTAGCGTTGTATTTATTATGCGATCCAGCATATAATTTCCCACAAAGCACCCTTCTGCCCTCTCGGAAAGTTTGCATAAAATTCCCGCACCATTGTTGTATTCATGGTTTTATCTTCTCGGATTGACAAATCTCTTCCACCCCTTAGCTCTATCATAGCCGGATGGGCTCATAAACGTCTTCCTCCCATGGATCCCCTTTGGTAATCCATTCCCCTTTCTGGAATTACGGGTCTAGTATCAAGTCTTTTGTATCTTTGGTAGGCCTGGTAACTCACGAACCTATTTTCATCGTATTGTGGGTTGGGGTGGATGTGGATCCTCTTCTCTTTCTGGTGGCCATTTATAAACAAAATCTGCAGCTTCTAATTTTTGTGGCACAATGTCTCCTATACACTCAACAACTAGCGATAACACCCCAAACTTCAACAATGCCCACAACCTCTTTTTCTACTCTTTTCTCCAACTTCACAACCAACTTTTCAGTACCCAAACTACTCCAACTACAATACTCTTCCCAACTACTACCTCCTATGACTTCAGTGAAAGGATTCAAGAACAAAGATAGGGATTACCTTTTGATGAGAAGACTCGAGCTTTCTTGTTTGATTGGTGGGTTGAGGCTATGGAATGGAGCTTTGTTGTTGAGATAGTTGAGGTTTTGGGAATTTAAGAGTTTAGGTTGTGGTTGGGTTGGATTTGTGGAGGTTTTGTGGGCAAATTTACGGAATTTCGTGGGTTTTGGAGAGGAAGGTTAGGTTTTGGAAGTTGGAATTGGGAAAATCTGATTTTTAGGCGTTTTAAATTTCGATTCCGCCAGTGCCAGCCTGCTTTTAGCCATGGCCAAACATCTGCGCTCGCCCGGGACTTTCTGCGCGGCACTGCTCTGGCGCGCGGCTAAAGCTCGGCCAACTTTACGGAATTCTCCGCGCGGCCTGCTCGAGCCGCGGCTCTTAAACTTCCGAGCACTGTTCAGATCTTTTAGCGCCATGCTCGCTCTGGCGCCATGGCTACGCTTCTCTGAAATCCTTGCTTTTCTTGATTTATTTCGTCCCGGTTTAATTTCTTGTACACATCGATCACAAAACAACAAGATCCAATCTGGTAGATCGTTCTTAGACAAACTAAAATAAAATAACGTGTAAATTAAAATAACATAATTAAAAACGTTGGGTTGCCTCCAAGCTATCTTTAACGTCTTTTAGCGGACGCAAGTTCTTAGACTTACTAGCCCAGGGTGGATTAAGTCCCCAACTAATCCATTTCCGCCACATTTGGCGTTTCCTTTTCTCCTTTTCTTTTTAGCATTATCGGTAGTAGGGAGTTAAGACAATTACCTCATTTAGTGTCATCTCAAAGAAACCATGCTTGCTTTCTTGGGCTCATCACTCTATGCTTGCATTGCAATGGCTCGCAGTGGGGTTTGGTGGTGTTGATTGCAAAACACCCACTTACAGTTCTTGGCTCAATGACGTGTTTAAAGACTTTAAACACCATCTCTTCGTTCTCCACTCTTAGCGTTAGCTCTCCTCTTTCAACGTCAATCAAGGCTCTACCCGTTGCTAGGAATGGCCTCCCCAATATGATCGGGATTTCTGCATCTTCTTCCATATCCAGAATGAGGAAATCTGCAGGAAAGAAAAATTTTCCTACCTTCACAATCACATCCTCGATCTTCCCTCGTGGATGAACCACTGTCCTGTCGGCTAGTTGCAGACTCACAGTGGTGGGTTTGGCTTCTCCTAACTCCAATCTTTTGAAAACTGAAAGGGGCATCAAATTTATACTCGCCCCTAAATCACACAAGGCTCTGTTGCAAGTCACCCCGCCTGTGCATGGTAGTGTAAAGCTTCCAGTCCTTTAGCTTTGGTGGCAATTTCTTTTGTAAGATAGCACTACACTCTTCATTAGTGCTACTATCTCATATTCGGCAGTTCCTCTTTTTCCAAGATTTCTTTCATGAACTTGAAATAAGATGGCATCTGCTCCAAAGCCTCTATAAACGGTATGTTGATGTGCAACTTCCGAATACCTCAAGAATTTGGAAAATTGTTTATCGACCGCCTTCCTTTGTAATCTCTGGGAAAGGAATCTTTTACGTATACTCCTTCTCAGGAGTTTTCTATCATTGGGCTAGGTTCGACCTTATCTTTTCTAACTCGCTTCCTCTCAACTATTGGTGGCGTTTGTTGCTCCATTGTTTTCCACTTCTCAATTGCACGCTTACATTGCTCCTCGGATTTACCTCGGTATTGCTTGGCAATGTCCCGTGGCACGATGTTTACTGCTTTGCTAGTTGTCCTACTGTGTTTCCAAGTTTACGAGCGAGGATCTAGATTCTGTTATAAATCGCGTCGGGCGTTGCAAGTCTTGCCATGGCCGCTTTAAGCTCATCTGGTTTTCTTGCGACCGGTGCATTGGTATTGAAATTTGGGGGCTTGAGTGAAGCGGCATTGATTCTGCATGCTGGTTACGATCGGCCTATCACGGTCTCGCCACGATATTGGTTCTGTTGGCCCGTGCTGATTTTCTTGCCCGATCTCCTCTCCAGAAGTTTGGGTGATTCTCCACCGGATTATAAGTGTTTGAGTAGGGGTTGTTCTGTTGCCTCCGGTAGTTACCTCTTGACACTCTGCTCGCTCATTGGGATGTTGTTGGGATCCATTGAAGGACACCTATCAAATGTATGTGGGCCGCCATATCTCGCGATTTTAAGCGGTTGCAAAGATTCGACCACAGTATGTTCTGCAATTGTTTCGCTAGAAGAGCCACATGCGTTCAAAGCGGCAATAGCATCTACTTATGGACCTCAGCGATTCTTCTCCCACCGGTTGCCCTCTCTTCAGGTGACATGGTTGTTAGTGGCCATATCTTCTAATAACTCGTGGCGTCGTGGGCTGTTTTCCTCATGAATGCCCCGCTGTGCATCTATGATGGTTACGGTTGTCTTTGCTCAGCCCGTTGTAGAAAATATGAACCAAGTTCCACAACTCAATGCAATGGTGTGGACACTTCCTCTGTAGATCCTTGAATCTCTCCCATGCTTCATATAAGGACTCTCATGACTTGATAGAAGTTGTTCAACTCCTCTTAATTTCTTTGCTTTACGAGGTGGAAAGAACTTGGCTAGGAATTTCTGTGCCAGCTCGTGCCATGTAAATATCGAATCAGCTGGCAGGGAATTCAACCATACTTTTGCTCTATCCCTGAGTGAGAAGGGAAAGAGCCTCAATCTGACGGCATCATCGATGTACGTTATATCTGAAAGTGGCACATAGCTCCAAGAAATTTGCTATGTGCATATGTGGATCCTCCGATGGCAGTCTGCACTGTGTGCTGCACCATGCTCAGAATCGCTGGTTTTATCTCGAAATTGTTGGCTCATATTGTAGGGAGCCTAATGCAAGTCTGTGCTCCATTCACTCTTGGTAGCACATAATCTCCCAGACTTCTTTTCCGGATTCGAACCCCATCCTCCATATCTATTGGCACTTGCCGAGGATCTCCGGGTTAAGTTGATTTTCACCTAACCGCCTCTCATCCTATTATTGTTGGGAGCACCGCCCATTTCTATCAACGTTGCAATTTGATTCTTTCGCTCGCTTGCGTGCTTTCTCAATTTGGATTGAAGGGAACAAGAGTGTCAGCTCCTCTTCTCCTTCGCATAAACTGATATCCTGAGAAAGATCAAAAACAAACAAAGAATCACGGCACCCTGATTTTCGTAGAAACTAAAAATAAATAAAAAAATAAGAAATTAAATCCAAATTAGAAATTAAAAATAGATAATTTGATATTGAACTATTGCCTAATCCCTAATGGCGCCAAAAACTTGATGTGCGAAAGATGCACACTTTTAAACGCAAGTGCGTTATCGTATCAAGTAGTATATTCTTAGATAAGACCGAATATCGTCCTCTAGGATTAGGGTTCAAGTACCAATTGTCTATTTTCTAGTATCTATTTGGTGAATTAATGAGTGATTGGTTGTTTATGACTAAGAATTATAAAAGCTAATTAAATATAAATATTTAATTCAGATGTGATGAGAATAGGGCTTCTATGTATCCTTACTATCCGCATATTTACTTACTAATGCATGACTTCTGGTATTCTTCTTTTGGAGAAAGCAGGTTGCCGACATCGATTTATACTCCCCTTAGGGTGACATAAACACTCAACCCCAGTATTGTTCCTTACCTAACTTTCGCTGCTAAGGGTAACGCTATAGGAGGATTAAGCACAAAAACCTAGTTGGCCACGCACAATGCGCAAAATTAGGGTTGTTAAGCCTCTCATCAACGCTTACAAATCTAATTGAGGTATTTTCATCCCCAATTCAAGACCGTCTACCCAACTTACAAAGATATTCACAATCCCTCCTTTTCGTAACTGATTAGAAATCATATAGTGATAACTAGTTGTCAATTAGCTACCAAGAATTCAACTCAATTATTGGATAGATCTCTCAATAAGAATAATAACCATAAGCATGCATTACTTTATAACATAAGGTTCAAGAATTCAACATAGAAAGTCTTATAAGAGAATTAGTTCCTAGCCATGAATATGACAAGAACTAATTCAAAGTTCATCCTGCAAAATCTGAATTCAAGAAAAGAACAAGAAATGAAATTACTAATGTTTAGGTCTCCAATCTCCTAGGCAAGAAAACCTTGTGTTTGGCAAGAAGGGGAAACCCTTGAAAACTGCCTAGGGTTCTCCTTTTATAGGTTTAAAACGTCTCCCCTCTTTTCCCTGCAGGCCTGGCCCAAAAATCCGTCAAAAGACCTAATTTTTCCGCGTCGGCGCCGCGGCCCTGCAGATGGGCGCCGCGGCGCCTAAAGTTCTGTAATACTTCGGGTGTTTTGGCGCCGCCGATATCTGGCATGCGAGGCGCGCGGCCTGCAACTACTGTGGCTTCTCGGATGTTTAGCGCGCGCGCTCTGGTCTTCGAGGCGCGCGCTGAATCTTCTGCGAACTTCGAATAATAGCGCGCGACCTCGCCAGCTGCAGGAGGCGCCGCGGCGCAGGTCTGGATTTCAGCCTCGTTTGCCACTTTCTCCGTTTTCAGCTCTAGTACCTCCTCTTTTTCCCTCTTTTCGCTCCTTTTCCGCCATTTGGCCACTTTAGCCACTTTGACTCAAAAGAAAGAAAATCTATCCTAATACGACACTTTGTATGTACAAAACGGGACAAAAGACTAACTAGACTGACTCAAAAGGTGTATATAAAATACACCGATCAGAAACTAAGGTAAGACGGAGATCTTTCACTGTACCAAATTTCATTTAAAACTACTTTGGGTAACTAACACAAATTTATCCTCAAAACAGCCATATGAGATTTGTTTCGGCAGAATTTTTATTAAACAGAACCCAATCTTAGAATAGTCATAACTCCTAATCTGTAAACCCGTTCAAGCCCCATAAAATCTCAAAACGACGAGAACAGAGAGATACAAGTCTCCATGTGAACCAGTCTTTCGTATTATGTACCATTTGGTACAGTTTTACACTTTTATTCGCTGCCCTTCCTGGATCTCGATAGATCCGAGACATAAACTTTAAACAGCGATAACTCTCAATCCGTAAGTCGGATAGACCCCCGTAAGGTCTCAAAATGTCCACAACATAGAGATATAGAACTTTCATTTAGCAACAATTTTCATATTCCCCACATATTAGTACAGTTTTACGTTTCCACGTCCTGCCCTTCTGGATTTCGATGAATCCGAGGCAGCAACTTCAAACTACAATAACTCTCAACTCGTAAGTCCGTTTTAATAACTCTTTATCTATATCTGTCCGTAACAGAGATATTTACAACCATGTAAATTTTTATATAATTCTAATAAGTAAAACTCAATAAAAACAGTCCGTAATTATGCCTTTCCGAATTTCGACCAAATCTAAGGCAGAAACTTTGAACTATGATAACTTTCAAACCGTATGTCCATTTTACCTCATTTTTGGTTCTATATGATCATATTAGAGAGGTGTACCACTCTTCCGAATTTCATCAATTCTAACAATTATAACTCAGTGAGAACAGTTTGTAAAGTTCATGACGCAACTAGTTGTCTAAACAATCAAAAGTTCAATATTTCTTTTCAACACTCAATTCTTATTCTAACATGTATTGAACTTAAAATAAAGTATGTTACCAAGAATTTCTGAGTGAGAAAACTCACCTTGTAAGTGTGAAGATTATTGTTGTGTGGTTGCTAAAATTATTCTTACTCTCTAGTATTTTTCTTCTTGTTCTTCTTGCCCTCTTGGTATTCTTTCCTCTTCTTTTCACTTGTTTTTTTTTCTGATTTTCTAACATTTATGTTATGTACTTTGTTTGTGTGTAAATACAATGTATAAGTGGAGAGTTTGTATAACATATGAGAGGTGGAAGGACAAGAGTTGGAGGGAAATGAAAAGGGGGGAAGGGGTAAAGGGAAGACGTGCATGGTGCATGTTTTTTTTTTTTTTCTTATTTTCATTTTATCTATCTATTTATCCAACTTTAACACTAACTCTATCCCATGCAATTTATTCTTTGTTTTCTTATATATATATATATATATATATTTATTAACCCAACCACAACTATATATTATTTTTTTTTTTTTCCGGATTTCAAATATCTTCAAAAATTTTACGTCCCGTGATACAAAAACTCATTCTTGTCAAGATCATAAAGTCTCCAACCTTTCTTGCCAAAAGGATACCCGACAAAGATACATTTGCGACTACGACTGTCATGTTTATCTCCGATAGACTTTTGATTGTTAGCAAAACACAAGGAACCAAATACACAAATTGCATCATAAGACGGATTATAACCAAACAATTTCCCAAAGGGAATGAAATTATCAAGAACGATGGTTCTATTTATCAAATGTGTGGCGGCCAAAACACTCTCTCCCAAAAAATAAATCAGTATATTTGTTTGAAATCTTAAAGCACGAGCAACATTTAAGAGATGTTTGTATTTTCTCCCGACTCTCCCATTTTGTTGTGGAGTTCTGACACATGAGGTTTGAAACAAAATGCCAGGAGCGGAAAAATAATCAATCAAACAATTGAATTATGTCGTTATCACACCGTACACTTTTTATAGTTTGAGAGAATTGGCGTTCAACCATGGCAACAAAGGACACAAACATTCGAAAAACCTTCATTTTATTAACCATTAAATAAACCCACACAACTTGAGACAAATCATCCATAATGGTTAAAAAATATAGAGCACCACAAGAAGATTTATGTCTATAATAACCCCATAAATCAATATGAATCAATTCAAAAATTCGACTAGATTTATTGTCACTCAAAGGAAATCTATCTCTAGGATGTTGAGCACGAAAACACACTTCACATGTTTTATTCAAACTACCCCTAAAATTACGAACTGGAGGAAGTAACTTCACTACTTTCTCGGAAGGATGCCCCACTCTATTATGCCAAAGAAGAATCTTCTCCATCAACTGTGACTGCCTGGATTAAGCTCGGCTCCCTGAAGTAGTAAAGTCCATCTTGCTTACTTCCCGTTCCAATCAGTTTCCTCGTTTGGTCATGTATAACACACATATAAGAACTAAAAATGACAATACCTTTTAAATCATCACAAAATTGCGGCACGGAAAGCAAGTTGCAGTTCAAGCGAGGGCCATAAAGAACGTGATTAAGAGTTATAGTATCCGGCGATCGCATTGAACCCTCCTTGGTTGCTACAACCTTTTTGCCATCAAATAAGAGAGAAATTTTGCCAGTTATATGATTGGATGCACCGATGTCAATAATCCACCAATTTCCATTAAACTTACCACTCAAACGATCATTAGAAATCGACATATTACCGAACACACTTGCAAGTGTCTTCCATTGATCCGCAGAAAACACTTGAGTAGAGGGTGCTCCAAGAGTTTCGGTGGCTTCAACCCTTGCATTAGCACTAACACCGCCTCTTCCCCCTTCGACCACGGCCAGCCGAAGCCAAGGAAGAAGATGGCGACCTTTCACAGCCTGCCCTACCATCAGACTTCACACGATCCTCCCACCTGGATATTTTATTTTCTCAAAGAAGTGAGTGACTTCGTGACCGGTTTTCTTATAGTGAGTGCAATAAAGATTTGATTTATCAGGCCTCTCGAATCTGGCCCGTCCTCGCCTACCTGTACGTACATCAAAATCGACGACTTCCGGTTTCTCATCAGTTACGGCAGAAGCCATTCGAACATGTTCATTTTGAATAACTAGCTGGTAAGTACGTGATGCGCGAAAAGATGCACACACTTTAACGCAAGTGCACGTTATCGTGACAAGTAGTGTAGTCTTGATAAGACCGAATATCGTCCTCAAGGATTAGAGTTCAATTACCAACTATCTATTTTTTGGTATCTATTTGGTAAATTGATATTTGGATTTGGTGTTTATAACTAAGAATTATAAAAGCTATTTAACTATAGGTTTTACTTCAGTGGTGATGAGAATAGGGCTTCCACGTCTCCTCACTATCCGCTTATGCTACTTATTAATGCATAACTTATGGTTTTCTTCTTTTGGAGAAAGCAGGTTCACTAAATCGTTTTATACTCCGTTAGGTTATATAAACACTCAACCTCAAAGATTGCACTTACCTACCTTTGGTGATAAGGATAACTCTATAGGAGGATTAAGAACAAGAACCTAGTTAATCGTCACGCGATGCGCAAAATTAGGGGTTTTAAGCCTCTCATTAATGCTACATAAATAATTGAGGTATTTTCATCCCCAATCCAAGAATGTCTACCCAACTTACAGCATATTCACAATCCCCTCCTTTCGGAGTCTGATTAGAAATCATATAGTGGTATTTAGTTGTCAATTAACTACCAAGCATTCAATTCAATTATTGGATAGATCTCAACAAGAAGAAGAAATACCATAAGCATGTATTAAATCATAACATAAGTTTAGAGATTCACATGGAAAGCCACATAGAGAGTTAGTTCTGATCATTGACATGTGAGAACTAATCTCGTATTCTTAAAAAAGCGAAATAAAAACAAGAAAGGAAAATAAATTACTAAACTATGGTCTCGATCTCAAGCAAGAAACCTTGTGTTGTGCAGAAGGGAACCCTAAAAGCGCCTAGGGTTCTCCTTTTATAGTGAAAACCGCCTCAACTTTTCCCTGCAGTTCGCCCAAAATCCGTCTGAAACCTTATTTTTCGCGTCGTGGCGCTGTGACGAACGCCGCGGCCGGAACTCTGCAATCCGTCGGATGATTTGGCGCCGGCACGATTCTGGCATGCGAGGCGCGCTACTGCGGCTCTGTAACTTCCGGATGTTTAGCGCGCGACCTGCGCTTTCTTTGTCGTGGCGCCGCGTGCCAGTCTTCGCGACCTCTGAATAGTGGCAACGCGGCCTAACTACATTGCGAGGCTGCGCTAGTGCGGGTTTCATCCTCGTTCGCCACTTTCTTTGTTTTTAGCTCTGGAATGTCCTCTTTTTCCCTCTTTTAGCTCCTTTTCCGTCATTTGGCCATTTTAACCACTTTGACTCAAAAGAAAGGAAAACTATCCTAATACGACACTTATATGTGCAAAACGGGACAAAAGACTAACTAAAACTGACTCAAAAGGTGTATATAAAATACACCGATCAGTACGATTAAGAGAGGGTAGTGGGTCTTGAGCAAGAATATTCGATCGTATTTGACCGTAATACTCACCATATAATCCCATCAGAAATTCTTGAAGCATATCATTTTCATGACGGATTTCGTGATCTCGGCCCGCGGTGCATTGCGTACAATAAGAGCAGGTGATCAAGGACTCGTGGGTATGCAATTCTTCCCACAAAGCTATCAATTTTCCGCAATAGGTAGCGACTATCATTGTTTAGGTTTGTTCGCAATGAGCAACAACAGATTTCAATTGTTGAATCTGTGGGCCATTAACGAGAGCGAATTGCTCTTTGAGAGTATCCCATAAACGTTTCACATCTTTATATTTTGAGAGAGTACTTTTCACCTCGGGAGCGGTTGTTTTCATAATCCATGAAACTAGCATAGCATGGATAGTAGTCCAATAAGTCTACGTGCAAGGAGGTTCCGGTGATGTGATTATGCCATCAAGAAAACCAAACTTGCGTCGCGCTTGAAGAGCTGTTTCGATTTCTCCTGCCCAATCGTCATAATTCTTACCATTAAATCTGGCGGGAGTGATGAAGTCGCCAGGACAATACTAACTCCCGAGGACAAAAAAAAGGGAATTTATGTCAATTTTAGGTGGTGGTGGCGTGCCGTCGCCTGCTATTGTTATAGTTTGTGTATCTTTGTCGACGTGACTTTGATACCATGTAAAGAATGAATCATGAGCCTAACTCAACCCCAAAGCTAGCTTGTGTCACAATTGTATTTTTGTGACTACAATTATTAATGTCACTTTAGTCCTCTTTGTTTACTTTAGTATTTTCTAGTATTTGCACTTTAGTCCTTAGCTATAAATAGGACTATGTAATGGCCATTTAGTTTTTATCCAGAAAATATATTGTCTCTTACTCTCTCTCTCTCTTTCCCTCTCCCCTTTCATCTCTTCTCTGTCGAAACCCTAGTAGCAGAATACCCAGTCTGTTACAAATGGTATCAGAAGCTAGTCCAACGACGGGAGTTGGCGTCTAAACGGAGATGCAACACAAAGTGACGAGATAAGGATGCTCAAGACTCAATTATCTGTGTTGGCAGAAGACACTAGTAAGAAACTGGAAGCAATCGAAATGAATACATGCAAAAGATTGGAAGGCATAGAACTGAAGCAACTGGAAGAGAATCGTGAAGCAAATCGAAAGTTCGAGCTCATTATGGCAAGTTTGAACATCATTCGGGGGGAGGGAGTCAGCACCGGCGACTCCAGTGGCAAACCCAGCAACGACGCACACAAACATCACGATTGGGTCATTTCCAACCAACATGAAACTCTTTCCTTCGGTAGCTGAACTTGAACCTTCAGGTAGCAAAACTTATATTTCGTACTCTAATCAGTATGCGTCATCGAGTCAGAGTGTGGGTAGAGGCTTCACATTTCCCCCAGCTTCCCTATTGACAAGTCTCCCAATATTCAGAAACCCTATGTACTCCAACTCACCACCCACCATACCCGAAACTATCATACATACACCAGGAAACCCTAATAACCCCAGAACCTTGAAAACCAAAATCAACTTCCCTGAGTTTGATGGAGATAACCCGAGAAGTTGGTTGAGGAGGTGTGAAAAGTTTTTTGAGCTATATGAGATCCCTAAAAATGAGAAACTACACTATGCATCGATGCATATTGGGGACAGGGTAGATCTTTGGTTAGATGGGTATTCAGCTCATCTAAAAGAGAGTGTTACTTGGAGCAAGTTCTGTTATGAGGTTTGTAGGAGATTTGGGAACTTGAAAAATCAAGACATTGTGGAGGAATTCAATAAACTTACACAATAGGGTACCATAGACCAGTACCAGAATAGATTTGATGAGCTAATCAGTCACATGACCATCCTAAACCCCTTATTGAATGAAACACACTATGTTGCTAGCTTCATTAGTGGACTTAAACCAGAAATCAAACCATTAGTTAAACTAGCCAACCCCTCCACTATTTTGGATGTTTATGAAATAGCCAAACTATATGAAGAGTCATTCAAGGTACTCTCACCTTTCGCATAAAGCAGAAATTCCTCTCAACCTAACCAAAAATCCCTTATCCATAACCCTACAAACAACCCTTACTCAAAAAACCAAAATACTTATAGCTATAAACCAGCCCAAAACCAGAATTTCCCTAAGCTTACATATCCTCAACAAAGACCACAAATTAAACCCCCAAATAAACCATACAACCTCCCTCCCCATTTATAATCCATGAGAGAACAAGGGGTGTGTTATAAATGTAAGAAAAGGTATACTCCTGGACATCAATGTAAGTGAAGGGACTACATGCTATGTAAGGGATGGAAGTGGAAGGTGATGAAGACCTAAATAAGGAGTTTGTGGATGTGGCTAAAAATTTAGAAGAGAAAGCATAAGAACAAGCGATACTTATCTCTGAATGCATTGCTGGGATTAAGTTCTTCACAGGGTCAGGTCTCTAATATCAAGATATTGGGGTATGTCAGTAAGATCGCTATAACCATCCTCATAGATAGTGGATCAACACACTCCTTCATTGATCCTTTCATTGTGAAATGTGTGAAGAAACCAATCCACCCATTAACAAATCCAATGAGGGTCAGAGTAGCCAATGATCAAGAGATGATGTGCCATTGGGAGAGTCCAACTTTTGAGTGGAAGATGCAAGAAGAACAATTAAAGTTCAGAATGAGGTTATTAAAAGTGGGAGGTTGTGACATGATTTTAGAGATAGATTGGATAGACTAAGTGGCTCCAGTAATTCTGCATACCAGACCCCCAAGTATCAGTTTCTGGAGAAATAAGAGACGGATCACCCTATGTGGCAATGGTGATGACTTCAAGCTCCAAACCTTGAATGCTGGAAAGCTGAAAATGCTATTAGAGTGTGGTACTTGTGAGATAGTGGCTGTCATATCTATGATACATACAAAACCAACACATAAAGACACACCAAAACTACACCCTTATATAGACCAACTTCTACACAAATACCATCATATATTTCAAACACCCACTAAATTACTCCCAAAAAGGGATTGTTATCACTAAATAAACATGGTCCCTGGCTCCCAACCATTTAACTTAAGACCTTACAGATATTCCTATGATCAAAATAATACCATATAAGCCATTATAACTGATATGCTCAAAGCAACCACTGTGGTACCAAGTCAATCCTCATATGCATCCCCTACCTTGTTAGTAAAGAAGAAGGACTCCATATGGAGATTGTGTGTGGATTACAGAAAACTCAATAGTACAACTATAAAAAAACAAGTACCCAATACCCATAATAGATGATCTATTGGATGAACTGTTTGGAGCCAGAATATTCTCTAGAATTGACTTGAGAGCAGGGTATCACCAAGTGAGGATGAAGGAAGGGGAAAACACAAGACTGCTTTCAGGACTCACCATGGATTATAGGAATTCAAGGTGATGCCTTTTGGTTTGACAAATGCACCAGCTACCTTTCAGTCATTGATGAACCAGGTGTTCAAGGAACATCTAAGAAAATTTATCTTAGTGTTCTTTGATGACATACTGATTTACAGCAGGGACATAGAAGAACATTTGACACACTTAGAAGTTGTTTTGAAGTTATTACAGAGGAACCAACATTTTGTAAAGTTGAGTAAGTGTGAATTTGGAACATCCCAAGTAGAGTACCTAGGACATATTATCAGTGAAAGAGGATTGAGTACTGATCCAGGGAAGGTACGTGATATGCTGGAATGGAAGTCTCCTAAAAATATTAAAGAACTCAGAGGATTTCTAGAGCTGACAGGGTACTATAGAAAATTTGTCAAGAATTATGCACAAATGAGCAAACCACTGACCAGCTTACTTAAAAAGGGGGCATTCTTGTGGAATCAAGAGGCTGAGACAACATTCTTGTAGCTCAAAAGGGTCATGTCCAGTACCCCTGTATTATTCCTGCCTGACTTCACCAAAACTTTTGTAGTAGAAGTGGATGCTTGTAGTACTGGTATTGGAGCTGTATTGATGCAAGAAAGAAAACCATTAGCCTATCTGAGTCCAACCTTAAGGCTGAAACACCAAGGATTATCAACCTATGAAAAAGAGTTGATAGCGCTACTGCAAGCTGTGGATAAATGGAGACACTACCTACACCCCAGTCACTTTATTATTTAAACTGATCACTTCAGTTTGAAATCTCTACATGATCAGAAGATTACTACATCACTACAGCACAAGGGACTCACTAAATTAATGGGATTAAGTTTTGAAATCCAATACAAGAAGGGAGTAGAGAATGTTGTGGCTGGTGCATTATCCAGGAGACCAGAGGAACCTGCAGAAGCTAAACTAGATGCAATAACTACTCACATACAACCTAAGTGGATTAAAGAAATTGTGGACAATTATAGGGAGATGCAGAAGTGTTACAAGCCATGACTACTTTGAGTCTCAATCAAGATGGAGAACTTGCAGTATCCCTTAAGCAAAGAGTATTGAGGTACAAAGACAGAGCTTGGGTAGGACAACATGGATCTCTAAGGCAACAACTCATCTTACAAGTGCATAACTCTGGACTGGGAGGACATTCTGGAGCATGGGCTACATACCAGAGGCTGAAGGCCATTTTCTATTGGTCTGGAATGAAGGAACAGGTCAAGAATCTGGTGCAGGTTTGTGAAGTTTGCCAGAGACGTAAAGTGGAACAGGTAGCATATTCTGGACTACTGCAACCTTTACCAATTCTAGATAGAGCTTGGGAACACATTTCCATGGATTTTATTGATGGATATGACCCTCCACAATTAACCTTTGAACTCATATCTCAATCAAAAGCAAAAATTGTGGACCAAATGCTAAAAGAAAGGCAGATGATGGCTAAAGTGTTGAAGGAAAATTTGATGAAGGCACAAAACAGGATGAAGATAAATGCTAACAAAAAAATGACTGAAAGAGAATTCAATGTAGGAGATTGGGTGTTCCTAAAACTACAACCCTATAGACAAACAAGAAAAATCCTCAAGTTAGCTTCTAAATACTATGGGCCTTACCAAGTTATCCAAAAAGTGGGCTCAGTGGCCTATAAATTGGTACTACCAACCACTGCCAAGATACATCCAGTTTTTCACATATCTTAACTCAAGAAAAGAGTGGGAAATCACATCACTACTACTGTGGATCCTCCGAAGGACAACCACTAGTGGAACCTGTAGCAGTGTTAGACAGGAGGATGATCAAGAAGAGAAACAAGGCTGCAACTCAGATTTTAGTTCAATGAGCCAATTAATTACCTGAAGAAGCTACTTGGGAGGATTACCAGTTCATCAAGTCACAATTTCCTGAAATTGCTGAATTTTGAAGACATTGAGCACATTTTCAAGGAGAGTGGAATATCACAATTGTATTTTTGTGACTACAATTATTAATTGTCACTTTAGTTCTCTTTGTTTACTTTAGTATTTTCTAGTATTTGCACTTTAGTCCTTAGCTATAAATAGGACTATGTAACGGCCATTTAGTTTTTATCCTGAAAATATATTGTCTCTTACTCTCTCTCTTTCCCTCTCCCCTTTTCTCTCTTCTCTGTTGAAACCCTAGTAGCAGACTACCCAGTCTGTTACAGCTTGTAGGGTGAGTATTATCTAAATTCATATAAAGAGTTCATGTTATCGTTCCATATCTGATGTGAGACCCTTAACAAACTTATTTTTACAACAGTCCAAAAAGGTTTAAATTATGTTTACTTGGTCGACTTTAACAAAGTTAAATGATTTTTTATCTTCACCTCAGTTTTTCTGGTTATGAAAATATTATATTTTGATTCATAGAAATTTATTTACTTTATTTCACAACTTTAGTTTTCGTTACAGATTTTTTTTTTTTGCCAAATATCTAATATTTGTCCTAGTTTCCGGATAAGTTTTAGGAATCCATATCTTTGGAATAGTTTTGGGTTAAAACTTAAAAGCAATAGTAGTAGTAGAAAAACACTTGTGTTAGTTTTCTGAAGTACTACTATTTAAGATTTTTGTTAGTTTACAAAAAAAAAAAAACGCTAATAAGATATCTAGTGTAATTTTATGAGTGAATATGAAAAGGTAGAGTATACCAGACCTATTTGTATCTATCATAACGTTATTTTCGATAAACCTTCAGCTCAAGGAAAACCATTAAAAGTAGATCGAAAAAAAGTATGAAATTGAAGCGGCCATGATAAATAATAAAGAAAATATGAAACAAATAATTATTATAATTAAATACTTCATACATCTTATTTTACGTGATATTTTTCATTTTTTGTGAATTAATTTGATTAAACTTTGAAGTTAAATTGAATTAGAATAATTCAATATTTTAATATTAAAATTTATATATTTGAAAATTATATAAAAATACATTTTAAAATATTTGTCAAAATTAATGCAATTTAAATTTTGAGAAATGAAAAGTGTCACGGAAATTGAGACAGAAGAAATAATAAGGTAAGATATTTTAGTTAAACTGGAGAAGTATTATTTTTCAAAAAAAAATAAAGATTTCATCTACAGTTGTTTCCTGTAAATCTTGCCTTAAATATTTTAGTCCGACAATGTTCAAAACAGTTACAGTAAAATCTTAGTCAAATCTGACGCCCATGTGACCGACAGCTTCCTGTTAACATCATCCTCAGCATGCTCAATCCAACGGCTAAAATCCTCTCCAGCCTCAACATGGACGGTACAGATCTCACGGCCGGTGATTCGCGAAATCCAAGACAAGATATAAGTATATAACCGCCCATTGTTCCCACTAAACCAGTATCAGTGCATTTCACCTTTGATTGCAGTTACCAAATGCCGCATATATATAAGCAAAATAAATAAATAAACAAGTAAGGTACCCTAATTTAGTCATTTTCTTGGAGAAAATAACAAAAATGGTCCTTATATTTTAGGGTAGGTTCAAAATAGTCCTTTTAAGTATGCATTGAACATTTTTTATTATTTAAATTTATTAAAAGTTAATACTTTATCTCCGTCGAATATTTACCAAACTCTATTTATTAGATTTGATGAAAACACCGTAAAAAAGGTTAAACCATAAACACAAAGAAAGTTACATCAAATCCTAAAATATATGACACAAAAAATTATACATACATTAAAAAGATATAAAAATAGTAAAAATTATGCTTTAAAAAACTGCATCATACTCGAGAAATAAATCAAAAATAGCAAAAACTATAAAAATGTGTTTCTAGATGTGAGTTCATACTATTTTTTTTATCATAGTTATTGTCAAATCTAACAGACACAACATTCGGTAAATATTAAATTGAGACTAAAAATCCTAACTTTTAGCAAACTTAAAGAACCAAAACAGTTCAGTGCATATTTAAGGGGCTATTTTGAACCTACCCTCAAACATAAGGGTCCATTTTCTCCATTTTCTTGGTAAACAAATAAAAAGGAAAAAGAAAAAGAGTCCTAAGAAAAGGTAAAATCTTCACATATAGAATCATATATTTCAAGAACATCCTCCAGAGAGAGAGAGAGAGCGCGCAAAATGGAGAAGGAAAGAGAGAAACAGGTTTACTTGGCTAGGCTGGCTGAGCAAGCTGAGAGATATGATGGTATTTGATTTTAATTTTAGTTTTTTTTTTAGTTTTGATTTGATGTAGCTGTTTAATTTTTTCTGCTTGTTCTTTGATGTTCAAAAGAATGAATTTTTTTATTTTGGTTGCAAAATCTAGAGAGAAATACTGGGTTTTCTTTGGTTTTGTCACTTGTATATCAGAAAATTTGATTTTTTTTTTTAGTTTTTGAGGTGGGTTTAATTTATTTTTTAGTTGCAAAAAATGTTGAGAGAAGTTTTGGGTGTTCTCTTGTTTTTGTTCTTGTGAGTTGTCCTAAAGTTGTGATCTTTTTTGCTCATCTGATTTCCTTCTCTCTTTTGGGGTGCCCCTTAAGCATGCAGCTGCTGATTGTAATGCTAGTTTGTCTACTCTTGTTGATTCCTGTTGTTTTTGTTAATTTCACCTTTTATTTAGCAATAGACTGGAAATTGGCTTGAAATAGTTCTTGATGTTCTGTTAGAGATGAATTTTATCCTTAATGAAGGCTGAATTACGAAGACCTTTGGACCAGAATTATTTTTTCTAAGAGTAGTGGTTACTTCTTGAAATCAATTGAGAAAGATTTTACAAAGGTGTAGTGAACAGGAAAACTATTGGTAAAGATTTGATTTTTAATTGAGATGATCTATGAGTGCAGACAGTGGTGGAATTAGGTGGAGCATAAGGGGGTTCAACTGAATTCCTTTCGTCGAAAATTTGTACTTGGTAAATAGAGTAAAAAGGGATTTTTTTGGTTATATAAAAGCTTTGAATTCCATTGACATAAGGAAATATTCTATTATAGCAAAGGGGGTTCAAAAGTTGCTTTTGTTCATAGGTTCAAATCTCAACTATCACATTTTAGTATTTTCTTGAATCTCCTTATATAAGTTTCTTGCTCCGTCACTGAGCAAAGGTGTCCACTAAAATGATCTTGGCGAAAAAACATTTGCCTTTATAATTTGTTGTCTAGGTTTATCTAATTTTTTAGATAGCAGGACATGTATTTGTTAGGTAGTTTGAGGTACTTGCAGTGTAAAATTCTGTGGAAGCTATGTGAATGTATATTTCGACAGCTTAAATGGAAATACCCGAATACTTGCATTATGCTGCTTTGTTTTCCTTAAGAAAGTATTACACCCTGGCTCATGATCAAGTTAAGGGCATCCAAATATTCTAGTGGTTGTGTAGAATGCTGATTGAGGTCTGGGTTATAATGTTGGCACCATCATTTTACCAAAATGGGGTAGTATTTCATGATTCAGAATCACATCTTATGATTGATATATGGTAGTATAACAGAAAACAATGTTTTAAGGTACATGATGTCATGTTGAGAGATGAAAACCTTTCTAGTTGTGCTCTAGGATGAATATTATAGTGTAAAGAGAAGAGTGGATGAAAAGGGTAGTTTGTCTTGATCGCGTCAGCTCTAGCCTATCTTATTTAATCTTTTTTATAGAGGAGAAAGAGGTAGGGAGAAAGAACTATTGTGCTTAGAGGCAAAGAGTGCGCGTGAGGGAAGGCTTGAAGCTTTAAAATTATTACTCCCTCAGTCTCAAGTCTCAATTTATGTGATGTACTTTCATTTGGCACACACTTTAAGAAATAAAGGAAAACTTTTGAATCTTATGGTCTAAAATAAGCCAACGATATTTATGTGGTTATAGATCGTTTCGTTTTGCGTAAAAGGTAAAGTTTAAAGTTAAATTGTTTTCAAATAAGTAAATATGTTATTCTTTTTGGACAGACTAAAAAGAAAAGTGAGTCCTTCTTTTTGGGACCGAGGGTGTAATAAGAAGTGTTGTTGTGCTTATAGGCAAACAATACAAATGAGAGAAGGGTTGAAGCTTTCCAATTCGTAATAAGCTCGTGCAATCTTTTGTTTACTACTATTCTGTTTCTTTAAAGTTCTGATAAATATGTGGTTGTGCACTCTCTGCTTTTCGTCCAGAAATGGTTGAAGCAATGAATACGATTGCTAAGATGGATGTCGAACTGACTGTTGAGGAGAGGAATTTGGTGTCAGTTGGGTATAAGAATGTAATTGGAGCAAGGAGGGCTTCATGGCGGATATTGTCTTCAATTGAACAAAAGGAGGAGAGTAAGGGTCATGAACAGAATGTCAAGAGAATAAAGACTTACAGACAGACGGTTGAAGACGAGCTTACAAAAATATGCGGTGACATTTTGTCAGTGATAGATGAGCACCTTGTTCCTTCGTCCACTACTGGAGAATCTACCGTCTTCTACTATAAGATGTGAGTTGCTGATTTTTTTCGCTTGCATCCCGTTCTTATATTTCCTCCCCTCTTTCCTTTCTATTTTGTTTTGGTTTGGCTCATTTATTTGTGATGGAGATGAATACATATTTTAATTTATTTGAGTTTATTTTCTTTCTTCCCTTTTATCCAAAAAGAATGATTGCTGAATTTACAAATTCACGTCCTTTTACTTCATCTCCAGGAAGGGAGATTACTATCGCTATTTAGCAGAGTTCAAAGCAGGCGATGATCGTAAAGAGGCAGCTGATCAGTCACTTAAAGCTTATGAGGTTTCTTTTGTTCCACGCTATCAGATTTGGCTTACTCTTCTTCCATGTCTGTCTAAAAGAGCTGCAGCATTTGTTTTCTATATTTTTTGTTTACGACTGCACATTGTTTTTGTATTTTATTTGGTTGTATGTCTTATTATTAATTAAACTTGTTGCTCTATTTTTGTAGGCTGCTACTGCGACCGCTAGTTCAGATCTTGCTCCTACTCACCCAATCAGACTTGGACTTGCATTGAACTTCTCAGTTTTCTACTATGAGATTCTGAATTCACCTGAGAGGTTAGAGAACTATCCTATGAACAGAAGCTATAACATGTTAATGACTAGACAGAAGCTGTTAACTTACCTTGTTCTTGTTCCTTGCTTCATAATGAAGCTAGCTTTGAGATAGTAACGGGAAAGCTTTTGATAATGGTTCTCTCACTGAACTGTAAAATTTAGAATCATTTGATGATATTGAGCGGTTGCCTTTTCAAATAAAAGTATAGCTTGAGTTTAAGAGCAACGAGGAGTTAATCTGGTGTAAAGAAAGAGTATCAATGGATAACTTTGGTTATATGATAGTATTTGACCTTTCTTCTTTATCTTTGCACATGTAATCCCGTCACTTGTTTTGTTTTTCTCTTTTGCAGGGCATGCCACTTGGCCAAGCAAGCATTTGATGAAGCTATTGCGGAACTTGATAGCCTAAGTGAAGAATCCTACAAGGACAGCACCCTTATCATGCAGCTTCTAAGGGATAATCTCACTTTGTGGACATCAGATCTTGAAGAGGGAGGTATGTCTGATGAGATGCTTCAATCTTTTCTAAGTAAATTTGCTTCCTTATGGTTTGCTGATGATTATGATCTAGGTTTAAATGCCTGGTGCATTTGTAAAATAGGGGAGAACCTGCTCTGCTTTTGGCAATTAAAATTAGCATCTCTTATGCTGCTCGGATCCATGAATTAATTTGTAGAATTCTATATATTGATCTGACTTAAAGGGATATATGATGAGGGAGCCAAAATGAGTGCCTCTTTTGTATCTCATAAAAAAATAGAATTTACTGACTCATCCTTTTCCAGAACAAGTTAAACATAAAGATGTGAGATTTACCGATTTGAAAAAGATTTTGACCTGTGATTATTTTGACAGGTGAACATTCTAAGGGTGATGAGCGTCAAGGGGAGGTATGATTTCTAACAGTTCACTTAGTATCTCTAGTATACTGGTTTTGAAACTTTTCCATGTTGAGATGTTTACTACACTTATATTATGTGTACTAACTATTGGGTCATTGGCATAACTCTAAGTAGTAGAATTCTCAGCTAAGTGAGATTCCGACTTCAAAATGGTGAAGCGTGGTTTCTTACTTCTGCTGTAAAATGTGTCTTTTTTGGCTGCAAGTTTGCATAGGCGTTCAGATATCAAGCATAAGGCAGAACCAACTGACCAATTCATTAGTCTGGAAATATGTAGATTCTTTAGAGTCCTTAACAATGTGATCTTCTTGAAAGAATTTTACCTTTTTATTTCTTGTTAATATACTCCACATTACCATTGTAGTGTGACACTTGAAGCCTGCCATGTCATATTAATCGCCTTCTTTTGCGTATTTGCAGAACTAGGTGACGATTTAGAGGAGACGAATTATTGTGATGCTGGCTCCTCGGAGACATGTTTGTTTGTTGAAAGTCTGTTTTTCATATAATGTTCAAAGATTCATGCCTATTGGCTTGTATTTTCATCCTCCATACATAAACATTCCCAGAGTACTCTTCGTTCGGTTAAATATTGCTGCCTTTTTTTTCATGATGCGCTTGCACTATTAGGAATACAGCTACATTTAGATGCCACAAATGAGCAGGTTAGGTCAAACTTGATCGGGTCAAAATAGGTCAAATCAGCAAACGAGTTATGACCCAACCCGTCTAACATTGGCTCTATTAGCGTCAAGATGGGCCAATAACCAGTTATGACTCGAACACACCTAACAGGAATCAATTTCTTCTCTGTTTCTTATTCTGCTTCTTTCTGAAGAAGAAAAAGTGGGTACTAATTATTTTTTCCTAAATTGCCGGCCTTGGTTATTTCAAATTTACATAATGTTCTATTTTGAATGGTTAGGTTATAAAAATTGACCTGTGTTGAGACACTAGGTTGATGAGTTTGGTATTGGTTCACTCCGTGGTGTCTAGTCAACAAATGGTTCATAATTTTACCAGTTTAAACTTGTACGGGTTACTAAAATGAGTTGATTTCGCCTCTTCTAGCTACATTTATCAGGACAGGTTTTTGTACATATCATCAGATTTGTGATTAACATGTGTGCTTGAAAACCTTTGGATAAGATTTGGACTTGAATAAATAGAAGTTAAATCAATGAGAACTACAAGAATTACATAGCAAAATTTGAGATCATACGTTATGGTTTTAACCACTAATAGATACTTTTCTCAAGTTACATAATTATGGCAGCAAGTGAATCATGTTTGGTCCTCAGCATTTTTGGTACCTAAGAGAAAGGATTTCAAAGGCTTATGGAAGTGTTTGGGTTTCTCATAAAGAAAAGCATGGCCTGCATTCTTGATTACTACCATTTGAGCATTCTCCTCTAATTGCCTGCACAAAATATTCACAAAAGCATATAATATATGTTGATAACGACATTCAATTCAACAAGCAAGTAAAGAAGAGAAAGTACAAATTAATTAAATGTCAACTAACCCAGTTGGGGTAATGAAACTTTTCAATCTGTGACCTAATTCTAAAGGAAATATCTTGTCTTGATCTCCCCACACTATTAGCGTTGGCTGCAAAATGAACAACGTTAGGAAAAATCAGTAATGTTAGAATTTACAACATAGTAGGGGAGACAAGGAAAAGGGACAAACCTGGGTGATCTTAGGTAGATCGGATAACTTCCTGTCTCTGGCAA
Source organism: Przewalskia tangutica (assembly GCA_029844215.1). Classification (NCBI taxonomy): domain Eukaryota; kingdom Viridiplantae; phylum Streptophyta; class Magnoliopsida; order Solanales; family Solanaceae; genus Przewalskia; species Przewalskia tangutica. The sequence continues at coordinate 88,337,828 of CM056736.1, read as the reverse complement.
TTGCAAGAAGCAATTCTTTCTTCTCATCTACATATTGTGTAAACATTTCCTGCTCACAACACCAAAATACTCATTTACTATTTCATTACCATCACTACTAGAAACAGAGATTTTTCCATGAAAATTTGTGTTATAAAACATGATTTTTCCACCTCATTCTCACTGAACCAGTTCATTGGAAAAACACATGGTGGAAAACATGTTTCCATTGAAACGCTTCTTATTTACCTGCTCATGACTAGTTCGATCGATTTTGAATCGAATAGGAAAAACTAGAAGATTCCACATCTGGAAAGCGCCTACACCTAATGACTTATTTTTTCCATGTGAAAACACAATTGTTTACCCACCAACATTTAGTGGGAAATCAGTGGGGGGAAATAGAGATTTTTTATTATTGAATATGGGGTAGAAGAAGAAATGAAGAAGGGAGATTTTTCCCCCTCCAAATTTTGCTTTATTTTTCTTTTCTCCAAGAAGAATTTGTTATCTTTCACAATGCACTCAGATTCAATTAGTGCAGTATTGATTAACTGAAAGATAACATATTATAACTGAAAGATAACATATTCATAACTAATTGGAGTGATACCGATCCGTATTTGTCTTCACCATGAGGTAGGGAGGAAAACAAACTTAAAAACGAGAAGATCTTTTTTAGTAACTCTTTAAACAGAACTTAATAGTATCATATAAATAGACAAGAAATTACATACTCCTAGTATATATTATACTGTATACACCTCTATTTTGGCTAAAATTCCTGGATCAAGGGGTCGCCAAATCATTATTAACACCTAGTTAATTCGTCAAACTGTAAAAGTAACTTATATATACTGTAAATTTTCTTAGTATTTGCAATAAGTGGTAAGTTTCATTTTTGGAATAAATAACTCAATTATTTTAAGCATTTTCCTGAAATTATCTAATACATTTGTTTTTCATTTGCTATATGAAAGTTAAACTTTGTCTCAAAATTAAGGTACCTAATAATGAGAGCTCGGAGAATAATTCTCAGTCCGTTCATTTTTACTTATCCATTTTTACTTATTCATTTTTACTTATCCGCTATACTAAATATAGATATCTACTTTTACTTGTATAATTTGAAAAATCAAAAGAAATTTATCATTTTATACCTATTTTATCCTTATTAATAATTCTTCAACTTTTTCTAATTCATTTTCCAATATTAGATGACTTAAAATAACTATCATTTTATTTATTTATTCTTAAGGATTATATTAAGTCAAACATAGGCAAGTAGGGAGTATATGCTAATGTAATCTAGTATGTAAGAGGCAGACAAAGAAGAGAAAAATGAGACTTACATCAATGAAGTCAGTAAGCAAGCAAGACGGCAAAACCTTAGCCGGAGCTTTAGCAAAGGTGTAACCCATCAGCTCTCTCATTTGCTCCGCCGTCTGCGGCAGCAGAATATTGGCCGCATCCTCCACACTGCTCACCGCAAACAACCCTTCTTTCAAATCCTTCTCCTCCAAACAAACTCCCGCGCAGCATATCACCACTTTCTCCACACAATCCCTAATATTGTAAAAAATTAGTTAGAATGTGTTTAGTACATTAAAATGTTCTTTAAATTTTGTAGTTATAAATTCGTTGATGTTTGAATTGTCAACTTATTAAATATAAAAACAGATACTCTATTTGGTACAAACGTAAATGAAAGTAAAACGGTGTGGGAAAATATTATATACAGAGACACGACTAGCTATTTTATATTGTAGACAATTTTTAAAAACTTTCAGATATTTATAGTAAAAAAAAAATCTTCACCTAAACTGTGCCGCCATATTATACGCCACGAACCCGCCGTAGCTCAGCCCAACAACGCTCATCTTCGTCACCGAGTTCGCCTCCATGACTCGCTTCACACACTGAGCCTGGAACGACTCGGTCCGTTCGGACCGAGTCGTGTACGAGTCCCCGAAGAATACCAAGTCCGGCACATACACGTTGAAGTGCTTCGAGAGGATTCGGACTGTTTCGTTCCATTGCCACATGGAGTTTGCTCCGAACCCGTGGATCAACACCACGTCGGGTCGGGTCGGTTTTCTTGATTTGGGTACCCAGCAATGCATTACGGTTCCATCTTTGAGGTCAGTGAAAGTAGATCGGAGGCCCCGACTGGTGAAACTGGATTTGAGGCACTTGTTTTTTGTTGCGGTGAAGCTAAAGCACTTGGACATCACTGCAAATAAATTTCAGAATATGCAACACTATACTAAAAAATAGAAATTAGCAACAGTAAAATCCTACGCTAATCCTATTCAACGACGAATTAATAATAAATTATAGTAAAATTCTGTTAGCTACAAACAATTTAACAACAGATCAGTAACGCAATTTTTTTTAATAGTAAATTTAACACACTGTGGGTGTGTTTTCAGAGTTTGGGGAGAAAAAATGAAAGGTCATGGGGAATTGTAGTGAAGAGAGGAAGTGGAAAGTTGAAAGAGGAAGAAGAATTTTCTATATTTATGAATTATTTTGCAGAGGTCAAAGGAATGGTCAAAGGACATAGATGAGAGTGGGTGTGTTTTTGTTTTAAATATTTGAATAAGGAAATGTCCAATGTTTTTTTTTTTTTTATAATCCAGGTCTCGAGTGGCCTTAAATGCATATCACAAGATTGCATGAAATGCGATCTTGAAGGCTCACCGGAGCGATGGAGCCGTCATAGCCGCGTCGAGTAAATCGCGGGATGTGCACTCCGCGTTCGATGTCGATCGCGGTTAATCAAACGAACTTTAATACGAAGCATATGCTCCGGAAAACGTATCCGTCGAGAATCGAACTTGTGCCCCTAAGGCCATAAATTTGACTAATGATCACTGGGCCACTATCAACCGATGGAAATGTCCAATGTTGTTGGCTCCTCTTCATGTCTTAAGCATGATTTTTTTTTAAAAAAAACAATAAAGTAAAATAGAAGAAGAGGAAGAAGCAGCATAACTCACAGTATATTTCCATTTTTACACAATCAGATGTTCTTTTATGTATATATATTTACTACGAGGATGCTTGACCAAGTCGTTCAAATTAGTTTATTTTTAAAAGTATTTTTTGAAGTGTTAAACATGTTTGGTATATATGCATTTTTTGTATGTCTAATCTTGTCCCTAGAAAATTAAAAGTACTTATTTTTTAGAGAAATTACTTTTTACAACTTTTGCTACAATTCAAAAGTAATTATTTTTGACAAAAGTGTAATCACATACTTTACAACAACAACATATCCAATGAAATTCCACAATGTGAGGTTTGAGAAGGATAGAATATACACAAACCTCACCTCCACCTTAAATAGTAGAGCGATTGTTTCCGAAAGACCCTCGACTCAAGACAAAGCATAATCAGGCAAAACAAGCAAAACAAAACAAAGTATGAGAAACGGTCAGACTCAGACGAAAAATTAAAGCAATGTGGACATGCAGATATTAAAAATCAAATACGCAATGATAACACATTCTAACAACAGGAAGCAGTAGCTAACACAACTAAATAAGATAAATAAATTACACTAAAGAACACATAGCAGCAGGAATCAAACTACAGAGTACTATAGATAAGTGTGACAGACTAATCGAATCTACAGTAATAACTAATAACACTACACTATCATTTTGTATGCGTAAAGAAGACTACGTTCGACTACCTACTACCCTAATTTGTATCATCCACAATCCCTATTTAAGATCATGTCCTCAGTTGCACCTGCGTCATATCCCGTCTAATTACCTCTCCCCAATACTTCTTTGGCCTACCTTTACCCCTCCTGAACCCGTCCATAACCAATCTCTCACACCTCCACACTGGGGCATCTGTGTCTCCTCTGCACATGCCCGAATTCATTCTCTAAAATAAATATTTATATGAGCACTTTTAACAATTCAAAAAACTTAGCCAAACAAGACTGTGGGTAATACATTTTAACCGGTATCACTAAACTATAATATTTGTTGAATTGTAGTAATATATTAAACCCCACGCTAGAAAATAGGTATGAATTGTGATTTCCATGTCAAAGTTAGAGCACCAGTTTTCTTCCTTTGGTAAAACCGTGGAGTTTGGAGTTTTAGACAGCTTTTCGAACGTTTTAATATAAGTGATACGGAAAATTTTATGACAAATAATTTGATACCTAGTTATCATCGTAAGATTTTTTTGTTTGTTTGTTTGTTTTTTCCTTCAATTTATTTTTGAACATTTCTTTAAAAATATTGTAACAAAAAGAATCGAAAAGCTATTTCTAAGAATGTCTAAACAAACACTACGTAAATTGATTTGATTATATCACGTGATACTTAAACTTAAATAAATAATAATAATAAAGAGGAATCTAGACCTTAAAATTATCAATTCTTTGATGAGATTTTCAAATATAAAAATAAGAATGATTACGTGTGTGTTTGGTTGAACTTATTTTAAGTTCATAAGTATTTTTTTTTAAATAAACACTTATTAAATTTGAATTTTTCCAAGACTTTCCATTCTTTCTTTTCTCAAATGTGCTAGTCTTTTTTTTCCTAGTAAAATGATTATTTTTCTATTATTAGTTGGATGTGCAAAATTCATTGGCAATTCCTTCACGGTAAAGTTGGGCGTGGTAAGTGATAGTATACTATCATATATATTGTATATTATGATTGATAGAATATTATCATATTTAGTATATATTTTATATTAGGTAAATTTATATTTCAATTGTAATTAGGAATATGTAACACAATATATATTATAAAAAAATCAATGAAAGACATGAAACATATTCCTACATGGTATCAGAAGTCAACCCTGACTTCTTTTCCCCCTGAGACGTCGCCCCTCCCCTCTCAGCATCCCTCTTCCCCGGCAGTCCTTTCCCTTCTTTCTTCGACTTTTCTCTCTTCCTTGAATGAATAACCTAAATTTTACCACTCTCTTGCAGTTAACAACGTCACGAATTTCATTCTCATAACTCTTGAGATGAAAAAGGTTCAGTATTCATCTTTGACAGAATTATTTAAGATTCATTATCGTGTATACAAAGTCATCCCTCCAAAATCAAAGCCCCTAGAAAGACCTGATGATTCTGAAGAATGTGGTTGTCCTACAATAGATCTACGGCACGATCTCGAACGATATATTACATACAATCACTGAAATCAATGCCACTGTACGACAAACGTGGAAGCGCTTGAAAAGTATTTTTTCATGACAACAAGACACAACATGCCTTGTATCTGAAAAATCAATTTCAGGCCATTAAGCAAGACGTTTTTCCTAATGCGTCGGCATATTGTCAAGAATTTAAGATGACTGTCGATCAACTCTCCAACATCGGTGCACCGACCACTAATCAACGATTGGTGATGCAACTTATTGCGAATTTGAATGAAAATTATGGCGGCGGCACTACCATCCTCCAACAAAGCACATCATTGCCTCCGTTATATGAGGCTCATTCGAGGCTTATCCTTGAAGAAATCCAAAAAATAAAGCGGGCAATGACTAATGCCAACACAGTCGAAGCCGCTCTCGTAACTACAACAATAATCATGCTGACCCTAGAAGCTCGGCTCCTTCATCCCACAGGCAAGCCAATGAACCGACACGTGGCTCACATTTCTGGAATAACAACAAAGGAAGAAATTTCAGGAACATCCGCGACAACAACGGCAATGTCGAAAATAGTGGCAGCGGTGGCAAGAGGCAACCCCCACCGGCTAGCAGCCACCAATAGTGGCAGCAGCATCCGCCGTGGGCTGCCTATCCGCCATAGGCTGCGTGGGCACCACCGTCAAGGGCTGTTCCTCCTTGTCCCTACCCGACGTCCTCCTGGGCCCAACCTCCGACCCAACAGGGGCAGTCCGACATTCTCGGTGAACGTTCACAACAGACATACAATGCACATGTTTCCCCTCCTTCAACCTACGCACCGATGGATATTGAGGCAGCTATGAACACGATGTATCTCAACTTTCCTGACAATAGTTGGTACATAGACATTGACGCCACATCTCATATGACGACATCCCAATGTACTCTCTCGTCTTATTTTAATATATCAATCTAAATCGTAATATTGTTGTTGGTAGTGGACAAGGCATTCCCATTCGAGGTAATGGACAATCATCTCTTTCCCCACCAAATCCCTCATTAGCCTTAAAAATGACTTTCATGTCCCGAAACTTGTCAAAAATCTAATTTATATGCGTCGTTTCACAATCAACAATAATGTTTTTCTTGAATTTAATCCTTTTGGTTTTTCTGTGAAGGATCCTATAACAGAGATGTGAATATTGAGATATGATAGAACCGGGGACATTTATCCTATCACCTCCTTCGTTAGCCATCCGATCTCATCTCCATCAACCTTTGCAACAATTTCGTCTCTTTTATGGCATAATAGATTAGGACATCCGGGAGACTCTGTTTTATGCTCCCTTAGCAAAAATATATTTATTGATTAGAAACATGTCCCTTCTCCTCCTGTTTGTGAATCTTGTATTTTTGGAAAACATGTCAAATTGCCATTCTATTCTTCATCCACACATACTTTAATGCCTTTTGATATAATACACAGTGATTTATGGACTTCTCTCATCTTAAGCACGATCGGACATCGATACTATATGTTGTTTTTAGATGATTATTCAATCTTTCTATGGACGTTTCCCATTGGTAATAAGTCCCAAGTTTATTTTATTTTTTCGTCATTAAGCACTTTCATTAAGACACAATTTGAAAAGAATATTAAATTTTTCCAATGTGACAATGTGAGGGAAGTCGATAATAATCAATTCAAAATTTTCTACGCCAAATACGGCCTTATTTTTCATTTTTTCTGTCCCTACACCTCTCTACAAAATGGCAAAGCTGAACAAAAAATTAGAACCATAAACAACTTAATTCGTACCCTCCTTGCTCACGCCTTTATCCCCATATTTTTGGCATTACGCTCTATCAATGACATCATATTTCTTGAACATTCTCTCACTCAAATTCTCTATCATCGGGATCCTTCCTATAAGCATTTACGAACTTTCGAATGTTTGTGCTACCCCTTCCATCCCTCCACACAAATCAACAAATTGCAACCTCAGTCATTTCCGTGCGTCTTTCTTGGCTACCCCCAATCATCGGGGTTACAATTGTTACGACTTGTCAAGCCGAAATATAATAATTTCTCGACATGTCATATTCGATGAGTTCCAATTTCCCTTTGCTAAACTCAATTTTCCATCCCCAAATTCCTAAATGATGGCCAAAATCTCCTTTTAATTCATCACTTGAAAAATTAATCGACACCGGCAGCCATCACAACCATTGCCATCCCGAGGCGGCAGTCCATCCAGCCCCGCAACGGGAGCCTCAAAACAGCTCGTCACAACCTTCCGTCTCAGCTGCGTCTCGGCCAGGCCCCCTCTCCCCGACACCACTTCCCCTTCTCGGCCCCACCCACTATAATAAGTATTTACGTCTATCATTATATTTCTTTTTTAGGTTCGTTTTTATTTATAAATAAAAAAGTAGCCCTATGACACATCACCTAGTGGATTTGTTAAAAAAGTTATTCGACATTGTTAGGATAATATTTTTAGAGTAAATATATAAAAAAAAATTGACTTGAATCGTGCTAGGCACTGTCCTAAAAAAACTATTTTAGCAATGTGAAATGTTTCTCCAGAATTAAACAAGCCCTTCACTAATCTTCATTAGAGGATACATGAATCAACAAATTAAATTAATACTATCAATTTTAAAAAAATAAAAGATCTCTTCAAGAAAAATATAAAGAACTTTATAAGAGGACAAGAGACAAGAGAGCTAATGATTACTATGATAACTTGAGAGGAAGAGCAAAGTTGGGTGTGTTCGGATGAAGCAATTGAGGGACTATTTATAGATGTGAAATATGACTAGAGGTGTACTTGGCAACCAAGTATACCTGCCCTCCGAATACTTGTCTTGCCATCCATGTATACTTACCCTCCAAGATATTGTAAGTAATTTTAATTTTTTTTTAAAATATACTACTACAAACATTATTTTGTTATCATGTTTAATTTGAGTTTCTCCTTTTCTTAAAAAAAATCAATTTTTTTTTCTTTTCCTAATAGGGAAATTCATATATTTTTGTTGTAATTTGGGAGAGCCGTTTTTGAACTCGTGCGAGGTGTGCTATCTCACAGGGTCCCCCAAAAAATGAAAAAAATTAGGGCTTCTTTTTCATTTTTTTATTAAGTAGTATTAACCAGAATTTATTGTAAATGTCCATAATTCGCAAGTCTTAACTTAATTAAAGATCTATTTTTACTAATTAGAACAGAACCCTCAAAACGTTTGAGACGGCTCTTGTCATTTGGTAGCATGCAATATAAACTTCTAGAGTCAGCGAGTTCAATTTAAAGAGAAATTATGTAAGATAAGTTTTAGTCGTTACTCATATGAATTTCTATAAGAGCGGATCGTGTTAGGTTTTTGTTCTCTATGATAATTTGAATTTTTATTGTATTCTCCTTACACTTACAGTAGTAGATTGCTCACATTCACTTGTGTATACATGTTAATCGATTAAATCATGTCAAATTGTTGTGTGTATTTTGATATATATTTTTCTTTACTGATCTAACTTATTATTACTATCATTTAGAATTTGCATTGTTAATTTACGCGTGACACTTATTTAATTTGTTCCTAACTGTGTGCGGAGAGAGACAGATGAGAGATTTCAAGCATTATGGCCTCGGCAGCCACGTAATTTTCATATTTAATGTTTGGTTACTTCTATGATTATTCAGCACACAGTTTTACCAGCTGTGCCAAGTTTTGAATAAATAATACTTCCTCCATTTAAAATTATTTATCGTGTTTTTCGTTTACCGTACTTTTTAAAAAATAGTATTAATTAGAAAGAATACTCATTTATATCTTTAGATATAATCACTCTTCATTAAATATTACTCTATGAGATCTTCTTAGTCATAAAAAAAATTACTACTAAAGATAAAATGAAAAAAAAAATTAAGTTTGTTTAAAAAATTTAAAATGAGAAATAATTTGAGATAATTATTTTTAAAAATTATAATAAATAATCTGAGACGTAGAAAATAGTTTAGTGTCATTATGTCTAACATAATTGTTCTCAGAAATTCATCAGTATTTTAATGCAAGAAAAACGAAAGAAAGGGATAGCGTTCAGTAGGTGGTTGTCGTTAAAGGAGAAGAAGGGGTTTGTTGAACAAAACTAGAACTACATTAGACAAAACTCTTTACCTTAATACTCAATTTGTGTATGTTTTGGTAATTTGTTGAGTGATTATTAATTAAAGGTATCATAAATTAATAAGAAAGTGTGAGAGGTTGGCTATGACACGAGTTCGAAGAGGTAAAGGCAAACAAGAAAATAATTGAGAGAAGTGATTAGACAAGACATGACACAACTTCAGTTTACTGCAAAACTTCAGATTAATAGGTAGTCGAGTATTGTCACACTTTATGTGGGAGAGACTGGAGGCTAGCCTTATCTCCTCTTTCTTATTAGAAAGAGTATTAAGTAATCGCATAGTTCTTATTATTCAATTTATATTACCATATGTTGCTTTATCGAGGAAGTTCATATAGCTAGTGAATATTCTCAAGAAGAGAAGGATTAACATAGCTTGTGTCCAGGCGTTCAAATGAGTAGGATCTAAGGCGCGGGATGTGGACTGGTATAAGTTGTGGTTCTCAGGTAGATCGAGGGATAGGAATAGAGTAAGTATTTTAGTTGACTCGGAGTTAAGGGATCAAGTGGTAGAGGTTAGGAGGGTCAACGATATAATGATGACGATTAAGTTAGTCGTTGAAAGGTCCATTTTAAGAATTATTAGTGTCACAACCCGAACCCGGGCCCGTGACTGGTGCCTTACCCCGGGCACCCTAGTGATACAACATCAGAGTAATCAGCGGAACATAAAACAAGACATGAAAATATTATGAAGTAAGAAAGCGATGTCGGAGAAAACTTGCCTTACGGCATATATATATAGATCAATTTAAAACCGACGATTCATCCCATTACAACTCGCCTACAACAAGATTTACGCACTTAAGAATGATACGACAACAATGGCGGGGCGGGGCCGCCATACCACGAATGTAAATACCTACAACGACGGGGACTATACCACTGATAAGCCTCCGAGAAACGGAGCTTCCCATCTGAATCGTGACCCAAGGCGAGGATCAACACCGGTGTACCTTTACTGCGGCATGAACGGCCGGCGAGGTCGATAACAGTACCAAGTATGTGGAATCGAAAATCAGTAAATGAAATCATAATAGTCTATAAAGCGAGAGACATGTATGATAACCAAACTACGATTCACAATAAATAGGCGATCATGTCAAGTCGTGGACTCACGCCTCAAAGTCATCACTCAAATGTAACTATGGGTCTCACGCCCATAACATCAATCATGCGTGGAATACCTTCCTCACCGCCAGCTTTATGATATAAAAGCACCAAGAAATACACATGAACACGGGTCCCACGTGTCCTAATAAACGATGCAGGTAAGTGCGAAGGCATAACCGACTACTAACACCCGGTACTAACAGGTCATAAATCGTATCATGATATCTGTCTGCACCGTCACATGATCAAAGCCGTCACTCGCCGCAGATATCAAATGTGCGCGTCTAGCCCCGAACTCTCCGTAGCTCGCGTAGGCCAACCTCATAGGCCGCGTGAGGTATTCCTCGCATCGAGGGTAGCTACTCCCGGCATCGTCCCCGACTCACATCCGCGTAGCCACAAAGACCGCATGACCACAAGGCCGCAAACTAACACGAACTCCCGTAGTTCCGCATGGATCCTCGGACCCGCGTGAGGTATTCTCGAATCACGGTCCTGCATCACCGAGTCTACCCGCATCGGAGGGCAGTTTAACCTCCGGAAACAAGTCAAGGTGAGTGGTACAATACCAACATAACGGCTGATAGTCAAACAACTTAAGCGCAGTCGAAGGGAAAACCCCTTTACACAACCATCACAAGATACTAACACACGTAGCATCCTAGCATGTTTACTTAACAAATCACCAAGAAAGTATTACAAGGCTATCACAAACCAACACAATCAAGTTATATACACAAGGTACTTTCTACTATATGATTAACAAGATCGGGTATTTATCCCCAAAGTACTTCATACATTAACTCTTTAAAAGATACGTTACTTCACAAAACCACACAATACGTAGTATATGAAAATAGAGTGATTATCTTTTGAAGTAAATCAAAACACTTACCTTTGTAAAATCAAGTAACAACATTATTTTCCAAACGTCCAAGTTTGCCTAATTTCAAATGTTCACGGTTCTTATTTTAGAAAGGTTTCGTAGTTCATAGTCTTATTCATTTAAGAATATAATTCTCTTTTAAACCATCTGAGAAACATAAGCCTTATATGTGAGTAGGATATTCTTGTTTATAACAATCTTATTACAGCAGCCATGATCTAGGAAATATCATTTTGTCTCATCTTAGCTCATGCAGATGGAAGTTTCTACTGGTTTTACTAATACTTAATCTGTCAAAATATTTCCTTTTATTAACGCTGCAGTGGTTTGTCGATACACATTCTGATTTCCGAAATCAGTAAAACATTCTTAAGCCGTTATACCTAACTTCCCATAAAGCTAGTATAACTCTTAAGTTTTCAAAAACCAAGTATTACTTCTTCTTTCAAAATGATTCAAAAATCTTTTGAAATACTTCAAGTTCTTTATTATCACATAACCAAATTATAGTTCAAATCGATTACCACTTTTAAAAACCACAAGTATTTTCTTACCTACATAAAGTCATTATAACCAACTTCCCATAAAGCCGTTATAACACTTTATGTTTTAGACCAATCAAATCCATTTAACACGTACGCGTCTATCGCACTACATAGTTACACACATATCATGCTAGAAGAGATAGGAAGAGGTTCACATACCTCGCGACGAGTATCGACTAATAGCAAAACGCTCCAAGTACTTCCAACCGTCGGCTACTCCTTAAGCCAAGTAGATCGCGCCACACGCAGTACTTCAACCTATAAGGCCACAAGGCGCTTATTAATATTTAGATCTCTTCGTAGAACATTCTACAGAAAATTCGGCAGCACCTCCCCCCCGCAACAGCGTAAATCTCCTCCTCTATCGGGGTCGGCTACCAAGCCAACCAGGGGGGGTTATACGTCTAATCCGGACGTGCACAATTCTACCTCACAGAAAAGCTACACAAGTCTACTGTAATACACCCTATTTAATTACTCAAGACTCTTTCTTCGAAAAGGTTTCTTATTATTGGGCTTAAGTCCAAAGACATTGCCGATAACAACGTTCAGTTCTATATATAGTATACTTCAACTATATAGTCTAACAATCATGTAATTTCCAATTACAATAGAGGGACAAGATATTTACCTCGATAAGCCCATAATTATCCAAGTATAAAGTCGATCCTGGGCAACGTTTAGCTCCACTCATGCGCTCAACCCGCCTCCAAACTACCCTTAGAAGTTCTAACCAACTTCTACATACTACTCCAACTAACCATGGAGATTTTCCTTAGGGTTTCGGTTTGGTGACTGACGGGAAGTATAATAGTATTACGGGGCTTTTCGTATAGGTATAACCTTAGAATACTACAAGGTATACGGCTAAGGTAATTGGGCATTATAACAATACTTTTGAGAGTATTTCTACCAAGAGGGGGGTATTTATACGAGACAACACCACAAGGGGGGGTGTATACCCCTCGGCCTACCCCACTAGGGGGGGTACTCTCGGCCAAGGGGGGGAAGGGCTCTCGGCGAAGGGCCTTCTCAAAGGGGAGGTGTTTGGACGAAACACTACAAGGAGAGGGGAAGGCTTTCAAGACTTAGAAACTTTGTGGAATGGATGAAGAAGTCATCAAAGAGGGGGGTATTTATAGGTCAAGCCATGGCCAACCAATGGCCAAGATCATGCCAAGTGCAAGGCAAGTGTAGGGCCAAGATCATGCCAAGTGCACCTTATCCATCTACCACCAAAATATCCTACCTACTACTTGACAAAAGCCAACCCATTTCGTCCACCCTTGACCGCCCAAGTCCTTCCAATGAGAGGGTGACAAGTGTCGCCCTCTTGTTGGTCCAAAATGTTTCGTCTCTCGGAAAAATCCGCAAAAATTAAAAATGACATAGCCGGAATTTTCCCTACGAAAGCTGTGGAAACGTTTCGTCGAAAAACGACTCTAACCGGGTGTTGTGCACAAAAATAATTCGGCCAAGCCTTATTTAAAAGTTCAAATTTTCTACGTACGTCCTTACGTACATACTCTGGAAATACGGGGTATAACATTCTCCCCTCCTTAGAAACATTCGTCCCGAATGTTCCTTCTAAGTCTCAAAACAAACGCGCGCCAGTATAGTCTTCACTACTATACTTACGAGAACAATCCTGCCACACATGGCCACAGAAACACCCGCGCAAATACCTCCATCCAAGTCCACGAGGAAACACCTCTAACATTACCACAAACACCTCTCTCCGGGGTCTAAAATATACTTCCTTCGCACCTTTTCCTTTCAAAAGAAATGATCACATCTATGCTCGCCATACATGCTCGCTTCTCCCTTTTACTCGTCGTGATACCACTTTTGTCACTTTGCCGCGAGGTTCTAGTGTCACTCCGGCGACCCAACAAATGGTACCGGGCTGCATGCGATCCCCGAGTTGTCGTGACACTCGAACTCTTACCACATTTAAATCTTTGGTTTCCAAAACTCGGGGTTACTATCTCTAACGTGGTCATCATTAACCGAACACTCTGGATGGATCTCCGATACTTTCCGATCATAACAATACGAAGGCCGGACGTCTCGCCTCCTAAGTCGGACGGCAAATGCTAACATATAGGCAACTGGCCTATTCTTCACAAGAACTCAAAGGGCCCAAAGTAACTCGGGCTAAGTTCCTCTGTTTTCCAAAACTCGTCACTGACCCGGGTGGTACTTTCAAGAAGACCGACCGTCAACTCGAACTCTAAGCGTCGTCGCCGATTATCCGCACGATTTCTGAGCTGCGGAACCTCTTCTAGACAAGCTTTACCTATCCACAGTCTGCTGGAACAAGCCTGGACCAACTATCTGAATCTTGCCAACATCGAACCAATCGACCGGCGACTTACACATCCGCCCTTACAAGGCTTCATAAGGCGACATCCGAACACTGAAACGGTAGCTTAAACACTCCTCCACAGAGACAACAATCCCACAACTACCCGCGAAATCCACACACCGGCGAGGCGAATGTGATTCGGTCGAGACTCACCGAGTTCTTAACCTGCTTGGTAAAACTTCCGAAACAAAACAGCCGTACCACTGGCTCCACTGCATCATAAGGTGAAGGTAGGCACCGTGCAGCCTTACAACCTTTACGATAAATCAACACCGCCGAGTAAGCGGTCTTTGCTAGAAAACAAGGCGGTGACCTCGCCGGCGACTCATGGTCGAATCGTCCACGACCTGCATTTGGTTAACTAAACTTGGGCCTAACACCCTCGTGACCTACCACAAGGCGGGACCACCACAAACTGACCCCACCACCATACATGCCGCGGGTTGACCCGCAACGCGGCCTCAACCCGACCCGGCAACGCGCAAAACGCTAGCTCCCCGAAGGAAAACTCTCACTAATCACGTTACGAAAACCTAGCGGTCTTCTTAGCTCAACTACCCTCTTTCATTCCACACTACTCAGGGACTTATCCCAAACATAGCTCACGTGCACTATGCACTCCGATAAGGATCAAACATAACACTACACCTTTACTCGAGATGGCCTTACCTCTAAGGTCTCTACGTAAAAAACTCTAAGGCTCACACCTTCTCTATCCCCCAAATCTTACTTGGTTAACTAACCAAGATTTCTAATCACAATTTACACAATGCAATCAGAATAACACTTAAGGTGTACTCACCTTATCTCACATACTAACCCCCAGAGGGTTAAGGATATATCTATATCTACTGCTTCACTCCCCTTAGTCGTTCTAGTCAAACACGCCTGTAGGCGCATACTAGGGAAGATGACGAACTACCCACCGATTCTGAAGGCTAAGTCCTCCTGAGGACACTTCTTCGACATCGCACTGACGGTCGTAGTACAACAAGTACCAACTAAAGACGACATTCCCGGGATGACGCTCACACCTGTGAACCTAAGCCACGGAGTTCGACCAACTCCTGCATACCCGAACGCCCCGAAATCCGTGGAAGACCACTCTGACCGGGCGAGGTGCATATCTAATCTGGCCGCGAGGCGACTCGCCGAAAGTTACCAAAGGACCTTGCCGCTCGCCTCTTCTCGCCCGTTAACCCGTCGATCTCTACGCTTCTCGCTGCTGCGCATAAGCCCGCATACGTGCCATGCTCGCCTAATCAAGAATTACTCTTGCACAACCTCTCTTAGATAGTCATCAAGACTCGCGGTACATCGGTATACTCTGGTAGCCAAATCCATAGCTAGTAATGTGGTCGCTTCTTGCAATCTAAATTCACTTCGTCGTGGGGCGAAGGTTCAAATATCATGGCCGCAGTAGGAACTGCTGCCGCTGTGCTAAACTCTGATGGGGCTGGCGACGTCGCAAAACTCCCTGAATGAAGCACCACCTCAGGTGATGACTGGGCCTGCCACGTAACCTCTCAGACTTACTCGCAGCCTCCTCGTGCCGCTTGTCCTCTGGGCCCGGGTTTGCCTACGCGGAGGCATAATGGTAAGGAAAGAAATACGTTAGAGGTCCAACTTACAACATGCCTCAGTGGCACGATCTCGTGGCGAGAAGAATAGAAACCAATCCTAAATATCCTATAGCCTCACGATTATTGGCGTGGTGCACAACACACCGATAATCAAGACTCTCTTGGATCTGATGCGTAGACACTTTCCGAGGATTAATCGCTCGATACCACTTTTGTCACAACCCGAACTCGGGCGTGATCGTGCCTTACCGGGCACCTAGTGATACAACATCAGTAATCAATGGAACATAAAACAAGACATGAAAATATTATGAAGTAAGAAACGATGTCGGAGAAAACTTGCCTTACGGCATATATATATATATAGATCAATTTAAAATCGAGCGATTACATCCCATTACAACTCGCCTGCAGTACTCATGCACTTCACAGAATGATACGACAACAATGGCGGACAGGGGCCCCGCCATACCACGAATGTAAATACCTACAACGGGTGACTATACCATCGATAAGCCTCCGAGAAACGGAGCTTCCATACGTTGTTGTGACCAAGAGCGAGGATCAACACGGTGTACCTTTACTGCGACATGAACGCGGCCCGAAGGAGGTCGATAACAGTGCAGTATGTGGCGAAAATCACGTAAATGAAATCATAATAGTCTATAAAGCAGAGACATGTATGATAACCAAACTACGATTCACAATAAATGGCGATCGTATGTCGAGAGACTCACGCCTCAAAGTCATCACTCAAATGTAACTATGGGTCTCACGCCCATAACATCAATCATGCGTGGAATACCTTCCTCATCGCGGCGATTTATGATATAAAAGCACCAAGAAATACACATGAACACTGGTCCCACTGTGTCCTAATAAAACGATGCAGGTAAGTGCGAAGGCATAACCGACTACTAACACCTACAAGACTAACAGGTCATAAATCGTATCATGATATCTGCTGCATCTAGGCCGTCACATGATCAAAGCCGTCACTCGCGCGCAGATCAAATGTGCGCGTCTAGCCCCGAACTCTCGTAGCTCGCATAGGCCAACCTCATAGGCCCGCGTGAGGTATTCCTCGCATCGAGGGTAGCTACTCCCGCGTCGCCCCGGATTCGCGATCCGCGTAGCCACAAAGACCGCGTGACCACAAGGGCCGAACTAACACGGAACTCCGTAGTTCGCATGGATCCCCGGACCCGCATGGTATTCTCGAATCACGGTCCTGCATCACCGAGTCTACCCGCATCGGAGGGCAACTTAACCTCCGGAAACAAGTCAAGGTGAGTGGTACAATACCAACATAACGGCTGATAGTCAAACAACTTAAGCGCAGTCGAAGGGAAAACCCCTTTACACAACCATCACAAGATACTAACACACGTAGCATCCTAGCATGTTTACTTAACAAATCACCAAGAAAGTATTACAAGGCTATCACAAACCAACACAATCAAGTTATATACACAAGGTACTTTCTACTATATGATTAACAAGATCGGGTTTTTATCCCCAAAGTACTTCATACATTAACTCTTTAAAAGATACGTTACTTCACAAAAAACCACACAATACCCGTAGTATATGAAAATAGAGGGATTATCTTTTGAAGTAAATCAAAACACTTACCTTTGTAAAATCAAGTAACAACATTATTTTCCAAACGTCCAAGTTTGCCTAATTTCAAATGTTCACTGGTTCTTATTTTAGAAAGGTTTCAGTAGTTCATAGTCTTATTCATTTAAGAATATAATTCTCTTTTAAACCATCCGAGAAACATAAGCCTTATATGTGAGTAGGATATTCTTGTTTATAACAATCTTATTACAAGACCGTGATCTAGGAAATATCATTTTGTCTCATCTTATTTCATGCGGATGGAAGTTTCTCGGTTTTAATAATACTTAATCTGTCAAAATATTTCCTTTTATTAACGCCGCGATGGTTTGTCGATACACATTCGATTTCAAATCAAGAAACATTCTTAAGCCGTTATACCTAACTTCCCATAAAGCTAGTATAACTCTTAAGTTTTCAAAAACCAAGTATTACTTCTTCTTTCAAAATGATTCAAAAATCTTTTGAAATACTTCAAGTTCTTTATTATCACATAACCAGCCAGTTATAGTTCAAATCAGTTACCCTTTTAAAAACCACAAGTATTTTCTTACCTACATAAAGTTGTTATAACCAACTTCCCATAAAGCCGTTATAACACTTTATGTTTTAGACCAATCAAATCCATTTAACACATGTACATCTATCGTACTACATAGTTACACACATATCATGCTAGAAGAGATAGGAAGAGGTTCACATACCTCGCGACGAGTATCGACTAATAGCAAAACGCTCCAAGTACTTCAAACCGTCGGCTACTCCTTAAGCCAAGTAGATCGCGCCATACGTAGTACTTCAACCTATAAGGCCACAAGGCGCTTATTAATATTTAGATCTTTTCGTCGAACATTCTACAGAAAATTCGCAAAGACTCCCCACACAACAGCGTAAATCTCTCTCCTCTATCGGGTAGGCTACCAAGCCAACGAGGGGTTATACATCTAATCCGACGTACAATTCTACCTCACGTAAAAGCTACACAAGTCTCGTAATACGATCCCATGTAATTCTGATTCAAAGACTCTTCTTTCGAAAAGGTTTCTTATTATTCAGCTTAAGTCCAAAGACATTGCGATAACAACGTTCGATTCTATATAGTATACTTCAACTATATAGTCTAACAATCATGTAATTTCCAATTACAATAGAGGACAAGATATTTACCTCGATAAGCCCATAATTATCCAAGTATAAAGTCGATCCCGGGCAACGTTTAGCTCCAACTCGTGCGCCCAACCGCTCAAACTACCCTTAGAAGTTCTAACCAACTTCTACATACTACTCAAACTAACCATGGAGATTTTCCTTAGGGTTTCGGTTTGGTGGTGACGGAAGTATAATAGTATTACGGCTTTTCGTATATGTATAACCTTAGAATACTACAAGGTATACGGCTAAGGTAATTGGGCATTATAACAATACTTTTGAGAGTATTTCTACCAAGAGGGGGGGTATTTATACGAGACAACACCACAAGGGGGGGTGTATACCTCGGCCCACTAGGGGTACTCGGCGAGGGGAAGGGCTCTCGGCCAAAGGGCCTTCTCAAAGGGGGAGGGGGGGTGTTTGGACGAAACACTACAAGGAGAGGGGAATGCTTTCAAGACTTAGAAACTTTGTGGAATGGATGAAGAAGTCATCAAAGAGGGGGTATTTATAGGTCAAGCTATGGCCAACCAATGGCCAAGATCATGCCAAGTGCAAGGCAAGTGTAGGGCCAAGATCATGCCAAGTGCACCTTATCCATCTACCACCAAAATATCCTACCTACTACTTGACAAAAGCCAACCCATTTCGTCCACCCTTGACCGCCCAAGTCCTTCTAATGAGAGGGTGACAAGTGTCGCCCTCTTGTTGGTCCAAAATGTTTCGTCTCTCGGAAAAATCCGCAAAAATTAAAAATGACATAGCCGGAATTTTCCCTACGAAAGCTGTGGAAACGTTTCGTCGAAAAACGACTCTAACCGGGTGTTGTGCACAAAAATAATTCGGCCAAGCCTTATTTAAAAAGTTCAAATTTTTCTACGTACGTCCTTACGTACATACTCTGGAAATACGGGGTATAACAATTAGTGCTTACACGTCGCAAGTGGACTTGAACGAGGAGGTTAAGAAGCGCTTTTGGAAGGATTTGAACGAGGTGCTAAGGGGTATACCGCCCTCGGAGAAGCTTTTCGTAATAGGAGATTTCAAATGACACATAGGGTCTATCCCGCATGGTTATGCTGATGTGCATGGAGGCTTCAGTTTAGGGGATAAGAATGAAGGGTGAGTCTCACTTTTAGACTTTGCAAGAGCTTTTGGATTGGTGGTAGTCAATTTGAGCTTCCCAAAGAGGGAGGAACACTTAATAACTTTTTATAGTTCGAGGGCTAAGACTCAGATAGACTATTTGCTCATCAGGAAGGAGGATAAATGATTGTGTAAAAATTGCAAAATTATTACGAGTGAGAGTCTTACAACCCAACTTAAGCTCTTGGCGATGAATTTAGATATCAAGAGGCTGAAGAAGAATAAAAAGTTGTAGGTGACCGGCCTAGGATCAGTGTGAGATAAGTTCAAGGGAAGATAGAGGCGAAAAAAAAGGCGTATACGAAGTGGGTAAAAAGCAAGGACGAAGAGAAAAAACGGATAAATCGGGAAAGGTATAACATGGCGAAGAATGAGGCTAATTTAGCTGTTACGGCGACAAAAACGGTCGCTTTTTGAATGAATGTATGTAGAATTAGAGGGCAAAGACGGGAATAAGAAGTTGTACCGGCTTGCCACGGCGAGAGAAAGGAGGGTCCGTGACCTGGAACAAATGAAGTGCATCAAGGATGAGGACGGCAAAATATTGGTGGAGGAGACACGCATTAGACAGAGATAGCAGTCCTACTTTCATTAACTCTTAAACGAAAAAGGAGATAGAGACATTGTGCTGAGAGATTTAGAGCAATCAGAGAGGAGTCACGATTTTGAATATTGTAGGCGTATTAAGGTAGAGGAGATTAATGGTGTTATTTGTAAGATGCACAGGGGGAGAGCGACCGACCTTGATGAGATCCCGGTGAAATTTTGGAAGAGTGTAGACGTGACAGGTTTGGAGTGGTTGACTAGGTTTTAATGTTATTTTTAAGCGACGAAAATTCCCGAAGAATGGAGGTGGGGCACGATGAGTCTGTTGTATAAGAACAAGGGAGAGATTCAAAGTTGCACCAATTATAGGGGTATCAAGCTGCTAAGCCACACTATGAAAGTTTGGGAGAAAGTAGTGGAGAAGAGGGTGCGAACATGAGTGAATATTTTAGAGAACCAGCTTGAATTCATGTTGGGGCCCTCAACAACCGAGGCTATTCATCTTGTGGGGAGACTGGTGGAGCAGTATAGGGAAGGAAAAAGGACATGCATATGATGTCCATCGACCTTGAGAAGGCTTACGACAAAGTTTATAGAGAGGTTTTACGGAAGTGCTTGGAGGCTAGAGGTGTACTTATGGTGTACACTAAGGTGATCAAGAACATGCACGAGGGAGCCAAGATCGGGGTAAGGACAGTGAGAGAAGATTCAGAGCACTTTCCAGTCATGATGGGATTGCACCAAGGATCAGCTTTCAGTCTATTTTTGTTTTCCTTAGTTATGGATGTTTTAACGCGGCATATCCAGGGAGAGGTGCCTTGGTGTCTGTTATTTGCGGATGATATTGTGTTGATTGACAAGACATGCATGGGAGTCAATGTTAAGTTGGATGTTTGGAGACAGACTCTGAAATCTAAAAGTTTCATGTTGAGCAGAACCAAGACAGAATACTTGGAGTGTTTCAGCGGTGTGACGCTTGAGGCTGGCGTGGGTGTGAGGATTGATACATATGTCATCCAAAAGAAAGGAAGCTTCAAGTATCTTGGGTCTATTATCCAAGATAATTGAGAGATTGACGATGATGTCGCAAATCGTACTTGAGCGGGGTGGATAAAATAGAGGCTCGCTTTAGGAGTCTTGTGTGATAAGAAAGTGCCACCAAAACTCAAAGACAAGTTTTACAGAGTGGTGGTTAGACCAACTTTATTGTATGGGACAGAGTGTTGGTCAGTCAAGACCTCTCACGTTCAGAAGATGAAAGTTGTGAAATGTGGACGTTGCGGTGGATGTGTGGGCATACAAGGTGGAGTGGTCTCGATTGAGGACAAGATGCGGGAAGCGGGACTGAGATGGTTTGGACATGTGCAGAGAAGATGTGTGGGTGCCGCAGTGCGAAGGTGTGAGCAGCTATGGATATTTTTAGGAGGAGCATAGGTAGGCCAAAGTAGTATTGAGGAGAGGTGTTTAAACGGTACATGACACAGTTGCAGCTTACCAATGACATGGTCGTAGATAGAAGGTTGTGGAGAACACAAACTAGAGTAGAGGGTTAGTAGGTAGTAGGTGTCTCGCTTATTCTTCAGTATTACAGTATTACTAGTAGTCATACTATTTCTCCTGTAGTTTTTTATTCTTTGATTTCTGTTGTTATTACTACCTTGTTTTCTCCGCTCTGTTTTGTTGTAGCTATTGCTCCTACCTTACTATTAGTCGTAGTATTTATTCTATAGTTTCTTGTCATTCGATTCCTGACTTCCTGTTATTATTTATTGTCTTTTATTCTACGCTCCTCTTTCATATTTTACATGCTATGTTATTGATTTATTCTGAGTCTCGAGTCTATCCAAAACAACCTTTGAATCTCTCGAAGTAGAGATAAAGTTTGCGTGCACCATCCCCTATACCCTATTTGTGGAATTCCAGTTGATATGTTATTGTTGCTTCATTCGCTCTCTACCTAGCAAAGATAAAAGTAAAGTGTGTATACATCTTATCCTCTTCGAACTACACTTGTGAATTACAATAAATATGTTTTTGTTATTGTTTATAAACTAATACTTTATGAAGACATAACTCAAACCAAAAATGCCGGTGTTAGCTAGAGAAGTTGCTAGTGACCATGCTATGATAGTCAACAACCTGTTGGAAGTTAATTCAATCGTCTAAATTTGTCCCCAAAAAAAAGGTCATCCAGCAAAATTTAATATACTAAAATTTAAATAGGGTTCAGAAGGTCATATGGTGCAAATAATTCGTTAACAATAGCTCCTACTCAATCTAAGGTTCCATTAAGATCAATTCAACTGAATATACTATAGATTCTCATTTTGTGATATGCAAGATGCATTAAGTACAATAATCGAGGGCGAGAATTAAATTAAAATTGCAAACATTGCCTCATTTTATGAATTAAACTTTTTTCTAATATCGATTTGCATTTTTTTGTAGATTACATCAAAGTAAATTAATTAGTAAATGTTAAAAGAAGATTTATCAGTTATACGATTAGTAAAAGAAGATTTCAAGGTTTATAAAAGTAAACACCAATGTCGAAATAAGAGGCGACAAAATAAACAGAGTTAGATCAAACTGCAAAATATTATTGTTTCAATTAAAGATTTAGAAATTAACAACCAATAAGTCAAATTAGTCATCAAATAAGCTACAATTTTTGTTTAAAGATTAATCACCTAAACATAATTATTTGTTTACACCATTAGCTAGTAATTTGTCTCTAGCATTAAAAAAAATCAAAGAAAATGATATAATGAAAAGAGAAATGTACCAAGACGAGGGGACCCAGAAAAAGAAAGGATACAAAATCTGGGCAAAAATAAAGCCTCGAATTGAAATTAAATATATGCCCCCAGAACAAAGCTACAAGAAATCGATCATCAGATCTCTGTCCTTGTAGCTGAAAGAAGAGGCAATTTTAGTTACACGAAAAAAAGAACATTATTAGTACCATACATAACACATATTTATCTATGTCACAGGTTTGATGATCGCTAACGATTTACAACAACACAATGTAAGGTGAGCAGGATATAGTGTACACAGATCTTAGCAAAGCAGAAAATCATAACACATTTCAAAAATCAAAATCATATGGAGATAAAAAATCTGAAAACAACGAAACAGGAATAAGAGTCCATTTTAATGGATATTTACCCACTGCTAGGCAACTAGTTCTACTTTCATTTATACAGAGAACAAAAGGCTCGTATTTATAAGGTGGGGCTAGGGTTTTATCGCCTTTGTTGCTGTTGTAATATCAAGCTACTCCCTCAAGTTTTTATAATGTTACAAATTCCCATAAGAATAGTGTTTTTGATCTCTTAATTATTAATAAGTTTTAATTTTGATCCTTGTAATATATTATTCAACACATGTAATTAGACCTGTTCAAAGTTCGGACCGGGCCAGGGTCGGATCGTGTGACTTTTTTTTCCTACATGCCCGATCCTAACCCTTTGGGGACCCTACGGGTCACGGGTCGGTCCTGATCCGGTCTACAAAACAAAATAACTGGGGGATTTGGACGGGTCGGGTCCCGGGACCAGACGATTTTTTTTGTTATTTCTAAAATTGAATTTCCAAAATTGAAATTGACATTCACACCTACATTATCATGAAATTTGTATGTTAAAATCTATTGTATATCACGAGATCTGTAGTGAAGAAAAAGGATAATTAGAAATCGATTTGGGGGAAACGTCAAAACGATTGAGAAGATGTATGTTTTTTCAAAAATTGGCACCGCCTTGCGGCAGTTTGGGACGGCCCCGCCTCGAAAAATACGCGAAATAAAAAAAAATTGGGTGAAACGGACGTCCGAGTGCATAGTTATGACCATTTAAAGTTGCACCAATTTACAATTGTTTTCTTCTCTCCCTATATTTTATGTCAATGCTTCACATTAAAACATAAAGTCTACATCACATATATTCTAAAAATATGTAAATATTAATAAAGAAAAAATAATATAAACTATATTAAAAAAATAAGTTGTGGATCGAGGTTGGGCAGAGCCGAGTGGGTAGAAAAATTTGACTCTGGCCCAACCCTACGAATGCTTGGGTCCCTATTTTTTCGGATTAGATGACTTACGGGTCAGAAATAAGCTGACCCAATGAACAGATCTACATGTAATATTCGGTTAATTAAAATTTCTATTTTAGTCACTCTATGCAAAAAAATATGTTATATTCAACTATTTCTAAAAGCATGCTTACCCTCAAATATAGTACAATACAAATTTAACATAATGATAACATGAGTATCCAAAGCGCATATCGGAAATAAATGAAGGTAAACTTTGCTTAGTTAAATATTACAAAGATTAAAAATTAAAAATTATCCTAAATTTCAATACTTATGATATCAACACTAAAAATGACATCAGCTATAACTGGATTTGAAAAATGAAAGCCCAAAAAGATTAATGGATTAACTACTTGCAGAATTGATTTTGGCAGAAATAATTTATGTGTGATGCAATAATATAAAAGTGATTCTTATAATTGATTTATGTTTGGATAGTTTTGATCAAAATTGCTTTTGAATGTAGAATTACCAAAATGGACATACATATAAATAAAAATATACATATAAATAGATGGAAGTATGTAAATAAAAATTACAAATAGATAATAGAATTTAAAGTGCAATATATTACTTAAATATTAGTAGAATATTATTACAATACTAATTTAAAGTGCAAATAATATTTAAATATTATTACAATACTAATTTTGCATGTACTCTATAATGTATTATATTAATAATACATAGAAAAAAGAATAATATTATACTTAATAGTTATTTTAAAAAGTACCTTGAAATCGATTTTCAGTTAAAATTGTAGAGCACATTTTGCCGCATTTCTCGGGACTAGCTTCATTTATATTAATAATACATTATAGAAAAAGGAATAATATTATACTTAATAGTTATTTTAAAAAGTACCGTAGAATTGATTTTCAGTTAAAATTGTAGAACACATTTTACCGCATTTAAAATATTAATAATATTCGGAGTATTTGAAAGAATACAATAGAAAAAAGGAGAAGAATAATCCAAATGAGTTGCACTATTCTCATTCCTAAGTACGAGAAAAGTCCTAAAATTAACAATAACATACTCAAAATAGAACATGAGTAGTATATTTGATTATTTTTTTAGTAATTATTTCTAGATATTTAAATAGGGTAATGAAAGTTGTATATTTGAATGTTTTTTAGTAATTATTTCTAGATATTTAAAGAGGATAATGAAAGTTGTATATTTGGTTTTTTTTTTATAGATTATTTCTAAATATTTAAAGAGAGTAATGAAAGTGGATAGAGTTGTTGATGAAAATTAAAAAGGGTAATAAAGAAAAGGATAAAATTCAAATTGAAATTGAAATTAAGGACAAAATTGATTCTGTCAGAATTGATTTTGGCCAGTCAAATATATCAAATTTTCTGATTTTTCACAAAAATAGATACCCAAAATCAATTCTGAGTACCCAAAAACTAATCTAAACATACACTAAGTCCCTTTGGTAAAATGCTGCCCAAAAATACTCCACTGATAACACTAGTAGCAACCCTATATTCAAGAGCAGTACCTAGATTAGTGACATGAACTTTGATCACATTATCAGCTGAACTAATCTACTTCCTTTATGTTTTTGGGCTATTTGGCTAAATAGAAACAACAACCTCTTTAACAAGAAGCGTGAATTTCCCTCATTTGACAGCCCCTGCAGTAGTGCTGAGAAGATGATAACTCAGGTTAGTCATGCCATGAAAACTAAAATTACCATTAAATGGGAATCACCTGACAGAGACATGTATAAATTGAACACTGATGAATTATGTTTAGAAAACCCAAGAATAAGAGAAAATAGAGGAATCATTAGAGATAACAATGGGACTGGATAATTGTTTTCATGAAACGTATTCTTAATGTTAATGACCGTTGGAAATTTACTAACGTGGAATTAAGTTTAACTCCTTATTTATGACTCGAATAATTGAGACATCGCACGTCGGAAACGTCGTTTCCACGCACGTGCACTCGTAATGCCAAATATCGTAAATTTCATTAGTGAAAGAGATATTGGTATGTGAGTAAACGTTTGAGACATGAAATGATGGACGGTCGTCGGTTAAATGACACGTGTTCCACGTTGGTAAATGAAGGAAGAAGTGTACGAAGTGTAAGATCGAAGCGAATTCGAGAAAAGTCGCGGCGTCATAAGCGATTTTGAGCGATTATGCGTGCGACGGAAGTCCAAAAGTTTGGCTGATTATGGGGACATTTTGGAGCATTCAAAAGACAGCTTCTCCTCCATAATCAGTCATTATTTGGCTGCATTACTTGGTGAATTAAGTGACCATTACATGACACTTAAATGGCGATTACATGGGCACTTGAAGAGGCATTCTTACACTACTATATATTGAGGCCTTTGGCTCAATTGGAGACACACACAATGATATTTTCTGAAGATCTTCTTTCTCTCTAAACATTCTTTCACACACTCAAATATTCTTCTTTTAGTAAACACTTGAGTTTCCTTTGCTAATTTGTTTGGTGTTATTTTATCTTAGGAGACAGTTGCCCATAAATGTAAAATGATATATACAGGGCAATAATGTCTTAAGGATAGAGTGTTAACACTCGACTCAGCACAGTTGTAACAAGTAGGGATTTTGTGTCTCTTGGTTTCAAGATCAAGGAACTTGTTGCAATTGGAACGAAGATCCAAGACAGACTCAAGAATCATTCAAGAACGAAGTTCAAGAACTCACAAGTTTACTGTAGCCACAACTCTTGTTGGCTACGAGATTGTTAACTATTGTAATTCCTTCTATTTATCCTTTCGAAGCACTAGTAGTAGTTGTATACTATCTTCGTACATCCATTGTAACTTACACTAACAACCTAGCAGAACTTAGTGTGGGGTTCACAATGGATGTACGGAAATAGTTAACAACTATTACTAGTGCTTCGAAAGGATAAACTATAATGATTTACAATACAACAGACTTGAAGCCTAACAAACATTGTGGCAACAACAACAAGTCTTGTGATCTTGATCTTCTGTCTTGAATACGTCTTGAATCTTCTGTCGTTGGATCTTCGTTCCAATTGCAACAAGCTCCTTGATCTTGATAACCTGAAACCAAGAGACATTAAATCTCTACTTATTACAATTGTGTTGAGTCGAGTGTTAGCACTCTGTTCTTAAGACATTATTGACCCGTATATATCCTTTTCCGTTTATAGACAACTGTCTCCCAAGATAAATAAAATCAAACAAATGAGCAAAGAAAACTCAAGTGTTTCTCAAGAAGAATCTTTGAGTGTGTGAAAGTATGTTAGAGATGAAGAAGTTCAGAAAAATCTGAACTAAACAAGAGTGAAGTGTGTTCTACAATTGAGCCAAGAGCCTCAATTTATAATATGTGTAGGATGACCTCTCATCTAGTCAACTAATGACAATCAATGTCCATGTAATGACATTTATAGAGATGTGTTATTCAGCCAAATAATGAATGAATTCAAGTGTCAAGTAATGGAGGATCAATACTCCAAAACCAGCCCAAAAGTCAGAAACTTCCCATCTTCCGTCGACCATTCTGTCTCCGAAGCGCTGCGGCTCCAGTGACCAACTGACACCAAGGCACCGCGACATTCCGGCACCGTGGTTCTGACGGTGTTGCGCCTCGGCCCTTCACGGCTCCGCGGCGATTTCCGACTCGTTTCATCCTTTACACATCGTACATTTCTTCCTTCATTTACCAACGTGGAATACATTTTAACCAACGACCGTCCATCATTTCATGTCTCAAACATTTACTCGCGTACCAATATCTCTTTCACTAATGAAATTTACGATACTTGACACTACGTGTGTACGTGTGTGGAAACGACGTTTCCGACGTGCGGGATCCCAATTGTCCGAGTCATAAATAATGGGATAATCTTAATTCCACATTAGTAAATTTCCAATAATCCCCTCTTGAAAGAGATTTTGGCGCACTCACAAGGTGTCTTTCTAGCAATCTTTCGGCAGATCGATGTTGTATCTGGATAGGTAGTCGTAGCTTTGAACCTTTCATAGTTGAATACCATCGGACTTACTTACTGCGCGGTGAACGGATGTATTAAACCGTCAGTGTTTAGTGTAATCCAAGACAACGGTACCCAATATAACAACTTTCCTTACTTTGTTCTTCTTAATGTTTTGTCCGTTGTGGCCGTGGACACACTTGGATTCTTAAGTGCGTTCATTTGAGGTGGCCAGTCCTCGCACTTAAATAGATGGTCTCCTACAAGGTATCCTACTATATCCCACTTCACAAGTGTTAGGCACCATTAAAAGTTTTCCCAAATCTAACCTCAACTGTTAATGATCATTAAAGGTTTTGGAAGCTTAACCTTTACTCATCATGCAGGTAGCACTCTAAGGTCTATCACGGGAACGACTTTGGATTCATGTTTCTTTACAAAAATCATCATCTGAAGTGCTCTTGCTTCCACCGAAGCGCTCAACTGAACCTTTACGATTTAGTTTTTCCATTGAACCAAATTTTTGGGATCTTCAGTCAGTATAGTTGGGTATCCACCGTATCAGTTCTTATTGTTTGGGTTTTAAGCTCATTCCTCTATACTGTCAGAACTCTTGATCTTTGGGTAATCCCTTAATTAAAGGGTATGTTATATCTTTTGATTAGTAATCAAGGAAGTGACGCCCACGATGATCAACTGCCATACGATCTTATGTCTCCGACAGATATGTCCAGACACTGTCATCCATGCCTTTACAGTGTATAACTGACGTAGGCACGAGTTACTCCCAATAAGAGGCATCCTCTAAGAGGTCGTGAAGTTACTCAACTTCTCATCATGCTTTGTACAAAGCGATAAACTCTGATTCTATCATGAATCGACCGATGCAAATTTGTTTAGAGGATTTTCCAAAGACACACCATACACATCCACGTGTGGCTGTGGTGTTCTTCAAGTCTGATGTCCAATTTGTATCACTGTGTTATCCCAGAACCGCTGGACATCCAGAATACCATAATTCATAGATAAGTGAATAGTTCAGATGTCGTCACATCCTATTTAACGCCTTCTATTGGTCATTTCCAGAATCACGAGTGAACCTTAGTTCAACTTATCTTCTTTATGAGTCGATGTCAGGTCAGTTGTAGTGTGTAAAATACATTGAACTGCATGTGACCTGTGCATATCCCTCCTTGTATATGGATGCACCATGATTCCAATCAATTCTATGATTCATATCCACTGGTGACTTCAACGAGACTGTAAAAACACCTCACATATGAGTTTGGTTTAGACCAGTCCGTTAGATGTCTTGAAATTCTCAATTCCTAAGATGTCATCTACAATACCCATATCATTCATATTGAAACATCATTCAACATACTCTTAGTCTCTAGGATCAACCTAGGACTTTTTCATGTGATCAACTTGTCGTCTACGTAAAGACACATCATGACGAACAAGTCAGAATTACATTTCTTGTAGACACATTTATCATACTCATTAATGGAGAAACCCTTCGATAGTAGAGAACTATCACAATTTTCGCACCTTTGCTTCGGGGCTTGTTTTAGCCCGCACAGAGATTTGACAAGTCGGCAGACTTTCTTCTCTTCCCTGGAACCACACAGCTCTCAGGTTGTTCCGTATTACTTTCTTCTTCCACTTTTGAACTTTTGGTTTTCCAACTGTTGGCTTTCTAGCTTCAGAATCAATGTTTCTGTCGTCATATTCATTATTTCTGTTATATCTGAAACTTCCATGACCAAAATGTAAACATTTTAGGGACCAAAATGGAAGTTCAGGAAGAAGCCCAACAGTCCACAAAATCAACTCTCCAGTTAGGAAGACTGTCTCAATATCCATGTCACACAAAACTGCGGTGACCCTGAATGTTGAGGTATTCACACTAGAGCACATATCCAACTAGCTGAAGCTTTATATTCGTCAGTAGATCCATCTACTTTTACTCAATTTGAGTATCCACTTTTATAACCAAAAGTTCTTTTCCCGGAGGAAGATCAACCATCACATTAAGTATGATTCTATCTGATAGAGTCTATTTCTCTCTTTTTAGCTTCTTTCCAAAGCAGCGCTTCTGGAGATGATAATTATTTGTTAAATGTCCATGGTTCATTCTCAACTAATATAAGCTAGAAGGCCTGGAACAAGTCTTTGTCCCCTCTTTTTGCTCTATCTCGGTTCAACATCTAGAATCCCTGAGTTCTATAGATCTGGAACATTAAGTTCCGGATAGTCATCAACTTTCGAGTCCTATAGATCTGGAACGTCTAGTTCCGTACAATCAGGAACTCACGAGTTCTTATTAACCTTGAGAAATTACTCATTTTCCTTTCCAAGGAAAGTTATCTTCAAAGAATTCATTATTCTTTGACACCGAGATGCGATACGCACTACTATTATTTGCAGATCCAGTGGATATGCAATCTATAGTCTTAGGTTCAACTTGACCCACTTTGGCTTTGAT
The DNA here is from genome assembly GCA_029844215.1 of Przewalskia tangutica. NCBI lineage: Eukaryota > Viridiplantae > Streptophyta > Magnoliopsida > Solanales > Solanaceae > Przewalskia > Przewalskia tangutica. Next base: position 88,307,022 of record CM056736.1, on the reverse strand, counting down.
ATTTCAGCACTTGCCACACTACCCCATATCACAATATTTATAGATGGGATCCTTTCCATGGTTCACATGGAGGAATATCCTTACCCTTATGCGGAGTTCTCATCAAGACTCGCATTAGCGGTAAGGATCGCCTTGCCCCACATATCTTGAGTGTACGGATCTGCGCTTGGCTAACACCGTTAGACTGAGGTGAGTAAGGAGCAGTCAATTGATAAACGATGCTTCGCATTCTCCCCCTCTATCACTACGAATTCCTCAATCCACAGAATTAGTAGTTTTCCAACTTCTGATTTGTAGCGCTCATCCGCTCCAACAGATTAATCTTTGTTCTTCAACAAAAGATACAATACATTGTACCATCGTCAATGAAGATCACAAATGTCACGACCCGACCCCGGGGCCGCGACTAGTACCCTACCGGGGTACCCTGTCGGGTATACATCAGAGAATAGCAGCGGAACATACATAACACATAACTTATAAAAATGTAACATCACTGGTCAGCCGATAAGGATGCCTTCCATAAAAACATACTAATCAAAAGTATAGCAGTACGACTTGTTCTTACAACCCAACACATACGTGACCACAGACCTCTAAGGATAACAACTGTGGTGGGACAGGGCCCCGCCATACCCCTGAATATACACAATGTCTATAACATCAGGGAAAAACCGTACCAACAAAACAAGCTTGGGAGAATGGAGCTTCGACAGGAACATTGATCCTAGAGCGAGGATCCACCACTGCTTACCACCTGCGCGTGAGCGGCCAGGAAGGGTCGATTACATATGTACCAAGTATGTAAAGCGGAAAATCGTAATAATGATATCATAAGTCTAAAAGTAATTTGAGTCATGAAGACAATCAAAATACGATCTGTTGTGCCTTACTAACAATGAGAGTAACAAGTATATATATAATACTGCATGAAAATAGGAGGCTCATGATCAAAACATGGTACCTCTCCCGTAGTATCAATAAGCACCCCTACTCCTGGGACTATTTCACCCGCATAGGTCCTGTGGACCCGCATGAGGTATTCCTCGCATAGGCTGTACCCGCCCGCATGGGACTATTTCACCCGCATAAGCCCATAGGACTCGCATGAGGTATTCCTCGCATCGTGGGTAACAAATCCACGGAACATGTGGTATAACGATCTTGGGGCTTTCCCCTCAGATATACTCTTACCCTGAAGCAGGTGGTATAACGATCTTGGGGATGTTCCCCTCAGATATACTCTTACCCTGAAGAAGGTGGTATAACGATCTTGGGGATGTACCCCTCAGATATACTCTTACCCTGAAGAAGGTGGTATAACGATCTTGGGGATGTACCCCTCAGATATACTCTTACCCTGAAGAAGGCGGTATAACGATCTTGGGGCTTGCCTCTCAGATATACTCTTACCCTAGCTCAATCGGTCATCATATCATAATCATAAATAAGTTAAGAAAGCTTATAACTTATTATTAGTCTTGTTCATATACTCTCTCATTTTAGTTTACTCAAGGCACTAATCATATTTAATAAAAGAAATTCCGGGAATTTAACCCAAGTACCACATACTTATACTTCTTTAAAAATGACTCTTTTTCATATAAAACCTTTGGGCAATTGATGCCTTAAAATCAATTTACCTTTCATAAATCAAGTCATTTGTCCCTACTTATCTTACTTAGAATAAATCTCTTCTTGTCAACCTTTTATAAAGTTAATAAACCAACTTCCCATAAAGTTGTTATACTAACCCTATACTTTAGTAAAATCATACTTTTCCCTTAACCAATGGACTTATACTTCTTAAAATGAAACAAGTCTTTATATACTTAAAACAAGTAAGAATACTAAATCTTGTACGTCTACCGTACTACATAGATACAAATACTCATGCTCAAGAGATAGAAAAGCTTCACATACCTCTTCGGTCAATCCGCTTGCTAAGCCCAAACTACCGCAAGTAATATGTCAACCTATAATAACCATGATACGTTTAATAACCTCTAATTTCAATGTAGAAATAATCTAAGTTCAAAGCCACTAAATTCTATGGAAAATTGGGCAGCATTTCCTTTGTTTCTACATAATTTGCCACCTTTCTCAAGGCCGAATTCAACATCCAAACGCCACATTTAAGGCTCAACAATCCAAACATTACAAAGGGGATTACACACCTAAACTTGGGTGTGTAAAATTCTGCCCCATAAGGTACAACAATTCACTTAACAATTTTAAGGTGGTTTTTAGGCTACACCATGCTCACAATATCTTCTTAACCAATCCTTCCATATTCAAACCCCATTTCTTACATGCAATGACTCTAAGAGCATTATATACTACTACAAATACCTTCTTCTTCACATGCAACATCAATACTAGCTATAAGAGAAGAAATGTTACCTTTAGAGCTTTAGCCAAAACTATTCCAACAACTTTGCTAGCCTCCTTTCCAAGAACACCACTACAATAACTCCTACAAGCTAGCCACAAACTTCCTTCTTGTCTTTAACTTTTCAGATTTTTCTTAGGCTTTGAATTCCTCTTGAAATTTTAGAGATAAGTGGGAGCTCTAACTTAGAGAGAGGGAAAGTCTTGAAAGATGACTTGGTCAATATAAGGGACATGCAAAAATCAGATAGGGGGGGGGGGGGCCCTTTTCACCCTCCCATGGCCTTTTTAAAAGAAGAAATCAGATTTTCCTAAGTTTTTCCGCCAGAAATCCCGCCTCGGCGCCACGGCCTGGCAGCCGCGCGCGCTAAACCTCTGCGGACTTTCGGTGCTTCGGCGCCGCCTGCTTCGGCGCGCGGCCACGCTTCAGCGACCCCTCGAACATCCGGCGCGGCCTATGGCTTATGTCAAACGCATTTCGTCGTCTGCAAGACCGAACTTGTAACTCCCATAACTTCCTACTCCGATGTCCTATCGACGAACGGTTGGTTGCGTTGGAAACTAGACTCAACGAACTACGCACTAGGCCTTTGAAACACTTAGGAACTCTCAACGTACCGGGCATAACCCGCCTCAAAGTTGACTAAAACCCGTCCGGAACAATCCGTCAACCTATCTTTTGAAAATTTTAAGTCTTACATGCTTTCGTACGCTCTCACACGTACGGTCAGAACTACGGGGTATAACAACAAAGTACTTGTCTCCCCCCTCTATTTCATACAAGCGTCAAATCACCCACATAGGCGTGACTATGTTATAGAGGAGCGGTGATTCTTTCGCTATTCCTTCGAAAGAATGAAAAGGTGATTTTGCCTCTTCGCCTACCTCACATCAATTTTGAGGTTTTATGGCGACAGACGACAACAATCACAACTTAGTTAGCTTTTGAGTGACTTTCTATTCAACGTGTCTTAATCTATGAAGGCATAGACACACAAATTACAAATATATCATTCTCTTGGCTATAATACCATTCTTAGTTATTACAGACATGTCGGACTACACTCAAGCCAGTTTGACCAACGTCCTTGAAACCATGTTTTGGACATGTATCACCTCTTGTTAAGGTGATCCCATTCCCTTAAGTCTTTTGAGGACAACCTCTTCAACTCCTTTTATTTTGGAGGTGGCGTTGCTTCACATGAATAACCTCTTGCCCGTGATTATGGCGTAACCGGATCATAAGTGATCTAGGTACTCTGACCCACTCCAGTTGCCTTGGCAGACTAAGTGTCCAATTTCTTTTCTGCCTTTTGGCCTTCAAATCATTTAAGATCTGGAAACTCTGGCCCACTCCAGTCGCCCGTAGGCTTTGTATGACTGAGTGTCCAATACTATCCTATCAAAAGACGGATCTTCTGTCAGAAACGGTGACAGGTTTGTCTCTTAGTCATCTAGTCCTTGTCTTTAGTCCTCTAGTCCATTGTGATTGGTGCCCAGGGAAATTCCTGGCGCTTACTTAGGATTGTCCATAATTTTAATTTATTACAATCTAAGTCCATATATGTTAAACCATTATTTACAATAGTCCAATCTTTAAACGGGAAGGTGAGTAGTCCTATTTCTGATTCCCCAAACCAGCTCCTGGCCTTACCCAGCGGAACTGATGTGATATCTTTAAAAATTAAAGAATGTTCAACCTTTTCGATAAAGTACGACCTTCCTAACAAGCCCTTACCGGCCAGCCTAGATTCTCCTTTGGTACAATGATTTCTTTCGTGCTCCGTATCGTTGACTTTGGTTTCCCTTCCGCAATGCTGCCTGCACACAAGCCCTCGGTCACCGAGCCGACCTCGTCCGCAACAAATTCTCTTTCAGTTGTGGAAACAAGCCCTTAGAGACTTACAGGAGTGGAAAGCAACGAGACTTACAGGAGTGGAAAGAAACTCGACTTACAGGTGACGAGAATCATATAGTTTGAGAGCTGGATCGAGTTTTAAAGCGTGGTTATGACCTGGAATAGTTTTTGAAAGAGGGTAGTACACTGTCTGGTAAGAGTTACTGTCTAGTCACTAACTGTCAGGCAAGCAAAAAAAATGGATTTCTTTGGACTCTCCCAAGAGCTTATGAGTTACATCCCCTTTAACCGTAGTCTACATGCCCCGCCTAGTTTGGATGGAAACCCTGATCAGGCAGGTGGCCTAGCTAACATAGCTATCCGCCCTTAGAATCGAATTCTAAATCGGCGTGGTGCTGCTGGATGGGTAGAGTTTCTTAGATAAAGTATTTCCATTTCATAAAACTGGATAAATACCTACTTTCATTTAGAATGGACAATGGCATTTTGACTATCTCCGAGATTGAATTGAATGTCTATGGCTGAACTGACACTTGACGAGGTTTTTCAATGCGAGATCTAAAAACATATCTCTCTGTGGCACCACTTGAATTTATGTAGCATGGAAAGGAGCACAGATTCCCTAGAATGTTAGAACTCAGACATGACAGAGAAGGTAGTTAAAACGGTACGCTAAGCCCAGCCCTCGCCCCTTTTGAAAAGCAGAAATGCGACTTTTAGCTCCTCTCACATTCGCTCGAGCTGCTTTTAGCTCCTCTCACATTCGCTCGAGCTGCTTTTAGCTCCTCTCACATTCGCTCGAGCTGCTTTTAGCTCATTTCCATATTCATACATGATTCGAACTGCTACGTTAGGGTGTAGGGAATATAAGTTTTAATGAAAACACTTCATATTCCTAGCCTTGCTTTATTCCTTTTTATTCAGAAATTCTTTAAACATATTATGGAAAAGGAAAATAGTTAACTCATACCTTTTGGATTCTGGCCCACGTCAGTTACATGTCCAAATCCTCCTTTTCATGGTTCAGATCCTTTGTATGCGATATATGTAGGCCCTCTACCACAAGATAGAACAACATCTTCAGCATTCTTCTCTTGTCTCAGTTGATATCCTCCACCTCTCGTGGGCGCTTGTTTTCACCACTCTCGGGAGTGGTGACAACAACTCTTCCTTGACCCTTAGCCTTGCTAGCATGACTATCAGCAGTATCTTCAAGCTCATCATCAGAGACAGGTATATCCTCTTTGATGGAAACAGATCGGTAACTATCGTCAAAGAGAGATCCAAAACTAGAACCAAATTTGTTGACAGAGACAGTGTTTGAACTGTTTATAGAGCTGTCAACAGAACTGGTTTCAACAAGAAAGCCACAGCCAGATCTGGGACCATATCTACTGGCATACATCTTTCTAGCACTAGTACAAATAATGGTCTGATTGTGGGGTTCACAATGGATGTACGGGAATAGTTAACAACTACTACTAGTGCTTCGAAAGGATAAATTATAATAATTTACAATACAACATGCTTGAAGCCTAACAAGCGTTGTGACAACAACAACAAGTCTTATGATCTTGATCTTCTGTCTTGAATCTTCTGTCGTTGGATCTTCGTTCCAATTGCAACAAGCTCCTTGATCTTGATAACCTGAAACCAAGAGACACAAAATCTCTACTTGTTACAACTGTGTTGAGTCTAGTGTTAGCACTCTGTCCTTAAGACATTATTGCCCCGTATATATTATTTTTCGTTTATGGACAAATGTCTCCCAAGATAAAACAACATCAAACAAATGAGCAAAAGAAACTCAAGTGTTTCTCAAGAAGAACCTTATATATAAGAAGAACAAAAAATCTGTGTGAAAGTATGTTGAGAGGAACAAGTTCAGAAAAATCTGAACTAAACAAGAGTGAAGTGTGTCCTACAATTAAGCCAAGGACCTCAATTTATAGTGTGTGTAAGATGACCTCTCATCTAGCCAACTAATGACAACCAATGGTCATATAATGACACTTATGGAGAGGTGTTATTCAGCCAAAATAATGGCTGAATTCAAGTGTCAAGTAATGGAAGATCAATGCTCCAAAACCACCCCAAAAGTCAGAAACTTTTCATCTTTCGTCGACCATTCTGCCTCCGAAGCGCCGCGGCTCCAGTGACCAACTAACACCAAGGCGATGCGGCCCTTCACGACTCCGCGGTGATTTTCTACTCGTTTCATCTTTTATACATCGTACATTTCTTCCTTCTTTAACAACGTGGAACACATGTCATTTAACCAACGACCGTCCATCATTTCATGTCTCAAATGTTTACTCACGTACCTATATCTCTTTCACTAATGAAATTTACGATATTTGACACTACGTGTGTACGTGTGTGGAATTAACGTTTTCGACGTGCGGAATCCCAATTATTAGAGTCATAAATAATGAGATAATCTTAATTACACATTAATAAATTTCCAACACTTACTGCCATCTTGCAAAAACTACAAATTGTAGTAGAGAATAATTTGAGCCCACTGAAGATTGCTACATACTCCACGGAGGTGATCAACATGTTACAGCAGGGGCATCTAGCTTATAACACTATTATTCTTGAATGCAGGTTGTTGATGAAAAAGTTGGACCATCCGATATTAAAGCATAGTTATCGAAAACAAAACAAAGCCGTAGATCTTTTAGCTAAGGAAGGAGCAAATAATTTATTTTTTTGGAAGGATGCAAGTCCTCGTAGTTCCTTTTGTGTTTGTAAATGATGTATTTTGAGCAGACATGTCAGAACTGCTTATGATCGTTTTGTATCATCTTGTAATGTAATTAATAGTGAAAACTCCCAAATACTTGGAAGGGGCTGACAGACCCCAACTATGTAATTTTAATTTATCTATATTATATTAAAAGCATGAACTCCCTTGAAAGTTAAATTACTAAAATATTCTTTTTTAAAATTTAATTACCTTATTTATAAATATATTAAAAACCTCATCATCAGAAAAGGTTGATTTTCTTTCCAATAAAAGTGTTATTTACAGGGCTGTCTTTGAGCATGTGCGAGCTGTGCTACCGCGCAGGTAAAAATTTTTTAAGGGCCCCAAATAAAAATACCATCCCATATATATTACACCAAAAACCAGCCCATCTGCAACTCCCCACTGAAAAATGAAAATTCATAGGCGTCCAGCCCAATACCGAATCAGCCCAATCCCCCAAAAAAACCAACCCATTAATCCATTACCCTCAAAACTAAAAAAATCTCTAACCAGTGGCAGTAACCAAGAATCACAGCTCATTTTCCCGTTGCTCACAAATCACAATCTTACAAAAACAGTGGTCTAAACTCTAAAGACTAAAGCTCGTTTTGACGTTTTCCAATGCTCACAAGCTTACAAAAACAGTTGCCCTTCCAATCTTCCATTTGTAGTTTGTTTTAGCCGTCTTTGTCTTTGTGTCTTTCAGTCTTTGTGAAAGGCTGATTGGCTGAAAGCACTGCTCACGGACACGGTAGTAGTTTAGTACTAGCAATGTAAGAAGGGAGCCTTGTTTGTTGTTTTAATTTTTAATCATTAAATATTATTGTTTATCATATTTTAATTATTTACTAATTTTTATTGAACAAAAACAGTGAGTGTTTCGTCCGATATTCAGCTTGAAAGCTTCAATTCATGTTTGGCAAATTGTGAGAGTGAGTGTTCTAACAAATTGGAGCATTACATAAAATTACCAGATTTTTTCGGTCATTTTTTGCATTTCAATTACATATTATGTCTCTTAGAAAGTATGAATCTGGATATGAGAAGCGTAAGAAGAAGAAAAAAATCGAGGAATTAACTAAATCTCAAAGAGGAGCTCTCGATAAGTTTGTTATAAAAGAGACACAAGTTCAGGTTGAAGATCAAAATGTTAATAATGTTAATGAGACTATTAATATAGAGAATCAAGTCGTTCCGGAGAATAGAGATAATGTCCCCATTGAAAATGATAATGTGGACAATCAAATCGATGCTGAAAATGGTGATGATAATTTGAATAATTCATTTTATAATGAAAGTGATGATCCGGTGGATAATGGTATTGATAATATAGAGCAAGAGCAAGAAAACTCATTTGATATATTTGATCCAAGAATGTGGGATGCTCTTGATTCTAAAAGTATTGAGTTATTAGTGACGAAAGGTCCTAAAAGAGATTTGTCCATTGTGAATGATCCTAAAGATGAATTATCTAGACGATTTACTGCTAATTTGTATACTAGAGTTTTATCAAATGGAGAAAAGTGTGATAGAGATTGTTATTTACAATTTAAAATAATTTTTAATTATTGAAATCGTATGTTTACTTATATTAAAGGCTCATTTTTACGAATTAAAATAAGACCCCCAAAATGTTTGAGACGACCTTGGTCATTTAAAGAATGACTTCAATTTTTATAACTAAAATAGAGGAAAGAAATTGACAAAAAAATTGAAAATTACGTGATTTTGCTTTTCTTTTTTCCCCTTTTCACTTCTTTATCTTTTAACTTATTCTCTTGAGATATATGTATGAGATAAGAAAGCAAATTAACGACAAGTTGACCACACATTGAATAATTTTCTTTCATTGGTAAGTTAGTTTTCTCCAATACAATGGTACAATTCTTTTTTTGTGTGTCAGTAACTTTTTATTACTATCAATGATTGAGTATTTTAGTGTGTGATAAATAGAAGAGTCTTCGTTATTTAGTATATGCTAATATAAGACTTTAATTTATGTACTTTTAACCTTGCATATATGTTGGTAGTATCTACCATCACAATAATAAGTTTATGATTTAGTTTTTTTCCTTGATTTATTTTAAACATTAAAACAGAGAGGTAACTTTTTTCATGTATTTATTCATGAAGGAAAGATAGATCAACATTATCCTTGAATGTTAAATTTGTTTAAGAATGAAAATATATAAATTTTGAGAAGACAATGAAAAAGTTACAAATTTTAGAAAGATATACATATCTTTATAGGAAATTCTTACTATTAGCGAATATTTTTCAAATATTCACAATATATATTGTATTTATTATTGTCACGTATTTAAGATAATTTAGGATTTTTACTGTATTAGGAATCACATTTGTACAACTATATATATATTGTGATTAATGAAAGAAATTCCTAAGGGAAATTATTTCAATATCTTACATGGTATCGTTGTACAACTATATATATTGTGATTAATGAAAGAAATCCCTAAGGAAAATTACTTCAATATCTTACATGGTATCAGTAGCCTAAAATCCCTAACCCTAAAAATATTTTCCCCTACCATCGTCGCCCCCCTTCTCTTCTCAGCCGCGGCGGCTCTCTATACACTTTTGTGGCTACCATGTCTCCTCCTAAATCCAATGGTTCTACCTCCGGCTTAATTGACACCCACTCCTTCCTCAAAGTCATTTTTTCATCCGGCGTTTGCTGTCACAAACATCAAGAACTTTGTCCCTATTATTCTTGATCAAGAAGACTGTCAATATTCTATGTGGGTAGAACTGTGTTATATCCATGCTTGCGCGTATAACGTGCTTGATTACATTGATGATGCAATCCCTCACCCCCTGAGATTGACGATTCGACATGGCGTCGTCTTGACGCCATTGTCAAATAATGGATATATGGTACCATCTCAAAAGACTTGTTGTGTACTATCCTGAAAACATGTGCTTCGGCGCGCGAAATTGGGTACGTTTGGAGGACATATTTCAGGATAATAAAAATATTCGAGCGGTGTATTTGGAGGAGCAGTTCAACAACTCACGCCTTGAGAATTTTAACAACATGTCTGAATATTGCAAACAACTGAAACTCATTACCGATCAACTGTCTCACGTTGGGACAACTGTTTCTGAGACTAAAATAGTGCTACAACTCGTTGCAGGATTACCGAAAGGGGAATATGATACTCTTGCGACGATGATTCAACAGGCTGATCCACTTTCAACTTTCAATAAGGCACGTTCACAATTGTTATTGGAAAAAACATGACGTGCTAAACAAGATGAACACAATAAAAAGGCGTTAGTCATTGAAAACCTGCAGTCGTCGACCATCACCACAACTCCACCACCGCCGGACAACCAGCAGCAGCAGAGCCGCGACATGGGGTCGTGGTGGCAGAGGCCGCGGGCAAGGCAACAAAGGGAAGGGTCGCGGCAAAGTCAAGGCCCAACATGCAGCTTCTCCAGTGCCTCAGTATTTCCAGTGGGCGGTCGCATCATCGCCCAACTTCGGCGTCGTTGGCTTCCCCGCCGCTTGCTCCATTCTGAGGCCCAAGTCGATAAAATTGGAGGCCAATGTTGCGGGCCCGGCTCTTCAATCGAATCAGCCAGTGACGCCTCGGCGAGCCCGTTTGATAGCGGGCCAATAGTTCCCGCAAGCCACTGATTTGGGTCAAACTTTCAACACTCTCAGCCTTTAACATCCCGACAATAATTGGTATATGGACTTCGGAGCCACATCACACCTGACCAGCTCTTCAGGTAATTTTTTCCAATTGCTTCGGTTAAAGTATCCTCAATATATTACTGTTGGCAATGGTCACCGCATTTCAATTGCATGTTATGATAATACACACATAAAAAATCCCCACCTTCCCTTCTCACTTAAACATGTCCTCTACACACCTCAAATCATTAAAAAATTGATATCTGTTAGAAAATTCACTCGTAATAATTGGATGTTTGTCAATTTTGACTCTTTTGGTTTCTCTGTGAAGGATCTTAATACATGGAGAACTCTTACACGATGCAATAGTGTGGGAGACCTCTATCCTTTCACTCACTCTTCCGCTGTCAGAACTCAACCATATGTCTCCCTTGCTGCATTGTCTCCATCCACCTGACACAATAGACTCAGACATCCAGAAGAAAATGTCTTTTATTTCCTTAGAAATAATAAGCGTATTCAATGTAATAATGGAAAACTTGCCAAAAACTATTTTTCTTGCCAGCTTGGCAAGCATAATCGTCTTCCGTTTATGTCTTCATTAAGTATAACAGTTTCACCATTTGATATTGTTCATGTTGACTTGTGGAATCCTCCTGTTATTAGCTCACTGGGTCAAAAATACTATCTTATTTTATTAGATGATTTTTCACATTTTTATGAATTTATCCACTCAAATTCAAATCTGAGGTTTTGCTAAATTTATGGAGTTTCACATATTTATTAAAACCAAATTTGAAAAATCCATAAAATCCTTTCAGTGTGATAACATATGTGAATTTAATAATTCAGCATTCCATAATTTTTGTTCCCAACAGGGCATGGTGTTCCGCTTCTCTTGTCCCCACACCTCCCCTCAAAATGGAAAAGCGGAACAAATTATTCGTACTATCAATAACATGGTCTGTACCCTTCTCTTTCATGCATGTTTGCCACCATCTTTCTGAGTCTATGCTGTTAAAATGGTAGAATACCTCCTAAATATTTTACCCACTAGCACTCTACAAAATAGAACCCCCACCGACATTCTATATCGTAGGAATCCATCATATGACCACCTACGAATCTTAGGCTGTCTGTGCTATCCCAATATTACCTCCACCACCCCTCATAAGTTGGCTCCTCGAACTACACCACGTGTATTCCTAGGTTTCCCACCCAAGGGGTTATCTGTGCTATGACTTGTCCACTCGTGAGATCCACATTTCTCGTCACGTCACGTTTGACGAGACGATATTCCCGTTTTCGAATCCTCAAAAATACCGCAAAATGGACTACTCATTTCTTGATGAACCCGTCATATCTCCCATCATTCTCAGTCAACTCACTCATGGCACCACCGAAATATTCCCTCCTCTCCAGCCTTCCAGTGAGCCCAATGCTTCTGTCTCACCTTAAACGCCACGACCTCTAGGGGATGCGCCGCGGCCCCAACCTTCTAGTGAGAAACTTGACTTTTCACCGTCATCAGCGCCGCGGCCCCTCGGGGATGCACCGTTGTTGCGATATTTCTAGATGCTTACGCAAATGTACGTATCGTTCAAGTAATAAAGATCTGTAAGACCGAGTTATCATCCACATAGACTGGTTTATTGAGTACCGAATATCTATTCTATGGTATCTATCTGGTTGACGTTCTTTAGTTTGAGAATTATAACTACGAATTATGACTAATTGCAGGAAATAAACTAAAAATTATAATACTTTGGGTTTATAACAGTTATGAAGGGAACAGGGTTCCAATCTCCTCAACTATTCACTCTTTCACGTGTTAATGCAATGCTAATGATCCTTCTTCTTATTAAGATAGCAGGTTAACTAATCTGTCATTATATTCCGGTTAGGACATACAAGAGATTAATCTTGTGCAGAAATCTTCTATATTTCTATGATAAGTTTTACCACACAGGAGGATTAAGAACAATAACCTTGAACACTACACAAGTATCGGGGTACTTTCGTCCACGATTTTAACCTATGTCTAGACGATTACAACTTATTCAAATCTCACTTTTTAGACTTTTTATTCGAAATCATATAAGTTATGACAATTAATAGCTAGTTAATTATCAAGCAATCATAACAATATTGAATAGATCTTAATATGATGAAGAAGAAATCAATAATCAATGCATTAACTATATGAAATAGTTTTAAGAACATTCGATGGAAACCCTACTAAAGTAATTAGCTCCTAAATATTTTCATGTCAAGAACTAATACAAAATCCAACATAAACTGAAATAAAGTAAAGGAAAGAAAAATAACTTGAACACTAAGATGTCTCCAATTGTAGCTTGAAGTCGTCGTTCTCCTCTCCAAAGTAGTATATCTAATAATGACAAGGTTTAGGGTATTTATATCTGAGAAAAACCTTACTTCGGACCCTTTTACCCTTGTAAAAAATAGACTCGGATTCTGATTTTTACGCGTCGGCACCGCGGTTCAAAAACTTGTTGTGATATTCATATATGCTTACGCAAGTGTACGTATCGTTTAAGTAATAAAGATCTGTAAGACCGAGTTATCGTCCACAGAGACTGGTTTATTAAGTACCGCATATCTATTCTATGATATCTATCTGGTTGACGTTCTTTAGTTTGAGAATTATAACTACGAATTATGACTAATTGCAGGAAATAAACTAAAGATTATAATACTTTGGGTTTATAACAGTTATGAAGGGAATAAGTTTCCAATCTCCTCAACTATCCACTCTTTCACGTGTTAATGCAATGCTAATGATCATTCTTCTTATTAAGATAGTAGGTTAACTAATCTGTCATTATATTCCAGTTAGGACATACAAGAGCTCAACTGTTACACCCCGTAATTCAGGTCATGCTTTTGAGAACGTATGGAAGGAATTGAGACTTAACTTTTAGAATGATGGGTTGACGAAATGTTTCGGATGGGTTTTTAGTCAACTTTGAGGCGGTTTATGTCCAGTTTCATTAGGAGTTCCTAGGTGTTTCAAAGGTCTAGTATGTAGTTCGTTGAGTCTAGTTCCCAACGCAACAAACCGTTCGCCGATTGGATATCGGAGTAGAAAGTTATGGAGGTTACAAGTTCGGTCTGTGATCGAGCGAAAAGCATTTTCGGTCAGTGCCTGACGCATGCGGCGCGGATCTGAGGCGCGACGCCGGTTATGCTGAGAAATCGCTGAAGTTGCAGCGCCGCGGCGCCGAAATGCAGGGCCGCGGCGCCGGAAGTGCTGGAAAATTCTCGGAGGTTTCAGCGCCGCGGCGCCGAGGCGGGTTTTTCTGCGAAAACTGGAGAAAAATCAGATATTTTCTTTTTAAAAGGCCATGGGAGGGTGACAAGTGTCCCTCCCATCTGAGTTAGTGGAAATGCTATTTATTTGACCAAGTCTTGAAGACTTGGTCATTCTTCCAAAAACATTCTTCTCTCTAAAAACCTCTCTTCCTTCTCTCTAAAATTCCTCTCCCTTCTCTCTAGAAATTCAAGAAGAAACCAAGGCCTAAAGGAAAATTCCAGAAAATGTGCAAGAAGGGAACATGTTGACAAGCTTGTAGGAGGTTGGTGAAGGTGATTGTGGAAAGAAGGCAAGTGAAATTTGTTGGACTAATTTGGGTAAGCTCTAAGGTAACAATCCTTCCTCTTTTGCTAGTAAATTGTGTTGCATGTGTGGAAAAAAGGACTTGTAGTTGTCAATATTGCTCTTAGATATATTGCATGTAGGAAATACAATTTGGATTTGAAAGGATTGGATAAGGGTGATATGTGAACATGTTGTAGCCAAGATAATACCTTAAACTTATTGGATTGTTTAATTTGTATGTGGGGAAGAATTTTACACGTCCAAGTTAGGCGTGTAATCCCCTTTGTATTGCTAAATTGTTGGGCCTTAAATGTGGCGTTTAGTAGTTAATATCGGACCTTGAAAAGGTGGAAAAATATGTAGAAACAAAGGAAGTGCTGTCCAATTTTCCGTAGAATAAGGGGCTTTTCAATTAGAATGTTCTACGTTGAAGCTAGAAGCTAATGAATGTATTATAGTCATTATAGGTTAATATACTACGTGTGGTATATTGGACTTGCGAGTGGATTGACCCGGAGAGGTATGTGGAACTTTCCTATCTCTTGAGCATGAATAGTTACACTTATATAGTACGGTGGACGTACAAGACTTTTGATATCCCTTACTTGTTTTAAGAATGGCCAAGTTGGGTGAGTAAGGGGATTTACTCACTTCTTTAAAAGTATTAAGGATGTCCTAAGTTTTCAAAGTTAAGGGACTTGAAGTGTTTTAAGTATATGATACTTGTTTCGTTTTAAAAGTATAAGTCCCTTGGATATAGGGAAATGTATTTGACTAATGTATAAAGTTAATATAACGACTTTATGGGAAGTTGGTTATATTAGTCTCATGGAAGGTTAACAAAAGAAAGATTTACTCTAAGTAAAATAAGTACGGATAAAGGATTTGAATTTATGAAAGGCAAATTGAGTTTAAGGCATCAATTGCCTAAGGTTTTAAAAGAAAAGAAGTCACTTGATTTAGAAGCCTCTTATATTTTTCTAAAAGTAAATATGACTTGTCTTGAGAAGTAGTCGTGACTTGATACTACGGTTATTAGTATCTTGGAAGTTTTATTTAAAAAGGAGTCATTCTTGAAAAGGTTAGAGACACGTGGTACTTGGGTTGAATTCCCGGATTTTCTCTTAAATGACATGTTAGTGCCTTAAGTAAACTAAAATGAGAGGATATATTAATAATGTTATTAAGAAGTTAGGGGATTTCCTAACTTGCTTATGTTATGATAAGCCGGTAGCGCTTATGTTATGTATGATAGCCGGTTGTGCTAGGTTATGTATTATTACGGGGTAGACCCCAGGTTACTACTTACTACTTATTCCATGGAATTGCTACCCATGATGCGAGTGCGGCGTTTGTACTCATGCGGGTCTACATGATCCATGCGGGTGAAATAGTCTCATGCGGGTGAAATAGTCCCATGCGAGGCGGATGACCTCATGCGGGTCCACATGACCTATGCGGGTGAAATAGTCCCAGGAGTATGATTGCTTAATGATACTACTGGCGAGGGACCCTGTTTTGATCATGAGCCTCCTATTTTTATGCAGTAAAGTTTATACTTGTTACTCTCATTGTTAGTAAGGCACAATGCACTGTAATTTGATTATCATCCATGACTCCGGCTTTATTTAGACTTATGATATTATTACAGTATTTTCCAGTTTTACATACTTGGTACATATTGTGTACTGACCCCCTTCCTCGGGGGTTGCGTTCATGCCGCAGGTAGGGGTAAGCAGGTGGTGAATCCTCATTCTTAGGATCTTTGATCAGGTGTCAGAAGCTCCATTTCTCCGGAGGCTTGACTTTTGGTACGGTTCTCCCTGATGTTGTAGATACTATGTACATTCAGGGGTATGACGGGGCCCTGTCCCGTCATCGTTGTTACAAACTCTTAGAGGCCTGTAGTTCTGTTATAAATTGGGTTGTTAAGGATGTAACTGTTCAGTTTTTGCTATAGTTATATTTACGGAAAGATAGCCATTTCGGGTTAGCCTGTTTCATATTTTTATATTGTTTCTTGTTTATGAGTTTACTTCCGCTGGTTTTCTCTGATGTTGTATCACAAGGGTGCCCGGGGTAAGGCACCAGTCACGGGCCCGAGGTCGGGTCGTGACAAAAGTGGTATCAGAGCAGTTAATCCTCGGAAAGTGTCTACAGGCCGTATCTAGTAGAGTCTTGATTATCGGTGTGTTGTGCACCACATCTATAATCATGAGGCTACAGGATATTTAGGATTGGTTTCCATTCTTTCACTCTAAGATCGTGCAATAGAGCTGTGTTATAGGTTGAACTTCCTCTGACATATTTTTATGTATCAGTTATGTATCTACGCAAGGAAACCGCGGCCCGTGGCGGCAAGGCGATTGAGGAGCCGCTAGCAGGCCTTGAGAGGGTTACGAGGCACAGAGCCCGATCTTTACCGAGGTGATGTTTCGGACGGCGAGTTCCACGACGTCGCCACCCAACGAGTTCGGGCGGCATCGGCCATCGAGACCGCGGTACACGAGCCTCGATTACGGCGAGCGAGGATATGAGCTCTGAGAATGACCGATTATTATCCAGATAGTGGCGAAGCGGATGACGCAGGAGGCAGTTCGGTTGTACCGTAGTTCACCCCGAATCGATAACGAGACTTGGGACTTTTGAGTTGCGGCCACCGAGTTCTATGGGTGAGGCACGAGGATGATCCTCGGGAGTTTATTCGACGATTCTGACGGATCATGAGAGTGATCAGGGCCTCGGAGACAGAGTCGGTAGTATTGGGTTCACATCGGCTGCGTGATACTGCAGTTGACTGGTTTGATTCATGGAAACTGTCCCGGGGGGAGCATGCGCTTCCAGCTGTTTGGGATGAGTTCTTAGAGGCGTTTCTTAGCCATTTCTTGCCTCCGCAGATGAGGAGAGCTCAGACCGATAGATTTCTGACGTTGAGACAGAGCGGGCGGACGGTCTGGGAGTACAACGTAGAGCTTGACTCATTGGCTTGGTACGTCCCCGCTTTAGTGGCAGACATGGAGGACATAGTACACCGCTATGTCACAGGGCTCGATGATTACTTAGCAGAGAGTTGCACGGGAGTAGCTCTTCAGCCGGGCATGGACATTGCCCGCATGCAGGCTTATGCGCAGGGTGTGAGCGTGAGGGCGGATTGATAGATATCGCGAGAAGAGGCGGGGACAGCAGGGTCCTCTGGTAGTTTTCGAGGTAGACAACCTCAGCAGCAGACCGAATTTGCACCTCAGCCGGTTCAGAGCGCTCATCCACCGTCTTTCAGACGTCCAAGGTATTCAGGGGCAGGACAGGGTTCCAGGACTTCGGGTTCCCAGAGGAACCAGAGTTCCAGTTAGATAAGGCCACCTATACCTCGGTGTGGTCGATGTGGTGATTACCATCATGGGGGTGTCGTGTTCCTCCAGGAGCTTGTTACTCTTGTGGCCAGCAGGGCCATTTGAAGAGAGATTGCGACGAGGCGGCGAGTGTTATGGTTCGGTACCGCGGTCGATTCTTTGGATCTTCGTCTTCGATGGTCATGCGCCCCGGAAGGCAGGGTGTTCACGGACCGGCAGGCCGCGGCAGGGGTCGTGGTGGGGGTCCCAGTTCCAGCGGTCCTCAGAACCGCATTTATGCTATGTCCAATCGTCAGGACCAGGAGGCGTCACCAGATGTCGTCACAGGTACATTATTGGTTTCATGTTGTGATGTATATGCTTTGATAGATCCAGGTTCTACCTTGTCATATATATCTCCTCATATTGCTGGTAGAATAGGGATAGAGCCTGAGTCCATAAAACCTTTTGAGGTGGCTACGCCAGTAGGTGATTCGGTGGTAGGCGGTATATAAGGCTTGCCCGGTGACTATATCTGATCGTCGGACCACAGCCGACTTGATAGAAATTTGGATATGACGGACTTTGATGTGATTATGGGTATGGATTGGCTAACGTCTTGCTATGCCAATGTGGGTAGAGAGAGGTTAGTGCACGGTTCCGGTTTCTGGTGGCCAGGTTGCTCGAGTGGAAGGAATCTTTGCGTCGGCGGTAGGTTTATTTATTACCTCGAAGGCTAGGAAGATGGTGCGGAAGGGGTATATCTATCATATGGTTCGGTGTTCGAAATCGAGGCGAGATACGGACCTTGATCGATTCAGGTTATTAGAGAGTTTCCAGACGTATTCCCAGACGATCTTCCGGGTATCCCTCCTGAGAGGGAAATTGAGTTTTGCATTGATATGTCGCCAGAAACTCGACCTATATCTATTCCACCATACAGGATGGCACCTGATGAGTTGAGGTAATTGAAAGACCAGCTGAAAGATTTGCTGGAAAAAGGCTTTATCAGGCCTAGTGTTTCTCCCTGTGGAGCGCCAGTTTTATTTGTAAAGAAGAAGGATGGGACGCTGCGTATGTGTGTTGATTACATGCAGCTGAATAAGGTAACTATCAAGAACAGATACCCCCTCCCCAGGATTGATGATTTATTTGACCAGTTGCAGAGTGCGAGGTGTTTCTCCAAGATAGACCTGCGGTCTGGTTATCATCAGGTGCGAGTTAGAGAGACAGATATCCCAAAGACTGCATTCAGGACCCGGTATGGGAACTATGAGTTCAGGGTGATGTCTTTCGGGTTGACCAACGCCCCAACAATATTCATGGATTTGATGAACAGGGTGTTCAAGCCATTCTTGGATATGTTCGTTATAGTATTCATTGATGATATCCTGGTTTATTCGCGCACAGAGCAGGACCATGCAAATCATTTGAGGACGGTACTGGGAGTCCTCCGGGATCGGCAGTTGTATGCCAAGTTCTCGAAATGCGAGTTTTGGTTGGCTTCAGTGGCTTTCTTAGGGCATGTTATCCGGTAGATGGTATTGAGTTGATCTGGCAAGATTGAGGCAGTCAAGACTTGGCCTAGACCCACTACACCGACGGAGGTGCGCAACTTTTTGGGCCTTGCGGGTTATTATCGGAGATTTGTGGATGAGTTTGCTTCCATCTCAGCACCTTTGACTAGGCTGACTCAGAAGACAGCTATATTCCGGTGGACGGATGCTTGTGAGGAGAGCTTTCACCATCGAAGGAGAAATTGACGGCCGCCGATTCTTACTCTACCGAGGGTTTAGGCGGATATGTGTTTATTGTGACGTCGGTGTCGGGCTCGGAGTGCGTCGATGCAAAGACAAGAGAGTTATAACTACGATCTCGGCGACTTAGGAAGCATGAGAAGAATTACCCCACACATGACTTAGAGTTGTGGCGATGATTCATGCCTTGAAGATCTGGAGACATTATTTATATGGAGTTCATGTGGATATTTACACAGACCACAAGAGTCTCTAGTATATCTTCAGCCAGAGGGAGCTGAACTTGCGGCAGAGACGGTGGTTAGAGCTACTTAAGGATTATGATGTCGATATCCTATACCACCCAGGGAAGGCCAATGTAGTTGCAGATGCCCTTAGTCGCAGGTCGATGGGTAGTCTGTCAGGTGTGCAGCCAGAGAAGAGGGGCATGGTTCGCGAGCTACATCAGATAGCGAGCCTTGGGGTTCGTTTGATTGGTTTTGATAGTAATAGAGTTTGGGTTCGAGAGGTTGTCGAGTCTTCCATCGTCGAGGAGGTGAAGAGGCGACAGTATGAGGATCCGATTATGGTACGGTATCGAGATACGACTCTTCGGGAGGAGAAAAGTCTATTTGAGATAGCACCTGATGGGGAGCTAATATTTGAGGGCAGGTTATGTGTACCCGATGTAGCAGGACTTCGTCAGCAGATTCTGGGGGAGGCACACAGTGCTCGTTACTCTATTCACCCGGGGTCGACTAAGATGTACCATGACCTCAGGTGTATATATTGGTGGGATGTCCTGAAAAGGGACGTTGCAGAGTTTGTGGCGCAGTGTCCGAATTGTCAGCAGGTCAAAGTGGAGCACTAGAAGCCGGGTGGGTTGTTACAGATGATAGAGATTCCGACATGGAAGTGGGAAGTGATCAATATGGACTTTATTATAGGGTTACCTCACACTCAGAGGAAGCATGATTCCATTTGGGTTATTGTCGACAGGCTGACGAAATCGGCCCACTTTCTTCCAGTCAGAACGACTTTTTCGGTCGAGGATTACACTAGGTTGTATATCAGAGAGATTGTGAGACCGCACGAAGTGCCTATATCGATCATTTCGCACGAGAGCCAGTTCGGCTAACTTCGGAGGTCTTTCGGATGGGATTAGGGACACGTGAGTCTCGATCGCGCGTTCTTCCTCGAGGCCGATGGGCCGAGCGCGTACTATCCGGACACTGAGGATATCTTTGCGGGCTGTGTTATTGATTTCGTGGGTATTGGGAGGATCATTTACCTCTTGTGGAGTTTGCATATAATAACAGCTACCATTCTAGTATCCAGATGACGCCTTATGAAGCCTTATACGGGAGGAAGTGCAGGTCACCGATAGGTTGGTTCGAGGTGGGAGAAGTTTAGATAGTCGGGCCAGACTTGATTCAGCAGGCAGTGGATAAGGTGAAGCTTATTCAGGAGCGGTTATTGTCAGCTCAGAGTCGACATAAGTCGTATGCGGATCATCGGCGTCGACACTTGGAGTTTGAACTGGATGATTGGGTCTTCCTTAAGATATCACCCATGAAGGGCGTGATGAGATTTGGGAAGAAGGGGAAACTTAGCCCAAGGTACATTGGGCCTTATCAGATTGTCCGTAGGGTAGGCAAGGTTGCCTATGAGTTGGATCTGCCGTCCGATCTGGAGGCAGTACATCCAGTTTTTCATGTGTCTATGTTGCGAAAGTGTATTGGAGATCCATCCAGAGTGCACCCGATTTGTGATGTCCCAGTGAGGAGGTTATCATATGAGAGAGTCCCATAGCGATACTCGATCGTCGAGTTAGCGACCGGACAAAGGATGTGGCTTCCACAAGGTCTTATGGCGGAACGAGAACAGGGAAGAAATGACATGGGAAACAGAAGAGGACATGATGAAGAAGTATCCTCACTTGTTCCCTACACCTCCAGGTAACCCGCTTTCCCGCTTATTAGTTCTTAATTTGGCAATTATGCTTAAGTATTGTTGTGACCATGTGGAGCGTCCTTATTTGCAAGAAGAATAGTTAAGAGGGTCTATGTCGATATTGTGATTTGAGTAAGCCTAGAAGGAACATTCGGGACGAATGTTTCTAAGGTGGGGGGGGGGGGGGGGGGGAGAATGTTACACCCCGTAATTCAGGTCATGCTTTTGAGAACGTATGGAAGGAATTGAGACTTAACTTTTAGAATGATGGGTTGCCGAAATGTTTCGGACGGGTTTTTAGTCACTTTGAGGCGGTTTATGTCCAGTTGCATTAGGAGTTTCTAGGTATTTCAAAGGCCTAGTATGTAGTTTATTGAGTCTAGTTCCCAACGCAACAAACCGTTCGCCGATTGGACATCGGAGTAGAAAGTTATGTATGTTACAAGTTCGGTCTTGTGAATGAGAAAAGCATTTTCGGTTAGGGCCTGGCCGGGCGCGGATGCAGGGCTGCGGCGCCGGTTATGCTGAGACATCACTGAAGTTGCAGCGCGCATGGCCGAATGCGAGCATGGCGCCAAAAATCTTGGAAAATTCGAAGGTTTCAGGCGCTGGCCGGTGCAGTGGCCGAGGCGGGTTTTTCTGCGAAAACTGGGGAAAAATCAGATATTTTCTTTTTAAATGACCATGAGAGGGTGACAAGTGTCCCTCCCATCCGAGTTAGTGGAAATGCTATTTATTTGACCAAGTCTTGAAGACTTGGTCATTCTTCCAAAAACCTCTCTTCCTTCTCTCTAAAATTCATCTCCCTTCTCTCTAGAAATTCAAGAAGAAACCAAGGACTAGAGGAAAATTCCAGAAAAGGTGCAAGAAGGGAACATGTTGACAAGCTTGTAGGAGGTTGGTGGAGGTGATTGTGGAAAGAAGGCAAGTGAAATTTGTTGGACTAATTTGGGTAAGCTCTAAGGTAACAATCTTTCCTCTTTTGCTAGTAAATTGTGTTGCATGTGTGGAAGAAAGGACTTGTAGTTGTCAATATTGCTCTTAGATATATTGCATGTAGGATATACAATTTGGATTTGAAAGGATTGGATAAGGGTGATATGTGAACATGTTGTAGCCAAGATAATACCTTAAACTATTGGATTGTTTAATTTGTATGTGGGACATAATTTTACACGTCCAAGTTAGGCGTGTAATCTCCTTTGTATTGCTAAATTGTTGGGCCTTAAATGTGGCGTTTAGTAGTTAATATCGGACCTTGAAAAGGTGGAAAAATATGTAGAAACAAAGAAAGTGCTGTCCAATTTTCCGTAGAATAAGGGGCTTTTCAATTAGAATGTTCTACGTTGAAGCTAGAAGCTAATGAACGTATTATGGTCATTATAGGTTAACATACTACGTGTGGTATATTGGACTTGCGAGTGGATTGACCTGGAGAGGAGTTACACCCCGTAGTTCCGGAATATGTATGTAAGGACGTACGTACGAATGTATAAACCCTAATTAGGGTAAGAATGAAAGAATTGTTTTCCGACGGAAAATATTCCGAACCTTGTGAAGGAAAGTTTACGTTGTTATTATTATTATGAAATTTTTCCGAGAGATAAATATTTTGGACCAAAAAGAGGGCGACATGTGTCACCCCAAGATGCCATGTTGGACGTTTTTTCAAGGCAAGTGGGCAAGACAAGTGGCCAAAAGTATTGCATGTCATTGCATGGCCTAGTTGGACGTTTTTTTTAGAGTTAGTGGGCTAGTCAAATGGTCAAAGTCTTGCATGACATTTGTGGGACACGTGGAGAGAGGAACCTACACAAATAATCTATACCATACACATGTTTCAATCCTAACCCTTGGTTGTCCTATATAAAAACCTCTAGTTGATGAAAATCTTCCACACTTAGAACATTTCAAGACTTGAAAATATTTTCCTCTCCCTCCCTAGTGCTCTCGTCCAACCCCTTTATTTCTTGAGCAAATGTTGTCCAAAAATTCTTAAACTTATAAGTGTTCTTCCTTAATGTATTAGGAAAATTATTAACCAAGAGTTAGACAAGATTTCACACCCCTAGCCTCAAACCCCCCCCCCCCCCCCCCTTGGCCGAGAGTGGGCAGATCTTCGGGACTATTTTGGGCAGATTTTTAGTCAAATTTGGAAGGGACTATATCCTCGCATATTACGCGTTTTGGGGTGTTTCACAAGCCTAAAATAAAGTTCGTCGGGTCTAGTTTCCAACGCAACAAACCTCTCGTCGATAGGACACTGGAGTAGAGAGTTATCGACGTTACAAGTTCAGATGACGAAGCAGTGGCTAAAAAAATCTGGACAGTCACGTTTTTTGGGCTATTTTGAGGTAATGAACCTTAACCTCTTTGTGAAGTTGATTATTATGTATATATGGATATTATACATATACTGGAAGTACATTATGAAGTATGAGACATAAGGAAAGATTTGGATCTTGTTAAGATGTTAAAAGGAGAATTGACATATTAGCCATTAAAATGGTAAAAATGTATCCATTACTTACTAAGAAGTTAACAACAAAGAAACTATAACTTATATAAAGATTGGAATATAAGTTGAAGGACTAATGAAGTAATTGGATAAGTAAAATTGTAAAAGTTGGCCAAGGACCCCAACTTAAGGACTATATTTACTTTGGACCGTATTTACTTTGGACTGTATTTACTTTGGACCGTATTTACATTGTTGTTAAGGGGAAGATTGTTAAATCACGTTCCGTTTGGGCGTGTGATCCCCTTCTTTAATTATTGTTGTTATGAAGGAGAGATTGTTAATCGCGTTCCGTTTGGGCGTGTTATCCCCTTCTTTACTTATTGTTGTTATGAAGGAGAGATTGTTAACCGCGTTCCGTTTGTACGTGTTATCCCCTTCTTTAATTATTGTTGTTATGAAGGAGAGATTGTTAATCGCGTTCCGTTTGGGCGTGTTATCCCCTTCTTTAATTATTGTTGTTGTTAAGGAGAGATTGTTAATCGCGTTCCGTTTGGGCGTGTGATCCCCTTCTTTAAATTTTGGAATTATTGCGCCTTATTTATGGCATGTTGGTTACTATTATCGGGCCTTGATAAAAGTGGAAAATTGAGTAGAAACGGGGGAAGTGCTGCCCAATTTTTCGTAGACTAAGAGAAGTCTTACTTAGAAGAATCCCACGTAAAACTAGAAGTTGATAGGCGTGTTTTGACTATTATAGGTTGACACTCTGCGCGCGACATATCCGACTTGGCAAGCGGATTTAGCCGAGGAGGTATGTGATTCTTCCTATTCTCTTGAGCATGATATTTGTGAAATACATATATATAGTGCGGTAGACGCACGTGTGTTGAAGGAGTTGATTTCCCTTTTATGTCCTTGACTTGATTCTAGTTAAGTGACTTGTTATAAAATGTTAAGGACTTGAATTATGTTAAAAAGTTGTAAAATCTCATTCGTGAGTAATGAGTACTTGGTCTTTAAAAGAATAAGTTATCTTGAATTCGGAAATGAGAGTAGTTGTCCTTGGATGGTTTAAAACATAAATTGTTATAATAGCTTTATGGGAAGTTAGTTATAACGACTTTATGAAAATGAAGAAATGGTTTTATTATTGGTTTTAAAATGGTAACTCGACAGTTGTTTTAAAAAAGATGTGAGACTTGATCGTTCCCCGTCATGAGATTTGGTTTAAAAGTAAGAGACTTGAGAAATTGAAGTTTGAAACTTAAACTAGTTCGAGAAAAGATTTGACATAGAAAAGGAAGGCATGATATTGTCTTGATTTTTATTTAAAAAGAAAGGATGGAAATTGTTTGGTTTACCTTAATATAATAGTTACTCTATTTTGGATACTACGAGTATTAGTATCATGTGACTTTTGTGAAAGAGATGGATCTTTTGAAAGAGTTAAAGCATGTAGTACTTTGGGGTTAAAACCCGAATTTTTGGCATAAAAATGAAAGTACCTTGAGTGTAAGTAACCTGCCTATGTTTGCTTGTGATAGGCTTGTTGTGCAAGTGTGGTATCCTTATGTTACCGCGTCTCTCGATGGAGGGCCGGTCGTGTTGTTCTGGATCATCCTGGGCATACTGACTCGATGGAGGGCCCACGGGTATGCAACCACGATGAGGGTTCGTTTCCCTGTTGATAGTGTTGTTCCATGGATTAGCCCTCCATGAGGTTTAGGGACGCAGGCGGTATCTAGTAGTTATCTTTCGTACCTGCCCCGGTCGTGGCTGATGCAGGCGGTATCTGGTAGTTGGCTTTCGTACTTGCCCCGGTCGACATTATGGCGAAGTCTTGTGATGCAGGAGGTATCTAGTAGTTAGCTTTCGTACTGCCCCGGTCAGCGACGTGACGCAGGTGGTATCTAGTAGTAGCTTTCGTACTTGCCCCGGTCAACTTCGTGGTACACTATACAATACTGTTGGTACGGTAGGTATCTGGTAGTTGGCTTCAGACTTGCCCGGTCGTGAGTGACACGGGAGGTATCGGTAGTCGACGCCCGTCTTGTCTCAGACGGTTCTTATGACACAGGTGGGACCTGGTGTTCACATGTACCCCTTGGTGTTGTTATATCATAGACTGTCGGCAGTGAGGAAGGAATTCCACGGGCACGGTTGACATTGTTGGGCATGAGACCCGTGGTTATATTTGGGTAATGACTTGGAGGGCATGCATCCCTAACTTGACACGATTGTTTATAGATTGTGAAATGGTATTTTTTTAGAGACAATGTTGATGTTCATTACTCTTGTTGATAGCCGGGCTTTGTGAAATGCATTTTGATTGTCATACACGTCTCTTGCTTTATATAGACTATTATGAGTACATTACAGTATTTTCAGTTTCACATACTTGGTACCTGTTGTACTGACCTCCTTCGGGGGGCTGCGTTCATGCCGCAGGTTGAGGAATGTAGCTTGGTGATCCGCGCTCTTAGGATCACTGTTCAGTTCTTGGAAAACTCCATTTCTCCGGAGGAAAAATAAGATATTTTCTTTTTAAAAGACCATGAGAGGGTGACAAGTGTCCCTCCCATCCGAGTTAGTGGAAATGCTGTTTATTTGACCAAGTCTTGAAGACTTGGTCATTCTTCCAAAAACCTCTCTTCCTTCTCTCTAAAATTCATCTCCCTTCTCTCTAGAAATTCAAGAAGAAACCAAGGACTAGAGGAAAATTCCAGAAAAGGTGCAAGAAGGGAACATATTGACAAGCTTGTAGGAGGTTGGTGGAGGTGATTGTGGAAAGAAGGCATGTGAAATTTGTTGGACTAATTTGGGTAAGCTCTAAGGTAACAATCTTTCCTCTTTTGCTAGTAAATTGTGTTGCATGTGTGGAAGAAAGGACTTGTAGTTGTCAATATTGCTCTTAGATATATTGCATGTAGGAAATACAATTTGGATTTGAAAGGATTGGATAAGGGTGATATGTGAACATGTTGTAGCCAAGATAATACCTTAAACTATTGGATTGTTTAATTTGTAT
This sequence comes from Przewalskia tangutica, assembly GCA_029844215.1. Classification (NCBI taxonomy): domain Eukaryota; kingdom Viridiplantae; phylum Streptophyta; class Magnoliopsida; order Solanales; family Solanaceae; genus Przewalskia; species Przewalskia tangutica. The sequence continues at coordinate 88,280,225 of CM056736.1, read as the reverse complement.
GTGGGACATAATTTTACACGTCCAAGTTAGGCGTGTAATCCCCTTTGTATTGCTAAATTGTTGGGCCTTAAATGTGGGGTTTAGTAGTTAATATCGGACCTTGAAAAGGTGGAAAAATATGTAGAAACAAAGGAAGTGTTGTACAATTTTCCGTAGAATAAGGGGCTTTTCAATTAGAATGTTCTACGTTGAAGCTAGAAGCTAATGAACGTATTATGGTCATTATAGGTTAACATACTACGTGTGGTATATTGGACTTGCGAGTGGATTGACCTGGAGAGGTGTTACACCCCGTAGTTCCGGAATATGTATGTAAGGACGTACGTACGAATGTATAAACCCTAATTAGGGTAAGAATGAAAGAATTGTTTTCCGACGGAAAATATTCCGAACCTTGTGAAGGAAATTTTACGTTGTTATTATTATTATGAAATTTCTCCGAGAGATAAATATTTTGGACCAATAAGAGGGCGACATGTGTCACCCCAAGATGCCATGTTGGACGTTTTTTCAAGGCAAGTGGGCAAGACAAGTGGCCAAAAGTCTTGCATGACATTGCATGGCCTAGTTGGACGTTTTTTTAGAGTTAGTGGGCTAGTCAAATGGTCAAAGTCTTGCATGACATTTGTGGGACACGTGGAGAGAGGAACCTACACAAATAATCTATACCATACACATGTTTCAATCCTAACCCTTGGTTGTCCTATATAAACACCTCTAGTTGATGAAAATCTTCCACACTTAGAACATTTCAAGACTTGAAAATATTTTCCTCTCCCTCCCTAGTGCTCTCGTCCAACCCCTTTATTTCTTGAGCAAATGTTGTCCAAAAATTCTTAAACTTATAAGTGTTCTTCCTTAATGTATTAGGAAGATTATTAACCAAGAGTTAGACAAGATTTCACACCCCTAGCCTCAACCCCCCCCCCCCCTTGGCCGAGAGTGGGCAGATCTTCGGGACTATTTTGGGCAGATTTTTAGTCAAATTTGGAAGGGAATATATCCTAGCATATTAGGAGTTTTTGGGTGTTTCAAAAGCCTAAAATAAAGTTCGTCGAGTCTAGTTTCCAACGCAACAAACCTCTCGTCGATAGGACACTGGAGTAGAGAGTTATCGACGTTACAAGTTCAGATGACGAAGCAGTGACTAAAAAAATCTGGACAGTCACGTTTTTTGGGCTATTTTGAGGTAATGAACCTTAACCTCTTTGTGAAGTTGATTATTATGTATATATGGATATTATACATATACTGGAAGTACATTATGAAGTATGAGACATAAGGAAAGATTTGGATCTTGTTAAGATGTTAAAAGGAGAATTGACATATTAGCCATTAAAATGGTAAAAATGTATCCATTACTTACTAAGAAGTTAACAACAAAGAAACTATAACTTATATAAAGATTGGAATATAAGTTGAAGGACTAATGAAGTAATTGGATAAATAAAATTGTAAAAGTTGGCCAAGGACCCCAACTTAAGGACTATATTTACTTTGGACCGTATTTACTTTGGACTGTATTTACTTTGGACCGTATTTACATTGTTGTTAAGGGGAAGATTGTTAAATCACGTTCCGTTTGGGCGTGTGATCCCCTTCTTTAATTATTGTTGTTATGAAGGAGAGATTGTTAATCGCGTTCCGTTTGGGCGTGTTATCCCCTTCTTTACTTATTGTTGTTATGAAGGAGAGATTGTTAATCGCGTTAGTTTGGGCGTGTTATCCCTTCTTTAATTATTGTTGTTATGAAGGAGAGATTGTTAATCGCGTTCCGTTTGGCGTGTTATCCCTTCTTTAATTATTGTTGTTGTTAAGGAGAGATTGTTAATCGCGTTAGTTTGGCGTGTGATCCTTCTTTAAATTTTGGAATTATTGCGCCTTATTTATGGCAAGTTGGTTACTATTATCGGGCCTTGATAAAAGTGGAAAATTGAGTAGAAGCGGAAGTCGCCAATTTTTCGTAGACTAAGAGAAGTCTTACTTAGAAGAATCCCACGTAAAACTAGAAGTTGATAGGCGTGTTTTGACTATTATAGGTTGACACTCTGCGCGCGACATATCCGACTTGGCAAGCGGATTTAGCCGAGGAGGTATGTGATTCTTCCTATTCTCTTGAGCATGATATTTGTGAAATACATATATATAGTGCGGTAGACGCACGTGTGTTGAAGGAGTTGATTTCCCTTTTATGTCCTTGACTTGATTCTAGTTAAGTGACTTGTTATAAAATGTTAAGGACTTGAATTATGTTAAAAAGTTGTAAAATCTCATTCGTGAGTAATGAGTACTTGGTCTTTAAAAGAATAAGTTATCTTGAATTCGGAAATGAGAGTAGTTGTCCTTGGATGGTTTAAAACATAAATTGTTATAATAGCTTTATGGGAAGTTAGTTATAACGACTTTATGAAAATGAAGAAATGGTTTTATTATTGGTTTTAAAATGGTAACTCGACAGTTGTTTTAAAAAAGATGTGAGACTTGATCGTTCCCCGTCATGGGATTTGGTTTAAAAGTAAGAGACTTGAGAAATTGAAGTTTGAAACTTAAACTAGTTCGAGAAACGATTTGACATAGAAAAGGAAGGCATGATATTGTCTTGATTTTTATTTAAAAAGAAAGGATGGAAATTGTTTGGTTTACCTTAATATAATAGTTACTCTATTTTGGATACTACGAGTATTAGTATCATGTGACTTTTGTGAAAGAGATGGATCTTTTGAAAGAGTTAAAGCATGTAGTACTTTGGGGTTAAAACCCGAATTTTTGGCATAAAAATGAAAGTACCTTGAGTGTAAGTAACCTGCCTATGTTTGCTTGTGATAGGCTTGTTGTGCAAGTGTGGTATCCTTATGTTCTGGCGTCTGCCGATGGAGGGCGGTCGTGTTGCTGGATCATCCCGCATCTCGACTCGATGGAGGGCCCACGGGTATGCAACCATGATGAGGGTTCGTTTCCCTGTTGATAGTGTTGTTCCATGGATTAGCCCTCCATGAGGTTTAGGGACGCAGGCGGTATCTAGTAGTTATCTTTCGTACCTGCCCCGGTCGTGGCTGATGCAGGCGGTATCTGGTAGTTGGCTTTCGTACTTGCCCCGGTCGACATTATGGCGAAGTCTTGTGATGCAGGAGGTATCTAGTAGTTAGCTTTGACGCTTGCCGGCGTGACGTGACGCAGGTGGTATCTAGTAGTAGCTTTCGTACTTGCCCCGGTCAACTTCGTGGTACACTATACAATACTGTTGGTACGGTAGGTATCTGGTAGTTGGCTTTCGTACTTGCCCCGGTCAGCGGAGTGACACAGGAGGTATCTGGTAGTCGGCCTTCGTACTTGTCTCGTACGGTTCTTATGACACAGGTGGGACCTGGTGTTCACATGTACCCCTTGGTGTTGTTATATCATAGACTGTCGGCAGTGAGGAAGGAATTCCACGGGCACGGTTGATATTGTTGGGCATGAGACCCGTGGTTATCTTTGGGTAATGACTTGGAGGGCATGCGTCCCTGACTTGACACGATTGTTTATAGATTGTGAAATGGTATCTTTTTAGAGACAATGTTGATGTTCATTACTCTTGTTGATAGTCGGGCTTTGTGAAATGCATTTTGATTGTCATACATGTCTCCTGATTTATATAGACTATTATGAGTTCATTACAGTATTTTCAGTTTCACATACTTGGTACCTGTTATCGACCTCCTTGGAAGTGCGTTCATGCCGCAGGTTGAGGTACGTAGCTTGCTGATCCGCGCTCTTAGGATCACTGTTCAGTTCTTGGAAAGCTCCATTTCTCCGGAGGCTTTGTCTTTTGATACGGTTCCCTGAGGTCATATACTTTTGTACATTCAGGGGGTATGGCGGGGCCCTGTCCCGTCATAGTTGATTTCAAACTCTTAGAGGTCTGTAGTACTGTTGTGGGCAAGGTTTGTAAAAAGGATTTAACTGTTCAAGTTTTTAATTTATATACAGAAAGGTAACCATTTTGGTTAGCCTGTTCTTATGTTAATCTATTGTTTCATGTCTTTGATTTTATTTCCGCTGATTTTCTCTGATGTTGTATCACTAGGGTGCCCGGGGTAAGGCACCAGTAGCGGGCCCGGGAACGGGTCATGACAAGAGGTATGTGGAACTTTCCTATCTCTTGAGGATGAATAGTTACACTTATATAGTACGGTGGACGTACAAGACTTTTGATATCCCTTACTTGTTTTAAGAATGGCCAAGTTGGGTGAGTAAGGGGATTTACTCACTTCTTTAAAAGTATTAAGGATGTCCTAAGTTTCAAAGTTAAGGGACTTGAAGTGTTTTAAGTATATGATACTTGTTTCGTTTTAAAAGTATAAGTCCCTTGGATATAGGGAAATGTATTTGACTAATGTATAAAGTTAATATAACGACATTATGGGAAGTTGGTTATATTAGCCTCATGGAAGGTTAACAAAAGAAAGATTTACTCTAAGTAAAATAAGTACGGATAAAGGATTTGAATTTATGAAAGGCAAATTGATTTTAAGGCATCAATTGCCTAAGGTTTTAAAAGAAAAGAAGTCACTTGATTTAGAAGCCTCTTATATTTTTCTAAAAGTAATTATGACTTGTCTTGAGAAGTAGTCGTGACTTGATACTACGGTTATTAGTATCTTGGAAGTTTTATTTAAAAAGGAGTCATTCTTGAAAAGGTTAGAGACACGTGGTACTTGGGTTGAATTCCCGGATTTTCTCTTAAATGACATGTTAGTGCCTTAAGTAAACTAAAATGAAAGGATATATTAATAATGTTATTAAGAAGTTAGAGGATTTCCTAACTTGCTTATGTTATGATAAGCCGGTAGCGCTTATGTTATGTATGATAGCCGGTTGTGCTAGGTTATGTATTATTACGGGGTAGACCCCGGGTTACTACTTACTACTTATTCCATGGAATTGCTACCCATGATGCGAGTGCGGCGTTTGTACTCATGCGGGTCCACAGGATCCATGCAGGTGAAATAGTCCCATGCGGGTGAAATAGTCCCATGCGAGGCGGATGACCTCATGCGGGTCCACAGGACCTATGCGGGTGAAATAGTCCCAGGAGTAGGATTGCTTAATGATACTACGGGCGAGAGACCCTATTTTGATCATGAGCCTCCTATTTTTATGCAGTAAAGTTTATACTTGTTACTCTCATTGTTAGTAAGGCACAATGCACTGTAATTTGATTATCATCCATGACTCCAGCTTTATTTAGACTTATGATATTATTACAGTATTTTCCAGTTTTACATACTTGATACATATTGTGTCGCGACTCCGCCTGGCCGTGTTCAATGCGCGGTAGGGAGTAGCGGTGGTGGATCCTTATTCTTAGGATCTTTGATCAGGTGTCAGAAGCTCCATTTCTCCGGAAGCTTGACTTTTGGTACGGTCCTCCCTGATGTTGTAGATATTATGTACATTCAGGGGTATGACGGGGCCCTGTCCCGTCATCGTTGTTACAAACTCTTAGAGGCCTGTAGTCCTGTTATAAATTGGGTTGTTAAGGATGTAACTGTTCAGTTTTTGCTATAGTTATATTTACGGAAAGATAGCCATTTCGGGTTAGCCTGTTTCATATTTTTATATTGTTTCTTGTTTATGAGTTTACTTCCGCTGGTTTTCTCTGATGTTATATCACAAGGGTGCCCGGGGTAAGACACCAGTCACGGGTCCGAGGTCGGGTCGTGACATCAACCCTGTGCAGAAACCTTCTATATTTCTATGATAAGTTTTACCACACAAGAGGATTAAGAACAATAACCTTAAATACTACACAAGTATCGGGGTACTTTCGTCCACGATTTTAACCTATGTCTAGACAATTACAGCATATTCAAATCTCACCTTTTAGACTTTTTATTCGAAATCATATAAGTGATGACAATTAATAGCTAGTTAATTATCAAGCAATCATAACAATATTGAATAGATCTTAATATGATGAAGAAGAAATCAATAATCAATGCATTAACTATATGAAGAGTTTCAAGAAGATTCGATGGAAACTCTACTAAAGTAATTAGCTCCTAAACATTGTCATGTCAAGAACTAATACAAAATTCAACATAAACTGAAATAAAGTAAAGGAAAGAAAAATAACTTGAACAATAAGATGTCTCCAATTGTAGCTTGTAGTCGTCATTCCCCTCTCCAAAGTAGTATATCTAATAATAACAGGGTTTAGGGTATTTATATCTGAGAAAACCTTGCTTCGTACCATTTTACCCTTGTCAAAAATTGACTCGGATTCTGATTTTTACGCGTCGGCACCGCGGTTCCGCTGTCCGGCACCGCGGTGCTAATGGGTTGAAATCACTGGCAGCTTACTGGAAATATGGCACCGCGGTTCCTCTTGCCTGGACCGCGGTGCCTCTCTGATTTCTGTCCAGAATTTACCAGATTTCTTCTATTCTTTTTGACACTTTTTAGGCTTCATTCCTTTGGGTTGTGCTTGTGCAATTTCATCCTCGAAAGTAGTATCTTCTCCTTTATGTCCGTTGTGACACAAACGAAAGAAAAATACACCTAACACTATACTAAACGCAAAATAAAAGAGTAGAATACTAACTAAAAATGACTCAAAAGAGTGTATAAAATACACTCAACAAACACTCCCAAATGGATCAAGTAGTTATAGCAATGCTTCTTCAAAATTATGGATGAAAGTTAGAATAATATGTTAGAACATATATAACATGAATTATTAGCAATCTAGAATTTCAAGTTAGATATTTCGCAAATTCACTTAGATCACAATCACTGGAAATACTAGCACCTAACCTATGCATGTCAATTTCATTCCATATTTCCCAAAATGCTATAGATCTGTTTACTTGCTATTCTCTACTAATCATAGACATACATATTAGAGATCATCTGACTTTCAAGGGTTGTAATGTAGGCTTAGGCAGGGGTAGGTAAAAGTAGACATTTAGACTCAATTTACGTACCATAAGCATTTTTCATTAAACTCATTTTTTCTTCTTTTTGACTTTCTTTTTAATCTCACGCCTATTTGTCCCTTCTTTTCTTTTGTGAGAATGGTATGTATTATAAATAATAAGCACCCCCAAACTTAGGCTTTTGCATATTTTTCATCGGGGTGCATCAAATTTTCACTCTCTTCTTGTTTCTTTTTCAACACTTTTCATCCTACTAACTTTCAATTATTACTTATGGCACAAACAGGGAATCTAGGGTGTCAAAGATAGATCTTATTTTAGGCTAAAAGGGACTGACTAGTGATATAATTTATGTCAGGATATGTAATGAATGGTCAGAAGGGCTATCAAAGAAATGTCTGAATCATCTCCCTAAACATGTACATCTTAACTATTTCGCCTCAAATAACACGCAAACAGATTTTCTAGACATTTTTCAACCTTTCTTTCCATAACTGGCACACATAGGCCAAGCACAAATATCTCAAATAATTAGATGTCATGAATTTTTGGCATATCCAACTTAAGCACACAAATTTTTGCTTTCAATTCCATTACATTATCCCACTTTATCCACTCAATATCGTTAACAACTAAAACATGCATGATCCATTAAAAATAATTATGACTAAAAAACACATAAAATAACACAAAGACAAATTCAAAAAAGATTCAAAAACAATAAGATAAAATAAGACACCCCAAACTTAATCGACACATTGTCCACAATGTGTGAAGACTAGAAATAAAGAGATAACTTACTGACACAACACATCGGTCATTCGGAGGTCTGGGAGAAAGGACAAATTACTGTGTACACTGCCGAAGGAGGAACAACGGTCCCTTGACCCTGCACCGCGGTGCTAATTCCAAACAAATTCCAGTGTCCTATAGTTTTCTGCATTGTGAAGCCTTCGCCCTTAGGAGTGAGTCCCTGCCTTTATCTGTCATCCAAAAATACTAACATACCAGATCGTGAGACTGTTCAAGACAAAATAAACAAACTAAAACAAAAATTGAAATAACATAATTAAAAATATTGAGTTGCCTCCCAAGTAACACTGTCTTTAACGTCTTTTAGCCGGACGCATGTTACTTACTAGATCAAGGGGGTAGAGTGTCCCCTCCTATATCAATTTTAGCACCATTTTTCTCCTCCTTTTCTTTTCACAGGGCTCATGTCAGGAGGGTTCATTCCCTTGTTCTCATCCACAATATTATTTACGGGTGCAGAATTCTTACCATCAATGGCATCAATACCCTTGAAACTTTCATAAGGAGCCTTTTTATCAACTACACCAACAACAACGCATCTATCAGTGTCTTGAGGTTCAGGCGATGGCTTGAACACTTTAAAGGTCATCTCTTCATCTTGGACTTTGAGCTTCAACTCTCCCTTTTCAACATCAATAAGTGCCATCCCTGTGGTTAGAAATGGTCTCTCAAGGATGATGAACATATTTTCATCTTCATCCATGTCTAAAATGAGGAAATCAACAGGAAAGATGAATTTACCTACTTGTACCAACACATCTTCAATTATTCCTTCGGGATGCACAACTGAGCGATCAACTAGTTGCAAGGTGACTGTAGTTGGCCTTGCCTCTCCTAACCCAAGTCTTTTGAACACAGAGAGGGGCATCAGATTGACACTTGCCTCCAAATCACATAAAGCCCTTTTACATGTAACATTCCCTATGGTGCAAGGTAAGGTAAAACTTTCTGGATCATTCAACTTTGGGGGAAGTTTCTTTTGCAATATAGCATTGCACTCCTCTGTCAGCACCACTATCTCATAATCTGCCAGTTTCCTTTTCTTAAAAAGGATATCTTTCATGAACTTCACATACGCTGGCATTTGCTCCAAGGCTTCAATTAAATGAATGTTAATGTGCAATTTTTTAAATACCTCCAAAAATTTCAAAAACTGCCTATCCACAGCCTTCTTCTGCAGTCTTTGAGGGTAAGGAATTTTGTCTGTGTACTCCCTCATCACTGTGGGTGGAGCCTTCTCTAAAGTAGGACGGTCATCAGTAACCCCCTTCTTTTCTACCTCAATTGTCTTCCCCACATCCTTTTCTTTTTCAACCACTGGTCGGGGTGCCCTCTGCTCTAACTGTTTCTCACTCCTCAAGCTAATTGCCTGACATTGCTCCCTAGGGTTCATCACTGTGTTGCTAGGGAGGTTTCCTTGTGGTCAACTGTTCAGTGTGTGTGCCAGCTGTCCCACATGCGTTTCCAAATTTCTGATAGAAGACCTAGTCTCTGTCATGAACTGCTGGGGTCTTTGTTATAAATTGTCTGAGTATTGGCCAATGATGAAATTGAGGACATGGTTTCTGCCATGAGTTGAGTCTGAGAGTTGTCCAAGGTCAACAATGCTGCTTTTATGTCATCTGGCTTCTATTATGGATCTGATGGGCTGAACTGCTGTGAGGATGATGTCTGAAATTGTGGTTGTTGCCCTTGTTCATTCTTTCATGAAAAATTTGGGTGATTTCTCCACCACAGATTGTATGTGTTAGAGTAGTGGTTGTTGTAGGACCTCTGAAAATTTTCCACTACTTGAACCTGCTCCATGGGCACATCATTCGGGTCCACTGTTGTACACCTATCAAAAGTATGGGGACCCCCACAAATTTCGCAACTCACAGGTGTCTGAACCGCTTTAACTGACATGGTATTCTGCTGCATCTGCTTTGACAAAGTGGCTACAATGCGATCAATCTTTGTGATAGCATCCAACTCATGAATCCTCGCTACTTTTCTCGCTATTCAATGCTCTCATCCGCTCACGATGGTTGTTTGTGGCCATGTCTTCTAACAGATCATGTGTCTCATTGACACTCTTTCTCATGAATGTTCCCCCTGCTGCAGCATCAATAATGGTACGAGTTGTACCACACATCCCATTGTAAAATATGTAGACTAACATCCACTTCTCAATCCCATGATGTGGGTACTTTCTCTGCAAGTCTTTAAACGTCTCTCATGCATCATATAGTGATTCTCCATCTAGCTTATAGAAGTTCAACTCAACTCTGAGCTTTGCTACCTTTGCTGGAGGGAAGAACTTGGCAAGAAATTTCTGGGCTAAGTTTTTCCATGTGGTAATGGAGTTCGCCTGTAATGAGTTCAGCCAACACTTTGCTCTATCTCTGAGTGAGAATGAGAAGAGTCTCAACCGAATGACATCATCAGTAACACCATTGTATTTGAAGGTTGCATACAACTCCAGAAAATTTGTTAGATGCAAATGGGGATCTTCAGATGGTAATCCCCCAAACTGAACTGAGCTTTGAACCATGTGCAATATGACTGGTTTGATTTCAAAATTGTTGGCTTCAACAGCTGGAAGTCTGATGCAAGTCTGCACCCCTGTAATTGTAGGCATCACATAGTCCCCCAAGCTCCTTTCTGCAGGGACTTGTCTTAAAACAAGCGGTAACTCATCATTCTCCAAATTATTGTTTCGTTGATCTCCCATTGCTAACAAATCAGCTGCTCTCTTTTCTTTCTTGTTCTGTCTGCACAATCTATCGATCTTAGGATTAAGAGGAATATGAGTGTCTGATCCTCTCCTACTTCGCATAAACTAAGTACCTGAGACTAATAAAAAACAACAAACAGATCACGACAGAGTGTTCTAAAATAAAAATACAGAAAATAAAAAACTAAATTAGAAATAAGAATAGATAAATCGATATTAACAGTACGCCAGTCCCCGACAACGGCGCAAAAAACTTGTTGCGATATTTCTAGATGCTTACGCAAGTGTACGCATCATTCAAGTAATAAAAATCTGTAAGACTGAGTTATCGTCCACAGAGACTGATTTATTACGTACCGAATATCTATTCTATGATATCTATTTGGTTGACATTATTTAGTTTGAGAATTATAACTACGAATTATGACTAATTGCAGAAAATAAACTAAAGATTATAATACTTTGAGTTTATAACAATTATGAAGGGAATAGGGTTCCAATCTCCTCAACTATCTACTCTTTCACGTGTTAATGCAATGCTAATGATCCTTCTTCTTATTAAGATATCATATTAACTAATCTGTCATTATATTCCGGTTAGGACATACAAGATCTCAACATTGTACAGAAACCTTCTATATTTCTATGATAAGTTTTACCACACAGGAGGATTAAAAACAGTAACCTTGAATACTACACAAGTATCGGGGTACTTTCGTCCACGATTTTAACATATGTCTAGACAATTACAACATATTCAAATCTCACCTTTCAGACTTATGATTCGAAATCATATAAGTGATGACAATTAATAACTAGTTAATTATCAAGCAATCATAACAATATTGAATAGATCTTTATATGTGGATGACATTGTTCTTACTGTCTCCTCTGAAAAATTGAAAAATGACGTTATTGCTCTCCCCAAAACTTAATTTGTTATGACTGATTTGGGCAAACTGAGCTACTTCTTGGGTATATCAGTTACTATATCTACAGATACTATGTTCCTGAGTCAGCGAAAGTATGCAGAGGAAATTGTTTTCACAGCTAAGATGTCGAATTGCAAAGGTATGCCTACTCCGATTGATTCGAAATCCAAGCTCAGTGCTTCTGAGGGTGATCCAGTGCCCAATCCTACTCTCTATCAGAGTCTTGCATGTGCTCTTAAGTACCTCACCTTTACCAGGCCCGACATCGCATATGCCGTTCAGCAGATGTGTCTGTTCATGCATGCCCCGAGGGAACCCCATTTTTTTGCTCTTAAGCGTATTATCAGATACATTAAGGGTACTCCTGAATATGGATTGCATCTCTACCCCTCCGCTCCGACCAGGTTGCTGTCTTACACAAATGCTGATTGGGCAGGATGCCCGGACACGCGACACTTTACTTCAGGCTATTGTGTGTTTTTAGGGGATAATCTTATTTCTTGGTCTGCCAAGCGACAAACCACTTTATCCCGCTCCAGTGCTGAAACAGAGTATAAGAGTGTTGCTAATATAGTTGATGAGATCTGTTGGTTCCGAAATTGTCACGACCCAAATACCGGATCCGCGACTGGTGCCCTACCTGGGCACCCTTCTACTTATACAACACAAGTAACCTACGGAAGCTGCATTTTTTTTTGTTTTAAACAAAGGCAAAGTCGATGAGGCAGACACAATATATAACACCCGAATGGGTCTATAACCGTACAATAATGTAAATACAACTCACGCCAGTCCAGCCCACATATGAATACAGACCTCTAAGATTTTTGGACAGCAACTATGACGGGACAAGGCCCCGCCGTACCCCTGAATATACTTAGCCATAATGACAAGCTCCGAAACATTGGAGCTATCCAAAAAATGCTGAACAAGGATCCTAAGCTTGCGGATCACCCAATTGTGTACCTAAACATGCGACATGAAACGCAACCCCCCGAAAGGGGTCAGTACAACACGTACTAAGTATGTAAACATACAGTACAATAAATAAACCATAACTGGCCAAAAGATGACAGGGACAAGTAAAAACCTTACCAGCTCCAACCATGCCATATAGAATAAAAGCCAAATGTACATTGTACTTCTATACAAACAAATGAGAGTCAATTTTTACCTTTTTAGTCATGCTTTTAAACAATGAGATTAACCGTTTCATTTCAAGTCCTGAAACCACTGTATTCTTTCATTAACGAAAAATAATACCATATCAAAATATGAAAGTCATGTAAACATCAGGGACACATGCCCTCAGAATCATCATGCACATCCTATTCATGGGACTTTTTCACCCGCATGGATCTTGTAGACCCGCAATGAGTATATATCTATACCCGCATCATGGAGAGCTAGTCCATGGAATATCATGAGACTTTTTCACCCGCATGAGTCCTTGAACCCGCATAAGCATATACATACATGCTCGCATCCTGGATCGCAAGTCCATGGAATGATACAGAAATGTTGCCGGCCCTCTAGTGAGAGACGCGATGATGTGGAAATATAACACTTGCACGAATGACTATATGAATAATCATATGCAAGATTTTTTTTTGACTCTCATAACAATAAAATGAACAACCATCATTTTAGACAACCAAGACAATATCATGCCTTCCTTTCAAAATGACCAAGACAATACCATGTCTTTCTTTTAACATAACCAAGACAATACCATGTCTTCCTTTCAAAATGACCAAGACAATACCATGCCTTCCTTTTAACATAACCAAGACAATAACATGTCTTCCTTTCAAAATGACCAAGACAATACCATGCCTTCCTTTCAAGACACTTTCACGTTTAAATCAAGTACTTTATACTTTTAAAACCAAGTGGCTTACACTTTTAAAACCAAGTCAAGTATACTTTTAAACTCAAGTAACTCACACTTTTAAGATCAAGGCACTCACACCTTTTAAAATCAAGCCACTTATACTTTTCAAATCAAGACAAGTATTCTTTTTAAATCAAATTACTACGCCTTTAGATTTTCAATTCAAGGTTTGAAATCAAGTAACTTCTACTTTCAAATCTCAAGCAACTCATACCTTTAAATCAAGTTACTTCTCTTTAAATCAAGTTATTTATCCTCTTTTAAATCAATCAAGTGAACCTCTCATAAAGCCGTTATAACTAACTTCCCATAAAACTATTATAACAAACTTTATGTTTGGAAAACTAAGACACTTTTATCCTTTTAATACCAAGTGAACTTTGTATATTTCAAATTAAGCACTACAATGAAACAAAATTTCATTTAAAACATGTACGTCCACCGTATCACACATTTTATAAGGTTCATGCTCAAAGAAGATAGGAAGAGTTCACATACCTCTTCGGCTAATCCACGCGCTAAGTAGAACACGCCGCAAGTAGTACTTCAACCTATAACGATAATAATACTTCAATCAACTTCATGATACTAGTATACACTTATACTACTTAATGAATCTCCTTTCTTTTATAAAATATTGGGCAGCACTTCTTCCGTTTCTACGTACTTTTCCACCTTTTTCGAGGCCCGATTTCATTAATCACCCCGACACCAATTAAGGCACCACCAACAGTTAACCAAAGGGGATTACACGTCTAACTGGACGTGTAAAATTCAGCCCCTTAATCTACCAAAACTGTCCATTTAAAACTAGTCCATAGTCTAATGTAAAAACAGCCCATTAGTACAGTCCACTAATACAGTCCTTTAGTTGGTGTTCTTGGCCAACTCAAAATTGTCCAGTTTTCGGCTAGCATGCCAAAATTGTTTCCATTACTTCTTTATAATTCCAACTTATATTCCAATACTTTATATAAGTTATATTAACTTGTTATCAACAATATTCCTTCATGTCAACAAGTAATAGGTAATGTTTTAACAACTTTTAACCAATGAATCCGTTAATATCAAAGTTGACCACAATCGGCTAACATGCCAAAATTGTGACATGTACTTCTTATTATCCATTCTTTTTACTTGTTAGTCCTCTTATTAATTACAACAACATGTAATATCCAATAACTTCAAGAGGAGGAACAATCCTTACCTTTAAACATGCCCAAAATAATCCATTTTAAAGTCGGTTATGGTTAAGTCTTAGCTCCATATTCTTCAAGTTCCATCACACACATGAATCTACAAGATTGTACCCATCTTTCATTCTTGTTTTACATTCAAATGAGTTCATAACCAAGCCTAGGGAAATCACACCACCCTCGGCCAAACACCTTCTCGGCCAAACATCACTCTTGACCAACACCTTGTTCTTTAGCCTTGGAGAGTTATTTTGGTTTAGAACTTGGCTAGGGTGTTTAACTTAGGATAATAATCAACACTTGTTCATCCCTTGGCTAATGAAGTTCTCGAAAATATGGGGGAGAAGAGTGGCTTTGGATGAAAAAAATATTATGCCAAGTCTTGCTATCCCTCTCTCTATATAAATATAATACAAGGGGAGGGTTCTAAGTGGTCCACTTGTCTTGAAAATATCTCACAAATATCTTCCTCCACTTGTCCACTTTGAAGCCCTTGGTTGATCACCCCCCTCCCCCACTTAGTCTTTTGCAATACCTATACATGTACAAATACATATACATATACATACACCTTTGCTACACAAGTGGGGAGGGACACATGTCACTTTCTTATTGGCCCAAAATTTATTTCATCTCCTAAAATCTCCATATTTGGCCAAAATATCTCAAAACTTTGTGGGCCCCACAAAATCATAAATTTTTTTCGTGGGCCCCACAAAATCATAATTTTTTTTCGTGGGCCCCACATGACTAAATCCGAAACTTAAAATTCATAATTCCAATATAATCTATAAGTCCCAAATACCAAATTTGAGAATCAAATTCCAATTAATAAACTTTTTCCTTCACAAAATTTCCGATATTTTTTCTTAAGAAAAAGTAATCTTTCTTTTGTTCCAAAATTAAAGTCTTGTTTTCTCACGTACGTTCTTATCTCATCTCTTGAAAATACGGGGTGTAACAAAAATCTTCTCTTGGAGCTCAGTTGTCCGATGCGTAAGGCGTCTATAGTCCATTATGATAACATATCTGCTATATATATGTCTCATAATCCGGTCCAGCATCAACGGACCAAACATATTGAGATGAATATTCATTTTGTCCGTGAGAAGGTAGCACTTGATCTAGTCAAAATACTGCATGTGCCCTCCTCCTATCAGTATGCGGACATTTTCACAAAGGGACTACCCAGACAACTGTTCATAGACTTCAGATCCAGCCTGGACATTTTTGCAATTATATTTGTCTATTACTTATAAATGAATTTGATTTTATTAAAATATAATATTAAGTTATCATCGAAGCATATGCTATTTTACATAAAAATAAAATAGTAAAAAAAAATCGATTTAGGAAGTAAAAATTATACCAACATGAGTTTTATTGAATTAAATATCTTTAGAAATAAACAAGCAGAGTATTTTTGTAGAATTTTTAGGTAAACATATTTTTAGAAAATATAAAGAACTAAGAAATTTTTGAATTAAACTAGACTTACTCTTCAGAAATTCTAATTTAATTGATAACTCATTTTTGACGCATACGAAAACTAAAACATTAAATTTGTGGAAATTGGTTGAAATACTTATTGAATTAACAGAAGACAAGAAAGCAGAAGGAAGGATGAAGTATCTGTGTAGAAGAAGAAACGTGAAGAGGAAGTGGAGAGAGAGAAAATTGTATTATGGAAAGCTTATGGTTTATACTTGTGTATCTCACATATATACATATCTTTAATTATTATACTTAATCACTAATCATTAAGTAATTACTTTTAACTATAGTTAGCTACAATTACAATGTCATACTTTTACAATACTATATTCTAACTTTGATATTAACATATTCTTTCATATTTTCACAATCTATCAACTGAAAGTAAAATTTATTAACAATTATAGACTTTTGCTTTTATTAAAATATAATATACGTATATATGATTATATACCCGACAGAGAAAGAAGCTCCCTAAAATGAAGAAAACGTAGGTGTATTAAAATGGAGTTGTTAGATTTCATTTGGGTGATATTGATTTTTTTTTCTAATTGTTAAAAATAATTGTTATAGTATTTCTTATATATTAAAAATTGGTAAGCTTGTAGAGTGAGAATTGTCCAAATCCATATAAAGAGTTCATGTTTGTGAGGATTCTCCAAGTTCATATAAAGAGTTCAGGTTCTCATTCCATTTCCAATATGAGACTCTTAACACTCCCACACGCCCAGACCTAGTTAACTGAAGTGTGGACAATATAATTTGGGGCCCAACATCGACGAACAAACAATTGGAATGAACATGACTCTAATACCATGTAAAGAATGAATCTCGGGCTTAACTCAACCTTAAAAACTAACTTGTAGAGTGAGAATTGTACAAATTCATATAAAGAGTTAATGTTTTCGATGTGAGACTCTTAAACGTTCTCAATTACATTTCAAGTGGGGGCTAAATATTAGCATGCTCTGAAGACTACTCATCCGGACTAGTTTTACAATAACATGCAAAGAAAACTCATGGACTCATGTTAGATTTCAGAATTATAGTATTCTCCCCATCTCATTTTATATGATACATTTATTACTAGTACGAGCTGTGACTAATACCAACGCATAAACGAATCATTTTTTCCTCTTCCCCGTGGAGAAGTGACCATAGAAATTACACTAAAGGCCTGTTTTTCATAGTTTATGCGTTGTTATTAGTCACAACGGGGAAGTTTATTGTACTTATTTGAAAAGGCCTGTTTTTCATAGTTTATACTAGTACGAGTTGTTTCCCTGTTTTTAAATGGTGCATTTGAAGTGTGTAACTTTAAGGAGTGTAAAAAGGCCTGTTTCTACATTGTCCACCTACTGATTGATTACTGAAGTGAAAGTCCCCTCTGTTTAAACTCAATATAAAAGTAAGTGACAGTGCTCGACCAGACAAGAAAATTGAAAGGAGAAGAGGAGAAACAACGGAGACAATTAAGAGGACAACATGATGCTGCTGTATTGTTATATTCTACAGCTACCTGTATCCTTGTACTTGCAATTGATTAGAAGTCCACAGACAACAATCGACAGTACCAGTGCAAATTTAACTATAAGGAACTCAGAGACAGATTGAAGTATTAATGATAAAGTTAATAGGGAGTTGATGAAACCTGTCACCTATTGATAGGGCCATATGGATTTTAAGACGATGAACACAAAGTTTTCCTAAAAGCTCAGTTGAAAGTTCAAAAGTCCTACTTACTTAAACCTAATTTTGATATAGTTACAGACAGAACAATATGAAATTTATCATCTCATGAACATCATCTCCAGGATTTAAGGGTAAATCACTGACCTATGAGCACATCCAGAGCTTTAAGTGGGGCTAGAGCTTACCAAAAGACCATCGATTTTAAAGTCTTATATCTAATTACAAAGTCCTACATGACCTAATTTCCAAAAGCAACTAAACAAAGTAAACAATGATAACTTAGAAAGATATCCTACCAGAAGAATGTTTTGTGATTAAAAAAACTATTATTTCAGTGTATATGATTTCATAGAGACTATCAAGGTCAAACAAGGATGGTCAACTTAACACACTAGCAGTACTTTGCAGTGGGAAACATTAATAGCAGAGCCAGGATACAAGGGGACAAAACATAAAGAAAATGTTAACTGAAAAATGTTTACAAGAAGAAAAAAAGAGGAACAAAGCACTTCCTCTGGTGTCACTTTAAAATTTCTGGAAATTTGATAGCTAACAATTAAGAAAATGCAAATCTGAATGCAGTGCTAGCTCTGTCATTAAAAATTATGACAGGATGATGAACATTATTATGTCTCTTAAGGAATCACAAATGAAAATGCAAGTCGCTGCTACAAAAATATACTCTAATCAATCTTGCCTTGCTTGGGTTCAAATAAGTACAATGTAAGCTGCTGAGGCACTCCATCCCTGAAGAACACATATTTTGAATGCTTGGAAGGCAGTCTCTATATCATAATCTCTGGGTTTGAAAATTATAGTTTGTACAATTTTAAATTCTTAATGCTGATGCGTAACTTCGACTCTTACATAACAGACTGAATATATAAGGAAAGTCACTAGAGAGGGTTTTCAAAATCCTTAGCTTTTTTAGCTAAGATGGGAAGCCCATAACAATAGAGCTATCAAACCGAGTAAATGCTCATTTGCATGCTCTCAAACCACAAGACCTTGAGTCAATTATTTGGCGAAGGATGAAAGGATTTCACTAATATCATGAAGATTTGTCAAATAGTTGAAGGGACATTGTATGAGAGACAACAAAAAAGAATAAGTACAGGGGCATACAACTATACAAATAAAGACAGATCCACCACTACCTATGCGGGATAACCTACGCGGTCGTTCCGCTTAAACTAATATTACATCCTGTCGAGAGTCAAAAAAGGAAGAAGAGAGCTCTTTTGGAATTGGTCACGCTACAATCTAAAAGAAGAGCTCCTTATATAGGAGTCTTAGGTTACATACAATGTGTTCTACCATAAAATACAAAATATTCTACAGTATCCCAAGGAATTTTATGATATATTCTTCAAAGTTCTACTACTTAAATTCAATGAATATAGAGATGTTGCAAATCTAGACACGACTAACTTCATGAATTCTCTCTACGTTTAACAGATCATACTTTCCATTGTCTGTAACAATTTAATTGGACAACAAGATTGCATAAGTCATTTGAGTTTGGAATGATATAAATCCGAAGATAATTGTATGATGTCGGTTGAATTCTTTTTTTCTCTAATAAGGAAAATATCAAGGTAAATGATGTCAGTTAAAATTAGCTTTATGTAAATGGATTTGAATTCATAAAACTGGTAGAAAGATTAATTGAATTTTTTTGTGTATATAAGTGTGTCAAACTAAGGAAATTTTCCCACATTACGAAAGTTCGGAGTAAAAGGAAATACATAGACCAAGTATTTCCAAAATTGAAGTAACATAATAGGTAAGTACAAATCATCATAACCACAAGCTTTGTTGTCGATATTTTTTCCCGTTTAACCTATTTTTGATACTGCATCGTTGAGCCGAGGGTCTATCAGAAACAACCTCTCTACCTCACACAGATAGGGGTAAGGTCTGCGTACATCATCATATCCTCCCCAAATCTCAGACTAAATAACATTTTGGTTCAAAAAAAATCTCTCTTGAACATCATTTAAATATTAACTATAGTAGTATTTTAGCCTTAGATTGTGAAAGTTTGAACTTCCAGGACAATTCTTGAAGTTTGAACTAATAAATGTTCACATTAATCATTCATCAATATTATTTTCAATTCATTTTGAAATTTCTTCGGTCCGGGGTACCGCGCAATCCGTTTAGATCTATTTCAGTTGTCAATGAAATGGAATACAGGAAACTCTACTTGAAACTCCAGTAAATTTTCGCACTTAGATTGTGAAAGTTTGAACTCCATAAATCCAGAAGTTTGAAGCGATAAATGTTTGAACCCCATGAATCATTCATGGAGTGAAACTCTAGCACATTGTGTTAGAATTCCACTGCCAAATCCCATACTAGTAAGCGTAGGATTATCCGGTAGCTTAGTGCCTTTCGATTTTTGCTATACTATAAGCTGTCTCTTGTACTTCGATTATCGTATTAGTTGTTGTAGTTATTGTTTCCTTTCTACACAATGCTTTGCTATGCTTTCTTTTATACTTTGCGATGACTTCTTTAAAATGATTGTCTGACCTTATTTGAAATATCTTTTCTTGAGCCGATGGTCTATCAGAGACATCTCTACCTCCCAAGGTAGAGGTAAGTTATGCGTACGCTCTACCCTCCCCAGACCCCACTTGTGGAAATATACTGTGTATGTTGTTATTGTTGTATCTAGGGATATTTTTGTCCCA
Organism: Przewalskia tangutica; assembly: GCA_029844215.1. Classification (NCBI taxonomy): domain Eukaryota; kingdom Viridiplantae; phylum Streptophyta; class Magnoliopsida; order Solanales; family Solanaceae; genus Przewalskia; species Przewalskia tangutica. Next base: position 88,259,869 of record CM056736.1, on the reverse strand, counting down.
AAGTTATATTCTTCTTAAAAAATAGCTACTTCTCAATTATATTTCAAGTGAAGGCAAATATTTACATGATCTTGAAAGCTAATCATCGCGACTAATTTTTACAATAACATGCAAAGAAATTTCACTACTTACGTTAGATTTCAGAATTATATTCTCCCATTTCATGTTATATCATACATTTATTACTAGTAGAGTAAACATTTTAATTAAGTAAATTGAGACTTATAATACTCTTCGTGTGGTTCTGATTTACTAAAATCAAATTCCTTCCAACTTTATGTATATATAATTAAAAGTAAAACACCCTACAATGTATTTAAAGGGTACACTAGGATACTAGTAGATAGATAACAATGCTCAAACTTTTGAGAATCTCTAACGACAGTTCAATGGCTTCCGCAACAACATATCCAGTATAATCCCACAAAGTGGGATCTGGAGAGAGTAGAGTGTACGCAGACCTTACCCCCTTGAAGGTAGAGAGTTTGTTTCTAATAGACCATCGACTCGAGGAAAACAGTTCAAAGTAGATCGGAAAAGAAAATAACGGAAATGAAGAAGCCATTGCAAAATACTATAGAAAGCATGAAAAAACATTCTGAACAATAATTATAACAAAATAATAGGATTATCGACGTATAAGAACCAGCAGATAGTAACAGAAATCGAAGGATAAAAAAGCTACAGGAGTAATGCTACGACTGCAATGGCTTCCACAGTTGAGCATAAAAACTTGCCGATAAAGATAGTAGTATCTCAATATTTAATAATTATCTGAGCATATATAACTCAGTAAAATTGAGTCACCTATTCAAACTTCGATTCTCAATCTCTGCATTGATCAACTGAAGTCATCAGTATCTCTCCCTTTCTTCGTAAGGATGGGGACAGGATAGGAAGTATAGCACAAAAAGTAGAAAAAATACTACTGAATCTGATTGTGTAACTTTCTAAGATTGAACTAGAGGCAAATCTCAAATCCAGCAAACTGCGTAAAGAAACAAAAGAAATGACCCAGGAAAAAAGTTAAAGAAGAAAAGACTAAATGTTTATTTTTTGATAAAGTAACCGAAGAAAAGACTGAATGTTTATAAGCAGGTGAAATCTTCTCAATCCAATTGACATGACACAATCACTATCTGGGAGTCGTGCAACCTTTTCTTTAACTGTAATTTTCTTAAATTTTTAAAATTATTTTAGCTTTTGAAACTCCAGTTTCTGATATTTTTCTATGGTTTCCAAATGTAGAATTCATACTTTATTTTACCAAGTGAATTGACATCCGGCAAATCCAAGATTTGGACTATTTGACTCTCAAGCTTCAAATAATGCCAGTTATTTCTGGATGGATGGATGGATAGAGTACATGTTTAACAAAACTTGACTCCCATACTCTTCAATATAAACAAAGAGAAACCCAGCCTTTGCTAGGATTCTATAGTCTTAACATGGTTACTGGAACGGCTACTGAAAATCAATTGGCACGTCGGAATCTAAAGACAAACACAGGTTCAACAGCATAATGAAGAGTTAATCCCATCATATTATTTTGCACTGTTTAACTTGTAAAGCATGATCCAGCTTTAATAGATCCTTTTCCTGAGTTGACCAGCGTCCATTGCTAAAGGAGGAAATAGAGTTTTAATGAAGTACATAAAAAGAAGGAAAATTCCCATCTTTCAGACGGCAAATTGTAATC